>CM061348.1:226964467-228164467 GCA_030867105.1 Liasis olivaceus | reverse complement strand
ATAAGCTTCACCTGATATACTGCCTTCCGTTTTTGAGAAAGATGCTTGAGAAGGTGGCTGTGTCTGGGAGAAGCAATGGCAGACTAAAGACAGCTTCGCTTTTAGCGGAGCCGACAACTGCAGCAGAACGAGGCACCAATGAATGGATTGGTGCCTTGAAATTCGTCCCTGGATAAAGGTGAGGACTTGGGATCGCCCACAGTGCTCCATACAGATGCTCCCAGTGACAAGACTGTAAATCAGCGGTCTCTGGCGGGTTTTAGAACTCTGAGAACCAGCAGAGTCAGCTTTGCCCAAGCAGCGGTTTGGAGCCCACAAAGGGACAATGGGTTTGCCCACATCCTCTCTTAATCACTTCTGAAAATGGCTTGTAAATTGCTTTTTGGATATTAAAAGCCTTCAGAAAGACAAGTTTCATTACACTGGGTGAT
Organism: Liasis olivaceus; assembly: GCA_030867105.1. Classification (NCBI taxonomy): domain Eukaryota; kingdom Metazoa; phylum Chordata; class Lepidosauria; order Squamata; family Pythonidae; genus Liasis; species Liasis olivaceus. Next base: position 228,164,036 of record CM061348.1, on the reverse strand, counting down.
TCTCCTTCAATCCTCAGCAAAAGAAGTTTCATGTAAGTTTAAGAACTTTAAAAAAATTTTAATTCAGAAATAAGCAGCAAAAGGGTGATTAGAACGTTGATTTTGGAAAGGTATAAATGGACTAAGGAGCCTGATTGACCGGAAATAAGTTTTTGAAATTAATTATAAGAATCTTTCCCTGTGATCTGTTTAAAATCCTATTAAAATATATGAAGATTTTGAATCTAAGCATAAGAAATCTTTCCATGGGAATGTTGTGGATTAGAGAAAAAAATGGTAAGAGGAGACCTTAAAGGCTGGTTACTAAAGGCAACCAAAAAGAACTAAAGATTATAATTAAAGGAGAAGACCCACTAACATAGAATGGAGAAAAAAGTATTTTAATTATGGAAGCATTCAAGGATATTTGGCAACAATGCACTCAGAACTTTCACTTAAGTTTGTCTGCTACTATAAAAATGGGTTTAAAAGAGGAAATAGAAGAGGATACAACTGAGAATCAGCCTGTTTTGGTTAGGGATTTAAAAATGACAGGCTACAAGAATAATATTGACAAAGATGTTACACAGGACTTACAAATGAAACCAGCTGATATTTTAATAGGGACATACAAATAATAAATCAGAAGAGTGACCTAGATATGTGGATTTCAACTCAGAAGAGTGACTTGGACAACTTTCTTATTTTGGACCTACAAAAGAGATGTGTTATACTTACAAAGGAGTTCCTGAGAAAAAATAAAGAATGGATGAGAAGAAATCAGCTTTTGGGACCCTACTTAAAAGGAATAAACATCACGACTTTTAAAAGCAAAAAGAAGGATTATAAAGTTGGCTTATTTGATCAAGGTTAAAATATATATGATTTTTTTTCTAGTAGCCTTTAATGGTTTTTTTTCTTAACCAGGACTGAATGAGGAGGCTTTAAAGATTTGTCAATAGATAAGATATGGGAAGGAGAAATTTTTTTTGTTGTGTTTTTTAGAGAAAGTGATAAGCTATGGTTTTAAAATTGAAGGAAAATGTTAAACTTGCAAAGGAGAAAATGATAAGAAATTAATTTGTGGGACATTATTTGATGGTATTAAAGATCAAGATTTTCAATGCACTGGTGTTTCTGATAACTCTAAATGGAATTTTTCTTGATTAAGTTTGAATGATGGGGCAATAAATATTTGTTTATAGATAAGATATGGGAAGAAGAGATTCTTTTTGTTGTATTTTAAAGAAAATGATAAGTTTACTGTGTAAAGTAAAGTAAAAGAATATGAAATCGATTTATCTGTTTAAAGTTAAAATATACATATTGTTATTTCTGGTAACTCTTAATGGACTTTTGCTGATTAAGACTGAATTATGAGGCTTTATTATTTGCTAATAGATAAAAGATGAGATATGGGATGAAGAGATTTTTGGTTGAAATGTTAGAGAAGGTGATAAGTTACTGAAATTGTTTATATTTGTCTTGATGAAGGGAGAAGTCATTTCTTTATCTTTTTTCTTTATCTTTTTTTCCTTTCTCCCTTTTTTTCTCTCTGCACTTTTTTATTTTGTATTTTTAAACTTCAATAAAAAATTATTATAGAAAAAAGAGAAGATGGCCATGTTCCAGCAACAGAGAATCCTAGAAGAAACAGATTATCCTACTGATCAGGATTCAGGCCCAGTCCTGGATGGAAGCAGTATTGGTCAGCCTAGAGTCACCTTTACTGAGACCCTGAATGTGGGAATGCACTTTCTTGGTCCTATTAGACCTCTCAGTTATGTTCAATACCATCAACAATGGCATTTTGCTGGACCTTCAACAAAGGTTGTAAGATTGCACTATGCTTTGGTGTTCTGCTCTTACCTCAGCGGGCAGCTGCAATCTGTAGGGGGCAGCATTCAAACCCATGATTGCTCCAATGTGAGGTGCCCTAAGTTCAATGTTCTCCCCTATACTATTTAATATATCTGTGAAGCTGCTTTAAGAAGTTATTTGTTGGTTTGGGATAGGATGTCATCAGCATGCTGATGATACTCAGTTGTTCGTGGTCACTCCTGGTTCAACTGTGGATGCCACAGAAAGCCTAAACAAGTGTCTGGAGGCTGTTAGGGTCAGATTAAATCCCTCCAACAACAAGTTCCTAGACATCAATAAACATCTCTGAACATCAGTTGCCATGGATATTATGGATGGGGTCATGCTCTCCCTGAAGAAACTGCTTTATGGCCTATGTGTCCTCTTGGACCTACAGCTACTGCTTATGCAGCAGGTAGAGGCCATGGTCAGTGGGACCATCAGCTGTTACAATAGTTTCAATGCTCCCTGCACCAAGATGCTCTGGTGATGGTAACTCATTCTGTGATCACCATGTAGTTGGATTAATGTAATGCACCCTATGTAGGACAGCCTTTGAAATTGTCCCAGAAGCTGCAGCTGATTCTGAAGAAGGATGCTAGACTACAAGTGGATCAGCCCTGCTACTACAATGTAACACTAATTTTAAATTTGCTATAGTGGCTACCAGTATAGCCACTAATTTCCTGGCCAATTCAAATGGCTTGTTATCCCTTCAAGGCCCTATGTGGTGTGGTGTTGCTTTCCAAGGACTGAAGCTGCCCAATCAATAAAAACATCTCAAAAGGGTTTGCTGAAGTTCATGCAGCACCCTCCTTCTTGGCATTCTGCAAGGCAATTAAAACAAACTTATTCCATCAAGTTTTGAACCTTAGATGATTGTTTAGAGACACTCATATTGGAATGATTGATAAACATTACAGGTAGTCCTTGGGTTGCGATGGCAATTAGGACTGGAATTTCCATTGCTAAGCGATGCAGTCATAAAGCGCAACATCACGTGACTGCATCGCTTAGTGACGGCAATCCCTGCAGTTCCCACTGCTGTTGTTAAGATCATGGGTTGTTTGGCAAGCACCTCCCTGCAACTTCCTGCCAGCTTCCTATAACCGAAGTCCATGGGGAAGCTGGCAAGAAGTTGCAAGTCCCAGGCAGCTTGCAAGTACACTGGCAGGCAGCTAAATGGCTGCTGCCGGGCGGGACAGGTGCACAAGGGTGTGTGGGTGGCTGGGCATGAGTGCAGAGAGGCTCAGGGAGGGTGTGCAAGAGTCTGCAAGTGGCAGGGGAGGCTGTGTGAGTGGCCAGGAAGGTGCGGTGCGAGTGCACTGGGGCTTGGGGTGGCTGCTGCTCAGGGGAAGGTGTGCAAGTGGCCAGGGAGGTGTGGCACAAGTGCAGCGAGGCTCAGGGAGGGCACGCAAGGGTGTGTGGGTGGCTGGGGAGGTACAGCACAAGTGCAGAGGGTCTGGGGGAGGATGCACGGGCAGGGGAGACTTACCTGAGCAACTTGCAAACTTTCCCGCCAACTTCCCCATTGACTTTGCTTGTGGGAAGCTGGCAGGGAAGGTTGCAAATTGCGATCACATGACCGTGGGATGCTACAATCAACACAAATGCAAGCTGGTTGCCAAGCGCCGGGATCGTGATCACAGGACTGCAGGGGTGCTGGGACAGCCATAACTTCAAGAACCGGTTGTAACCACCACTCGTTCAGTGCTGTCATAACTTCGAACAGTTGCTGAACGAGCAGTAGTTAACCGAGGACTACCTGTATACTCTGGGTTTATCTGCTTTGTTGTATGGTGTCCAGAATCTTTAGGCTGGGGATGGTTACAAAAATTGTAAGCAAATAAATAAATAAATAAAACTGGCTATTTTTTATTCCTTATTCTGCAGTCTGCATAGTATTTTAAAAATGAATAGCATTATGGGTATCTGATTTTTTAAATCCTCTTCAAAAACATTAAATTGATTTATCTACTGTACAATTAAATGTACAAACAAAACTTATGTCACGTTAAGTTACAGGTAGTCCACAAATTAAGAACGCCCAGTGACCCATAGTTAAGAACGGAGCCTACTGTAGCAAAATTCAAGCTAAATACACAATGACTTGAGTTAAATACACAATACTATTTATACAATATTATTCAATTGTACTGTCCTGCTTACATACAAATTTGACTTAAGGACAGGCCTTGGGAACGGAACTCATTCTTAAACTGGGGACGATCTGTATACAGGAGCGACAGCTAAGGAACAAACCTCTTGGTCAGTGAAGATTTCAATGAAATTCTGAAATGAGAAAGATCCTGACTGAAGGATGAGTTCGCCGGTGTTTTCAAAGCTCTGCCCAGTCAGGACCAGAAGCTTATGTCGTGCAGGATCTGTTATCATCAAACGCACCTGCAGCAGAAGATACCAATAATGACTTTGAAACACCTTTTACACATCATGCTTTCTCTGGGGAAAAAATATTAATACAGTGGTACCTTGGGTCACGAACTTAATTTGTTCCGCGACTCTGGTCGCAACCCGAATTGGTCGTGACCCAAATCAAATTTTCCCATAAGGTTCAATGTAAATACGGTTAATCCGTTCTGAACCATATGTATTTTTTTTTAAAACCACAAAAATATGACACAAAGTACAGTATGAAGAGAGAGAACGCTAACCTTGCTCGAGGCGACTTCTGGCGTGGAGGACAGGAAGGTGAGTGGGGAGGTGGTTATTGCTTGGAGGGAGAGTCCCCCTCCCTACAGGAAGCCCCAACCACGTGTCATGGCAGGGAAAATGGCCACGGGTCGTGTTCATCACCCGATGTGGAGTTCGCGAACGGAAGCAAAATTTTGTGAACAGTGCTGTTCGTGACCCGAATTGGTCGGGAACAGAAGCGTTCGTGACCCGAGGTACACCTCAAGGAAGTTATAGATTACCTTTGGATTGTATTTATCCAAAAGAGGAGGAATACTTGTGTTTCAGGTGGGGGTAGAAGATGGTTTTGTAGAACAAACAAACCAACCAACCTCACATACAACAAATGAAAGGGGGGAACTTTTTTAAAAGCAAAACAATAACGTTAACTCAATAAAGATAAAAGAACAGAAAAGCAAATCCAGTAAACATTAAAAAGTTTGGAAAGTCTGGAAAAGTAAGCTTCTATGGTCACAACAGTCCTAAGCAACGGATTTGATCTGCACAACAATGCAGATCTGGACTGCACTGGGACATCACATGTTTGCTCATTTGCTCCTCCCTTCAGACACCTACGATTCAATGAATTAACATTTACAATGAGTTCAAGGATGATCACTAAAAGCTTAAGGAAGCAGAAAAAAGCAAATTCCATGCTGGTTTGGCACTAATTGTGTTGGGATATAAAAATCTAACATTATTTTTAATGGGTTACATCCCTTTCCTGTTCATCATTATCATTAAACAATGAGATTAGTATTTGACTATCTCATGAATGCCACTTTATCTCATCCCTCTTAAGTGCACTAGACTCATTAAAAACAGAATTCTCTTCTTTTGTTTCCTGTGCCTGGTGGCAAAACTCTACAAAGGCTGCCAGCACATTTTACAAAGCAATTAGCTTTTCCAGGAAAAAAAAAAAAAGCAAACAAACAGAAATATTTCACTAATATGTGGCTTCTGCATTATATTCCCACATTTTATTTATTTAACAGGGGCCATAGGTGGCATGCAGAGATTGGCAATGGGGACAAAACAAGACATTGACAAAATTCTTGCCGAATATTCATCTGGAGAGTGTTATCAATTTATAATGTGAAATGTCTATTATATTACTATTAAAAAGAAAAAGACTTGGTTTAAAAAAAATAAAAAGCTTGCTCAGATGAGAACAAAATGCAAACTTTACCAAAACAAAAACAAAACCATGGGGTTTGCATTACCAAAAAAATCCCCAACCCTGAAAACTTTTAAAAGACAAACAGCTGTTTATAGGAGACTCAGTATTGTGGCTTAATCCATTTGGACAATTTTGTTTGGGTAACAAACAAACAAAAATCAGTGAGATATAAAATAAGTGTGAGCAGTTTGTTGAATAATGTTACAATCTTTTACAAAAATATATAATTTACTCCTAAAAATAATCTCCATGAAAAATTAGAAAAAAAATGGTAATTTTCAAAAGAAAAAAAAAATCTAAAAGGATCCAGAAAATTATAGGCTGGATTTGTTAGGATTGGTTAGGATTTGTTCTGGAAAGCTGGTAGAAAGCCCTAAGAAAAGCCACCTGCCTCCCTGAGTATTTATGGATTTGTCACAAGCTGTTGACCAGTGAGAGAGATAGGATACTCCCACTGGTCTGCCATGCAGATTCTTGTTATATTCAGGTGATTTGTCTTTTCCTCATAAATTAAAAAAGGAGACATACAATGTCACCAAGGAAATGGAATGGAATGTGAAACAACATCATTTACTCATTGATTCATATATTTAGGTTTTATTTTCATCTAGGCATGGATGACAAAAAAAAAGAGAGAAAAGCCTGCCACTGAAAATGTAACAAAATTAGCCTACAATATTATTATACGCTATTACCTGAATGTAAGTCACAGTAAACTCAGTGGAACTTACTTCACAGTAGACATGCATTCTATTCCACTGTGAGTAACATATCAGCATCTCTGGCCTAATTGCTTTTGAGTTATTTTATGTTCATTGCATACGCATCTAGTATTGATTAACTATATCAGCCTAGTTATGATTTTTTTATTACTTTACCTCAGTACTGACTGCTTCATCTGAAGGGTTAATCAGGACAACTGTTTCTAAGACATCACTTCTGTGGTGAAGGATTTTCTGACCTGTGAATGTGGAAGAAAAGAAAAATGAACTTTAAACCCTGCATTCAATGTGTTTATGCTTTCCTTATGCTTTCCCATTTGTGTTCTCCTAAGCAAACTGCTTTTTTTCAGAACATTTAAAATAAAATCCACATTTTAGTATTATGAATCAGGTAACAACATAAAAGCCTGATTTTAAAAAATCTGATTCATTTCATTTCATATTTCTGGAAATGTGTTTATTTTTCAGTGTACCTGCCAGCAATAGCTTTTTCTAACTTTCCTTTTCTTGGCATCATTCTGATGGGTGCTTCTTTGTTTGAGAGAGGCAGTAAGATTAATTAGCAATTTACACTGGGATTATGAAGGCAATGCCCCTGCTTAAGCACCCAACTGGCAATTAGTCCAGCATCTCAGGAAAGAAGCTTGGCACATTTTATTAAAAGGAATTAATCAGTCTTGACAAAAGAATGCACGCAGAGAGCAAACAGTTCATTTGACAAGTCTGAAATAATACTATTTTTTAAAATCACATACATTCCTTTTAAAAACCTAGTGACATATATGCTGGTCTATGACCATAATAAAGATTTGATTGATTGACCTAGTGACAGAAAGACTAATCTGTTAGGAGTCAGGCATTCCCCTAAGATGCTTTGTAAGAATATGAAGCCCTGTATGTTCAGATTGTTTGGGGCAAGGCATCCAGCATTTTCAGGGGAAATTTTACTTGCAAAATTTTTCAATTCAATGTACTTCAGAATACTAACTTGTACTGGTTAAGTTATAACATTGAGCTTTGAGCATTATTATACAATAACAATCAACAATATTTCATCTGTTTAATCAAATACAAAATGTCCTATAAAGTACTTCTTTCAAAGTCCTTTCTATATTCTTTTTACAAAATCACTAGTGTCACAATGTTTAATTGATTAGCTACACTGATTAAAATATTGATTTGCAATGATACCATCAATTAATCAGTTGGCAGGCTTTTTTTATACACTCAATAGACATCCTTATTAAAAACTCCAGATGGCAAACACATCATTAAAAGAGGCATCCCAAGTGTATAAGAGATAAAGAAGAATGTCCATTATGAAGGATACAAAGGGAACATATATTTGCTTCTGTATACCACCCAGAATTGATCAGGTTGGGTGACTATAAATGCTGTAAAATAAATAAGCAGTCTAAAATAAATAACAAATGTTTAGAATGTAGACTTAATTCTTTAGAAGCATTTTCTTTCACAAGCACCATACATATTCACTCAGAAATAAATCCCATTAAAACTATGGGCTTTACTTTCAAATGGAAGGAAGGATTGCAGCCTTAATAAACTTCTCCTGTCTGTTACTCAGAAGTAAGTTCCACTTTGTTAAATAAAGTTTATAGCTGCACCCATTTTTTTCAATTTCAATAAAGGAAACATTCTATACCTAGCCTTCAGATTGAAGAATATAAAGTTGGCTTAATTGTGATTCTCTGCCTACAATGGTTTCATACAAACAGTACAGCAATTTCAAAGTGAGTTCCCACAACATAATAGACACCTTTCTCCACTGTTAGGTCATGTGGTATTTATAAAGTAAAATTATGTGCTAACCAGCCTGGATGGGAATGTTTGGAGTTATGGTTTCAATACACCTAGAGGGCATGGTTGAAGAAGGCTATGCTATTTCTAATTATACCAGTTCTGTAATGGTAAAATGTTACCCAATAATATGTTGGGGGGCTTACTTAGTTCTATAATGATAGTACATAGATCTCTCCCCCCCCCCCCCCCCGTTTTCAGGGCATCTGTCTGTGACATCTATAACCCCCTTGATTAAATAAACTCCTGGGCTACAAAATGTGGGCTGCAAAAATACAAGATGGAAATAAACAGTTTTCTATATCATCTGGATTTTTGCAGCCTGAATCTGGTGGCCCTAGTTAAAAAAAATTTCCTGGTGACACAGTATTCTACAGATGCATCCTAGTCAAGGATTTCTTTTGCTCAGAGTTCTTATGGCCAGTCAGATGCAGACACTTCTGTCAGATGGCCAAGTAATCCTTTACAACACTAATGGTTTTATCTTGTCTGTATTCCATACATCATTTGTTTTGTAGACAAGGCCATTTATTTTAGATAAAGTTTACATTCTGAAATGATAAATAGAGGTATTGGTAAATAAAGAGAACATAACTTTGACACTGCTTCCACACGAGTAGCTTTGTTTAACATTGGTTACCTAAATTGCCATATTTTTCGTCACAGATCTAAGGAATGTTCAGTAAGTTAGTCAAATATATCACCATCATAGCACAAAGTCATAATTTGCTCCTCTACTTCATCTAACTAAACATTTGAACATGAAGAGTCCATGAAATGCTCGCTAGAAGTTCCACAAAACAAGGGAAAGTGTTCCTTTAAAAAAAAAGGAGTCCATTTGATAATTTATGGAAGAGGGAAACATTCAACATTTGAGAAAACATTCATAAAGCACCTTCGCCTTGTTGTTTAAAATAACTTTGCCAATGGAACTGCAGTCCTCTACATGTTTACATGAGAATTAATCCCACTATATTCAGAGGGGATTACTTCTGAAATGCATAGGACTCCACTTACGTATCAGTTTTATGGTATGAATAATATATTTACTGCAGATATTGCAGCACAAGGCACTTAACGTATGTCATGTCAGCAATTCTTTCTAATGAATCTTCATTTGAAAAACAAAGATAAAATTGAAATGGCAGCAGGCTGATGGATCTTCTGCATCTGCTTGCAAATTAGCTTAGAGATGCTTATGAAGCCCAACTTCTTCCTGTCAACTGGAAATTTTCCTTTAATGTGTGCAAAATAGAGGCCATAAAGAGGCTTTATTTGAAAATAAGAATTTTGCTCTTAAGGATTCATGTGACTCTCAGATGTTCTAAAAAAATGAAATAGAGCAAATTTTGACAAAGATGTTTGGTATGGTAAGTAGTAGTCTGAATTCCTTGCTTTAACATTTTCATCCAGACAGGAAATTTGCTTTGAGTAGGTTGTTAACAACAAACAAAAGTCATGTATATAAATTACATGCAACACCAGATGAGTCTGGAATATGTTTACTTTTTCAGAATGAAAGGTTTGATCTCCTTCAACTTTTCATGGGAGTTGAAATGTCCTAGACCAATACATCAAGCAGAAATTCCAGGCTCAGTTTGAAGCTAGAACAGATTCAGTTCCAATGTAGATTGCCATGCAATCAAAATGTTACCAAATTTTGTCTTTCAACCTTTATAGCTCTGGAAGGCTAATATGTGGATAACCACATTGCTATTTTACACAGTGAAAAAACACACTTTTTCCTGAGATCCCAAAAGTATAGCCACACAGCTTTCTGCTAAAGAAGTAACTGGGAAATCATTTATAAGTGACCAGAAGCACTATCTTTCTCTTAACCCCCCCCCCCTTCTTAAATAGGCAGGTTTTCCAAAAACTCAGTCTCCAACAAATAAGCATTTTACATACTTCACAGAAAGCTCAGGTCTTACTATAGCTGAAAACAAGATAAATCAGCAAAGTACTTGGAAGCAATACATGAATGGAAAAATAATGCAATGCATTATTTGCTGTACTGTGTCATCTAAGAGACACACAAATAATAGCTGATCTCCAATAACAGTCTTATCTGGATATTTATTAGAATAGCCCTGATAACACAAGAATACAGCCTGATTTCTATATATGAGATGAATAATGACATAAATGCAAATTGCAAGGCAGGATTCACATTAATAAACAACAAAGTATATTGGAAAGAGAAAGTAATGTGTAAAATGCGTTGAACTTCAATACAACCCATAAACTAAACATACCTCAGACAAAACATACTTGAAATGTAATTGATATGTCACTCAAACCTATGTCTATTGACTCAGAAGTAAGTTCAGAAGTTTTGTGTAGCTTTGGTTAATATTTAAAGAATTCATCCACACGGGCAGGAACCAAAAATGTATCATCAATCTGAATTGACAACTCCCCAGAGAGGAGAACATTCTACCCATGGCCTCTGGACCATATGCTTGAGATTTTAAAATTTTACCCAAAGGAACAATATCAACTCATGAAAAAGCAGCATAATTAGGATGACATTTACAGGATATTCTTATTAGCCATCTCCATTTACTGAGATTTATTTTTACTGAGGACAATGAAATTGCTTAATCTGGAATCATGTTTATTCTTTCCAATCCAATGGAATGTTGGAAATAAATTATATAAAGGTCCTTTCCGTCAGCAGCATAACTCTGAAAACACAGCAAAACACAACCAAATGTCATACCGGAGAGAAGACAGCAAAGAAAAGACTGAATTTGAAAATGGGCTGGATCTGGCTGAAAGCTGCAAAGAAAGATTCCTCCAATGCATCCCCATTGAAGACACAGTTGGGCATGCCTAGAATATTGCCAATTCCTTCATTCTAAGCCTCTTCACTCCTTCCTCTTGGTCATGTGTCTCAGGGTGGAGCTATTATTAAGGAGCTTGAAATAATTTCAGAAGCCACATTCAGCATGCTTTCCCTCCCTTGTTAGTTTTAATTGGTCAGTTATTTATCTCTCTTTTTTAAAAAAAATACTTTTTATTAAAGATTTTAACAATAGTAAAAGAATTGAAAGAACAAGAAAAGTGAAGAAAGAAAAAAGAAAAAGGAAAGAATATTTAAAAAAGTGACTTCTGATATCCTTTACAAGTACAAGCACATTTAGGATTTCTCTACCCCGTCTGATATTACATTACATAAATCACTTCTTCCCATATCTCAACCCTTATCCATCCACAAATGCAGAAATTATTAACACTTCTGCCCAGTATCAGCAAAAAGTCCATAAAGAGTTCCCAGAACTTTATAAAACAATTCTTGTTTTAACCCTGATCAAACAGGTCTTTATATTCCTTTCTCTTGCTCCTAACATTCTTAATCTTTGCTTCATTCAGATGCTGTCGTAAGATTTGATCTCCATCCAATTTTTTTTTTCTCCTACCTCAGAAGTTTCTTCATGGTTTTAACAGCCCTCTTTTGTAAATCTAGTGATGAGGCCCTTTTTCATCTCTTGGCTTATTGTTTGTATTTCCACTTTAGTTTTCATCACTGTCTTATAGTTCACAATTTCTATTTTATTTTCCTACATAGGCTGGGGTTTGTTTTACCTCTTTGTCCTGTCAATCTGTAAATTCTTCCAAATTATTCTCTTTCGCATCTTTCATTTCTTCTTTAAGATCTCTTTTACATAGTGCATTCACGTGAGCAGATATTGTTGCCGTCATTGTAGCTGTGAGCTTCTTTCCCATTTCTTCAAAAATCCTTTGAAATATCTCCAATGCAATACCTTTAGCTGTCATTTTTGCAAGTTTCACTGTTGTTCATCAAATTCAAAAGTAGAAAACAGACTTTTCTTTTCCTTTTGCCTGGAACCTCTAGTCCCCTCTAGTGTCCTTCTGTAATCACATACTCTGTCTCTATTCTAAACAGTGTATGTTCCCACAAAGATACTGTTTTGTTTTTAAATATTTCAAAAGTCTTAAAGTAAAAGTCATAATATTTCAAATATTGAATCAAATATTTCAAATTTGTCTGGTCCCTTAGTTCATTTTAAACTTTCTTGAATTAAATTCTTATCTAGCTTTTTGCCGTTTACTTTGTATTCTTTAAAATCTTTAAATTGTTAACCAATTTTTTCTTTCATTCTGGAATGAAGGATCACTCACCTGCTAGTTCTTCAGACTTGTTACTTGGAAGATCTCTTTTAACTTTAAAATAGTTATACTCCAAAGGTGTTTAGCAAGTGAAGTTTGATGAACCCAATGTCCATATAGGCTTCACTATGGTTGAGAGCCTGATGGCTTTCATTGTCTCCCGGCATTCAAACCCATGAGTTGACTGCTGCCTTGCAGTCTCCTTGTGAGGAGCAGTCAAATGGAGCACAAGTGGGTGATCTCTCATCTTCTCCTTATCTGGAGAGGTACCATTGGACTGGACTTGTTGCCAATCTGTTGGTCTTCACCACATCATTGTCTCTGCTCCCTCACAGATGTCTTAATTCGCCATTCCTTCACTCTGAAGTCTCAGTTATCCATCTCTCTATTATGGCTGACAAGATGTATGATAAGAAGTGCTGTACAAAATTGTAGTAAAATTGTTTTGTATTTATTATTATTATTATTTATTGTCCCTTGTGGGAGGACATAGTCCTGCTGGCTCTTGAGGAGATGGTGGTGCACCCTCTCCTCAAGGGGCCATTGCTTGACCCAACTAGTCTGGAAAATTTTGGGAGAAGGTTGTAAAGAAAATGATTGAGCTGCAGCTTCAGAGGATACTGGAAGAAATGGATTATCTGGACCCCTATCAGTTGGAATTCAGGCCTAGGTATGGGACTGAGATGGCACTGATCATACTTGTGAATGGCCTCTGGTGAGAGCAAGATGGGAATAGTGCATCCATCCTTAGTCTTGACCTCTCAGCCACCTTCAATACCATTAATCATGGTATCCTTCTGGACCAGCCCCAGGGGTTGGGGTTGGTGGCACTGTGTTACATTGGTTCTCCTCCTTCCTCTGGTTGCAGGGGAGAGGTCCAGCCCACAGCCTCTACTTTGTGGGGTGCCACAAGGCTCAGTTCTCTTTCCCCCCCTATTTTAACATCTATATGAAGCCGCTGGGTGAAGTCGTCCAATGGTTTGGGGTGAGGGGACCTGTCTCCTGGCTATACAGATGATTGTTGGTTTCTCAGCTACTGTGCATTTTAATTGTTGTATATGTATCTGTTTTCCTTTATCACTGTTTGCTGCCCAGAGTTGTTGAGGTGGGCAGCTATATAAACTGATTAAATAAACAAAACTAACAATAGGATATTAAGACCAATTCATGTTAGAAAATTAGAAAACAAATATGTTTCCAATATATTTCAAGATTCTCTGACAAAATAACACTGCACATTTCCTAAAATGTGTTTCTAGCAATTTGCATTTTGTAATTTGTTTGTAATTTGCTTCTCCTACAACTTTTATTTATCAAACTAAAGCCATTTTGCAATGCAATCCTGAGCATATTTATTTATTCAGAAATAGAAGTCTCTGAGTTCAGTAAGACATGAACTGTAGTAAATACATTTAAAAGAATTGCAGGCTATAAGCTTTTTCCAAAATCCAAAAACTGAACTGAGAAAATATTTAGGAATAAGTTAAAAAGAGCATTCCGCCCTCAGGTATTTCATTAAGTAATTTAACTGCAAAGCAAAACAAAATCAAATTAATACATACAAAATACACACAGTGATTTTTGGGGGGGGGGGGTTGTATTTCAATCCTGGCATCTTTCAAGACTTTGATCCTCATTTGCCAGTAGTGAAAAATACTTTGGAATATCTACTTGAAGCATATATTGGAAACAAAGAACTGTTGTATTTTATCAGTAACAATGTATATGATGAATACCTGTAAACCTAAATTAAACAATACTTTATCTGAACTTTTAAAAGAAACAGAAGATTGGCTTGATATTTACTGGTAAATTTTAATAATGGATAGTTGTGTTCTACTCCTAACTTTCAAGAAGAGGCATCAGCTGTTTCACAAAAATACAATCTGCTTGGAATTGTTCTAATTATTGCCTATCTATCTGAATATTTTAGAGGGTCTTTTGAACACTCAAATAATTTTCTGTGAAAATCTCTGAAGTAAACTGTGTGTCTTAAATCAAGATGTGTGCACCTAATGGTGTTGGGTACCCAAATAATCGTATCCACTCTTATCACTAAATATTGATTTGTTGTATCATTTGCCAACTTTATGTGACATTTAATTTGTTGTCAAACTACTGCCATTAATCAACCACAGACAAACAGCTGACCTTTTGCCCCTATTATTTACCATGGGAATAAACATTTCCTCACAACTGTTGTATATACTATACCTTGTCATACTGCTCCTATTTATGTTTTAATAATGCTGGAATTCCAAGGTAACTGCTAGAGCCATTATCTAAAATGGTCACAATCACACACATATATAAATCAAAAACTCCTAAATTGCTTTTCTTCTGTTTAGTTGAATAGAAATTTTAAAGGCTTTAAATTTTTTGCTTAATTTATGCTGGTCTATGACTGCAGTAAAGATTTGATTTTGATTTGATTTAATCACATGTAATTAAATATCAGGGGACGCAGTGGTGCAGTGGCTTAATGACGCTGAAAGTTGCCAGCCAGAAATGGTTGACACTTCAGTGGTTTGAGCCCAGCTCCGCGCAGCAGAGTGAGCTCCTGTTTCCTCCCCAGCTCCTGCCAACCCAGCAGCTCGAAAACTTACGTGAGTAGATAAATGGGTACTTTCACCCCGGTGGGAGGAAAAATGCTGGCAGCGCCTTGCAAAGGAGACAGGACTAGTTGCCAGTAACACGGAAGCCGCGCACGCCCGAAAATGCGCGAAGCAACGGAAACCCCGCCTCCTGTGCTCGCCAGCTGGGCTCTGCTCTAGGAGGGAGGCAATGGCAAACCACTTCTGAAACACCTTGCCTTGAAAACTGCAGGGACTCGTCCAGGCAGTCGCCGCAGAATCGGTAATGATTGAGTGCGGATAAAAAAAAAATAAAAAATTAAATATCATTAGCTTTAGTTTAGTTTAATAATTCTAAACTCACAGACTGTCCTACAGAATAACAATCCCAAAGTTCACAAGCCACACTTCCATAGAAGATGATACCCGATTACCAAAGGCCTTTTAGCATAGTTCAGTCTTCACTGCTTTAAATGAGTATCTAATATTCTCCATTGGGGTAGTCTCATAACATAAAAACACTGTTTCCTAGCCTTATCTCCCCTTTATTACACAGACATTCAGCAGCCAAGAGCTTCTCCTATTATGAATGCACTGGATGGGTCAAATCTAGTTGGAGAATGTGGTCCTACCAAGGTCCTACATACCTTGGTACCAAGCCATAAAGGACTATGGGTTAAAAACAGTTTTTGAATTGCACCTGGAAGCCTATCAGCAACCAATGCAGAGTCCTGAGCACAGGTATGGTGGTTAACTGCTCTTGTAGGTTAACACCTGCCAGCAAATAGGACACAGCATTTTGCACCAATTGTAATTTCTGGATGCAACTTCTTCATGTAGAACATATTGAAGTAATCTAGACTTGTGATGATGAGATTTTGCATTTGAATTTCAAACTCCAGGAACAGCCACAATTGGCACACCACCCACATTTGGGTAAAGAACCCCTGGCCATACTCTTCATCTGCCCATCCAGCAGTAGCTATGAGTACAGGGGAAACCCTAAGTCACTAACCTGCTCCCCCCGGGGTACTGTACTTCCCCTTAAGAGACAACTCCAGAGCCAGTCATCAGGAACCTCGGTGAGGAAACAGCAACTTCATCTTGTTTGGGTTTAACCCCAGATCCCAATAGCCTCCTGGCACTGGGACAATACTGACACAACATCATGAGTTTGGCCCAGAATAGGGACGTAAAGCTAGATACTATCAGCATACTGATGGTACTGTTTCCTAATCCAATGGGTAACTGTAATTGTTCTTTAAAGCAAAATAAAGGTAGTGATGTTTTCCTTAATGAACTAATACTAGCTTTTTAGTTTACCAAGTTATTATAGTAATTCACAAGTGCCTTGGATGGATTTGTCTTGTTAGTGATGCATGAAAAACATCAAGCAATAGATGCTCATAACATTCACATTATTCCTGCATGAAAACTTCACCTGAAACAATACTACTATCTCAAAAAGACATACAAAAAGATGCTGTGGGTTGAGAAAAGGGGACAGTAAACTGTCTCGGTCACATTGTTGGCAAGAAAGCAGATTGACCTACCATAACTTATAATAAATATATATAAAATTCCAAGCAGAGGGCAGCAAAAAAGGAATAGTGCTTTAATGGGAAGATGCCATTATAAATACTTTTGCAGTGCATGACAAGCTCTACTTCAGGACAAATGGTTTACAGCCAGCACACGCAGGAGTAAGGACACTTCTTTCAGTTCCAGGCCAGCCCCAGGAAGATTGAGTTCTCTGGACAATCTCACCTGGGGGTTATTAAAACTAAGAGAGGTGTTGTTTTCTTTTCCAAATGCCATAATTCTTAATGACAGTGTGCTGCACACTGAGGTGGCAGATTATTTACTTATTTATATTTCAAATTTAGTCACTACCCATCTCACTCAAAGAGTGGTTCTGGGAAAAATTAGTAGAGAAAGAGATAGTTGCCAGCAGTGATGGTAAGTGGCAATGATAGGATACCCACAGCAGCAGGTTCATTAAATAGTTTGATCCATAGCACTGGGTCAGGACTTCCCACTATCCTCACAGAGGGAGCTGGGGGAGCATTTAGAACAATGGAGCTGCAGGGCTAAAGTGCTGCTGAGTTTTTAATGCTTTTTGGTTATGCCTTACTTCTGCGACTCTGCTGCTGCTTCAGGTAGTGGTAGCAGGAAGGGGGGCATTCAGAAAAACCTTGTGAAGTTGTGAGGATACTGGTGGAAAAGGGCCAGGATGTTCATTGCTGATCAATGAAATGTTGCCTCTATACTCACCTTCAATTTTATTTGTCTAATTTATATAGCCGCCCATCTCACAAAGCCAGTGACCCTGGGCGGCTATATAATCCGCTTCATCCAAGGTCCTCTGAAGCTGTTGTGCAACCACCTTCCCCAGAAAGGGGAGGTTAGATACTGGATGAAAATTGTCCAGTATCATGGAGTCCAGCGATAGCTTCTTGAGGAGGAGGAGAACCAAGGCCTCCTTAAGAGGTAAAGGAACAACCCCCTCACTCAAAGAAGAATTCACCACCTGGAACCCTCTCACACAACACCCCCCGGGCCGCTTTCACAAGCCGGGGGAGGGGCATGGATCTAAGAACCAGATGGCTAAAGTCACAGTCCGAAGGACCCTATCTATTTCCTCAGGTCCAACAGGTTCAAACCATTCCCAGATAACTGGGCAAGACTCCATCCTAGGCATCTTCCAGACCTGCAGTAAGGCCAGTGTCCAACTGTGAGGGAATCTGAGTGATTTGTCTGCGATGCTGAGCAAATTCCTCTGCATGTCCCTGCAAAAGGTTCCACGGACCCCCTTTACCCAAGTGGGCTCGTGTCACTCAAAACAGAGCTGCGGGGCAGCAATCTGTGGATGTAATAAGGGTGAAGTACTGGCACTTTGCTGCCCTTACCACCACAAGATAGGCCTTAATAGCAGCTCTAACCCATGTTCAATCGGGTTCATTCTTAGTTGAGCACCAGTGGTGCTCTAGATGTCTCTTCTCTCATTTCATCACCCTCAATGCCTCCGTAAACCACAGAGAGTGATGGGATCCCCAAGAGGGGAGAGGTCGCACGGGTGCGATCTAATCCAAAGCCTTAGCCACCCCCTTATTCCAAGGTAAGACCAACAGGAACACCCAGCTCCCTCTGAAACCCATATGGGTCCATGAGTTGCCAGGGGCCAGCCTCCCTGCAGTGGATAGTGGCACTAGAGAATCCCATGGAAATCAGGGTGTGATCTGACCATGACAAGGGCTCCCCCAATTGCAGATCACATAGCCACTGTTTCAACAGGAATACCAAATCCGGTGTGTGGCCACTGTCCAGTGTTGAGGTTGGGATAGGCCATCATGGTGGTCATGAACTCCTGAATCACCTCAGACTTCACTCCCATAAGTCTGGAGAACTCCACTGCCAGCATGGAAATGGAGTCAAGGAGCTCAGGCAGGGAGGCTGGTACAACAGCAACAATCCCAACTGATCCCTAGAGCCCAACTTAATGAACAGGGTCTCACATCCAGTGACCTGCAGGGTAGCACCCTGAAAGCCATAACTGATTCTCAGATGACAATTGCCACACCACAACCCCTACCCCATGTTTTCAGCTGGTGCCACACCTGAAACCCAGCTGGACATCTCTGAAACAGCCAGCCACCTCCTTCCGGGCCCAGCCAGGTCTCGGTAGTGCATGCCAGGCCGGCCCTCTCATCCATGATTAAACCACAGATAAGGGAGGCCTTATTACAGACCGATCTGGCATTTAAGAGCAGCAGCCAGAAACCAGGGCCTCTGAAGGTACAGGGGCTGAGACCAAGGAGCTGGAAAGAGAAACCAGTATTAAACATCAATCCCATGTTCCCCAGGAGCTGCCTGCTCCTCATCTCCCACCCATCACCACCATAATACAGGTGAAACTCAAAAAATTAGAATATCATGCGAATGTTCATTTATGTCAGTATGGCAACTCAAAAGGTGAAACCAATATATGAGATAGACGCATTACATGCAAAGCGAGATATATCAAGCCTTACTTTGGTATAATTGTGATGATTATGGTGTACAGCTTATGAAAACCCCAAATTCACAATCTCAGAAAATTAAAATATTACATGACATCAATAACACAAGGATTGGAAATAGAACAATATCGGACCTCTGCAAAGTATAAGCATGCATATGTACTCAGTACTTGGTTTGGGCCCCTTTTGCAGCAATGACTGCCGCAATGCAGCGTGGCATGGATGCTATCAGCCTGTGGCACTGCTGAGGTGTTATGGAAGACCAGGATGCTTCAATAGCGGCCTTCAGCTCCGCTGCATTGTTCGGTCTCATGTCCCTCATCTTTCTCTTGGCAATGCCCCACAGATACTCTATGGGGTTCAGGTCAGGCGAGTTTGCCGGCCAATCAAGCACAGTAATCCCATGGTCATTGAACCAGGTTTTGGTACTTTTGGCAGTGTGAGCAGGTGCCAAGTCCTGCTGGAAAATGAAGTCAGCATCCCCATAAAGCTCGTCTGCGGAAGGAAGCATGAAGTGCTCCAAAATCTCCTGGTAGACAGCTGCGTTGACCCTGGACTTAATGAAGCACAGTGGACCAACACCAGCAGATGACATGGCTCCTCAAATCAACACAGACTCTGGAAACTTCACACTGGACTTCAAGCATCATGCATTGTGTGCCTCTCCATTCTTCCTCCAGACTCTGGGTCCTTGGTTCCCAAATGAGATGCAAAAGTTGTTCTCATCAGAAAAGAGGACTTTGCACCACTGGGCAACAGACCAGTTCTTTTTTTCTGCAGCCCAGGTAAGACGCTTCTGACGTTGTTTGTTGTTCAGGAGCGGCTTGACAAGAGGAATACGACATTTGAAGCCCATGTCCAGGATCCGTCTGTGTGTGGTGGCTCTTGATGCACTAACTCCAGCCTCAGTCCACTCCTTCTGAAAGTCCCCAACACTTTTGAATGGCCTTTTCCTGACAATCCTCTCCAGGCTGCGGTCATCCCTGCTGCTTGTGCACCTTTTTCTACCCCACCTTTCCCTTCCACATAACCTTCTATTGATGTGCTTTGATACAGCACTTTGGGAACATCCAACTTCTTTTGCAATTACCTTTTGGGGCTTTCCCTCCTTATGGAGGGTGTCAATGATGGTTTTCTGCGCAACTGTCAATGTCAGCAGTCTTTCCCATGCTTGGGATTCCTACTGAACCAGCCTGAGAGACCATTGAAAGGCTCAGGAACCCTTTGCAGGTGTTATGGATTCATTAGCTGATTAGAGTGGGATACTTTGAGCCTAGAATATTGAACCTTTTCACACTATTCTAATTTTCTGAGATTGTGAATTTGGGGTTTTCATAAGCTATATGCCATAATCATCACAATTATACCAAAGTAAGGTTTGACATATCTCGCTTTGCATGTAATGCGTCTATCTCATATATTGGTTTCACCTTTTGAGTTGCCATACTGACATAAATGAACATTTGCACGATATTCTAATTTTTCGAGTTTCACCTGTACTATGGCTCACCCATTCCCCCCCAAAGGCAGCATCATTTTCCCCTCCAGGCCCTGCAGTTCCCAAGGCCCAGGACCTCCCATAGTAGTCAATTACATCCATCCCAGGGAGGATGCTTAATTCCAGCATTATATATTCATTTTCTCTATACATTTCACCATTCTGATTCTATTTTTTCTTCCACTATCTCCTGAAAGAGGAAAGCATCAGATGCCATACTACCAATTTGTTGATTGGTTCTTATATGGTTTTGTCTCTTAGTGGATATTGGAAATCTTTTACTTCTGCTACGTAACATCTGTACCAAGACAGTACAGTCAACATTTATTTCCTTGGGATGATGATCTATCATAGTCTAACTACAAAGTTGTTTTTTAATGTTGATTAAGATGCTATTCACAGATAAATGGATTCACTTCCTATAATGCTACTTTCCTTCTCCTTCTGTTTCAACTGTTTCAGTTGAATAAACTCTTTCAACTGTTTGAATAAAAGTGTCTAGTCAATCTCTTCAACTCATGGGAATTATTTCAACAATTCTTAGATTTAACTATCAATAAATATTTATCATCCTAAGAATGTACTAAGAATTCAAATTAAACATATTTATTTCATAGACTCCGTGTTTTACCGTACAGATTCTAAACCCCCTGGATTTTCTGTTACATGACATTGTTTTATTGCTGCCCCCATCCCAATGCTTACAAGAAAAAGACTCTTAGGAAAGAGTCTGTGAAGGCAGATAAGAGTATAATGAAACCTTGCAGGTGATCTTTGCATGACAAGCAATTTTAATGGATCAGAGATACAGCAGAGTTGAAAACTGTAGAATATATATACACACACACATACACTCACACATACACACAGAGAGAGATTTGGGCTCAACTAAGTTCTTGAATGGAACTATTTGTGGTTTGGTTTAGTATCATGTGTGAATCCTATTTATATGTTGCAGCAAGTAACACACATTAGAAAAGGATAAGGTATCATGAGCCACGAATCAGAGTCTGACTCTGAACCTGATTCTGACAATGTTGCTCCAGCTGAGCCTGTGAAATGCCAGCCTCAGGAATCATTAAGACATGATGCATCCGACGCTGATTAGCCACAGGCATTTCCTGATAAGGTGAAGCAATCAGATGATGAGGCATGACCCCCAAGCCCCAGATCCAGATGTATGCAGAGGCGAGCAGAGCAGCTTCCATCAAGGAGACTCCTCGCAAGGCAAAGGATGAGGCCTGAATAATTGCAGCCAACTGCCAGCAGAGAGATTTATGTAGTTTGCTTTGCCTTCACTCTCTGTTGGAAACAACTGTTTGAAAACCTAGCTTATGTCTTGTGTGCATCCTGTTCTTGAATTCTTGACTTCTGGGCTGGCTATCTATCTGATTTCGCTTTGTGATTTTTGGCAATGTAACTAGACTACTCTTTTGCTTCTTGGACAGCAAATGGTACTTTATTTTGCTAAGTCTTTGGGTTACAACTTGTTTTCTGTTGTCTGCTTCTGCTCCTTGGCAACTGTGTCTGCAACCTTGAAATAGAACATAAGGAATGCATTGTACCAATATGGTGTAATGGTTAAGCGTTAGACTAGGATTGTACTAAATTCAAGTCATCCTCAGCCATGGAAGCTGACTAAGTGGCTTTGGTGCAGTCATTATTTATTAATCAGGATTGTTGATAGAAAAAACTGGAAGGAGTGCTATGTGTATCTTTGAGCTTTTGAGTAAAGGCAAAATGTAGTTCCAATGAATAATTTATCTTAAGATATTTTCATGATAATTTATTTATCACTGCAATTCCAAATAATTCATTTTTATAAATTCAGATACAAATTGCTGAATTGCTATTTTTCTGAAAAATGAAAAACTAACCTGTTAGATTTTCTAATGAACTATATTCAAAATTTTGTTCTTCACATCCCATTTTTACAGTTTCTTGTAACTTTGCTATCACATATTAAAAAACTGCCTTTATGAAGTATAAATATATCATAAAGCCCAAAACGTTCTCTGTCATTTTAATAGGTTTAGAAAGGTTTCCTCTGGCAGTTTTATAGACTCTTATACAGTAATTTACTCAGGTGTTTAGGGGACACTAAGGAGTAATCATCTGCATGTTGTGATACTTGTTTTCAGCCAAATTGTTTCAAGAAGCAATTTAAAATATTAAAATAAGACTATCAATTAGTCCTGACTCTTTTGTCTATTTCAGCTGTCCCTGCTAATATCTGAATACTCTAAGATAACTTTCAAACATTAATTTCAAGCTGTTCTGGTTAAATTGCAGGGTTTTTCTATGCCATTTTGCATAATCTAAAAAAGCTAAAGGCATTTTTCATAACATTTGAATCATTCAGGAAATCCTAATTGTTTGAATTATCCATCCATATTTATTTAAACACAACTAATACTTCCTGGCATCAATGATCTTCCACAGTGTTAATATGTTTAAGCTTATTTCACTGTCCGAATGGATATGTATCTCTTGACAGAACCCTAAGATATCTTCTACCATGCTTTATATTTTAGAATATGAAGTCCACGTATGAAGCTTGCTTGAGAAAGACTGCCTTTGTCAGTGACATAATAGGGCTAACAGCTAAGCCTTAATTAATGAATGCTATGTGGTGGCTGGCCATGAATAGTTAAGATGATTCAGGGAATTGTCAGAAGCAGCCCACAAACAAATACCAGAAATTCAAAGGAAGTCTTAGCCTTAGTCACTATCCTGAATAGGAAACACTATTAGGGAGAAATGTAGTGGGTTCCTAGCTTTGAACAGTAAGAATATAATGGGAATAGTATCAAAAGTGCATACCATTTGGTTCAGTCATAACAGGATCTCTGTTTTAAAAGATTTATAAAGCAATACTACCAATAACAGAACCAATTCAGTAGAATAAGTGGCCACTGTTATCCAAGGCCATGTCACAATACTAAAAGAATGATTTATTCTTTAGATAAACATTTTCAACTTAGTGACTTCCATATATTTTGCGAATACAAATATTTATAGGCAATATGGCTAGCTGTAGTCCCAACACACCTGGAGAACTACTCTAGATCAGTGTTTTTCAAACTTGTCAACTTTAAGATGTGTGGACTTCAACTCCCAGAATTCCCCAGCCAACTTGATGAAATTAGCATTCTATAATGTGTGACAAATAAGCAGAGGATTTTAGATTCAGAAAGCTTTCTCTAGAACAGTGTTTTTCAATCTCAGTTACTTTTAAATGTATGGGCCTCAACTTCCAGAAATCCTGGCTGTGTGGGGAATTCTGGGAGTTGAAGTCCACACATCTTAAAGTTGACAAGTTTGAAAAACACTGATCTAGATTATATACCACATGTCATATCTTTAAGCAATTTTAAGGACTCCCCCCCCCCCCCCCCAAGCATGAGATTGGTCATGATTCTAATTCTGATTCTGTCAAAACAAGGTATTTTCTTGTGGTAGTCAAAGTACCAGTACAAGCATCAACAACTTTTCTGGGCTACTGGATATATTTAGAATTTGGAGAAAAATGACTTGGTTGCAAACACAAAACGTCTGCTATGGAGGACGTGGCCACTCATGAACACTGCTGATGCTACGAATGAACCAGAAGATTCAGCAAGAACAATGAGGGAAAGCAGTTATTGTTAGAATAAGATGCTGCCCACTGAAGAATATTCCACAAAAACACCAACCAGCACAAAATGCAACAGCTCAGACTGGCTATTACTGGGGAAGATTCCAACTGTGTCCTGAGGTAGAAGGTGTCCCCAACCTACTAGTCTTTTAGAAAGTTTTGTTCCACAGAGCTTATTGGGCACTAATGGAGGTGGGCTTGATTTATGGACAGATTTTATTTAGTTAGTTAGTTAGTTAGTTTGTCTTTACATTTTTGTTAATTTTAGCTTTCTGTACTTGTATTTTTCTTTTGTGTGGAATTGTAATCCATACTGAGTGATCAAAGTAGGTGGTATACAATGTTTTATATAAATTAATACATTGCCTAAGATTGGAAGAAAAATGGTACATCCTAGTGACAACCAAAATGAACAATTTTGGCCAAGCAAAGGACAAATGCTATGCAAAGACCCAGAAAATGCAAGAGTCAGCTTCAACTGGCTCTTCATTGAATACCTAAACTTGATTTATGACTATGAGGTTATAAATTCACAAACTGAACAGGTTTATAATTTACACTTACATTAGAGATCCTCTGTCAGGGTTTATTGTCTATTAAAATGTACTACATTTGCCACTTAATTCTATTGTGGGCTTACTGGGATATGAATTATCTTGGTGTTCAATTATGAGTAAATGTTTATTTAAAACTGAAAAGAACAATTAAAAATTATCTATTTCACAACACTAGAGAGTGATAGGGGTTCCATACTTTAAAAAAAAAGACTCAAGAATTGGCCAGGAAATGGGCAAATTAGGCAAACTTTACTCATCTTTAAGGCTGAATCTGGCTTGTTTCTTGCTTGTTCAAGAAACAATGGTTAACTGGGTTAATCTCTAAGGTGATATTAGATGCTGGGCTGATACACTTATTTGTAATGGGACTGGAGAGTAATTAAAACTGTTCATGGCTATTTTGCTTTCTTTTTTCTATTGTCACACAGACTCTGAAAGAACAGGTGGTGTGCTTCTGTTAGTAAAAATATAATTTCTCTCTAGCAGATATAGTTATCTCTATGCAACTTTTAAGCCATAGTCCCCATTTAACTCCACCTGTAACCATGAGTTTTTATGTCAAAGCCTGGGTTTGGATTTATTTTTTTCCTGCAAGTAAAGCTTTGTGAAGATACTCCATGGACTGACACTTTATTTTTGAGTCATATTGATGAAACTATGCTTTGTCACAATGCTATGAAGAAATTTCTCATCTTCATTCTTGTGGCATGACAACTGCTGACAAATTTCAACTCTTTGCCATCAGCATGCGAAGAACTTGTACAATCTTTCTGATATTGAAGAATCTCAATAGTATGACCCATACATTCCTATGAGATGCCAAGCTTGAGACCACTTTCCCTTTGCACAATCTGCCAATTGTCCTTAATCAGTTCATCAACCTTTCTCATATAAAATTTGTTGGTTGATGTCACAACTTATCCACTTTGTTCTTGATCACACAAATCAGTTCTTCTCAGTTCACCATCTTTACATTTTTTGGCCCAGCAATGCACATCACTCACATCAACATAATCTTCACCATATCTTCACATGATCTTCCCAACAACATCCTTTCAAATGGAGGGCCTCTAGCAGGTAATAGTTCAATCGCAATGTATTGCTCAAAGCAACCTGACAAATATTCACTGTAGGCTTCCATTTCACAAACAATCACAAAACAATTTTCTCACAGCAACTTCCCACCAATTGAAATGAAAGAATGGATGTGAAGGAACAGTTTCTAGCATATCAGTACTGCCACCTGTTAGCAACTGATAACATTACAGGTTTTACTTTTCAACATTTTATTTATCTATTTATTTATTTTATTTATTTATATTTCAAATTTAGACACCGCCCATCTCACAAGGAAGTGACTCTGGGCAGTTCGTCAGTAACATTTTAGGCCTTGCAATTAAGCCTCTTAAGTAATGCAGAAGAGTCAAAAGTTGTGAAGTAATATAATGCTATACTTTTGTATTAATTAGTGTTTCTGGTATTTTAGGGGAGGGCAGACGGGAAAATGAAGATTTAAATCCATAGCTCATATTCACAACTGCCACAGACAGAATGTGTTCTGTATAATAATCTTTATACTAGCTTCTTAAAAAGAATATTCAAGATTCTGAAAGTTTTACAATGCTTTCTCTGATAAATGGTGTGATTTATCAGAGAAATCAAAAGATTACCAAAACAGGTAGCCTTAACAAATTAATTTGGAGTATGTATGCATGTGTGTGTGTATGTATGTGTGTATGTATGTATGTGTGTGTGTGCGTGTGTGTGTATGTATGTATGTGTGTATATATATACACACACACACACACACATACATACACACACATACATACATACACACACATATATATATCTCTCATCAGAATCTTGAACAATATTGGAAAGAGTTCAGAAAACACTTTTTAGTATTACAGTTTAATAATTTATTACAACAATACTTCAATTTAGTGTACCTTAATGCAATGAGATGCAATGGGTGAAATTCTTATAGTATTTATGTCAAATTATATAATTTGCATAATGTTGTAAAATGATGCAAATGAGGTAATCTTTGTCATTTGCACTAATAACATTGGTGTGGATGACATTCTCTGATCTGACTGAAAACTGGGAATAATGGACACTCTCTCTGCTTAAATGGCTTATTAAATCAAGATTTCATTGTTGTTTTATTTTTGCATTATTACAAGGATTTGGGATATAACTAGTGTTGGAATTCATTTCTACATTGTGTCTGTTAAACAGAACTAAATGTGCTTGAATATAAGAAACTAAAATATAGTAGCTGCATTTTATTTAAAAATGCACTTTGACATTCAGCTTTCTTTAATAATAGCTTGCTACATTTTATTCATTATAAACAATTGTAAACAGCATCCTACATCTGTAAAAGAATATTCATCTCATGGTTTTTAGAATCAATTCTGCAAACAAATGTCCTTTATTTCCAATTAGTAAGCTATAAAAACTAATCCTATTGTATTTTCAGTCAGTGTCATAAAAATATTTGCATATGATGAAATTAGCATTCTATAATCTGTAACAAGCAGAGGATTTTAGAGTCAGAAAGCTCTCTCTAGAACAGTGTCTCTCAACCTCAGCTGCTTCAAGATGTTTGGATGTCAACTCCCAGAATTCCTCAGCCAGCATGCTCTAGAATTAAATTCTTGAGCTGTTAATTAATTCCTTCTGTTCTAACTAAATTAGAGAGAATTTCCCTGGTGGGATTAGGTCTTGGGGGCATTCTTTTACAATGGTTGCATGTTTCTCATGCCTGGTCTTGTCCAGAAGGATGTGTTGGAAGACTATTTGACATCATGGATGTTGATCCACAGTGCCCCACAGGGTTCCTGCCTAGCCTACCATGCTTTTCAATATCTACATGAAACCACTGAGTGAAGTCATATGCAATTTTGGAAATGTGGTATTATCAGAACGTCAATTACACTCGACTCTGGTGCTCCTTACTATCCAATTTTGAGGACGCAATGTTGCCTATGTTTAATAATGGGCTCTGTGAAATTAAATACAAACAAGGCAGAAGTGCTGCTGATAAATAGGAAAGTGGATTCAGAGACTGAAATTAAGCATGTTTAGGATGAGCTATACTCCCTCTATCAAGATTGTGGTGACCACAACGAGATGCATCTTGTTTGGAAGGATTTACTGTTAAGATTATTTTAACATTTTATTGCTAATTTTAATTTGTATTTTTAATTTTTTATATCCTGATTTTTTAAATTTTTAAATTTTTAAAATTTTGTTAGCTGTCACAAGAGCAGAAGGATAAGTATATATCAAATAAATAAATAGTTTGATAATGAAATGAAAAGCTTCTTTCCCAACAAATATGATATTGCAAAATATAACCAGCTTTTCTTTGCCTAATAGCATTTTGAAGTATTGCCTGTATTAAACTGGAAAAGGGGAGGAGGGAAGATAAAAAGAAAAAGAAAAAACTGAACAGGTAAGTCACAGGTAACTATCCAATTTCTTCATTTCTGCTTATATCACTGTCTCTCTTCCATTTCAATTCCAATTAGAGCAACCATAAAGACTAAGGAACATAATCATCTAGCCATCCATCGCTTAGAAAGATTGAGGATGGAGATGATGACCTTCTTTAGTCTTTACAGTTAGCAATCTCTAACCATCAACACTATCTAGGTGATATTTAGGGGAATAAATGAGGGAAACCTACAGCTACAATTCTAAATACAAATATTATTTTTCTTTTTGATTCCCACTTTTTTCTCTAAAAAAGTCTGAATCAGTCTCCAAGTTACTGTTCTTGGAATATTTGGCAGCCAAGAAAAAAAACCTTGCATCAAGATATAGATGCCTCCATACATATTAATTCTACTCCCAGGAACAACTGACAAGACTAACTGATAAGGTAGCACCACAGAGAAATCCAGTAAGAGCTGTCATGATGCCATTCTAGTCAAATCAAGACAGTGGAACAATTTCTGGGGTTGCACTTCATTTCTCAGTGATCCAGGAGTCACCAAGAAGCACGGTTTTTCCTAGGTATTCTCCCATTTGAGAACTCATTGATCTAGATAATAAGTATTTGAGTAGAGTGTTATTTTTGCCATGCACCAAATATACTTCAGAGCACTCAATTTAGAGTTATCTTGCTGCAGCCAGTAGAATGAATGCAAGCTGCTGATATCAGAATCTACTTATGCCAAAATATTAATATTGTAGCTGATTTACATACTAACACAGAACTGTGAAATCATATTATGGTTGTTTTCAAATAAATATATTAAGGATTGGAATATCTTGTCTTGATTTTAATCTTCAGTTCGAGAGAATAAATGACCATCCAATAATCATCTCGAGTTAATTCATGCTTGGATCAAGTCCAAGTCCTTCATAGCATAGGGCTTGGTGACTTGAGGGACTGCATATTCTGCCCATCCAATATTTCTGTCCATTTGGTGAGGTCAGCTAGAGTGATGCCAGCCTTGCAAGGTAGTCTAGACAAGAAGCACACCCAGAAATACTAGTTCTAACTTTATTTTACATGGCAAATGGCCTAGGGGCCTGATGGGGGCTTGCATTGTTGGAAATGGCTGGTGGGATAACTGATAGTGCCCCCCCATCATCTTGAATTGCATATAGTCTTTTTATATAGAATTGTTATTAGCTAATTTTAATATGGATATTTATATTTTCATTGCTTTACTGTTCTGGATTTTAATTGTGAGCTGCCCAGAGTCGCCCTCTGGGGGAGATGGGTGGCATATAGATTTAATAGGTAGGTAGGTAGGTAGGTAGGTAGGTAGGTAACATTAACAGAATATTGCAAGTCTGAAAGTACATCTCTCCTCCCTCCCAATCCTCACCTTTACAGTCCATGAAACTAGGGAGGGTCCCGCTGAGATGTTTGCCATACCCACATTCCTTCTGAGGACTCAGCTCCTACTTGTCTGACTGCTGTCTAGTCTGTGACTCTTCCACCTGTCTCCCAAGGTCATTCCCACATACCATTACAAGGGGTCATACTCCAGGTCCCATTGATTAAGCAATGTCATCTTGCAGGATCCAGAAAGTGTGCCTTCTCCAGGATGGCTCTTGCCCTCTGGAATGGTATTCCCCCAGACATCCATGCTGCTCCCACCTTACTGATTTTTCATAAATTGTTATAAACCTGGTTGTTCTCCCAGGCTTAGGTTAGGATAGTGGTTGAGTCCTTTGATTTTTGGTATCTTTTGATCTTCATGTATTATGGGATCAGTCTTTAAGTCAGTTATGTGTGTATGTATGTGTGTGTGTGCATACATGCGTGTGTGTGTGTGTATGTGTGTATGTATGTGTGTGTGTATGTGTGTATGTATGTGTGTATATGTGTGTATGTATGTATGTGTGTGTGTGTATATGTGTGTGTGTATGTGTGTGTGTGTGTGTGTGTATATATATATATATATATATATATATATAGTTTTCTTTTTAATTCTCTTTTAATTGTAAGCTGCCCAGAGCCGTTGTGGAGTTGGGTAGTCTCAAAATCACAATATTAAATTAAATTAAAATTAAACCAGTAAATACAATGCAATTTCAGGAACTGCATCACATGACATATTTTATATAGTCTTTCTGTACAGAAATTCCAGACATATTTCAGAAATGGGAGTGCTGCCATTTTAATGCAAAGAGTGACCAGGAAACAACCTACTAAGGTTTAAACTGTCACTAAGGGGGAAAAAATCATCTGTAGAAATCCAAATCATTGATGTACATGTATCACATATGCATACTAATTTGTCAGGGTCAGTGGCCAAGAACTCAGGGTTCTACTGGGGAATGCATTCTCCATTTGGTCATTTATAGTGGCAACTATGCATGTGTCATCTTCACTTATTGAACATTCACCATATTCAGTGGTTCCTGGCCACTGACAGTGCACATTTATAAGTCCAGTCCCCAGTGGTTTCTTGACAAGACTACCTCAACATTTTATGGCTGAGTCTTTCTTTCTCCTCTCTCTGACTACTGATCTTGGTCCAAAGCTTTGTAATACACATTGTTCTGGACCTCCCTTATTTTCCCCACATTTCTTGCTGTTACAGGGTTTCACACACACCCCATTAATTCTTGGTGCTGGTGTTCAAAGGCCTTGTGGTCAGCCATTCCCAACTCTATGTCCTCACTCTTGTCTTGGTATGATCCTGTTTATACAACATGATCAACAGGACAGAGGTTTCTTCCCATTTCATTTTCCATGCTACTTCATCTCATTCGCATGCTTTTCAGGGTCTGGGTTCTTGATTATAGAATCCCTCCAGCTCCACACATTCTTGCATGTATTTAATAAGGATTTGAATATTTACTTAATAAAGCAGACTGATTGGTGGAAGTAGTTATGAGCAGGTGCCAAGAATGGCAGTAGAGTCAAATATACTAAGTTAGAAAAGTATGTTTAAGATACAACCTAATTCTTGGGCTGTTCTCGAGTTCTACAACTACAGTGTATTAATATAGTGTATTATTTAAAATAAAATCAGCTTTGCTTTTATGTACAAAGATGAAAGGTTAAGAGGATGACAGAAGATACAAATATACAACTTCTGAAATTATGTCATCATCTGAGTCAAGTTTTTGTTTGATCATTTTATGGTTTTATGGTTATGTTTTATAGTTACTGGGTTTTACTGCTGTTGTGAGCTGCCCAGAGTTGTTTAAGATGGGCAGCCATACAAATATTTTAAATAAATAAAATCTGAGTAACGTTCCTTCTTATATGAATCTGAACATGACAAATCACAAATTGAAAAGAGAAAAAGAATGATTAAAAATGGCAAGGTTCTTTTAAAAATAAACTGCCAATATCTCAGAAATTTTAAGTATGGCATAGAAATAATTGCTGGGGAATCAAATTATGATTATTAATTCATTTTAATGGGGGGAAATCTTTTTTTAGAAATATATGACTGCATTTATTTGAATTTTAACCTCTGGGCATTATTAACATTTACAGGCTGAAGAGTCATGCTAAGGTATAATAAATATATTCAAATTGTACAGTAGGTACCTGATAGCATTAGCATAATTCCAGTGTTTGCCAAATTAGTTCCCTGAACAGACTTTGTCTTCAAAGATCACACATTTTATCAAAGAACATTTGTAGCAGACACTGCCTTTAATAAGCCTCTTTTTATTTTAACAAAACTTTAACACTACCTTTCTCTTCTTTTTAATAACACATAAACATCTCTGCCTTCAGTTTACTATATGTATATCAACTATACTGAATCCAGATATCCTTTCTGCAAACAGAAACACGAAGTAGAAACACCTGCCAGAGGTAAAGGCCAGAAGTGATGTTTCCCATTTGCCCACACGAACTCCTTTATTGTTTTAGTATCCAACACACCAGTTATTTCTTAAGCAGAGGAACAAGGATGAGTGGATAGGAAAATTCATAAATTTCTACCAATCTCATTCTTCTGAATTCATGAAAACTATGTGTTAAATTATATTTACAGTCATTTTTATCCACATATGACTTGTGGGAATGTACTATTTCTTTGCATATCAACAGAAGATATTTTAATATATATATAAAATTTGTCACCGCTCATCTTGTTAAAAAGTTTACACAAAAGATAAATATTGATTAAAAATACAATATAACATTAGTCCTAAATAAATAAGTATATTCCACAAAAGATGTTTTACACAAAAGATAAATATTGATTAAAAATACAATATAACATTAGTCCTAAATAAATAAGTATATTCCAAGGACTGATGGTCATCAGGGTGCCAGCCACCCCCAGGGTTAATTAAAACTCTTCTTGATCCATGCAAGCTGGCAGAGTCAGGTCTTTAGTTCTTTCTGGAAAGCCAGGAGGGTAGGGGCCTGCTGCACCTCTGGAGGGGAATATTCCAGAGGGTGGGGGTGACACCAGGGAAGGCTCTCCTTCTGGGCCCCACCAGCCAACATTCTCTCACTGACAGGGACCGTAACATACCTTCTCTGTCTGACTAGGTGGGACAGGTTGATGTAATGGGGGTGAGATGGTCCCTCAGGTAGCCTGGACTCATGCCTTGTATGGCTTTAAAGGTAATAACCAACACCTTGAATTGGACCTGGAAGCCAACTGGGATCCAATGCAGCTCCCACAGCAAGGTGTTATATGTGCCAACCTTGGGGCACCCAAGATTGTCCGTGCGGCCGCATTTTGAACCAGATGTAGCTTCTGTATACTCTTCAAGGGTAGCCCCATGTAGAGCACATTGCAATAATGTAAACAAGAGATGACCAGGGTGAGAGTGACTGACTGGAAGGCCTCCTGATACAGGAAAGGGCATAACTGGCACACCACCCAAAGTTGGAAAAAGGCCCTTCTGGCCATAATTGCCACCTGCTCCTCAAGCAAGAGTCATGAGTCCAGGAGGACCCCCAGATTATGCACTGGGTCTGTCTGGGGCAGTGAAACCCCATCCAAAACCAAAGATGGTAAATCCTTGGATGCACAGGGGCCTCCAATCCACAGTCACTCTGTCTTACCAGGGTTCAGCTGAAGCCTGTTGCACCCCATCCAGACCCCCACAGCCTCCAGGCACCACAAAAGGGTGGTCACAGCATCACTCAAGTCACCCAGGATGGAGATGTAAAACTGGGTATCATCTGCATATTGATGATACCTCATCCCACGGTGGCAGATGATCTCACCTGTGGTTTCATGTAGATGTTAAAAAGCAGTGGAGAGAGTACTGAACCCTGTGGCACCTCACAATGGAAGGGCCGTGGGCTGGACCTCTCCCTCCGAACAACACCAACTGGGATCGACCTTGGAGGAAGGAAGAGAACCAGCACAAAACTGTGCCGCCCACTCCCAACTCTCCAAGTCGACCCAAAAGGATACCATGGTCAGTGGTACATTTTAGTTTTAAACTGATGGTAACTTGTGTGTTTGTTTCTTATTTTTAAGACATAAAAACAATGACAGTGCAGTATGATAAAAGTTTAGTCTGGATCAAGCTACATATTACTGTACAACTCAATATTTAATTAAGAGGAGCAAAAGAAAATATGGGTCATTTGGAACTTCATCTATCACACTGAATTCAGTGGATCATACTTCAAAAGAAATGTGCATACAATTGCAACCTGAATCGTTTTTAAAAATATGCCATTACCATGATTGGATACAGATTTGTTACAGAAGCATTTTCAGCCTTCCCCACTTCAGCCCAAAAGAACACAGCTAAAAAAACCTCAGCTGCTTTTTGAAGAAAAAGGTTTTTAATCTTCCTGGGAAGTGTCAAGTTTGATTAGATTATAGCATGGCTAAAGTGCTATTTTAGACATGTAGCCTTCCATATGCCGATTTATACATGCACTGTGTAATTAGTTTCATAAATTTTATCCCATCAAAATGACAAGGTGTCAATGTTGGAGAGAATTTCAATGACCTAAGGAAAAGAAAGCTTTTAAGATCACCATCAGTCAGACATAGCAGATGAATGATAAGGGAATGCTAATTTTGCTGATAAGCATTTATGCTCTTTAAAAGAATATAAAACTATATTTCAGGTCATGTTACCATTAGTCAATAGGTTAACCCAGTGTTTCTCAACCTTGGCAGCTTGAAGATGTGTGGACTTCAATTCCCAGAATTCCCCAGCCAGCTTGCTGGTTGGGGAATTCTGGAAGTTCAAGTCCACACATCTTCAAGTTGCCAAGGTTGAGAAACACTGGGTTAGGCCCTTCTCACTCTCACATCCCCCAGACATCATGGAATCTTTGCCCTTGCTGACTGTGAATTCTGAGCATTGCAATTCCCAGAATTCTCAAGAGTACATTGTTAGGGAAGAATGCAGTAGTTCCTTGGAGGGCTTTTTGTTTTATTTATTTAACATTTATATACTGCTTTACACGATGAACTCTCTCAAGGAGGTTTATAATAAAACAACAATAAAATACATAATAAAATAATACTTAAAACAACAAAGTAAAATATACAATAAAACTTATTTATTAAAAAAAGTGGAGGGGGGCAGGGGAAAGAAAAGAGAATTTATTCTTCCAACATTCCTAGCAGGAAGTCCTGGGTGAAGACGTAAGTTTTCAGCATGCTATAGCAGCTGCCCTCCAGATTTAAGGGGGAACAGCATTCCTCAGCATGGGCACCATCCCCAAAGAAGCTGGCAATGCACACTGATAGCTACAGAGGTCTCCAGTGACAATTGTGACTATAGGAGAACCCCCAAAACTACTATTCTATATGATGGAGTACAGCCCCATTTAGACCAGGTTAACTCCCCAACCCCCAAACCAAGAAGCCATCCTCTGACAGATTCTGTCTTGTCAGAATTCCACCGTAATTTAGTGGCCCTCCTCCAACCTATCCCTGCATTCCATCCAACAAATTAATAAGACATTCCCACTAAATCTGGAGCCATTAATTTATTCTAAAACTAAAAATGTAAATCATGTTGGTACCACTTTGGCAGAATTAAAGATGAGTCTTACAAAGAAAAAGGTGAACGCATATGTTCAAATTGGCAGTGGCAACACAAATTATTTTGTAGAGATAGATATTATCCTATCAAAGCAGTATGGCATCATTCCCTAATTATAAACGCAACATAGTCAGATATATTACACTGTAGGATGCCAAATTAAGTTGAAGGTAACAAAGAAAAACAACATGAAGAAAAATTACAAAACCGTATGAATGTGTTCGATATAAATGTCAAACATTTCTAGTAATGAGAAGCATTTCTGAACATTCCCAAAAGTTAAAAGAAATATGAAGCAGATCAGGTTGTTTGGGCTAACCCTTAGGAGAAATCACACAAACACCCCATCAGTAAGATAATTATATTTCTACTGCCCTTTTGTATAAATTAAACCTTACTTCAATATAATTGCTATAACATAAGCATTGGGGGGAACCTACTGATCCATACTTTATGAGACACTTCATCCTGATCTAGAGCCCCTTGTGCACTGTATTAGGTTCAAAGAATAAATGCTGTTTACTTCAAGGGAGAAAGCCACTCTATCTATGCACAAGTCTGGAATTTCAGCTCTGAGTGAAGGAAAGGAACTATACAGTGTTGCAAAGGGAAAGTGTCAATGGAAATGAAGAGGACAATCTAATACATCAAAATAAATATTTTCTTGACAAAGTACATTTAATTGCTTGGAATAAGCAGACTTAAGTCTTGTTGAGGAGTGAAAATAAATAAATACTTTCTTATATTGTCTCTGCAAAATATAGTACTCTACACTGCCTAATCAGATAATGCTAATATCCTGGCCTTCATGAGCTCTAGTATATTAAGATCAGCCAGGATGCGATACTCTTCATATCACATGTCATTTGAAAGGTCTGCATGGGAATTTTGTCTAAAAATTAAGGTGTTCCACTACATCATAATCCACCTTACAATTTACATTTAAACCAACCTGTACAATTTTAAAACTGAAATGTTCTAATTAACCTGCAGCTAAGATACACAGCAATACTGGTGGGAGATGACAAAAGTCAAATGCTGCTGGTCCATCCAAGTGTTCCAAGAGCTGAATGGGACTTTGGCATAAAACTTTGGCATTAAAAGTTTAAAGTTTGGTCAGAATCTCTGCCTGTTTTGTCGGTGCATAACTTTAACTGTTATGATGTAGACTCTTCTTGTCTTTGTTTTAGAACTGGCAAACAGATTTCAGAAGCAACAAAAGCCACATACTTCCAGGGAAGCATGGCAGTGTTTAAGAACATACACTTCTTTTGTGAAGTGAAACCCGAGCAGACAGCAGCCCTGTTTCATTGTGGGTTTGCTTTGCACAAACATTTCAGACGCTTAGAAAGTTGTGAATTGCAAAGCCGCTTACTGACTGCCAAGATTATGAAAGCCAAAAAGAAAGGGGGGGGGGGGGAGAGAAAAAGGGTAGCTGCAATTGTATATTTTTTTGCTTTTGGACATAGAAGCTTAAAAAAATCATTATTGTTGCAGAATACACTGCGTGCATTTTGGTTAAACAGATAATAATCGTTATAAAAAGAAATCCAGAACTGAATCATAGGTCCAAAATTATCCATATATGGAATTAGTCCATTGCAGTTCTTCAAAATACAGGCTCAGCTCTAATCTCAGACTATCATGAATGTAATAAGAAGTCCTCTGACCAGCAGGGAGCAAATGGGAGCCGAAATCACCAATTCTGAAATGTCAGCACAAACTGCACAGCTGCGTCTGAGCACAATTCAAGACAGCAGTTATTGCTAGTAGTAGTTAATGTCTTAAACAGTTTATAATGCTTGTAACATTCTTCACATCATAAACTTATTTAAAGATAGAATTATTATATACAAATGATGATGATTTTATTTATTTTGTATAGTCTAGGACCAGAAAAAACCTAGGAAAGTAGTAGTAGTAGTAGTAGTAGTAATAATAATAATATAATAATAATAATAATAGCAAGAACAGTTTAGCATGTATGTATGTGTGTACGTAGATAGATGGATGGATGGATGGATGGATGGATGCAATTCTTCTTTTATTAATGAATATTTGTGAACATTTTTTCCAATGCCATATAGTGGTTAAAAAGCAAAAGCAATTCATACATGCAAAAAGAAATGGGGACAGAATGGTAATATTAACCCTTTGGTGAGGCTGCATTTGAATATACAATTCAAAAAGCTCCATATCAAAAATATAAAGCTGCAGAAAATATAGAAAAGGACAGTCAAATTTTCAGCAGGCCAAAGCTTTCTCTTTGACAAAGGTCTGATTTGAATTTTTAATCAGAAATAAACTGATTTCTCCATATCTTAAATTACAATTGAATACAATTACAAATGGTGAGGAAAAGAGTGGAAAAATGCTATTTTCTTCCTGCTGTAACAGCAGAATTCAGGGTACTCCACTCCTTGATAATACTGGAATAGAAGAATAGCCATAATTGCAGTTTTGGCTATAGACTTGAATGGCTTTATTAGGGTAAGGTCAGCCTTCTTCACTCTAGAAATCCACAGATGCATTTGAGACTTTAACTCCCAGGAGCAGCAGTTACGATACATCTTGAATACACCAAGTTAAGGAAAGTTGATCAAACTACATTCAGGTTCAAAAATAATATGTCTCTGAAATGCCAACAGAGGGGCTTCTAATTTCAAACTCTGCTTATGGGCTTCCCAAAAGTATGCCAATGAACACAGCTGGGACTAGACCAAGAATCAACAGGGTTCTTCTCATATAATAAAATCAACACCAGCAGAAAGACCCAACCAGTTCACAGTAATTGTGTGCTTAATTGCTTCAGTACTTTTATATTCTGAATGACAAAATTTTATGAGAAAGGAAATTAAAACCTGAAAAACAAATTTGTTTTCAATAGGCAATCATCCTAAGTATATGTCAGTGCACTCCTAGTTGGTAGGATGTGGTCAATACCTATTTCTTAATCAATGACATATGGGCAATAAGAAGTTTGCTTGCAAAGTAGTCTCTGGATTAGAGATCATAACTTGCACAGAGTAGTGTGAGCCATGTGAGCCAACAATGACAGACCTGTGACTCTTTGGTGAGCGTCTGCTTAGGAAATGGACTGGTTGTTTCAACTACCCTGATTTAAACATATGTCTGTTATGCCTACACATGGCAAAGGAATTACAGTAATATAAATCTAAAACCATTTTTTTTTTTTTGAATTGTCAAGCGTGGATCATGGTTAAAGACAGACATGGACAAAAGGAAGTGAAAGAGTAAAAGAAAGGAATGCTGTTACTGTTCTTCTATACAAAAGGAAAAGTGGTGAGAATGAAGCAAAAACTACAGGGGGATTAGTTTGTTAAGTATGCCTGGAAAGGCATTTGATGGAGTTCTAATTGAAAGGGAACAAAAGGTGACAATGAGAAAAATTTGGAAAATGCCTTGAAACTGATGGGATAAAGCAGTTCTACAGACCATGTTTTTGCTTTTCAGCAGGTCAGTGAGAAATGTATGAACATGAGAAACTTACTGTACATATGTTGATTTAGATGTACATCATACACATATGATAAAGTGAATAGCTTGAGTTATCACAGAATCATGAAATTGGAACAGACTTCAGAAGGCACCTAGTCCAATCCCCTGCTTGACGCAGGATCTGCTAACGTATTTGGGATAGATGATTCTCCAGCCTGTTTGAAAACCTCCAGTAAAAGAAGAAATTGAGTCAAAAATTAATGTGTGTTTAAGAAATGTGGATGCAAAGTAATTGACCGGTACAAAAGAAGACAAAAGAAGTACATTGAGGTGGCTTGGTCATACAGAGAGAAAGAATGAAGACTGAAACGGAAAACAAATATAGGAAAGAAAAGCTCACGGCTCAAGGGGAACTAGGAGAAAATTACAGTTGGATGAGGTTGATGAGATCCTTGCAAAGGACAGAAAGGTATAATGAATGGTAATTGGGTAAACTAGTTTTAGCTAAATTTCAGTTCCCTTCCTTTATCTAATATCTTTAACTTCTTTTGATTACTATTTTTGCTCCTTTTCCATGTGCTACATAGCCTTGCTTATTTCAAAGGCAATAGTATGCTAGGTATATATGTATGAGTATGCAAACCAAAGTGAAGCATTTTTTCTTCCACTTTACTTTACAAAGGAATTTACCATTACCAATTAAAATTTAAGATAGAGAAAGAAGTGTGATTCATTTTCATTCTTTACTTTGCTTATTTTTAGCTGTCAATTAAGAAATGAAACTACAGAGGAAACTAAGATATAATTGTGTGAGATGTCAAATGTAGGCAATAAACTCAATATTCAAGGTTCAGGAAGCAAACAGTCATTAATATTCTACCCAACGAAGCAGGATAATAAGCAATATACTTATTGTTCATCCCACCCAGCAACGAACAATAGCACCTGCAGATTGCTTCCTGTCTGGAATAGTCAAATTGAGACTAATTATCACAAGGCAGTACTGCTTTTGAACAATTCAGTAAAATGAATTCATTAATAGAAAGGCCTATGGGTGCACATGTGATGGAGAGAGAAAATAACATGCTTTTGTTTGGTCTCCTGAGACTGAATGATTTTTAGTCCAGGAAAAAAATATGTTGGTAATAGTGGAAGAACAGCTTAGGATTGTTGATTGAGAAGGAAAGAAGCAATAAGTTTGCAAAATAGAGGATTGTCCTTGGAAAGAACAAGCAGCAGTTTGTTGCTAATTTTAAAAGTTTAATGTGGGCTCATGTATGGGAATAAACCGTTTTTACAATGGGCTACACTATTTCTTGATTAATGAAAGATTTTCAGGCTTTACTCAAATTCTACTCATTCAGAAAAAGAGAGCTAAATTTGGTGGCTGATTTATAAGCATTAGTTGCCTATACTTTGATTGCACTGTGGAGTATAAAAGATGAAATCTTGGTACTTCTAATTATTTTTTAGAAATATTTTTTGCCTTTCTTATTGCTTATAATTGATGGGAAAGACTTATCTATATATTTCCATTAATTTCTTCAGTAAATGCTATACTCCTCTGAATCATTATGAGAATCATTATGAGAAGAAGGAAATCGGATTCTCCTATTTAACATAAAATGACAGCATCAGCAGGGTGCCCTTCTACTTTATAATCCCCAACTTGACATGCAATGACATTATCCCACAGAAGGCAACGGCAAATTATAATTCTTGATGTAATTACAGGTTTAATAGGAGGGGGAACTGTTACGGGCAAAGCAATCGTTTCCACCAGGGTCCTTCTATGAATACAAATGGAACAAACAAAATCTATACTGTGATGCAGCCTCAAAGAGACAATTCATAATTATGTATTATATATGTATAGCCAATCTTAAATTTTGGATTTTTGTTATCGATGACTGCTTTGAATCTCAAAGAAAAAAAACCTGCCCATCTTCTATATTTTTAAAAGGAGGAGAAAGACAATATTCTGAACTTTAATAAATTCTTTACTTGTGGAATCCTCATAATCTATTAGGGAATATTTAAATCTTTCAAAAAATTA
The DNA here is from genome assembly GCA_030867105.1 of Liasis olivaceus. NCBI lineage: Eukaryota > Metazoa > Chordata > Lepidosauria > Squamata > Pythonidae > Liasis > Liasis olivaceus. The sequence continues at coordinate 228,123,374 of CM061348.1, read as the reverse complement.
AGGAACTTCCCACAAATCTATGGTCTGCAGTTTCCAACTGATAATGACAACCTTAACATTTCAATAGACTAGGATAAGTTACTATGAATAATATTAAATTAACACATTGCTAAATCCTGCCCCCTTACACATTAGAGCAAATGTGTCTGAAGGAAATGTATCTAAAGAGCTTTTATGGTAAGCTAATATATCTTTCAGACAGGTAACATTTTTAAAATGCATCTAACAGGGATACTTCAAAAATGTAGATGAAACATGTCTACTCTCAAAACTTTGTATCTTTTTAATTCTGCAGGAAAATAAAGAAAACTACTAGAAGCTTCCATTTTCTACAAACAAAAGCAATATAGCAGTGCAAGAAATTAGGCATGGTTCTTCTGTGTGGGAAGATTTAAAGCAATGTACTTACTGCACTGTTTTCTCTCTCTTTTTTTAAGGATTTGGACATGACAAACATCACATTCCCTTTCACAGTTTCAAGCAAGAGAGATTTGCAAGCTTAACTTTCTCCTTACACCCTCAGATTATTCTAAATAAGGCCTTTTGACAGTGAACTAGAATCTCCTCTCACCTTTGTTTTTCTCCCCTAGACAGCACTGACAGAACAACAGGACGCAATTACCATTTACAGCACTACGTTCTCCTATATCAACTTGAAATGAGGTCACCCTATTCAAAGTACCAGATAAGCAATCTATAAGTACATCCAAAAATTAGCAAAGGACCAAGAAAAGCCAGTTCGGTGTAGTGATTAAGGCACATGGCTAGAAAGCACAGAGACCATAAGTTCTAGTCCTGACTTTGACACAAAGCCAGCTGGCTGACCTTGGACCAGTCACTCTCTCTCAGCCCTAGGAAGAAGGCAATGGCAAACCACTTGAGTCAACAGTGACTCGAAGCCCACCCCCCTAAAAAAAAAAAAAAAAGACTAAGAAGAGAGGGATTATTTCCACTGTTGTCCTGGGTATTATTTTTTATCCTTCTGGTTATAAAACATTAAAGAGAAGTTGTAGAAGCCTCCAATGCCAGAATGTACAGATGGACTGTACATTAAAAAAAAGTACCAACTAGCTTCAATCTCTCCACATGCTGAAGTGCAGCCAATGAAGACTGTTCATATCATACAATATATTTCAGTAACTCTATTTAATAAATATCATACATTCCAATAGCACTGAGGCTGCAGCACTGCAAATGGAAATTTAGCAGAATGTGCCTATCCCCCTCCTGCTTCTTCATATTGATCATCCTCTCCCCGTGGCTGCATAGCAAGCCCCAAACACTAAGGATGGCCATCCCGGTTAAAGAACATTCTGTAATATTAACTATTTTAAACTTTCAAATATAATTAGACTAAAAACATATTGTCTATTTGCATTAGTGATACATTTATTTATCAGAAATTTTATATCAGTTTAACATAAAAGTAGCTTCAATTTCTATAGGCATCACTAACAGCCCAGGCATCTTTGAATTTATTTTTTATTATGTATTAGCCTGCCTCATTCTTTCCACCCTGGGTGGAGTATATGGGAGCTGAAGTCCAGAATGTTGGAGGATATCAAGTTGAGAAAGACAGACTAACAAGGAACAGCATTCCATAATGAAAATGTAGCATATTTATAGTAGTGCTCAGCTAATAAATATTTTTAAAAATATATTTTTGTATCACCATTTTCAGTACGCAAATATTTCTATTTGAGTATTTAAATTTAAGGACCAGGATTAAGAACCAAGAACCCCTAATTCAGAAAACAATGCATTTTTCTTATTGATATTAAAAGCAATTTTACTGGTTGAAATATTATTTTTGGATTTTTCTTCCTATAGAAATAAGCCCAATCCAGAGGCCTTTTAAAACAGCTACATTCTGAGCCTCATTGTTACTGTGCATCAAGAGATGCTATGGCACAGTTGCTAATAGCAACTCCTCCATGGGGAAACTAAGCATCGATCCATTTGCATGAGTCAGCCAAATTAATCTAACCTCCTGCCTCTTTGTCTCCATTTTCTTTCTTGCCAAGAGTAATAAATATAAAAACTAACACTGAAGACGTCAGCTATGTTAACGGGAGAGAGATCCAGAGTCCTTGCAAGATTCTGTGATTAATAGAGCTCTTCCAAAACTCATAAACTTTAATCCATTCTCTCCAAAGTATTGCAGAGTTGCATTTGTTTTCAAAACTGAGCAAATTTCAAAGCTTACAAAACTGCTGTGCAATTGAGTATTGAACTTTTCAGTACTGGATAGATGTGAAACTTGTTGCTTGATTTGATTAAGGGATTAACCACTTGGCAAATGTCTGCTCAGAACAGATGTTTAAAGAAAATCTTAAAATTCAGGCAGGTCTATATGGGCACTTATGCCATCAGTATAATATAGAGTATCAAAACCAATACCATGAATTGGAGAAGGTTAACAAAATCTACTGAGCACAACATGAAGGAAAATTCAACACAGAGCAAATATTCAGGATATTAATGATACAACTGAAGGTTACAAAAGAAAGAACCATCTAAACTCACTGGGGAATGAGTTCTTTGACTAACTGACGCAAACACAAAGATGTGCTGCTAGGTCTATAGAAACCACATTGTGGAATATGGAGTGAAATTTCAAATATTGGACACAGTGGCTATGCGGAGTCGTATCAGTGCTTGCTAACTACTGAACATGTTAACTATTTTTGTAAAGAAAGGCTATAAAATGGTCATATCTTTAAAGTACTGCTTCCTATTACTCTTTGTTTAACTGGTACAGGATTAAATAATTTTAATATCCAATAATGGAATAATCTAGACTAACTTCAGGTCATCCAGCCACTGTCTAAATACCTCCCTGTACTGCTTAAGTTTAAATCTTACTATTCTAAACTATCATGCCCTTAATTTTACTTTATGCATTTGAACAGAAACAGAGATTTGCATTATTTTAGTTCTTGTACAATGATTTTAAGAGTACAGGTTTTAATTAAAGTGAAAAAAGTGAAAGTTGCTTAGGAAATAATTATTTAATAAATAACTGAAAATCCATGTCTTCTGCAAGGATTTGGAATCTTAGATATATTCCAAGAGAGTTGTATCTCAGGAAGCTTCTGTGTTTTCTCCTGTATCAGGAAAAGTTTAATATAACTAATGTGGGATCTACAGTAGATGTATTCTATTTACATCTGTGTACCCTGAATTCCCATTATGCAGAGGCCAAGTATTTTGGATCAAGTCTATGTTTCTAATGATCTTATCCTAAAAATGACTGTGCCACCACATACATTCTTTCTTGAGAGGCAAAGAGGTATGCAAGCTTTCCCTAATCTCATACCTCTGGAGATGTTGCATTGTAAGAGCCAGCATCTCCAGCCATTAGAGACTGAAGCTGATGTTTTCTCCCACCATTGAATTCTGTGTTGATCCTGTACCTGAATAAAGACCTAGCAGTATAAAGCTGAGTCTGTACATGCAATACAACAAGGTGGCAGAGTGGACTGAATCACTGCAGACTTCAGTCCCTCCTTTCCCCAAATTTTAATAAATGGTGGGAGAATTTTATTCCAAAATTTATTTTTATCTACAATGAAAACTGGAATATTCTTATCAAACTGAAAACCTGAAACCTCAGAGGCTGTCTGCCGTATTTTTTTCTGAACACTGAGGCACAAAACCATGAAAATTATAGAGTAAACCTAGAATACACTAAGTTCCCATTAATTAACAAAACCTCTCCTTAAAGTCAGGAAAAAGAGATAATCCTAACCTCACTCATTTTATATTACCTCCCACTCACTGCTGTCTTCACCAACCCCAATTTTAAGTGAGGCTTCCAGCTACTAAAAGTTTGCCCACTCAAATCTAAAATAGGATGGCCCGTTACTATCACCTCATTCTGCTGTGATTATGCTAAGAAAACTTTATTCAGTACAATCCTCTCTGAATCCTTCCTAAAAGAAGAATGATTTCTGTATGTTTTGATATGATTGTATAATATGTCAGTGCACATTAGACTTTGAACACGTTGGATACGTGCAAGGACTTGAGAAGCAGTTTGTTTAACTTGAGCATCTGATCTGGATAAATACGTAACCCTTTATATAGGAGACATACAAACTTTGCTTAAAATGAAGACTGGGCATAGAAAAGTAACAAAATAGTAGTTCATTGCTAGTAATATCTACACATTTTTGAAGCCAAGATCCAAGAGCTTTTGTGATATAAAAGGAATTATAACCTACTCTGATCTCATAGAAATATTTATTTGCAATAACACTTAGGATTTTAATCTGCAATGAAATTCTGTCAAAGCAGCCCAATTGCTTCAGCTTTTATTAATATGTAGAATTACACTGCAAGAGAGAGCAACAGACAACAGATTATTTTTTTTTATTGAAAAACAGTAATGCATAATTGAGTTATTCTGAGAACAGAATCTTCCTTGTTAAGAACAACATACCACATGGTTATTTACATGCTTATAGCCCAACTAAGTATATTCCCTGTGAACTGATTTTCATTGATCTCATCAACATTTACTTCTCAGTAAGTCAGTCTGGAGTTATAGCCATTGGCTTTGTCTGTTGTCCTCTATAGAGCTTTCTTTAAAAGAGAGACAACCAGTTTTACACTGTGACCGTAGGCATTTATCCAAAAGAAAACCTCACCAATTTCAACTGACTTGCTCTCAGGAATGTGTATATAGGATTACAACCTTATTGTATTAAATGGAGACCAAGACCTACTGTGCCACAGTGTTTTAAATTAATCTATATCATATACAGGCAATAAGAGAAAAATAAGCCTCACCTCTCACATCAGGAGAGAATCGGGCTGAATGGCGAGACACAAAAAGTTTAAGTTCTTGATCCAAGTTGCATTCAATGAGGTTTGTGTCCCATGATCGGATACCTAGACATCAAAACAAAATAAACATTTGGTCAGGGATAAGTACAGAAGTATTAATTATTATTGTTGGCTTTCTTTCCCCCTTTACCTCCAGGAGCTCAAGCTGGCAATCTTAGCATACTTCCTCCAATTTCCCCCACAAGGTAGGTTAGGCTGATAGACCAGCCCAAAATTACTAGGCTTTTCCTACAAGTGTTGGGATAGAGTGAGGCTGGACCCAGTAAAGTTGTATGTGGATGCTTTGTGTGTGTGTGTGTACTTTTGGGAGTGCCCAGAGTTTCTGTGATGGTTTTTATGCTTTTTACTGTTTTTATTGTTGTTTGTAAGACATCTAGGGTTATAGTGCATAAGATGGGAAGCTATATGAGTCTTTTTAATAAATAAATACAGTAATTAAATTCAGTGGCTGAAGATAGGTTTGAATGTGGGTCCCCTAGTCCAACACCTTAGTCACTCTCAGATTTTCTTAGTTCACTCTCAGATTTTCAAAATAAAGCTGCCAACTCTCTGCTCTAAAATATGTTTTTTAAATCAGTTTTCTAATTCCCCTTTTCCAATTCAATCCTTTAACTCTCAGTCTCCAATATATCTTAGTACATTAGTTATTGATTTTATTTAGTCCCAGCAAGGCCACCTTTTTTTACTAGTGTTATTATTAGAGAGCAAGATTATGGGATGCCAATGTGGGATTTACAAAAGGCTGATGTAGCCAACCAATTTGCAACATGCTATAAAAATACATAACTGTTATATGTTGCTTGTAAAAAACACTTTCTCCAAATTCGTATTATGAATTCATGTATGCATTTGAAAACTAGGATTCCTTCTCCTTACAGTGGCACTCAACATTACAAAAAGTAACAATTAAAATTAAAATAATAATCTACATCATTACAATCACAGAATATGCATCACTACAAGAACTACAAACAGCACAAAGAAACAAAAATGAAGAAATCCTCTCCACAAATGAAAATGAGTGGAAGAACTGAGCCAGGAAAGACTGATATAAAATTTGGAGGGGTGGTAGTAGTAGGATAAAGATGGGAACCTCTTTCAGCTCAGGACAAACACTTTGACAGCAGTGACCAGGATTGTCCCCCAGAACCGGCACTCATCAGTGTGCTGCTCAGATTTATGTGCACAGCTTATATATACAGTATATACCAAAACTTTTTGTGCAGATATGTTTACTTGGAATTTCAAAAACATGTTGTGATCCTGCCCAATTACCAAACAGCTACCCTGGGAGACACAACCTGTTACAAAGCACCACTGATCAGAACGCTACCTGCCACCTTCTCCACAAGATGATCCTCCCTGGAGAACTTTGCCCTTTTTGTGGTAAGCAGGCACAAAAATGCCCATCTTTCTTATTTTCTAAGGAAGCACACAGGGCTCTGACAGCTCGCCTTCCATACACCAGTACTACTATCACTCAGGGCCTTCCACGAACAGCTGTATTAATCTCTGTATGATGGAGGTAGGCGGTATTGTTCAACAACAATCCTCTTCATCTCTCACCATTATCTTAAAGGAGTCCATGTATTTGCACCAACAGAAAGCACCAGCTCTATAAAACCCGTGTGACTGGTCTCAGCGAACTGTCCCATAAGGTAACACTGCTCTCTCCTCATTTAACCTTACATTTGCCTTGTATTGCCTCACTTTTCTCTATCTCATCTATAGAGATGAATATTAACTTTATGGCAGCCTCTCACAAACCATCAACTTTTAATCCAGCCAGCCATGGTGCCTATTTATTTATTAATTCTTGGATTCCACCAATCCCCTTCCTTTCCCCAGGAGCTCAGAACAGAATACATAGCATTCTCTCCATTTTCCCCCCACAACCACCACCTTTTGAGGTAGGCTGGATTAAGAGAGAGGAATGGGATACAGATGTTATTTTGTTTTCTGCATATGGTTAAGATGCATAGTACCCAGGGCCAGTCACGTTATTTAGGTCCATAAAGCAGAAAAAGCCACAGGCCCGTTCCTCATATCTGCGAGTAACAACATAACCAATTAAATAACTAACCATTTGCTGCCTTTACATGACCCACATAAAGCCTGCTGCCTGAGGTCACTGCTTCACTCAACCCAAAGGTACAGTTGTTCTGATCACACCCTTTAGCCTGTGTCAACTTACTGTATCCAGCACACAACATTCTTCAGCGGATTTTGTATACACTAATAAATCTAGCAATATTATGGATTCCCAGCTTACAATCAGCAGGGCTGATATAAGTGAAACTAAATATGGGAGCTCAGCCAAGAAGATATATTGATACTTCCTTTTAAAGTCTTGAAAATTCTGAGTTTATATTTCTACTTAAATAGTAGTAAACACAATTTACTACTACCACACTGGAGCTTTTTACAGCAAGGTATTATAATTTAAAAGAATATTATTTGTTTACATGATACAGGTACAAATATTACATGCATGTAATCATTGATAATGATTAAAATAATGTTTGTTTAAAAAAGCTTACAAGCAGAATAAATGCAAGTATTTTGAAGCAAGTCTAGATTAACTGGATCAGTTTTAAAAAAGGTCATCTGCTTCCCCCCTCCCCACCTATTTTATTGGCTTAGCCAGTAAGAGAAAGTGAATTCATCTGCAAGCCTGTATGCACGTAACATTTATACTCTGGACTTGAACAGCAGGTTATCAGGTAATTAAAAGGGAAGGAATCACCATTAACCACAACAGCAAAGTAATAGCAGGATAGGCCTGTATAATATTTTTCTGGCTGGGGCTGTATTTGGCCTTTGAGTGGTCTAAGGGGGGTGCAGTGGGCTGCCCTCCCAAAAGTAGATAGGATAGAACAAAAATTTCATTTGACCTCATTGAACTGAATTGAAATTGACTAACTAAATGAAATTACAGTTTATATGATTGCTTCCCAATTTTTTTTCCTTCTGTTGCATTTAAAATTTTGATAGTAACTTTGGAAGAGCTCTGAGGGCCAAACCCAAGGATCTTGGGAGCCTCAGGTTGTATATCCCTGCAGGAGGAGTTTCAATGGGGTCAGAAAACCACCACCGCTTTTTCAGGATCTGTAATGGGCAGAAGGAATAACCTTGAAGAACAGGAGGAAGACCTGCAACCAAGACAATGGTCAGATAAAAGAAATTTGAGTCCAGGACAGATCTGTAACACAAGTAAGTGTCTGAGGCAAGACCCTCCCTAGTTTTCACGAAGATAAAGGGAGGGAGGGGGAAGTACATTCAGACTTGCAAGGTTCTGTTATTATAACCTTAAAATGTGACTTTGGTTTCCTAGTCTGGTCTACCTTGGAGAGCTGACAGCATCTTTAGCAAAACATACTCAATATTTTAGGGTTGAGATTTGATCATAAATTATTCCTAAACAGATTTGTTTACAGACAACTTAGAAACAGTTATACAAATCGGCCTAGAAAATTAAGCAAACCTGTTCTGCAAAGAGAATTTTAAATTCAAGTGTTTAATTCCATCTCCAGAATTTAATTTTTGGAATGCTAATTATTATAAGCTGCAGTGGAAGAGAATGGCTCCAAAGTTGTTTTGGTATTGGCAATAATTGTAACATTCATAATTGTTCCTTCTGCCTTTTAGACAGTTTTCAAAAAAAACATATGGTTCCTTACTACAGAAATTTTATCCAAGGAATGTATTAAATTTATGAGACTTGTCAGGTAATATATACATGTAATTCATTAATTGTGTTATAGATTTCATCATATGAATTAAATGGTTAAATGAAATTTGAAATATACTGATTGTGCCAAACAGTTTTATTGACAGGCTTAGTATATTTATAATAAAGACTATTTTCCAAATAAAGTGAGCAATGTAATGAATGGATATAAATAAACCCAATCATAAACTCATCTACTGATGGAGCAGTGTCTCGTGTGCCCCTTATATCTGCTCCAGACACTGGGAGTCATCACCCCGAAGAAGCAATCTGGAGACTTGAGGGGTTCAGAGGTGAGAAGAGAAAGTCCTGTCATGTGAGTAAAGGATGCCCTCCATGACACTGGATGTAGCTAACACCTACTGAACTGGGACTGTTCAAAGTAAGGTTAGTCCAAGAAGGACATCCACATAGCATTCAAATCCCCTACTTAACAAAGCCATATGGTCATGCCAAAATTAGCATGTCAACAGTCTACAGTGTTTCATAAGCATATCTGCTGAGTTGTCAATCTTTGCTTTTGCTGTATTCCAACAAAAATAAAAATATTTTATAAATAAATGTTAAATAAAGTAATTAAACCATGTTATCCCCCCCCCCCCAATTGTGTTATTTCATTCCAATTACTTTGAACTATTGAAAAAAATAGAAACATTAGTTTGGCATACTTTTTAAAAATTTTGTTTAATAAAGTCAGTCAAATTAAATAATCTCTTAATCTACTGAATGCACTGAGTGTACTATTTTGGAAGTGTGCCTTTTGAAAATTTCCAAAAGGGAATCCATATTAATGTGCTAAATCAATCAGAATTTGCTTTTATCCTGCTTTTAATGGAACCCCTGAAATTCAATAATGGCACCAAAAAAAAAAAAAAAAACCAAAGCCTAAAGAAGATTGATTCCTACTTCAGCTTTCTTCATTTCAACTATGACATCATTAGTAAATCTCTGCCAAATTTCCACAAAAGGTCTGACTTGACATAAAGCAATGTCAGTATTGATTAGGAATGTAAAATGTTGTTCTATATAGTGGCAGAATTTATTGTCCATTGTGACATGCAACACTTTCTGGTAGGGGATTTTCCCATCATGGGGAAACTAATGACTTTTTTTTACTGGAGATGACAGTTCTTATCTAATAAATTCCGAAGGTTAATCCCACACCTATAGCATGAATCTCTAGATCACATGGGTTTGTCTGGAAAATAAACCTAGAATTTCCTGCACTCAGTGCATTTATCATATCCTTAAACCATTTTCTCCTGTCTGGAGTGCATGACTTCAAATCCTAATACAAAACCAGGCTGATCTAAATAGTACAGAGAGCCTGAAAACAGTTTGGAGGATATCTTATTAACAGCTCCTCTATAGGATATATAGAAAATTCATCTGACCCACTACAGTTATTATTTTAGGCTATTCAGGTTTGGTATCTGTTTTATATCTTACTTTTATTTCTTAATGCATTTCATATCATTTCCAGGTATACAGGCAGTTTGTAAGTGTTCATATTTTATGGGATCCAGTTAACAAAAATGTTTCAGAATGAGAAACATACAGATAACATATTCAGGATCATTCATACGAATATGATAGAACTCAGATCTTTTCAGTTTGTATATTATATGTGCACTGGTTCTTGTAAATGAATGCTTTAGTTGGACATTTCTGAAAGATTGCTTTATATCAAATCTCATAATCCTTTGGAGGGCACCAAGTTAGGAAGATGCTACTGAGCACTTAGTAACCAAATTCATTTATTTTTAGAATACTGGCTTTTGCAAGAATGGCTTTTTAAAAAAGCTGTATATCATACAGTTCTCAAAAGGCAAACTGTCAGAACCATTGTTTTAAAATTAAATATGGAAGCCTATTAATGACCCACTGTCAAGTCACCCTGCACAATAGAGCTCCATGAGTCAGCACTTCTGACACAATAATAACACAGAATTCTATACTGTAAAAGTAGAAAGGTTGACATTATATATTAACATGAGTGATTAATAAACAGTTTAGTGAAAAAGGATTGTTTTTATTTCCTTCTGAAAAAACAAAATCAGGTCCATCAATCATTTCTGTCAGTCAGGTCTTTATCAGCAATCTGGGCAGACTCACAATTGTTGAATTTTCCATAGGTCTTAAAGTACTGGAAAAAAAATAATGGATATATGAAAAAAAATATTGTAGTTGATTTTCTAAAATCACTAAATATAGCTGTAACCTTTTTAAATATTACCTTTTGGTAATATTTAAAAAAAAGAAAACGTTTTTCAATTTATTCAAGATAACCTTTTACTACGTCATCCATACATGATAGGCTCTCAGATTTCTCTGCAGTGATTCATATTAATTCAGCATCTTCCAGGGTGGTGTCCAAGGGCCAAAACCGAGAGTGTAGATTCATGAAATCATGAAGGCCTTGCTGCAAATACCTTATTCCAGAGATAAGCAACTGCTCATATTCCCTCCATTCCAAAAAAATAGACATTGATTTAATCAACCTCCTGTGTATTTTAACAGAGAAATCTCTAGACTTTTCTAATCAAGGTTTAAACCACTGACACGGGCAATCCCCTGAATTTCTATAAGCATCATCATTTTCTGTTCAGAATCCAGTATCAAGAATGCTACAGTCAAACTACACAATAAGGGGGGGGGGGGGGGGGACCCACCGAATATCAATGCAGGAACTTTAGGCTTAAGAATTCTGTTTCTTTTCTTGAAGGAAAAACGGACATCAAGTGCCTTAATATTATTAAATTATTAATTAAAATGCAGCAAATTCAGACTTAATCTAAAACTTTAGGTATAGCTGGAAAAAATATGACCAAAGATCATTCCCAGCAACTTTTAGTATGATTACAGAAAGAACTGCCAATATATAGTGTAATTTCACTAGAATATAAAATCAAGAACAAATCCCAAAGTAATTATGAACCACACCTACATGTAGCCAAGATATTGTCTAAGGGTTTCTGACAAAGGCTGAAATCCTTTGCTTTCCTTTTCCAAGGAAAGCAATAATCAGAGAGAAAATTTGCCTGAAGCCTATGAATATAACCAGTTTTGATACTCAAAATACATACCATTCTATTCTACTTGTACTGCAGAATTACTTCCCTCAATTTACTACGACTTCTTAAAAAAGCTGTAATAATCTGTAGCTGAGCAATAGTAAGATCTAACAAAGTGCTCATTATTGTAGACTTATAATTTCTGCATGTAATTTGTCTTGAAATATCTCTCTAAAATCTCCAGTATGCTCAGAAAGCTTGGGGAAAAGATTCCAAACCACTTATGGCCAAAAGTTAGAAACAAAAGAAGCCGCTGTATTTCTGATCAGAAGTGGCCCATATTGCAGCACCAGAGCACTCTGAAGCCCTTTTCCCTTCAATTTTCAGGGAGCAAAGGCAGACAGTTTGCAAATGGATCTTGAGTGGATTCTTTTTCTCCTTGACTGTATAGACGCCCTTTGTCAGCTATGGGCTGCCATAGGGACCGCACTGCGGACTGCACCACGCCCACCATGCCGGTATCTCTGGGCAGACTCTCTAGCAGCAGCAGCAGCAGCAGCAGCAGCGAGAGGTGGGAGGAAAAAAGAAAGAAAAAAGAAAAAGGATACACTGTTGCTGGCAAGCAAAGACTGGAACGACCTCTGCCCTGAGCTGGAGTGGGGGGTGGGATGTGTGTGGGGGGTGACAATAGGGAGGGGTGGAATGACTCACCGAAGGGAAAAAGTGCAGCTAACTCAAGATCAACTGCACCTTTCTTGTGCCTCTTGCTGCAGCAAAATGCTAAAGCCAACTGCAGATCTTTGTGTGGAAAGCCAAAATACCCCCAACACACATATGTGCTGCTTCAGAAGCTCAAACATCTCCAGGCACTGCATTTAATGCCCTAAAAATCGCATTACCTTGGACATCCCCCCCCCCCCACACACACACAAATCCCATTTGCTTCTGCTTCCTGTCCTACATCCCTAGAAATATAGAAACTTGGGGCGGGGGGGGGGCGGTTCTATGCAGGGTGAACTGAGACAGTACCAGCGAACAAGCTTTTCGTAGGGAACGGAGAGGGGATCAACTCTTAACCTTGTTGTTGTTTGAAGCCAGCTATGGTTAAAAAAAGCAAAAACAAAACAAAGCCATTAATTACAAGGATGCCATTTCTTCCCTCTCATCACGAAAGAACTGCTGCCTCACCAGTGAAGCAAACACACCCTTCAGTGCCTCGCCGCAGCTTCTTCCTTTCTTTCTTCTGCGCACAAGGCACTCCTAGAAGTGCGAATATCTCTGAAAAAGGGACGGGGGGGGGGGGGCTAAGGAAGATATCGCTGGCAAGAGGGGCACTGCAGTCCTAGAGAGAGAATCCTCGCCCCTCCTAACACAAGCGTCTACATACAGAAAAGGGGGAAGGGGAAGAGAAAAGGGAGTGGTTGCATCAGATTTTCCTTTTTCGGATCTTCGCTGCGCTGAACTAGGAGATCAGCTCAACTATTCCCCGCGAATTGCACCATAACCAGACAAGGAATAGAAGTTCTGATGGGGACGGAGGGGGCGGCGGGGCCAAGGTCGTACGCAGAATCGCTGCTTTCGGTAACTGCAGAGAACTCTCTCGGTCCGCCACAAGAGACGGTGGGAGCAAGGACGTCTGTGCAACCTGTAGGGCGACTCTGATCTTTTCCTCTCCTCTCCCCTTCCCAAAGCCAGCGCTCAGAAAGGGAAGGGGTATCAAGTCCCTCCGCCCGAGGGTCCCGAAGGAGAGAAAGGGGAGGAGGAATGGGGCGGGAGGAACACGGCGCGCCGCCGCCTTACCTCGCTCTATATTGCTGATGGCTCTTCTCAGATGCTCCTCTGTGACCAGCTCGCCCACCACGACCAAGAGATAAAATTTGCTGTCGAGAAAGCGGTGCGACAGGCTCGGCGAGGGGGGGACCGCGCTGGGAAGGCTGCAAGACGGCTCCGACTCGGGTTCCAGCACCACCGTCGCCATCCTGGCTAGCCCCTCGCCGCCGCCGCCTCCCTCCTCCTCCGCAGCGCCTTGCTAGCTCTTCCCTCAGCAACGGCAGAGAAAGCGGGGAGGCGACGAAAGGGTGTAGTTCCAAAGGCGCCTCCCTCGGCAGAAAAAAAATGCGCGCCGAGAGGCACCACCGCGCTCCGGACAGCTGGGAGAGTGAGGGAGGGTGGGGAGGCGGCGGCGTTTTTATACCGAGACAGTGCGGGGCTGGGACCTGGCGAGAAGGCGGAGGGAGGCGGCGGCGAGGAGGAGGCGGGCTGAGGGGGGGAGACCCGGCACAGCCACGCGCGCCGCCGCTCCCGCTGCCGCTTTGCCAACAGCCGCCACAGACAGCTGATGTCATTTGCAGCAAATCATTCCCGTCGCTGCCTCCGGAAGGAGGAAGGATGAGGTGAGCCTGCGACGCCCAGAAAAGCACCGCGAGGGACGCGGGAGGGCCTGCTCGGGCTCCCCAAGCCAACCCGAACTTTCTTCGGTTGATTCTTTCGGTTCACCTTCTAAATCTCAGTCCAGAAATAAGGATTAGCGTGTCCCACAGAGGAGGCACAGCCACACGGAGAACGTTTAAGTACACGCAGGCCACACAGCCAAGGAACGTCCAAGCAAGCAGTAATATTTGACCGTGGCAGTCACCAAAGTCAGGGCAAAGGCACGATTTCCACATTTACAAGTCGTAGAACATCAGCCAGTGGATTGGCCGCTGTTTTTCAAAATTACTATATGACACCAGATAATTAGATGAGGTTATTTATTTAATCACATTTGTATAGCCACCCATCTCACTTAGTGACTCTGGGTGGTGTACATAAAAAATAATCAAGAATGTATAAAAACCATTAAAATAACCAATTTAAATTAAAATAAAAACAAGATAAAAACAAAAAGGCAAAATGGCAGAAAAACAGAGTGCGTCCCATTGTCATATAACCATCTAACAGGCTCCACTCTACCCCAAGCTGGTTGACTAAGCCATGTTTTAAGGATAGTTGTAGGATGTAAATGAGATGGACCAAGAAATTCCCACAGCAGTCAACAGAAACAACAAATAGACACACTTTTATAGCCGGTACCTGTATAGTCAGCCATAGAACAGCCCGGCAAAGAAGAAACAGCAATGAAGCCACTTCATCAAATAGCTCATGAATAACACTAGCATGAGACGTCCCTCTCTGCTGTTGGCTTCATGCATATTTTTAATGTACATGGACACTTTCTGCACTTTGTAATGTGGTTGCAAAGTTCAATAAGCAAGCAAAGCAACATGGTTTTTGCATTTAGTAACCTGAAAGCTCAATAGCGTGGTAGCTCTAACCAGTAATGCACAAGCACAAAAGTGCTTGTGCACTTTTACATTTTACAGTATGCATGCCAAAGAAAACACGGCACACACAGGAACAACAATATGACATTGCATCCCATGAACTCTAACTACACATGAATGGTAACTGATAATAGGAGCACATTGTAGGAGCTTCCAATGTTCTTTAGACATTTATAACTTAAACGTCTTCTTTATGATGGTACATTCCCAAGTGTGATATGATTGTCCCCAACTTTACTTTCTTTTCAGTACCAAGTCAAATGCTCCATCCCAAGAATTTTAAAATGTTAACTTTAAAGTTTCATTGTAAACAGATTGCTTATAGATTGCGTACTGCTTTTCTATGCCTCTTTTTCTTATGATTGCAGGATATTTGTTTTGGAATCTTGCGTACCTTGCTCTGGGATCACCTGTAGATAACAAGTTAAAAAAGCATAAAACATGTCTTGTAGAGGATAAACATAGATTACTCTATGCCAATGTTTTTTGAACTTTTTTCTCTCAGGACCCCTTCTCACTTTTAAAAATTATGGAGGAGCCCAAAAGATCTTTTGTTTGTATGATTATATTTATCAATATTTATAGTATTAAAAATTAAAATTGATGCATTCGCTGCCGTTACTGCTTCTCAAATTGTTTGATGGAATTTTAATATTGTATTATTTTTCAACATAGGCTGGCAAATAATTTTGATTTTGAGGACCCCTGAGAGGGTCTTGGGGGAACTCCCAGGGGTCCTAGGACCACACTTCAAGAAACACTGCTCTATGCAATGTGATATGTGATTCTCCAGGTAGCACCAGTATGCCACTGAATAGCATTTCTTCAGAAATAACATTGAGAGAGAATTAATTTGTATTTGGCCACTAAAGGCTATCTGTACAGACACTCCCCTTATGAACTTTTGAGTTGCGAACTTTCGCTGCTATGAAGAAGATGGACCTGGAGGTCAGGAGAAGGCAGGAAAGGGTTAGTTTCTGGAACACTGAAACTAACCCTTTCTCACTTTCTCCTGCTTTCTGGGAAGTTGGAGGTTTGCATTGAAGTTGAAGTTCCTGGGAAGGGTTGGTTTACCAGGTGAGGGAGGTGAGGCGGCAGTGGCTCCCTGGGCGGAGGGACAAGCCGATGGGGTGCAGCACACTCCGTCGCTGGGTAAGGCAGGAGAGGTGACAGTGGCTCCCTCACAGCTGCCCCCTTTGCCCAGGGAGCCACTGCTACCTCTCCTGCCTCACCCACTAAACTAATCCTTTCCAGGAACCCCAACTCTAGCGCAAACCTCCAGCCTCCCATATGCGGCATGCTGGAAACTAACCCTTTCCCACCTTCTCCCGCCTTCTGGGAGGTTGAAGGTTTGCATTGGAGTTTACAGCGCGCATTGGAGGCTGCAATCTTCAGCCTTCCTCCTGCAAGGGCCAGCAGTTTCCAGCATGAGCTGCAGAGTACACGCTGTGCCTACACTCATATCTCTGCTTCCTCCAGTTTCACCGCCACCCTCAACAGCGCCTCCTGCACAGCTGCCCCCTTCACCCAGGGAGCCACCTCTGCCTCACCTGGCAATGGAGCAGTCTGAGTCCTATTGCTTCTCACATTAGAAGAGAATATATGTAGCTCAGGGTTGAACTATGGGGTCCTTGGGGTTCTCTAAGCTTGGTTGTTTTCTTCCATACATTTTGTTACCTGGCTAGGTAACATCTTCAGTGCTAAAATGAAATGGGGTTTGCTCTCTGTTTATATACAGTGGCTTGCCCTGCCAGTGTTGGTGGGGGTGGGGGTTTGTGTTTCTTGGTAGTTCCTTGATTAGGATATTGTTTACCACTTGATTGTTTGCCTGGTGTTAATCTTGGTGTTACTCTCTGCTTATCTGGGTGATGATTGCTGGCAAGATGTTCTGGTCTTTTTGTTTCCTTTTTTGAATAGTATGTAGATGTTGTTTATCTCTATGTGCTTGTTGATGGTTGACTTGTCTGAATACCAAGCTTCCAGGAATTCCCTTGCATTTTTGGATTTAGCTTGGTCTAAAATGCTGACAGTTTCCCAGTTGAAACTATGGTTAAGTCTGTCCATATGTTGTGAGATTAAGGAGTTTTCATTATATCTTTTGACTGCTAGTTGGTGTTCATGGATGCACTCTGCTAGCCTATTGCCTGTCTGTCCTACATAGTGGTTGTTACAGTCCTTACACTGTATGTTGTAGATGACTCCTGCTTTCTTCTTCTTGGGCTACTGGGTCTTTTGGTTTACTTAAGATGTTTTGGAGGGCTTTAGTTGGTTTGTGTGCTACAGAGATGCAATGTGGTTGTAATAGTCTGGTGGTTGTTTCTGAGATGTTTCTGATGTATGGCAGTGTTATCCTTTTCATACCTTGTGTTGGTTGTGTTGTAGTAGGTTGAGTGGTCAGGCACTTTTTGATAAAGTTGCGTGGATATCCATTTTCTTGGAAGATTTTGTGTAGGTGGTCTCTTTCCTTTTTCTGCTGTTCTGGGTTGCTGCAGTGCATTTGCGCTCATTTGAATAATGTTCTTACACAACTCCTCTTGTGTGAGGTTGGGTTGTTGTATGGTAATGGAGTACTTGGTTAGTGTGGGTTTCTAATTTGCTGTTGTTTCCTCTGCTAATGAGGATATCCAAGAAGGGTTGTGTGTTGTTGTTTTCTTCCTCTCTAGTGAATTTTATTCCTTTGAAGATGTTGATCGTTTCATGTGTCTTCTCTAGTTGTTCCTCTTTGATTATAACAAAGGTGTCATCTACATACCAGATCCATACTTTTGGTTGTATGTGTGGAAGTGCTATAGTTTCTAGATGCTGCATTACAATCTCTGCTATGAGTCCTGAGACTGATGATCCCATGGGCGTACCTCTGATTTGTTGGTATATTTGTCTGTCAAACTGAAAATAGGTAGCGAGGCAGAGGTTGATGAGGTCCACGATTCTGGGTATTTCGATCATGGTGTATTTGGTTAGGTCGGGTGTGTTGTGTAGTGCTGTTGACATGGATTCTTTCACTAGTTCTGGGTTTATGGATGTAAAGAGTGCTGTGACATCAAATGAGATCATAATTTCATCTTCATCTATTTCTATGCCTTTGATTTTCTGGAGGCAGTGTAGTGGGGAGTTGATGGAATATTCGCTCCTCTCTGTGAGATGTCCAAGTTTTTTTGTCAGTTCTTTCACTATGTTGTATATTGGAGTCCCTGATAAAGATACCGTTGGTCGGGCTTGTGTATTTTTGGTCATCCAAAAGGACTCCACAGCTCCTCACATTGGCAGCAGAAGACAGGGCTCCTCTGCCCACACTGCTGCCCTGCCTCCTCCTCCTCTTTTTTTTTTTTTTTTTTTACTTTTTACAGTACTTTTTACTTGGTTGAACTTACAAACAAAACAGACTTATGAACAGCCTCTTGGAACGTAACCTGTTCATAATAGGGGTCCGTAGTAGGTTCAAATCTGGTAAGGATTTTGATCACTGTGAAGAAGATCATGTTGATGGTGACACAGCTTCCTTAAATATGCTTTCCTCACACTATCTTTGTTATATTTTTGACATCAGATGAAGGTCCTGGAACTCTGAATAACTTTTGTGGGTTTTGTTTGGTTGTTTTTAGCCAAGACCACTCAATTTCAAATGTCGTGTTCTTGTTTTACTACTGCATATTGTTTACACTGCTTTTTAAGTTTTAGTTTATATTTATTGGAGGGCTGCCCTATGTATATATGATCCAAAGGCTTCTTTACTGATTTTCAGCACTGATTTTTTTTCAGAGAACTTACATGACGGAAAGATAGTACTGTTATGAGTAGAATAAGATGAATTACGAAGGTCCTACTGTTTGCTCACCAGCAACGCCTGCTACAGAAGAAAATTTGCAGCCACCAGAAGCTCAGATTGGAGATGTCATTTTCAAGGATATTTAAATTATACCTCTGCCTAGTAAGCACTCAAACGTGTATATAATTCAAATAAATATAATTTAAAATATCTGGCCCCAGGATTTTAGAAGTTGATATCACCCTCTTGACTTTAGTTTGGAAGTTAATCATCCTCCATAAAAAGCTATCTGCACCAATTATATTATAAGTGGCATACCCTGGAAATACATGCATATATTTTAAATATTCTGTTGCTACATTCAAAAGGTTTTAGAGTTAGATTCTAGTTAGATAGTACTGCCTTAACAGAGTGGTATATGGGTCCTCAGTTTCCAGGAAAAAATATAATTAACTGGAAACGCCATAATTGTATTGCTTTTAAATTCAAACATTTACAGTATGGTATATTTTTTTCCTAAAACCAGAAAGTTAAAATGCAACAACAACAAAACACTGAAAAGAAACAGTTAAAAGAAGTTTAAATACCTGCATCACTTGCTGAAGTGGTATTTAAGGGCCTCGGACATGTGGTCAACAATACCATATCATAGGTGGAGAGCAGGTGATCAAATTGCACCCATGACATTGCAGTGCAAACTCCACCCCTTTAAATACTTGTGTTTGGTACTGCAACACTAGTACAAAAGAACAGAGCTTGTGATGTCATGATGCATGTTTTGTCATTCTGACATCATCATTATTAAGAACAGAGACGTACCATATTACAAGGTGTAATTTTATAGCAGTACTAAAATAGCATCAAAGGCAGATAAACTAATTGGTTGGGCTTAGAACGTGAACCTGTTGCTAAAATGTTTTCCAGAGGTTTTAAGTAGTTACCAAATGAAATAAATAAAATGAAAATATATGTTAGAAATCTTATAACAGTAAATTACATGTTTTGTCAACTCATTAGGAAAATACAGTAACGGATTAGGCTGATCTTGCAGAGCTAAAGTATGCTTTATTAGGAGTTGATGGGAGGCTGTCGGTAAATACCAGGACTGTTTCTGAATTTTTAATGAAGAACTACATTTACATATTGTTGTGGAATTTTTGCCAAAGAAAGCAGCACGCTGAGGAGAAGAACCATGTTTATTGCAATGATGATTGGGTGCCTGCTCTCCAAGAAAGAGGGAACTCAAACAATAGAAAGGCAGAGATTCTTATACACTTTGGGGTTGAGAGGTGGGAAATCTGAGGGATCTGATTCGTGGGCAAGTTTTTGAAGGAAGTGAGATAGATGTTAAATTGGGGGAAAGTGTTTTTTAATAGTCTCACCTCTGTGACAGACAGTGACCTAAGGGTTCAGTTGCTAACAAGGAGTGGAATTTTGAGGTAATGGGGTGACCATGCTTGATTATGTGGAATGCCTGATGTCTCTCACCTTGTTTTAGGCAGACAAGTGAGAGCTTTCTCATTGTTTTTGCTGTGATAGTGTTAAGAGGGATAATTCAGCCACAGAAACATGATTGTTCTTGGGTCATGCAGTAGCCTGAGGCTGATCCTGTTTTACATTTGCAGGTGGGGGAGCAAAAAATGGCAGAGGGGAATGGGAGCAAGAGTTTTGCAACAAGGGAGGCAGAAGGGAGGGGGCAGAAAGGGAGCTAGAGGAGAGGAGGGAGAGTTTGCAGCTTTATTTTATTATTTTTCCATCACACATGCTCTTAAAATTACCAAAAATCAAGCTCAAGAAGACTTGTTTTCCTATCAACCAAAGATATTCCACTGCCAACATGAATCAGAATTACAATTACTGATAATTAATTCACATTTCATTCTTTTTAACTACAGTTATTTCTTAATTAACATCTTCTTTATCATTTAGAATCATGAAAGGAAATACTGGACTCCAGAGAAAATTATTTATTTCTGGTACTTACATGTTTTCCTTTTTTGTTACTGGTTTGATCTGAGCCAGCTATTTTAATTCTACTGTCTCTTAATAGCAACTGAATGGTTTGCATAACATGAATATAATGTTGGTATTTATTGGTTTTTGATATTGTTAATTAACTTACTGTTATATACATTTATTTGAACTTTTGGTATGCTTTAAATCAGGGAAATGTTGAACTACAATTTCCATCAGTCCTTAGAGAGTCGTAGCCTGAAGCATCTGAAAAACCATGTATGACCCATTCCAATTTTAAATTAATAAAACTATTACTTTTATAAACTGCCAAGATTATATTGTTCTGGTATTGAAATATTAATGCATTATATTTATTGTGTTATTGTACTGGTAAAAAACTGCCTATTTTTTTAATTCATTTTGAGCAAAATATATCTCAAAATGACAATTATTTTATTCTAAGTATAATGAAATACTGAGATAGATCATAACTGAAACATCTATAACTTCAAGTAAAACTCACATTTATGTTGCCAAACACAGTATTTCAGTATCTTAAACTAAATCCCCTTAAGTTAGCAATAGGTGGTATGGCAAAATAAAAATGGACATTCTTGTGGTTTTATTTGACATAATTTCAGTAGCATCTGAAAGCTTTGAAATAAGATATAATCACATATATAGCTCCAGTGACACTGTTGTCCAAGCAGCCAAAGTGATGATAATAGAAGAAACTGTTACGACCAAGGACTCTTTTGTGATCAGAACTTCCAAACTTTGTTACTGGGACATGAAAATAGATTACTAGGAAATTTGAATGGCTAATCCTCTCAACATTGCTGAACAAATATTAGTAAAATGCAATATTACAAGAAAATACATTTGAATAATCACATAAATATTTACAATTTTACCAATTCTCTCTTCTGTTTGATGATTTCTATTATTATTATTACATATTTTCATAAAAGTCACCAATTTTATTGCAAAGGCCACTACCACATTTTGAATTAACTGAAGCGTGCAAATTTACAAAGACAGTCCTATGTATAACACATTGCAGCGGTCCAGTCTGAAAAGTACCAGCTTATGTACCATTGTTTTGAAGTTATTTTGTTCAAAGAAAGAGCAAAGCAGTCACATTAATTGCAGCTGGTAAAAAATGTTCCTGATCATATTCTCAACTTGAGACATTGAGGTGAAATCAGGATCCTTTTCAATAAGTACCTCTGTCTTGCTTGGATTCAGTTAAGTTTATTATCCCTCATCCAGCATGCTACTGCTTGCAGAAAAACCTTTGGAGAGTTAATGCTATTACCTAAAAATAATATGGAGGTAACAACTGCACCAAATCTCTTGATGACATCACCTAGCAGTATAATGTAAATATTAAAAATCAAAGAGACATCATAAAATAACTCCTACCTTGAGAAGCAATGGTCACCAAATACTCCCATCTAAGATGGTACAAAAGATAGAGGGAAATCCAATGCAATGAAGTGACTCTATATCCAAATTCTTCATGTGACTTAGAAGGACTCTACTGTAGATGGTATCAAGAGTTGCCATTAATTCCAAAAGATCCATCATAGACTCCCTCTATCAATCCCTTGAGGAAAATAATGAAACTTTTGGGGGGGGGTCATGCAGATTTCCTCATATACTGTATAAAGAATCCTCCCTTTCCAATTTTGTCCACTTGTTAATTATCAGGGAGGTCCATCAATGTTTCCATTTATGAGTACAGTAGACTTACTAGAGTGATATACAGCAATTCATATTTATCTGCATAATCATCCTGGAAAGTAAACAAATATAAAATGCAATGTATATGATATATAATCTTTTGTTATGTTTGTGAATGTTATTGTTATAAAATGTATAGATTAAAATGTAATTTAAAAAATAACAAAACTGATTCAGTAATCCTTATGTTCTGCTCTGCACATTCCCAATATGATGATTTCTTGGTCCTGGGCTAAAGATATTTAGTTCTTCTATTGGTGGCAAATAATTTGGACTTGGTTAGTATTTTAAACATTGTTTAATGCTGCCCCTTTATATGTTCTAGATTTTAATATTTTTTGGTTTTAAGCTGATTTAAGTGTAAGGGAAAAAAACATATTTTGCACACAGAGAGATATACATAAATAATGCAAAACTTTTGTCCATTTTTCTAGACTAAGATACATTTAACTATTTAGATTTATGTCTCAAAAGCCCCAGAGTGACCACTTCTGGGGAAGCAATGGTGGAGAGGATTAGGATTGCCCACACAGTTTGCTCCATACAGAGGCTCACCCATGAAGAGATTGCAAAATAGAGATCTCTGTTGGGTTTGAGAGCTCTGGGAGCTGAGGGAAAATCATCTTGCCTAAGATGTGGTTCAGTGCCTTCAAATGGACACTGGGTTTGCCCACTTCCTCTCTTAACTTTAGGAAACTACTTATTATCAAACTTTGGGATGTTAAAAACCTTCTGAAGGGCAAGTTTTATCACACTGGAAGAGCTTCCTTCTATCTTGGATGAAAGAAGTTTTATGTAAGTTTAAAGATTAAATAGAAAAACTTTAATTTTTGGAAAACAGCTATAAGGTTTGTAGACCTGAATCTCAGAAAATCCAAAACCAGGAATTCAGGCAGAGGCTCTTAAAAAGAAAACAACTCTTTAATCGGCCGAGTGAACAGCTGGGTGGGCAGCCACCCAAAACACGGGTAGCGAAAGTTCTGGGCAGCTCCACACCAACAAGATTTCAAAGGCAAGTTTTTATAGCATTACAAAGACAATAGATTGCAACTAATAAGGCAGTTTAAGGCAGTTTGAATCAGTGTTCCCCCCCTTTACCCTCAAGACCTTTTCCCTGCGCTCTCCCCCCTCAAGGTCTTCTGTGTACATGTCCTTCAGGCAGTTTCTTCCTAGCTCAAGCAACATACAGAGGCAAGATAGCAAGAGCAAAGCTAAGAAAATCCCCCCCCCCCCTTCACAGCAAAAAAGCATCTAGAATGTTGATTTTGAAAAGTTAAGGGGCCAGATGGACTTGAAAGAATATTTCCTGTGGGTTGTTTAGAATTTTATAAAAGAATATATGAAGATTTTGAAATTAATTGTAAGAAATCCTGCCATGGGAAAGTTTTGCTGATTGGAGAATAAGCATATGATAAAAAGGGACTTTGAAGGTTGACTAGAGGGAACCAGAGAGAACTAAGGATTACAATTAAAGGAGAAGAGACCTATTAATACAATGGAGCAATATTATCTGACCATAGAGGAAATTAAGGCTGTCTGGGAACAATGTACTCAGAAATTATTTCAAGATTGACTGCCACTATAAAAATGGATCTAACAAAGGTTACAGAAGAGGAACAGGCTTTACAGGATAAAATAGAGAGTGAGGCTGATTTGAAGGTAGATTTGAAAATGGATTTTTTAAAAAAATGCCTGACTACAAGAGTGATACAGAAGAAGATGATGTATATTTGAAAATAGATTTAAAAATGATAGACTATAAGAGTGACATGGAAAAAGATGCCACAGTGGATTTACGAATGAAACTGGCTGATGTTTTAATAAATTAAAGGAGACATATAAATAACATCAGAATAGTGACCTGCATAGCTTTTTCATCTTGGAGTTACAAAAGGGACATGTTAAACTACTGAAGCTGTTCCTGAGAGGAGGCAAAGAGAAAATGATAAGAAATCAACTTGTGGGATATTATTTGTCAGGATTAAAGACCAAGCTTTTTAAAAGTAAATGGAAGGACTACAAAATGAACTTTTGATCAGGGTTTATTTTTATATGTATATGTTTATGTATATGTTTCTGGGAGCTATGAATGGAATTTCTTTATGACCAGGACTGAATGACAAGGCTTTAAAGATTTGTTTATAACTGGGGAGAGATTTCTTTTGCTTTATTCCTCAGAGAAAGTGATAAATTGGAATATAAAATGAATTTATTTGATTACGGTTAAAATACAGATGTTATTATTTCTGGTAGCTCTTAATGGACTTTTGCTGAATAGAACTGAATGATGAGTTTTTATCATTTGTTTATTGATAAGAGATGAGTTATGAGAAGAAGATATTTTTTTATTATTGAAATACTAGAAAAGGTGTTAAGTTTTGGGAGTTATTTCTACATATCTGGAAGGAGGAAGGAGTCACCTTTTTTCTTATTTTTTTCCTTTTTCCTTTTCTTTTTTCTCTCTTTGCACTTTTCTTTTTATTTTGTCATATTTTTCTTAGTTTGTATTTCTCTTTTCTCTTTGTATTTGTAAACTTTAATAAAATTATTACCAAAAAAAATCCCCGAGTGAGTCATGGAAGATGTATGGATTTGAAACCAAGTTTCCAAGAGCTATACCATATTGTTTTCATTTGCTTTCAGAGTCATGGTTGACTATGGGTTCCTTTACTGTGGATCCTAAAAGGCAGAAGCTATCCACTACTTCAGTGCCTTCATTTTCACTTCTAAGGCTGAATGCTGTATCTTTTGTCATTAGTTTGATTTTTATATTTATTCTTACTCCCATTTTTTTTCACTGTGTTCCTTGAATTTCATTACTAGATTCTGCAGTTCATATTTGCAATTACAGCTATCTGGACTGTGGCTTGCTCTCCTGTGTATAGGTTTCTCATAAGGAAAATGAAATGTTCTGAGATTCCCATTTTCCTAAGCCATGCCACAGTTTGACATGTTTGACACAACTGAAGGCCTTTATATAGTCAGTGAAACATGTATCAACTTCTTCATATTCTTTGGCTTTCTCAATTACCCTATTTTTCTGTCAATAAGACGCCCCCATGTACAAGATAACCCCCACTTTTCCAACCCAAAATTAAGAAATCAATATTTTAAAGATAGTGCAGAACACATTTTTATTTAGTAATTAGTTAACATTTACCTGATACACTCGGTGGGAGGAGGTCCAAACCGTCTCTCTTTAGCTCTATTTCCAGGCTCTTTTGCATAACTGATTACATTCAAGCACGAGTGAAACTGCCGATAGCTTGTCTCTGCAAACAGCCTTCCTCTAATTGGTTTGTTCAGCATCAGCTGACGTCAGTTACTTAAGGCTCGTGGTTGGAGGAAGTCTGTTTGGGAGACAAGCTGTTTCACTCGTGATAGGAGGCTAGCAATAGGAGGAAACCTCTTTGCAGAAACAAAGTATGGGCAGTTTTGCAACCGCGAGGTTCTCTCCTCAGCTGACTTCCTTGAATAAGACGCCCTTCAATTTTTAGGGTAAGGATTTTAGAAAAAAGTATCGTCTTATAGTCGGAAAAATACGGTATCCAGCATACATCAACAATAATGTCTCTTGCCCCTCAGTTTTTTCCAAAACCAGATTGAGCATCTGTCATTTTTCTTTCCATGTAGGGATCTAATTTGCATTGGATCCTAAGCATTATTTTGCTAGCATGTGAAATGAAGGCTATTGTGCAATAGTTTACACACTCTGTTAAGTCTCCTTTCTTTGGTTTTGGTATATAGATGTACTAAAAACTGTCATTCTGCAGATTTACTGGAATGGTTTAGTTAGAACCCTTACTGACTCTTCTTCTTCTGTCCCTTGCCATATTTCTGTAGATATTCCATCAATTTCTTCAGCCTTCCATCTTGGTAATGATTGGAGTGCTGTTCTAACATCATCTTCTAGTACTAGAGATTCCTGAAAATAGGGAATATCTTCTAAGATAGCTTGGATGTTAACATCTGAACTGCACAGAATTTCAGTATACTCCTTCCAACTTTGTTTGAATCAGTTACTATCTATTAGCACACCAATTTGAGATTGGAACACTAATTTGAGGTTGTGAGATTTTTTCTATGTCTGTTTCTGTCTTCAGGGTCTTTACAGATGCCATTGTAATACTGTTTCTTGTCTCTTCTAACAACTCTGTGAAATTCTTTAAGTTCCTTCGTGAGATCTTTGTCCCTTGGCTTTGGCTTCTCTTCTTTTGTTGGCAATTTCCACTATTTCTTGATCTTTGGCAGTCTCTTTTCACATTCATCCTTAACAACTTCTTTAAGTTCATTCCATAATTTCTCTGGCTCCCTATCAATCAGGTTCGAGACGTCTCCTTGAAAACTGCAGGTATATGTTCAAGATCATACAGTGGAAACTGGTTGGCTTTGTTCTCCCACTTTAGCTTGACTTGGAACTTGCACATGAGCATTTTTTGTATTAATAATATAGTCAATTTGATTTCTGTGTACTCCATCTAGTGATGTCCATATGTATAGGCATCATTTTGGTTGTTTTAAAACATGTTGGCAATGAAGAAATAATTGGATTAGCAGAAACTGATACTCCTTTCTCCTTCTTCATTTCTGTTTCCTAGGCCATAGAATCCAACTATGTTTTCCTCCTTACTATTTCCAACTTTGGCATTCCAGTGTTTGACTACAAACAGCACATCTCACTTGCATGTTCTATCAAGTTCAGATTTAACTTGACCATAAAACTCATAAAACTCTTCTTCTGCATCAATTGATTGTAGCATAAACTTGGATAATCAGTCTATTAAAGAGTTGCCCATGAAGTCTAACTGATACTATTTGGTCACTGACTACATTATACCCAAGTAGTGTTTTTGCTACATCCTTCTTGACCATGAAAGAAAGGCCATCCTTTTTTGTGTTCAATGTAATGAATAGTAAATAGTATGACCTTCTGTCTGAAAGTGTCCAATTTCAGTCCATCTCAATTCACTGATGCCTAAGAGGACATGAATCAACTGTACATTGACGTTTGTCACTGGGTTGAGCTTTACCATATTAATGCTTCTTACATTCCAAGTTCCCACTGTAATTCTATCTTTGCAGCTTTGGATTTTCTTTTCCTGCATGGCAACATCAGTGACTAGATGTCCCAGACGCTTTAATCTAGTTGCGTTATAAACACCATTAGTACCCTGAAAGATCCTCAGTTCTTCCTCAGTAGCATGTTGAGTGCCATCTGACCTGAAGGGTCCATCATCCAGAACTATATTCTCTATCTCATCTATCAATGTGACATCACATCACTGATAAATGTAAAATACAGAAGTGGTTTATCATTGCCTTTGCCTTGCAGTATGAAATAATGCCTTTGCTGTTGTCACTAAAGTTATCATCTGCCTCCAGCTGCTGCCCAGTATAGGTATCTGCTTGCTTTAGCTGAATAGCTGAGATGACCTTCATGCCTTGCTAAGATTATATACTCTTGGCATACACTCCTGGTGTTCTTCATTCCTCCCAAGAACCTCCCTCTCTTCCTGCCATGATACAGCATAATAGCAGGACTTGAGGGGGTATATTTGGAATAATGGCATTAAAAGAGGGGTAAGCATAAGGCACCCTCTGAACACTCAGGAAAGTAGAGCTTTTTCAGAAGTCCCATCTTTCTAAATACAGGTGGGCAACTTTTTGCCAGTGAATGGATGGAATGATGATGCTGAATGGGTAGAGCAATGTCACTGTGAGGTTTACAGTTTTTTCCTCTTTGTGTTTTTTCTTTATTGATGAAGCTACATTATGCTTTTGCTGCTGCTGCTGCTGCTGCTGCTGCTGCTGCTGCTGCTGCTGCTGCTCCTCCTCCTCCTCCTCCTCCTCCTCCTCCTCCTCCTTCATGGATTATGCTTCCATTTTTATGGGGCTACATACTGCTTTAGAGCCACCAGCTGCCTATTTATGTTTTCAAATCACCCTGGGAGGTAGGATGGCAAGGATACAGCACCCCCATGATACTACAAAAATGTGATATTCCAATACCAGGAAATCAACCCTATCTCAACCTAATTTTACTGAAGTTTCAGAAAAATATTTTTTAGTGCTTATGACATTCTTAAAACCTTTCTCCCTTTACTACAACTGGGTCTTCCATTTATTATATAGGATAATTTCTGCACCCAAATTTTTAAAAAATGAAATGTGAAAGATGGTGTAATGGTATGTGGGAATGACCTTGGGAGACGGGAAAGAGCCACATCCAAGAGAACGGTTGGATAAGAGGCAGCTTAGCCTGCAGAAGGAATATGGGCATGGCAAACATCTCAGAAGGGACCCTCCCTATTTTTTGGGCTGTAAAGGCAACGGGGGAGAAAAGTACTTTCAGACTTGCAGGATTCTGTTAAAGTAACCTTACAATAAAGTAGAATTACTTCACCTGGGTGTGCTTCCAGTGACAATAATGATAACAGTGTAGTAAGTTGGAACAATCTTTGAGATTTTGGGTATGAAATCTTCATTTAGATTTTCAGACCTATTCTTCCTACTTGGTATTTAAAAAGTGTTTATTACGCCCTTGGCTTTGCCTGAGGTGTTTCCTTTTGAAATTTAATCTGTTCCTATGGAAATATTACTAGCAGATTGAGTTTGGTTTCCCAACTACCAAATCCACACAAAGTGTTCTCCACTTCTTTGGAAACTAATTGCGTATCTGAGTATTGAAATCTTGTTTCTCTCTGGCCAGTAAGTAAATTCTATTCATGTCTACATGCCTCCTTTAGTATTTTAATTGGCATTCTTGGGATTTGTCTACACTAGTTGTAAATAAGTGGTTCCTATTGCAAATAAGTAAATGTTACTGCTTTTTACCTGACTTTCCCGATGTAGTGCCATGCAAAAATACTGAGTTTCAGCTTTCATAATCCCTCAGCCAGCATGGCCTGAATATGTTGTATCTGTTTAGCTGAGCTTTGTTTTCTTCCTGCAAATGTTTCATTACCAAACTCAGTACCATCACCAGTGCTTTGATACAAGGGAGTGGGAGTTGCTGGCTTTTTATGGGTGGCAGCTTGCCCCCTACCTGTCTTGATTTAGCAGAACACATACATGGACACCAGTTGGCAGCAGTCTGAAGACATGATGAATATTCTTTAATTTCACAACACATAGATACATTTAATCATGGATACAACTGGGAAACTCTTACCATTTTTTTATCAAGCATAATTCAAGCATGTAAGATCATTCCTAGAAGCCTGTCATTCTGATGGATCAGCGATTAACAGATGTATAGAACAAAACTTGGTCTACAAACATTCAAAAAGCAACAAAGGCCCAAGAAGGAAGTAGACAGCCTGGGGAACATCTTCTCTTATCACACATCCACTTTAGATAAGAGAGAACCAACACAATAGGGTTGAAACACTACCAAGCCACTAAGCCAATCAGAAGCAGGCACACAAACTACAACAACCCTGATCAAGACAGATAGGACAAGCTGCCACACATTAAAAGCCAGCAAACTCCACTCGCATGTATCAAAGCACTGACAATGTTACCTAGTTTGGTAATGAAATATTTGCAAGAAGAAAACCAAACTCAGAGAATATAAAGATACCAACATTGCACATATTTTCCACTATTGCTACTTTATTTTTTTAATATGTCAACAGGCATGCTGTTTTTTTTAGGAGCAGAACAATCTATTTGCAAAGGTGGAATGAAATTTGGTCCCAGGCTTCAAGCACAGCTTTTATTTGCCTCACTGCTTCCTTTTTGTATACATGACCAGGGTTATTCCCTTAGGTTTTGCAATCATAACAAACCTCAGCTCATGCCTTAAACACTCAATGTTTTTCTTCCCAGAAATTAGCCAGCCCAGCACTAAAAGTTTACCAGCCAGCTTCTAATTACAGTAGTGAATGGAATTCTTTATGTGAGAGCAAGATCTCAGCTGAATTGTACCACAGAGAGCTATATAAATATACTGCTCCAAATGCTCCAGAACATCTTATCTAAGTGGCCAAACATGTCACTCTGAGTCTGTCTCTGAAAATCACTCAAGTCAGTGCCATCTAGGAAGGTTTCCAGGTTCAGGTATGCTAGGATCAAAACTGAATTCCAGCCTCTTGAGGACTAAAGTCAATTAGAAATGTCTGAGTTTTGAAAAAGCAACCAGAAATATTGGGTGTGATTGCTTGTCTGTCTGATAACATGTATAACAGGTTTACAAGTCATCACTGACTCTTCAGCTCTTTGTCCAGCCCCTCAGTGGCATCTCTAATTCATTTACCAAAATCTGCAATTAAGACTGCAGATGAATGACTAAATGAAGTTCTGTGGGGCTGAGATTAGATTCACTAGGCAAGTACTGCTACAGCTTAGTTCAAGCTTTCTTGCCAATAGGTAAGGTAATGTATGTATTAAATTCAAAACAATTCTTCTCATCTTCACTTCCAAAAAATCAGTGTGTCCAGTTAATGCATGGCCTCTAACTGACAAAACTTCTGTTTGTATTTGCATAGGACTTAAAATGCTACGTGCATATTGGGAAACCTGAAGCTGCCTCAGATTTTAAGGTCTGTTCTGAGTAATGACAGCTATGATTGAACCTCAAGACCAGAGTCCAAGATGGGGAAATGACTGCTCAGAAAGTGGCAAACCAGAAGGGCAAAAAGCCAACCTCAAAACAAAATCCTTTCTTTTTACTTTAAAAAACCTGTTATAATTAAGTTGTGATAGGCATAGAAATTGCTATAGAGGCACATTTTATCTGTGTCTGTTTCTGAAGTTTTGGGAAATGGAGAATCTATGTATCTACACACACACACACATGCCATGATCTGAAATGAAATAACAAGGCTGAAAGTGATACATTATTATTACCACTTTTATATTATATGATTAACACTAATAGCTGTAATGAACAGAAGCTTTCACTGAATAACTGAAACACTCAATGTGAGTGTGATTCCATCCACGGCTTTCATTTAGGTAGCTTTGATTTTTTTTTAATCACACTTTTTAATAAAATGTCAAATGCAGTTTCTAAACTATACATTCTCTATTGTTGCTATTATCATATATTAGATTATGGCTTCAAACCATTAATATTTATTTCTTTTTAATGGAACATATCACCTTCATGAGAAATGTAATTAATAATACATTATCAAAATTTCAGTAATTTCTCATGGCTAGATGGACAGATCAACTGAAATTCCTAATTATACCTGGATCGATGTAAGTTCAATATGTATAGCACAATCATTTTCTGTTGTGCGTCAGCTTAGCTGAATGTTCCAGTATCCCATTTGATGTATAAGAACGTATTTGCCTTATTCCATACTTGAAATAACAGTGCTATGTTTCTCTACTTGATGCAAACCCCATTAATATATAGCCATATTAGATACTAAATTTATCATCATTATGAAAGTTGTTAACAATTCACTTAATAGATGACTTTTTAAAAAGTCAAAGTTAAAATGCCAGTGCACGTTATTTGTCTGAAAGTAATTTCTGCAAATAACTGGGGGAATTATCTAATTATATAAATGGAGATCAACCTAATTTTCTTTGAAGTATTTTGCAGTTGCTATTTTCTAGCCACTTTATTTGTATTCATCTGCTTAATTATAGAAAGGCTACTGATTTAGAAAGCATTGATCAAAAGCAAGGTGGAGATTAGTGATGGAATGAGACAAGTAGATGACCGTAAGCAGAGCCAAACGCAATTAACCTCATCTACCCAGAAATCCCCAAGATTACCGTATTGTATTCTGATCTACATATTGCTTTTATAAGGGAGGTTTGAAGGCTACACACAAGCTGCCACTGAATAGTTTATGAAGGGGGAGAGGAACAGAACGTGACAATCAGAGAAAGTATGAAGCATATTTGGACTAAACTGGATTTAATTCAGAGCATTATTAAAGCAATCCATCAAGGTTTAAAAATCTGCTTGATGAATAGGTCAATTTTCAAAGCTCCCTTTCACTACATCTATGATTAGCACTATATGCTTGTGTATGTGTTTGTGCATTGCTTCTATATGCACAGTTTATTTATTTATTTTAAAAACTTATATGGCCACCCATCTCGCATAGTGATCCTAGGCAGCTCACAACAGCCCTTTTTGTTGTTCTAGTCACTAGAATTTTAATTCTAAATATGAAAATATAACTATTTTTTCTGTAAACATTATTGTTAAAAGAAAAATCAAAACTCAGTTTGGAGTTTTCTGGCTAAGAAGCCTTACAAAATATATTTGTCTAATTGTTCCCATTCCTTCTTCCATTTTTAAACAAATTAACAAGCTCTAGTCTTTTTATGCAAATACTAATACTCTGCAATAGTTATATGCTGGTTTCATTTCGGCAGGGCAGATTTCAGGGACGAGTTGTGTTCACTGCATTTCTTACACATTTTTCTCACAAATTTCTTCCCTGTTGTAAGCAATGGAAAGGACTGGTTTCATTTTTTTCTAGGACTAAGACGGCTTAGGTATTCCTTGTTCCATCCATAGCATGTTGCTGATCTTCTTGCAAAAACAGTGAGATTATAATCTTGAAGGATTTGGGAATCCTAAATATGTATGTGCATGTGTGTGTGTGTGTTAGCAACATCAGCAAACTTCCATCTGCTGATGCCTCTATTTGCACAAATGGTTCTGTGGTTGCTACATAAGGATCAGTGGTCAGAGGGCAAATTCTGACAACAGGAATAAAAATTTGAAGTCAACACAGTAACAATTTGTGATATTCAGACAACATAATTTTCTTAACTGAAACTAAGGAAGGCTTAGAAGAGTTCATTATGAAAGTAAAAATAGAAAGTGAAAATCACTGGAACGTTGTTAAAAGAATTGTGTGAATACTAAAGACAAGCTAGCTTGGTGACATGAACCTGACTTGATGGCACCTAACTCACTTTTAATGTATAGTATCATCATCATCATCACCATCACCTTCATATATCTTACTGCAGTCAAACATCCTAATCTTCTACAACACAAAAATAATTTAAGATTTTTGCAAAGCAGGCCCCAATTCTTATATACTAGCAAATATTTCTTGATAAATTCAGATTTTTTTTACCAGATCAGTTTACAAGTAATAGTGGGATAAAAGGGAGATCACAGTTAACTTTTAGTTTTTTTTTTAAATGTGCCCACATATAGCACTCAGTTTAGCTTTAGTTTCCTTCAGCTGGGCACTTATATCTTGCATTGATCAACTTTCATTCCAGCTCATTAAATATTGCTGATGCAAGAGATTTCAGTGATCAAGAGAAAGTGGACTGTCTGCAGAGGGCTAAATGATTAGAATAGCTGCAACCAAATTGACTAACTGCTTTAAAATAATGACATTTATGGTATAGCCTTTATGCCTCATGCAGAACAACTCTCAGCCCTGTTGTACACTGGGATCAAGAGCAGCACAGTTCCTGATATGCATTTATACATGAAGAATCCATATTGTTATTGTTACTGTTATTATTGTTAAAATGGGCTGTGCTCCTGTGATTAGAAAACAGATGTATCAACCACTCAGCTTCTCTCTGCTCTTCCTTGTTCACCTGACAGGTTTTAGGGAAAAGTGGAAACAAATGACTTTTTCCTCATTACTATTTCCATACTCCAGAGCACTCATAATGCTTTGGTAAAGTATAGATTCAAGACTGGTCAATCCAATAAATAAATAAATAAATAAATTCCTCTTTGGCTTAGCCACAAAATCTTTTGAAATTTACCCAGTTCATCCTGGGATTCAGGAAGCAGCAGAATCTTAATGCCCATCCTTAGCATGATTAGCATTTAACTTTCCCTTTTAATGTGTAAAGGCATCAGAAGAAATGCAATAATTTAAAGCCGTGGGATACAAGTTTTAATTACTCTATTCAGAAGGGCACTATATCAATGGAAGTTGCTAAAACAAAGGCCTTGTATTGATAGTCTCTCTCCAACTCCTTTACCTACTGATCCAGGATCAACGTGACAATATTTGGATATGGAAAACTCTACCATCCAGATTTTTGCAATCCAGATCTGGTAGCTCTGATTTTTGCTACAAAGCTGGTCAGCAGCTTTGTAATATGTGCAAAGTAAATGCAATTCCAGCTACTGCCATTAAAGACAGAAAAAGTACTGAACTATATATTTCAGTGTTAAGGTAGAATTTAAAAGTTCTTGCTTGATAGTGAGCTGGTTGCAAGTGTTTTTTCTCTCTCTCTCCCTCACCCTAAACATTAGGTCTTTCAGATCAGTATTTTGATAATCCATATGACTTTCATCAAGAATGCTATTTGAATGTGCAATCAGTGATCCCACACTGCAGGCGATATAAATAAAGCCTAAGCAAGCCTTGGAAAATTGGTCACACAGGATGGTTTCCATCAAATCCATTTCTTCTTCCTAGGTTCAATAATAACCCTGTGACCTTGTCAGCATTTTTATACCATTATCAGTGCAATAGCAACAAATATAGCCTCAAGGCAAAAGAATTTAAGTGCTAAGTCATATGGGAACAATTGCCAGTGTTATCCAGATAGAGGAAGTCAATAACTTTCAGATATAAAGTGGAAGGTTAAGGAAATATTGAATAAAATGATAATTCTACTAAACAAAGTGTAAAAAGCTACAACTTATTTAAGATAGAAAATTTATTCAGCTTGTTTTGTAAAAGGTACATGCTAAATTATATTGTATTGTCAAAATATGATTCTGTTCACCACTGCAATTGTACATATTAAGATCTGCATGTATAAATGGTTATTAGAAAAAATATGGACAGATTCTCAAGGGCAAAGGGTTAAATATATCACATATACTTTCAATAACTACATCAAGTTATATGAAATTAGCAGTGGATAAGTGTTTCTGCTATTTTGACAGGTAGGACATCTATTTCAGACATCATGCCCAACTAAACTCTAAAGAAGGAAATGCAGCTTCTCATGGATCATTGATACTAGAGGAACATAGGAAACAGCTCATACTAAGTAATTTAGATAACTGTTTATGCTGTTTTGAACAGTCCAATGTCACTTATGGTAGATTTGTTAGGCAAAGAATATTGTGAGATATTATGGGGAGACAGGGAAAGAAATGTAAGGGAAATTAGACATTAACAATCAAGAAACAGAAGAAAAATTCATTGGTAGTTTATCTTATAAATGACAACTCAAATCAGGTGGGAAGAAACCTAGGAAGAAGCATTTTTAAATCATTCAGAGAGACTCCACCAAAATGAACTCACTATAAATGAGATAGTTCTTTTCCTAGACCAGCCTTAAAGGTACATTGCTGACGTCTTTGTAATTCT
This sequence comes from Liasis olivaceus, assembly GCA_030867105.1. Taxonomy (NCBI): domain Eukaryota; kingdom Metazoa; phylum Chordata; class Lepidosauria; order Squamata; family Pythonidae; genus Liasis; species Liasis olivaceus. The sequence continues at coordinate 228,087,699 of CM061348.1, read as the reverse complement.
TGCTTCCTGAATCTTGCCAAGCTAAGTGGGGCTTGACAGGTATAGTCACAGTCCAGTCTGTATCATTTTAGAGATATAAAGTTCTACAGTACTAAGACTTCATTGAGTTAAGGCAAAATTCATGGTTTCTAGACAGGCATGGTTTGAAATTAACACAGAAAATGCAAAGTCAGGCAGTTATGAATTGTCCAGCTCTTTATTGTTCTCACATTTTTGTTTTGTTTTGTTTTGTTTTGGAAGCTCCCATCCTGTGTACATGCTATGCAGCATAACTGTCATTGATCAGCCCCAACTGCAAAAACTGGTCTACCAGGAACAATAGCTTTTCTCCACAAGGTTCTTTTCAAACAGCCTTGCACTCATCCACCTCTTATGCCCTTTGGGTCTGAACATGAACAGACTGGGCAGTCAAGTCTCTATAATAGGACCAAAACCCTGAATGCAGAGTCAGGAGCTGTGGGGTTGGTCCTGACGTGCCTTTCGTGCTAGGGCCTGGCTTCCCAGAATGAAGGCCTGTTTGAGAAGGCTATGACAGTGTTGCCCACTTTATTGGTACAGCTCTTTATTGATATGAGTTTCAAACAAGAGCCTTGTTTGCTGGTGGTTGAACATAGAACTTCTTGCATGTAAAATATGTATTCTATCACTGAGCCAAGGTCTTTTCCATGATAGAGGTGTATCATACAAAATGTTTTGTACGTATATTTCACATTTTTAGGAAAATACACAGAAATACCCAAAACACTTCCACTCACACAAACTGAGCATTTGAATTTGGCAGATTCTCCTTCCTATAGTAGTTCCCACAACAGGTCTGTAAGACAACAGAGGGCCGAAGAGAGAGATAAATAGAACTGACACAAAGAGGTGGTGGATCACAAAATAACTGCTTTCAGCTGAAATATAGCCATCATTGGATTAACTTTGTGTGTGTGTGTGTGTGTGTGTGTGTGTGCCTATATCTATATTTATCTATATCTATATTACTTTCAGTGATTCTCATAGCATTGCCAATATATATGGCAGTACCAAGGTCCAGACAGACATGATTTTTTATTTGTAGAGCTGTTACCTTTTTTCTGCATATGCCCACTGTCCTGTGATTGATCTGCATTTTTCAATTAACACCTGGAAAAGAGGCTGCTTAGACAAGCTAGCTCTATTTACTCTTGCAAGTTGTGAGATAACAAACTTCTTGCTCTAACCCCAGTCAGATAATTATTTCCCTCTTTTGTCTTAGCAGGCACCCAATGCCTGTTAGATGCTTAATCCTAATTAATATCTAACCTTCCTTCGCTGATGTATAAACTAAGCAACTCTGGGGAAGGAAGAGGTAAAAGAGATTACAGGGCTATAAAACGTGCCCAACGAAAGCAACCCTTTTGTGAGTCGAATTCCAGAGAGCTTCCTTGCCATTTGGGCTCACCCAGCAGATGAAGGAGGAATCGCCTGGCACTGTGCGTATATTCAGCAATACTTTCTTAATAAACTTCCTTCAAAGTTTGTTGATGTCCTGGCATCTCCCTTGGTGTTCTCATTCCTTGGCATCTATCCTGCAAATCCTAAATTAAATTTGACACACAAATTAGCAGCAATACCCATTAAATTAGTAAAGTGTGTTTCACTAAAAAGAAGAGTGGTGTCAGTAAGACCCACTGAATCAGTAATCCAATAGTGCCTCAGTTGTGCTCTCCACCTGTGAAATACCAGTGTTTGGTGGTTTCTAATTTGATACACTACAAAATACTCCATAAAAAATCTTGACTGATGAATCTATATGATGGATGATTGAACCCAAGGTGCCCATTAGTGTCTAAATGTTTCATTAATTATATAAAGGCACTAACAGCATCTGAAAGGTTAAATGTTCTTTCAGAATTCTTTCCCGTAACAGAAAATCAGCTCTAGAATTAACAATGATTTATTATTGTTGGTTATTGATGATAAATTGCCCAGAGGCAGAGAAATAATTAATTCAAATACAATTATTCCATGACTATTGATAGCTCAGTTATTAGATATATCTGAAATCATTAACTCTGCATATGACGAGAAATAGAAATATACCAAATAATATGTAGGATTACTAGCTCATATTCAGTCGGGAATGCAGTATGCAGGAATATATTCACCAGCAGGTTTGAATAGCTATGGTTGACTATTTTGCTTCCTTCTAACAATTTTTGCCAAGTGAGTTTTTTAAAAAAAAAGATCCTTAGTTTCTCCATACTTTGGGCTTTTTAAATGACATGCCTGAAGACAGGGTTTTTACTTGCTGCTATAATTAAACTTGTTATCCTTTTCTGGCTTTATATCAAGAAAGGAAATGAACTGATCGAATGCAACCCTGAAATACATAAGTTGCAGTGAATTAATAGGGCTGATATACAATGTTGTGAATTTTATTTCAAAAGGAATTAAGCATGAATCATTTTCTCCATGACAGATTTGCAGACAGATTCTATGCAAATTGTTGGTTCTATCTGGCAACACGTTTAACCAGGTCAGTTTAAAACACTAGTAGCATTATTTGTATAGCATACAAAGTTACACACTGGCTTGTGTGTTTCTTTGTCTTAGTTTAATGTAGTATGTGAGCCTTATTGTAAAACAATAATGTAAATTGGAGAGAGAGAGAGAGAGAGATAGCATGCATAGGAGAGGACAACTGTTTTTTTACTCATCATCTGGAAGCTGATAAAGAGGGAAAATAGTAAATATATCCATGAGCTCAAGGCAGATGAGAAAATTTAATGAAGCAAGGAGTGTGAATGTGAATGCTTATTCCCACAAAATATTTATTTTTTGGTAATAAACTAAAAATAGAAACTCACATAAAAACAACTCACATAAAAACTCATTAACAACTCACATAAAAACATGATTGCTCCAGAAATAAAACTCAGTTATTATACTTCTTAGTATATTGACATATCATGGAATAGCTGGAATAGAATAACCTACTTAATAAAACATTGGATAAACACACAGACACATACCCTCTGTACATACATACAGTAGCTTATATAAGATGTATGTTCATGGGTGTTGGCAAGGGATATTATGAACATATTACATAGTGTGTCATATGTTGTTATGCATACAACACCAATTATGCAATTTGCACCAGTCATGTCATGCAGATGATGCAAATTACATCAATTATATCAATTGCTCAATGACATCTTAACATGCATTACCTCTTCATGGCTTATGTCAGATGCCTATGTCTTGGTGTCAGGGTGCAGTAACTCTTTATTAAGTGAGTAGCATGTGGGGGAGGGGGCAAATGGAGGTATTCATCTGATTGGCTTTGGTGGTATCTCTCTCTCTCTCTCTCTCTCTCTCTCCCTCCCTCCCTCCCTCTCTCTGCTTGATCTACACTGTTCACTTGAATGTTGTTCCTTTTTATTCCAGCTGGGTTATTTAGTTACAGGTTGTTTGAGCCACATAGCTGCCATTTATGCCCAAACATTCAAAAGTGAGGGCTGGCTTGACACAGGTCAAGACTGTAATAAAGTTGAGTAAGTGTGTGAATGGTTCTGTATCTGCTGCACCTCACTATTCACTACCAATTGACTTGAGGTGATGGGTGGTGGCCATTAGCTTTGGACTTTGAGCCCCCCACCAATCATGACCAACAGGTAGAGTGGGGTTTTAGCATAGGTAAGCAATGATAGATGCTGATCTAGTTGCAGAATGGATTCACTTTCTAAAGCCAGGCTGAATTTGCCCTTATTTGTGACTATCAATAGTGTCTGGCATCTTTGCACTTGTTTTTATTTTTTGCAGATCCTTTATTACTTTTGTTAATACCAGTAATGACTCATTCAGTGTTGACTCATGCGGTCATTCCAAGGGGTGGGCAAAGTCTCTTTACAAAAATTGGGTATTATGTCTGTAGTGATACAATTATCAGTAATACCACTACTCTGTCTTTTCAGAAAGATACTGCAAACAGAATCTGGTGGCACAGTTTCGAGAGGTTCTGTTTACCCTTTGCACACTTTTCAAAGAGACCAGCTGCAAAAAAATGTCCTAAACTTTCCATGTAGTCAAAAGACCTTGGAAGTGAATACAGAATAGGAGGTTTAAAAGTTCCAGGCTGAATGTGCCATTTCATTATTGCTCCCACCAACTTTCAGAGAATGAATAACCTGGAAGCCCTGCCTTTCATTTTAAACTGCAATTGCAATTAGAGAAGAAATAGGATGCTCACTATATGGTAGCAAAAAGTGGCTGGGGATAAACAAGGACCTTTAGAACTTTTCTGATTGTGTCTTTTTCAGTAAACAACAGCACTCCCGGACCAAGGCAAAAACTCAAATGCTGCAGGTAGCTGGGAAAAACAATTCCTGCAGTGCTACTCTCTGATTATAGGTTTAGCTTGACTATGATGCAGCAAGTCAGCCTGGAAGGGCGTTATGCTATTAGGAGCTGCTGCCAAATATGATCCTTTTTCATCAGCTGCAACCATTTTTATCTGTGGGATTCTATCTAGCCAGAAGTTCAGAAGCAGAGATTAAATAATACCATAACCAGACAGACTACATGAAAAACAATCTGCAGTGAATGCAACCTGTCTTTACTAGATATACTGGCAGCTTTTAAATAAAAATTACAAGAAAGAGGCTCTGCAAAAGATAGAGATATGTTAAATAAGCAGTAATAAGATGGAGAAAGTTGAAATGACAAAAGTAATAATCTCCGCTTAGTAGAACTTGGCTGTTTGTGCCTTGACTTAAGTTTATAATTTGGGGCATATAATACTCACTGTCCAGCCAGAAAAAGTATATGATGTGTGTCTCAGTGAATCCACAGGGCTTTTAAAAAAGAATGAACAATTAACTAAAATTGTTCAGGATGAAACTGCATTTGCATTAAAAAAAAATTTTTTTTAAACTGGCAATCAAATGGTTTGAATCTAATGCACTTAGAAGCTTGCTGTCACAATTTGCACTCTTTGAAAGTATGCCATTAGGAAGATACCAGTAACTGTAAGGGCATTAGTTAGAAGTACCACAGATTTGTTTAAATTACATGTGAATGATTTAATGGAAAAGATTAACTAGTTTTAAAAAATTAACATGTATCCCATTCTGGATGAACAGAGAACCCAGCTAAATTCAGGACCCCGGTCAGCTCTGCATAGAAAAGCCAAGAGAGGCTTCATGTTAAGATAAATCCAATCAGCATATTAAGAATGTTGCTCCAGCAACTGCCTGAATCAACTGAGAACTTTAATTCTCTTGCAGATGTTAAGAGCCCAGAATTGCTGGGGACTTCTGGACAAGCAATGGCAAACTGAAGACAGCTCCCCAACAGCGGAGCCAATGGCTGTGGCAGAAAGAGGAGTCAGTGAATGGATCGGCCCCTCAGAACACCTCTCTGGATCAAGGAGAGGACTAGGGCCACCCACAAGTTTGCTTCATACAGAGGCTTCCCACCAAGATATCGTAGAATAGTGATCTCCAGCAGGTTTGAGAGCTCTGAGAGCCAGGGAAAAGTCATTCTGCCTAAACCATGGTTTGGTGCCTTCAAACAGACATTGGATTCGCCCACTTCCTCTCTTCATTACCTTAAGAAATTGCTTGTTATTGATCTTTTGGATGTTAAGAACCTTCTGAAGGGTAAGTTTCATTATGCCAGGAGAGCTTCCTTCTATCCTAGATGAAAGAAATTTCGTGTAAGTTTAAGGATTAGACAGAAAAAAATTAATTTTTGGAAAACAGCAAAAGAGCATCTAGACTGTTGATTTTGGAAAGTTAAGGGGCCAGACAGTCTTGAAAGAATATCTCCTGTGGGTTGTTTAAAATTTTACAAAAGTATAGATGAAAATTTCAAAATTAACTGTAAGAAATCTGTTGGTAAATTTTGTTGATTGAAAAATAAACATATGATAAGATGGGACTTTGAAAGTTGACTAGAGGGACCAGAGAGAACTAAGGATTACAATTAAAGGAGAAGAGATGTATTAATACAATGGAGCAATATTATCTGACCATAGAGGAAATTAAGGCTGTCTGGGAATAATGTACTCAGAAATTACTTTCAAGACTGACTGCCACTATAAAAATGGATCTAACAAAGGCTACAGAACAGGAACATATTTTACAGGACAGAACAGAGAGTGAGACTTGAATGTGGATTTGAAAATGGATTTTTAAAAAATGCCAGACTACAAGAGTGATGTGGAAAAAGATGATGTGGATTTGAAAATGGATTTTAAAATGACAGACTGTAAGGGTGATATGGAAAAAGATGCCATAATTGATTTAAAAAGAAACTGGCTGATGTTTTAATAACTAAAGGGGATATACAAATAATAAATCAGAAGAGTGACTTGGATAGCCTTGTCATCTTGGATTTACAAAAGGGACGTGTTAAACTACTGAAGCTGTTCCTGAGAGGAAACAAAGAGAAAATGATAAGAAATCAACTTGTAGGATATTATTTGACGGGATTAAAGATCAAGCTTTTTAAAAGTAAACGGAAGGACTATAAAGTGAATTTATTCAATCACGGTTAAAATATATATGTTGTGGTTTCTGATAGCTATTAATGGAATTTCTTTTTAACCAGGACTGAATGACGAGGCTTTGAAGATTTGTTTATAACTGGGGAGAGATTTCTTTTGCTTTATTCCTCAGAGAAAGTGATAAATTGGAATATAAAATGGATTTATTTGATTACGGTTAAAATACAGATGTTATTATTTCTGGTAGCTCTTAATGGACTTTTGCTGAATAGAACTGAATGATGAGTTTTTACAGTTTGTTTATTGATAAGGGATGAGATATGGGCAGAAGAGATCTTTTTTTATTCTTGAAATACTAGAGAAGGTGTTAAGTTACTGAAGTTGTTTATACTTGTCTGCAGGGAGGGGGGAGTCATGCTTTTATATACAGTACCTCCTTTTCTTTTTTCCTTTTTCCTTTTCCTTTTTCTCTCTCTTTGCACTTTTCTTTTTCTTTTCTTCACTTTTTATATTTCTCTTAATTTGTATTAGTTTTATATTTGTATTTGTAAACTTTAATAAAATTATTACCAAAAAGATCCCATAATTGTGTATAGCTTTCTTCTAAGGGCAATTATTGCAAATTAAAAGGCCATGTCTTGTTCTTCAGACATGCATCTAGCAGGCACAGAGCTTTCTACTCCTTGCCACAGTTGGAACTACATATTTGAAGGGAAGTGGTCAACTTGCACCACAATGAGATTCAAGAGTTGTCCAAGAAGCCAGAGATGGAGCACATGCAAATTCCCTCATGTGGAAATGTTTGATAAAGCAAATATTTCTGGAGTTTTCTCCAGATATAAATCCTTCTCCTAATCTTTCTCGTTATATCTGTCCTCAGGGACTAAGTCTAAGTCTATGACATCTTCATCAGTTTCATTCATTTCAGTTTCAGATGCACTGGTTTCACTCAGATTAATAAGCTTTCCATCCCATTTTCCTGGTCCAGTATAAAAGCTTAAGATAAAGATGAGAAGTACTAATACATGCCCCAGACATTTCTGTCTAATGTGACTTTAAGTGGTTGGCTGAAATTATGCTTTCTTGTGGTGCTACAATATACTACAATATACAGAAGAGTCTTTTGTTCTTCATAGGTGCTTCTTTGTTTAATACCTGCACAGACAGAAGATACTCAGCTGCAAATTATTAGGTCATCACACCTAGGGACAAGGGACAGAACTGAGTGTCATATTCCAAAAGAGTTCCTCAAGACCCGGCAGGCTTTCTAGGTCATGTGAAAGGAAGGGAACAAGATTTCTAGTTCTACTTTCAGCATAAAGGGTACTAGATTTGTTGCTGAGACCCTATTATTCTAGTAGAGTCCACCACTGTATTGATATCCAGCAAGGTATAGTGATGGGGGAACCCTGGTTCAAGTCCAATCTCAGTCATGGAAGCTTTGATTTGGTTGTCGTAAGAAAAAAATTGAGGTGAGAATGTTATCATTGGTGCCTTAAGATCTTGGAGGAATCCATGGGATAATAAGAATACCAAAGGAGGTTACAATTTAAATTTCTCATAGCATCATTAATAAGTGCTACACTTGGGCATTGTGAAAAATTAAAATGTGAGTCAGACTCAGGTGCCTGGAGTTTACTGTAGCGCTGATGCTATTGCCTGCTGTCTACTGCCCTTCTAGGAAAGCTTGCCAGAATGTACCAGCACAGAAGAGTCTCTAATAGAGGCCTACATGGATAAGGATAGCTAAAATCTCTGTTGGATCCAGCCCTGGAGGGAAAGAAAATTTTTGCCTATAGTCTTTCTGAACAGCTGTTGAATACAAGAAATACATTCTTCAAGAGTTTTTTTCCCCTCTTTTTAAACACCTTGTTATTCATCTTTGTAGCAAGAATTGCTTGTATGAGTTTTAAAAAATGGATACCTGCTAAAACATTAAAAATTGTCCTGGAAAAAAATATTATTCTCTTTAGAATGAATCATTCATAGATTTGCCCCAGGAATCTTTAGTTCCTGGTAGTTTTGAATCACTGATTGATTTTCTTCACATTAGCAATTTATGCCTTGTTTGCTGTGAAAGAATCCATCAGCAGACCCCTACATTATAAAAGATAAAAGCAACATGTACTGAAGGACACATCAGCAAGACCTATAATTCACTGGTTAATGCTGGTTAGGAAGTTAAAAAAATATTCTAAAGCAAGGTTGGTGCTGTGGATGGAAGTTTAAACAAATGGTATTGACATTTCAGCGTTGCTGTTTAAGCACTTCTTTCTTCCTTTCCTTCTTCCTTTGTTGTTTTAAGTGCTGTATATTCACTTGAGCATGACTTCAGAAAGGCAGTTGATTCATATTACACATAATCATTTTTTATTCACAGTTCATATTAAACTATAATATGTTTATTTATGTAAACATGTTAAAAGTGTTGTCTGCCTGCAAACAATATTCTTCCAGCCATTGGTTTAATGATTTCTACAGTATCACCCAATTTGAAGATTACAGAAAACTAATCTAGTTGTTTTAGAGGAAACACAAGATAATTGGTTTATGTCTCTTGGTTTCTAAATAAAAATAAGTTAGATGCTGTTCCATAGAAATGGGCAGAGAATCATATAACAGTAATGAGTTAAGTAAAACTGAAAGCTTGAATAATTAATTATTAAATGCAGGTATACATTTAAACAATGAGAGTATTGTTCAGATATAATATGTCATATTTGACAAAAATGATATATCCTTTGATAGGATGCTTGTCCATTACTTAAAACAATGTCTACTGTGTCAAATGGAGCTTACTCCCAGATTAAGGTGGAACTGCTGCCTTGTTGCTTAATCTTATGTAGGTCTATTCATAATCAAGTCCCTCTGAGTTCAGTGAGATTTTCAGTCAGGTAAATATATAGGATCACAAAGCACTGGATTCAACTGATTTCAGGTATTGGATTAAACTCTAATCTCTCAGAAAACTTCATGAATTGTTCTCTCAAGGACATAGTAATCACTTCAGCTCTTTCAGATATTCAAAACTTAATGTTGTCCTCCTGTGTTTTACATGTCATTTGAATAGTGAAGTAAAACACCGTTTAAGTTTTATACATCCCTATGCATAACTCTATTCTGGGTAAAAAGCTAAAGTCATTCTGGAATGATTTTCTCCCAAGAGAACTAGCGTAAGCCTGAAAACAGCCTTCAACTGTTTTTGGCTTTGATTGCATGCTGATTAATTTCCTTCAAAAGGAGCCATAATGCATTCCATGCATCGGTTCATTATCTAGCAACTTGCAAAGAAGAGGAAGAGGTAGCTGGGACCTCTATTGCTTGACATCAGACACTGGCCAAGGCCATTACGGACATGCTCTTTCTTAGGCTTGTGGCTTCAGTTTTATTTCTGATTTCCTTGTTTCCTATTCTTTAGCACTAGAAAACACTAGGAAAAAGCATAATTTCCTGAGTGGGAAATGTACACCACCACATCTTCCTTAATTTGTAAATTAGATTGAAATCATTCTTACTTTAAACCATAGTGCTACCTAAGCAGCCCTGCAATATAAGAGCCAGTTATAATCCTATTGCCAATGTATCATTTTCATTTTTATTACTGGATTCATATCTCTATTTGACGGTTGAGATGCTTGCAACTTTAAGGGACACTGTTTAAAAATCACATTAAGACAACTGAAATATAAATAAATAAATAAATAAGATAAAATAAATAAATTCACAATTAAAACCCAGCAGGAGATATATATTTTACTAACCTCCTAAGTACTGAGAGCATGGGGAGGGGGGCGTCTAACACATCTCCTTAGAGAGTGCATGCCACGCCCTGGGAATGCTGTTGGAAGCCCTTTCCCATGTGCCATACTGTCAAACCTCTGGTAGGAGGGAGAGTGTATACCTTTCTTGATGATCTGAGAGGCCAGATAGGTTCACAACTGGGAGGTGATTCCATAGATATTAAGCTATTTAGGCCTTTATAGATAAGTACCAACACATTGCATTGTGTCTAGGGGGCAGTTGGTAGCCAATATAGATCTTTCAGGGCAGGAATCAAATGATACCTCTACCTTGAACTGGTCAGCAGCCTAGTTACAGCATTTTGCACTAACTGCAATTTCTAGACACATTTCAAAGGTACCTCAATTTGGAGAATATTGAAGTAGTCAAGGTAGTAACCAGGCATGGATAACTGTCCAGCCAGCTCAGGAAGCACTGAGGTTGGTGCACCTGTTATTATGCAATTATGTTCCCTGCCATAGCTTCCACTTACAAATTCCATACAGAGCAAGCATCACCTCAGCAACCTAAGTGCCAAGTTGTAGTTCCCCTAACACCACCCTTTGAACTTGAGTTGACAGGAAGGACCAGAATTACTGCAAAACAATGCCCCCAAGCCCAGTCTCATCGAAAACATACCGTGGTCAATGGTACTGAAAGCTGCTGGAAGCTCCAGAAGTAAGAGGTCTCTACATCCTTCAGCATCTTGATAGAGGAAGTGCTGGATGGAATGGTACACCACTGACCTGTTCTAAACAGACTTGATGGAGGTAGAGGACCTCTTTGTTGCACTCACTGCCAGGATTCAAAAAGGAATGAAAAAAGCCCCCCCTATTTGTAGTGATTCATCATGATGAAGCTTCCATTTGCATTCAAGCTATTCATCACTCTCAGTTCATTGGTAAACATGAAAGGAATGGAGGCCAACTACTAGTCAGTTGTCTTTTCCTTGCAGTGGCCACATAGCAGCCTCCCACTGTATCTCCCCTGATGTTTGTTTCAGGACCTAATTCCATTTCTCATTCTCCCATTGTCTCTCTGACACATATCTCATACTGCCATGCAACAAATGAAGAAAACCAGTAAAGAGGCAGATTCATCAATAAGCTCCATGCTTCTCTCCATATTCTTCATAATGGTTCACTCAAAGGCATCTCAAAGGTGTCAGCAGCACTCACCAGCTAGCAAATCACTTTTGGGAATAAAATCTCTGGGATAAAATCCCAGACAGCAGGATGATACCACCTCTCTAAACAGAGGTTTCCACCTGGATTCATTTAGGAACAAAGAGCATTTTGCACAAAGAGCTGGAGCAGATGTTGTTTTCACAGTTTCTTCCTCCCAGTGGGATCTGGCAAAACATAGTTTAAGAGCCTTGTTCTATAAACATTGTTTTAAATGCAGTTATGTTTTCAGATTGTAATATAACTTTATGACCACACTAACATTTTAAATCTGAGCTCCTTATCAAACAGTGCCTTACTACAACTGGTCCAATGTGACCACGGAATGAAGAATTGGCTTTCTTTATGAATTCATATATTCCATTTACCAAATAGCAACTTCCCATAGTGTGTAGGTAGCCACTTGACAAACTTTTTACAATGTCCTCTCATGCAATAAGAAGAATGTCACACTGCTGAACACAAGCAGACAACCCAGGCTACTGGAACAGTTGTGAACTACCAGTACTTTGAAAGATAAATCAAATTATTTTATTTGTTTGTTTGTTTGTTTGTTTATTAAACTGCCCAATAGCCAAAGCTGGATGGATGGTCTACAATAAAACACATTAAAATACAGAATTTGAATAAAAACATATACAATAAAATCAAACAATATGCAAAATGAAAGCACCACACAGACTAGGCAGCAGCAAGGCAGTCATTTAAACTCCAAAACAGTACAAATTAAAAACCATCTAAAAAGCCTGGGAAAATAATAAAGTCTTCACCTGGCACCGAAATGATGCTAATATGGATACCAGTCAAGCCTCCTCTTGAGAAGGAATTCCATAAATTAGGTGCCATCACAGAAAAATATCTCCCTTCTGTAGAGGCCCCCCTCATCTCCTTTGGTGAGGGGACCTGGAAGAAAGCCTCATTAGAAGATATTAAGGTCTAGGTAGGTACACAAGGGAGAAGATACTCCTCCAGATAACCTGGTCCTAAGCTGTGTAGGTCTTTAAAGGTCAAAACCAGCACTTTGAATGGGGTCTAGAAACAGACCAGCAGCCAGTGTAGATGGCAGATCTGTTCATATCAGCCAGTCCCAATGAGCACTCTCTTTTGAGCTAACTGAAGTTTCTGGATGGCTTTCAAAGGCAGCCCCACATACACTGCATTATAATGACCCAACGAGGAAATTATCAGATGTTATGGTATGTGAGGAAGACCTTGGGAGACTGGGCAAAGAGACACTGCCAAGGAAACAGTCAGATAAGAGACAGCATAGCCCTCAGCTAGATAGTGGGCAGGGCAAGAGACTTGAGGAGACCCTCCCTAGTTTCCTAGGCTGTAAAGGAGATGAGGGGAAGAACTGTACTTTCATACTTGCAAGATTCTGTCATTTAGCTTTACAATAAAGTAGAAATAGCAAATCTGGTTGTGGTTCCTATCTGGTTAACCTCGCAAGGCTGACACCAGAGCATGAATAACTGTGGCAAGGCTGTCTCTGTCCAGATAAGGTTGCAGTTGGTAAATCTGCCAAAGCTGATGAAGGCACTCCATGCTACCAAGATCACCTAGGCTGTAGTGCCAGTGATGGGTCTACAAGCAACCCCCCAAACTGTGAACCTGCCTCCAGGACAAGCAGGGACCATTCAGCTAGATGGATGCACCACCCACAAACAGTATCATAAATTACTATGTATGATGCCGTTTGTTAGCTAATAACTTAGTTAAGTAATCCAGTTAGAAATAAAGCCCTCTCAGCTCAATGAGGCTTACTCTAAACTAAATGTATGTGCCTGACTTCCCCAAGCTGGTGCCTCTAGTTATGTTGCAGCATAAGGCCCTCTGATTTCAGTAAAGCTTAATTTATGTAGGAGTGTATTGCACATAAGGTGGGCAGAGCTCCTAAAGTAGTTGAAGGATTAATTATTACACATATGTACATATCTTTGAAAAAGTTGTCTGAGTGGTTTACAATACTTAATATATTCTATTACATTAATATTTTCACACACAGTGTAGTTTCCTAATAAAACCATAGCAACTATAGACTTTCTTTATAAAACCTCAACCATAACTGTATTAAAAATAATAATGTCATATATCAAAATTATCAGTTAGATACAGTCAGATATAGTGTCAGAGAGTTCTACACTGGAAATGTCTGATAAAGTCTTTTTTAAAAAAATATTAAACTTTTTGTAGTGTTAAGTCAGTTGGATATAATCAAAAATAGAAGTTTCAGACTCCATGAACAGTTGCATGCCTAATGCTTATGTCAGGTACATTGGCTACTGAAGTTTGCCAGAACTTGATTTTTACATGGCTTGCTTTATGACACTCAGAATTATGTCAGTGTTGTATAATCAGAGAAGACAATAAATATTGCATAAAGTAAACATTTGTCAGGAGTTTATAAAAATATGTTCCATTGATTTTGATCCTTTCTGTGTGCGTGCGTGAATGCGTGTGTGTGTGTAAAATTATCTTCCCTTAAAGCCAATATAGTGTGTATGTATACTAGACATTTACTAGATATTTCAGGCCTGTAAATTCTACCAGGAACACTGATTCCAGCTGCTTGTGCAGCAAATGTCCCTGGTTATTACGACAGTACATCCTTAATATCCTTGAATGTCCCTCTCTTCTGTCTGTTTGTAAATAAAGACCTCTGAGATAGGTAGTCACGTAAGGAGGGACATTTCCTGCCATACAGGAAAATGCAAATCTGCCTGTGACAGACCCCAGCTAACCCCTGATTAGCTTGCCATGTTCAAAATCTTCTCTGACTGCTCCATTTTCTTCTTCCCTCTAGTTACACTGCAGCCAGCATCCATCTGCAAGCATATAAGGCTGTCTGACAGAGAGGTAGCTGCTTGCGTGCTCATTCTCACCTTCCTAAGTAAACCTGACAATAATTATTCCCACTGAAGGTGGTTTTTCTGTCTATATGTATTGTTGACAATTAGGCAGAAAAATCATCTGTTAAAATGAAGTCCCTTTAAACTTAGCCAATTGCTCTCTCTCTGCCTGTTCTCGATTATTAGTAATGTCTACTTCCAGGATTGTGGCTAATTCACTGGAATAGATAGGATCAATCCATGAGATATTGTTGAATTGGTAAATTTCTATAATAATTAATTTATTGTACCTAGAGTAACGTAGCCTACCATGATACATAGATCTAGCTCAACCAACTTTCTGATACAGGATTTTATTTATTTCTAAAACTGTGTACATCATTACTTCTCTTCATTTTTCTTTATCCTTTTTTCAGTAAGGGATGAAGTGGATATTTTTACTCCTTTAGAGAATGGGATGCTCTCATGTACGTAATCTGCTCAGAAACATTTACCGTGTTTGCATAGCTGTGCCAGAACAGAAGTGAGTAAATGGAGGCTGAATTGAGGTTAACCATCTCATAGGTGGACACTGCACTGCTGTGTTTTACTTCTGATTAGTCCAGCCAGTTTTCCAAAGACATGGAGAAATCTATTTTCATAAACTTCATCAAGTGTGATTTAAAACCTAGCTTCAGTGCTTCAACCTGCATCTAAATCCCTGATAAAAATATATGCAGTCCTCCTGCCATTATCACCGGTTTTCATCTACTTGCATTTACCCACTAGGATTAATCTGCACAACCACCCCAAAGGGAGGGACAGATCATGCTCCATCTGCTAACTTTGGTCACAGCAGGCAGAGACAGAAACAGGAAAGAAGAAAAGTTGTGAAGAGAACAGATTCCAGGAATTAGTAATGGGTCCCTGCAGGGATATGAGTCCTGACAGGTGCTGATGAAGCTGGTCTCTGACAACATTTCATTCCTGATTTTTTAAAGTCACAATTCCAAATTCTTTTAATAAGAATGCAGACATAATACTGGCTGAAAGTTTTCTTGGAATATTTGCACAGAATGAGCTGAGAGAAGAGTACTTTTTAACCCTTTCCCAATTATTATATTCCACTAAAAATTGCTCCCAATAGCTTTTTTCTCCAGGGTAGAAAGATACATGGGTGTATCATTCAGACCTAAGTTCCTGTTACATGGCTTTTATCTTCTTCGCCAACCATTTCTTTCTTAAAAATGTTCCTGTGTCCATGCAGTCATTTCACTCTGATTCATATTATAAACCTTGTGATACAGTTTTCCTTATTCTGCATTCTCACCATTCAACATTTTCAAAATTAAAATTGTGCTTTTGCTTTTCAGTTTTCTTTAATAACCTTAAACATTTAGCCAGAAAAATAGAGGATTAGATTAATCTGTAGAGATGTAGATGGCCTCCAATATTTTGTGCCCAAGGTTCTTGCAACAATAATCAAGTGGGTGTGATCTCACAGCATGTTTACCATGATTAATGTAATCACTCAATTAAACCAAATGTCTTGACTTGCATGATACACTGAACCATAAAGGAACTGCAAGATTGTTGCTGACAAATTTTCAGTTCCATGTGCCATGTACATACAATCAATACATCTGTAACTATTATAACCTTAAAAAAATATACATTCATACCTACATATATACCCACTACACTATTTTCTTTTGGGAAAAGCAATGTTATGCAAAGCACAAAAAAGGAGTGAAAATAGTAAGCAAAGAAAATTAAAGATATGTGATAAGAAAAAAAAATACAGGTAAATATAATTCCTGACCATCACCATTCATTTTATTTCATAAATTTCCATCCTTCCAAACCATTTTTGTTTTCACCATATCCACCCATTGCCTTTTGCTTGCATAAATTACACCTTTTTTTGGGGGGGGGGGGGGGGATTCCATCAACTCCATCCAACCACAATTTTCTCAATCTCCTGCTTTCTCTTGACCCATTCACTCTTTCTTCGTATATTTGTTTTGCAATTAGATTTCATTAATTATCTTTATATGACCTTACTTCTTCAATGTTTCTTTCATATTAGTCACTCACTCTGGATTGCATTCATTTTAAAATAGACACACACACATATAAACATTTAAATATTTATCTTATAAACAGCAGATCCAAAATAAATCATGGGCAAATTTCAATAAACATTCCTGTATTGCCCAAGTAAAGGTGACTGTAAGGAATATAAAAATAAAAGATACGCTGCAGAGTAGTTTCCATGTGGTTCTGTGAATATAATCTAAAACATACTCTGGACATATTTGCAAAAGTAGTCTGAACCTTTGAATAAGCCTTCTGAATCCAGCTGGAATGCTGCTCAGTGTACTTCCTTTTACAGTGCATAAAAACAAAAAGAAACACAATTTTGGTGTAAATGCCTACCAGCTGACTTCCAGGCATTTCACACTGTTAATGATAGGGTTAACATTATCCTTCCTTCTTTTTTTCTGCATCATATTACTATGTTCTCCTTTTGTCTTACTATTTTCCATCCAGAGGAAAGGGAGAGAAGGCTTCAACATTTTCCCTGAAAGGAACACGAATGAAAGGTTTCCTATTCTGTTTGTGACAGCAATCATCTTCCTTTTATGATTGTTCAGAATGTGCTGAAAACGTACAGCTCCAGCTTGGCCGCTGAGCTCATACAATTGTGGCCTTGATGTTGCATTAGCAGAAATTTCTCTTTAGATTCTGCACATTGGGAAAGGGTGCAGATTAGCTCTCCTGCTTTTTGTTATTTCGCAACTCTTTTAAAAGGTGAATGACAGAAGCTAAGCCAATCACAATTATTGCCCCTGTGTAGAGTTGCTTTGACTCTCCAGATCTGAAGGGGAACACAATGTGGCTTCACACATCAGGCAAGAGATCTAGGGCCTCTTAGTCACTGACCTCCATTTTCCAGGAGGAAAATCATAACAAAAGAGAGATCAACCTGGCCGCAACTGTTGGCCAGAGAAGAAACTGTTCCTCTAGTGTAGCTTTCTTATTCCCTACTCGTTCTTTCTTTTATGCCATGTTTATTAGACTGTAAAATGGGCATTGAGATAGTTTTTCCTGTTCTTCAGTAACAGTTAAGGATTTGCAGCTCTCATCAAGTTGTCGGAACTCTACCTTTTGTTCTTTTGCTGCTATTTAGATAGATAGATAGATAGATAGATAGATAGATAGATAGATAGATAGATAGAGATATTAAATCTTAGCTTACACCCTTTATTGCTAGAACATGCTGCTTGAAAATATTTTACAGGAACCATTCTGACTTTTCATCTAGTGCAACATTTCTTCAAGAAAATGTTGCTACATATAGTGTTCTGTGCAGTGTTCTAGCCACTAGCCAACCGTAGGGATATTGCATTCCACCCCACCAGGGCCTAGTTTTCCATTTCCTTACCAGCACCAACAATCGGGGAAAATTCCAGACACACTGAGCATGCCCAGATTATGGACCAACTCTGTATGGGTAAATGCAACCCCCATTGAGGACTAGAAATTGAATATTATTGAAGTCAGAAATCTTCTGAACCCAGAGCAATTCCAGCTTGCTGGAATAAAGTCTAGTCCTGTTTGTCCCTATCCAGACCCTAATAGCTTCCAGGAAAGAATCTCAACCACACCTGTTGTGCCTGGAGATGAGATGTATAACTGATGATGATACCTGATGCCATGCTTCTGGGCGACCTATTCCAGGGGCTTCATGTAGATGTTTAATACAAGAGGAGAGAGCAGTGAGCCTTGTGGCACACCTACAGTGGACGGCCTCAAGGTTCAACCACTCCCCACACTACCACTGGCTTAGGGGGCACAGCTCCCTAAGCAGGAAGGAGAACTACCATAAAATAGTACCTCCCATTCCCAGTCCCCATGATCAATGGTATTGAAAGCAGCTGAGAGATCAAGCAGGGCCAGGATGTTGCTCTTCCTCAATCCCAGTCCTTCACAGATCACCCACATAGTGATCAATCTGGTGTCAATTCTATGCCTGGATCTGAACCCAGAGAGAAAAGGGTCCAGGTAATTTATTTCATCCAGAGCTTTCTGTAACTGCAGATCCACCATTTTATCAACAATCAGCCTCAAGAATGGAAGTCTGAGTAACAGTTTTCCAGAATTACCAAGTTGAGCAATTGTTTCCTGAGGAGGGTATATGCCACTTCTTCCTTCAAGACCAGAGGTACCTTTCCATTACTCGAGGATGTATTTCCCCTCAGTCTGACCTAGCTTCCTGACAGATCCCTATAAAATTTCACAAGCAAGCCGGGTAGGGATCTAGACCACAATTGGTGGGACTGATTTTACAGAGAATCCTGTCTAATTCCACAGAATCAATAGGCCCAAGCCCATCCCAGATAGGACTTGTCCAGCTAGCATCCAACTCCAAGGGAATCCAAGTGATTTTATCCTCTGAGTGCCCAGCAAATTTCTCACAACAGCCCATCAATCTAAAAGGGTCCATGTGACTTTGAATAGGGTCACTGAATGGCTGTCTACAGATGCAATAAGTCCAGAGATATATTGCTGCTCTTATTGCCATGTAATAGGCTTAAACCAGTGCTCTTTCTTATGTTTGGTCAGAATCACTCCTTGTCTTCCTCCACTGCTGCTATAGTCATCTATTCTGTTGCTTCATTTCTTGAGCTACTCAATATATCATGGAGCTTCCCTGAATCAGCGAACAGGGAGAGGTTTCTCACTATAATCCTGTCTAAGGCTACTGCCACCTTCATATCCCAGTAGGCGACCAAAGTCTTGTCAGAACAGGCCATCATAGCTTCAGGAAAAACCCTAAGTACCCTTTGGAAACCAAGTGGGTCTATTAGGTACCTGTGATGGACCAATCAAATTCATTCCTCCTCCCTGTAAGGTTAGTGGGACTGGTCAACTTCCTAGCAATCAGAGAATGTTCAGATCATGCCAAAGAACAGATATTAATTCCTCCTACTCTCAAATCATGTTGTGTCAGACAAAAACCAGAACAAATATGTCACAATTCACAATTCACATGAGTCAGGCCCAAGATGACTTGGGATAAGTCCATAATAGCCATGATCCCAAGTCATCTCTGATTCTCCTCTCAAGGATGGTAAGTTGAAATCGTCCAGAACCATTAGTCTGGGATACTGCATTGTTGACCCAGAAATGAGATCAAGCAGTTCAGGAAAGGATGTCACTGTGCAGAATAGGAAACAAAACAAGAGCAGTAGCCTCAATGTCTTCAGAGCCCTTCAACAGTAAAGCTTCCAATCTGGGTCTATGTACAACAGAGCCTCCTGAATGACAACTGTCCTGAATGACAATGTCTCCCCTGTCCTGGACTCATGGTTACTGTCACATCTGAAGCCCCAATGAGCACATTTCCTGTTTGAGGAAGAGAGAAGAACACTCTCTTCCTCACCCTCCTAAGCCTCAGTAATACAATACAATCTGCCTTCTCATTCATAGGAGGTGGAGGTGGAGGCAAAGTATTATGAAGTAAAATATCCAGGGTTAAAAAAATGTGTTCTAGGGATGCAGCTCTCTATAATCTTTTTTTGTGGTCCCTGATGAGTGGGACCAAATTGGCTCCTTTTTGTCTTATAGTTGAGGAGCATTTAAAGTGGAAAAATGGGTGCAGTACCTTTTACAGGTAGTCCTTGTTTAGCGACTCCCTCAGACAATGACTGTTCACAATTTCAGTAGTGATTGAAAGGTAACTTTGCAACCAATGCCTGCATTTACAACCTTGGCAGGTCTGTAAAGCAAAGGAAAGCCAAAGTAAGATCATAAGCACAGTTGTGGTCACATGATTTTTCACTTAGTGACTGCTTCGCTTAACAACCAAGTTGTCAGTTCCAGTTGTGGTCACTAAATGAGGCCTACCTGTATACATATTTGAATTGCCCATTTAGCTCTTAAAATTCCTGAACTCCTCTCCCAAAATGGAATCATTCTGTATGCCATGCAAAGCTTGGTGCAGTCCTTGAGTGATAGAAATGCATTCTGGATCTCATTCAACATCCTGCAGCCTACAAGAGCCAATGAACTGCCTCCAGAAAGCCCACAAGCAAACTAGGAAGAAAACAGCTAGCTTGTTGTTTCATTTCTACTTTCTGTCCTCTTCTTTCTTCCTGTAGGGAGTTTTGCATGCAGCATCTCATTACCTAGCAGCGACTGCATCCATCTCTGCTTTCATCCTTTTCCAAATACTTCTAACTCTAATATAAAGGGCAAGCACTGCAATGCTTAACATACACTTGGCAGCAAACTCTGAGACATCATACGAGCCCAGAGAAATGAGAAGGGGGAAAAAAAATCATTTGGCTAATTACTGTCTGGAAATCAAACTGAGTGAGGAGATATTTCTTCCACAGTTCGAGTCAGTGTCAAAACCAAATTAATGCTGTTGATTGAAGGATTGATTGATTGAAATTATTTCTATACCTTTTCACAGAGTAGAAAATATCAAGGAAGTCTAGATTAGCCATAAATTATACCAGAATAAAACGAAGTAAAGTAGAGTAAAAACAAGATTAAAAAAGGAAAACAAGATAAAGCAATCCATTCTGAAGGAGTTCTCTGGGGAGTGGCTAACGAAAGGCAATATAGAAGGTCTGAGACACATCAAAATGCTGCAGATTCACTCCCCTCTATTCTAGTTGCAATCCCAGAGTTTGGAAGAGATCCTATTAATGGCCACAGTATGGGCTACACTTAAATTGGATAGAAAACATGCTTGTGGGTGGCAGATTATGGGTGTTTCCTTTAAATATATCGGTTACACTTATAGTCACACTGAAATGGAAACAGGCTTTCATGGCCCTTTTCTGCAATTTTTGCAAAATTCCTGAGAATGCATAATCTATACCAGATGTTTCTAACTTGGTGTCTGATGCATTGCAAAAGATTATGGGAATTAAAATCTAACACAACTTTTCTATATCAGCAGAAAGAACACTTTTGTTATTAAAAAATAGCAAAAGTTGTTTGTTATTTGCTTATCATTTAAAAACTTGATATTATCAAACTTGTATTTTATGTTGTTGGCTGATTGACCTACCCAGTAATGAAAGTAGGCAGTAATATGTTAAGCCAAATCACATGACTAAAAAAATGCAATCCATTTATTTATAATGGATTTACCTTATTTTTAAAAAATATATTAGAGGGAATATACCAAACATGTTGACAATTGCATTTTTTTGTTTATGCTTTTGTATTATGGGCACAAAAATAACAATTCTTTAGGCATTGTATTATATTACATTATAGTGAGTTCCTTAGTTTATTGAGAACTTTATACTACTTCTGGCCCTCAGACAATCCTTCCTTTTTTTCTTTGTTTCTATAGCTCCTGGAGATTTGGTGGCAATCCACTTGAATTATGGAGATAGAATTTCCCACCAATTTTGAGTGGAAAACTGCAAGAAATAGATATGCTAAGCTTTGGACATGCTTAACAAACCTATTAATGTTAAAAATAACCCCCCCCCCCCCATATCGCCCCCTCAAAGCAGCTGAAAATCCAGGTCTACTCTGTTAATGAGATCATCACATCACTGCCTTGTCCCTGCAACCACCGAAAGAAATGTTTTTTGACAGTGCAGACCTGAGCCTACCCCTTTTCTAAACATTCAATATGAATAAAATGACTTTGGCTAAGTCATTTTAAAAGCTAAATAAAAAGCTGAATGTATTACAGTCTAAGCTCACATCTGAGGCTAAAACAGATTTAAGTTTATCAGTAATGAAAGGACATGTTCTGTCTCTTAATTTCGGGCTCTGTGTCACACATTAATCTGAAAGTAAGATTATAATGATCTAAAAAAAACACCATACATTTTCTGCATTAACTGTAAAAGGCACATCTCTGCAGGACCTGATGTTGCCAATAAGAACAACAGAAATCAGTATCTTTTCCATTCCAACCATAGAGAATACAGAGAGGAAAAGAAGTTCTTGCAATGGAGAAGAAAAGTCACTGTGTACGTGTCCAGAACAGCTTATCCTGATTGCTTTTGATGCTGGCAACACCATTAGGCCTCTCTGCTAGTAAGATCATCTTCTTGTAAGGTCACAGACTTTCTGAGTTAGCCAGAGGGATTGAATTATCATGCCAACGAGTTGGCTTTTGTTTCTGTTACTTTTTTTTTTTTTTTTTTGCAGGATTTACCTCAGGGTAATCACTTTACTTCTAACCCAGAATAGTTCAGTCAATCAGTGTTAATGGTATGCTAAGGATTATACTTAATTAACTTCTGCTAGGCTTTTGTTTACATCACCTATAACCACTGCTTAGAGCTAAAATTGTAACTAAGAAGTGACAAATGCACAGTTACCTCTTAGTGCTACAGTCAAGTGACAAAAGTATGGTGGTATATAAACCTAGATAATGTTTGCCATCTGTATCACTAGGTTAACAGAACTGAAGAGATCCAGATCTACATCAATCACTTGTCCAATTTCCTTCTGTTCTCTCTCCCTTTTGTTGGAACCCACTGTTAAAAATTAATGGTGAATTTGGTGTTAAAAATTCACTCCCTTTTGTTGGAACCCACTGTTAAAAATTAATGGTGAATTAGAGCTAAAATTGTAACTAAGAAGTGACAAATGCACAGTTACCTCTTAGTGCTACAGTCAAGTGACAAAAGTATGGTGGTATATAAACCTAGATAATGTTTGCCACCTGTATCACTAGGTTAACAGAACTGAAGAGATCCAGATCTACATCAATCACTTGTCCAATTTCCTTCTGTTCTCTCTCCCTTTTGTTGGAACCCACTGTTAAAAATTAATGGTGAATTTGGAAACAAAAGGAATTCTCTTTCCAGCTCATCAAGAACAGCCTCCAACCATTTGGGCCTATATAGCTGCTGAGGGCTCACCTGCAACAGAGCTTCCATTGTAGACATCTGTTCCTGGAAAGATCTCATTTTGATGCTTTAAAACTTGTTGCAAAATGTTCTGATGATAGCAGCTGGTTCCATGTATTTCCTCCTAAACCTATTCCCCCCCCTCCCACTTCATCATAGGCAATGAAGACACTATAATACTGGATCCCTTAACATTTCAGGGTTTTTCATCCTAGGAACAGAATAAACGCCGTGCAATTTTTATGGTGGCATTCTGCGGTTTCTTGGAATTCTGTGTGATTCTTGGGTAGGGAAGGTGGCCACAGGGCTAGGCAGATTTGTGAAAGGGTACTTCAAGAAACAAAGGCTGAGGAAACCACTTCCTTGTAACTCCTTAATGAAGCAAGGCAGCCTCTTCTAAGATTGAAGTGAAGAGGTCTGTCATTGTAGTCTGCCACAGCCTCTTGCAATAGCTGGAGGAAATGTTCATGGATAACCTCTTCATCTTGACAAGGTGAATCAGCAAGAAGTGCCTGCCAAGACAAATCATAGCTGCTTCACACAGGCTAAAGCTCAAACTTCCAGCTAGCTAAAGCTGGAAATAAGTTCAGGGAAAGCATCCAGAGAAGTTGCTGGAGCACCTGATGTTGACAAGAGACTCACAATTGTTTGAACAGCTTTTCTTCATTGCTCCTCTCCAATTATTTTTCTTTTTCTTTCCTTCACGGTACCTTTTACTCACAGAGTTGTGTTCATCTGTTCTTGACCAGAAAGGAATCAAAATAATTTCAGGTGCACTTTAAAATGGATTGAGAAGAATTGGGAGATAGAATGGCTGACTGGAAATACTCCAGGTCTCAGGAGAAGCAACTCTTCTCAGTGAAGTGCCTTGCTGAATGAGATGCACATTAGTTTATGACAGTTATCCTTTTTGTATGCAACATTTCCAAATATATGCTTGTTTGCAAATTGGTTAATTTTTTAAAAGAAATGACAGATTTCCTTTATTGTTTTCTGTTCAGATTGCAGTTGAATCCATTTTGATAGATTTGACTTTCACTCTTACAAATTTAAGCCCTGTTACATCTTTTGCTTCATACACTTTTAAATTGTGTCACTAAGGACTTGCATTGTACACTTGGAACTTCTGCTTATAATGCATGTGCATTAGCGTGAAAAATGGTCACTCCCCCTGGAATTCAGCAGGCAGACCCATAGCCTAATTGAATTCTTATTTAAAGTAAGTGTTTTTTTTAAAAAATAAGTTTTACTAACCATAGAGTCTTAGCATGCTCTGAAATAGTTTTGTATTTATTTATTCATTAGAATTTTTAAATACAATAAAAGCATAAAAAATTAAAGGAAAGGTAAGAGAAAAGAAGGAAAAAAAGAAAAGAAGGAAAAAAGGAAAGAAAATATAGAATTATGACCTCCAGCCTTCTTTCTATTCAGTAGTTGCCATCTTACTCTTTCCCCTCCCTCTTTTTTCTTTTTTCTTCTTACTTTGTAATTCCCTTCCCCTTCCCTTTTAACTCTTTTTAGTCCCCAAACCCATAAATTATCAATTCAGCCTTTTCTTCTTTCAACAAAAACTCCCTATAAGGTTTCCAGTCTTTCAAAAAAATATTTATTGTTTTTTTCCCTGACCAAATCGGTCAGCTTTGCCATTTCCACAAGGGCAGTCAATTTTATAATCCAGTCTTCTATTGTCCTGTGGAATAGTTTTGTATGAGGAAAGTATTGGACTTGTTTCTCTTATTCAGGATTATTGATCTTCCCTTTCTCCTAGTTAACATTAAATATGAGTTCTGTGAGGATGCATTTATTCTAAGTAGGCAGTGTTACTTTCAAAGTATAGATTCCTTTTGTAGTCTATCAAACAATGATTTATTAGGGACAGAGGAGTTCATTTATAATTGGAACCCTTTGTACCTGAGTTCATTCTGTCTTAACTTGCAATTCCTTTTTTAATCCACATAAAAATTAGGTATCTGTGAGGAATTTTGTCTCAAAACATACATGCACTAAAACAATGTGCATATTATAGCAAAATAGGAAGTCTGAAATGAATATTTATGCTTTTGTTTTGTGATGACAATTGCACTGTAAGATTCAGAATGACAATTTGAATGGATATTGTGCTGAGACTGAATTATTGAAGCCAAGGTATTATTTATCTTTTGGCTAAGATCAAGTATAGTGTGTCTATATTTATCTAAGTTAGACAATAACTAGGTCCAGTGATAATGCATCATAATATGCAGATACTGCAAAGCAAATATACTGTTTCACATGAGTCTTCTAAAGTACACACACACTTAATTTTCTCATTCATGAAAAAAGAAATGCATTCTAAGCTTAGAGATAAAAGTTGTGTCGATTTCAGGGTTTTCTTCCCTTGTCAGATTGTCAAAGTGTTCAATATCACAAACTTTGTGACCACATCTAGAGCTGTAGGAAAGAGCCTTCCATTCCATCAGTACCATATTCCATCAATAAATATTGGTGCAAATTCTGGAGGCTTACTGAAGATTAAAATGTCAAGAAGGGAAGTGGTCCTTCCTTGGAGGGCTAAGACAGGAGAATTGGAGAGGCAGGTTATTCAGACACTGTCTCTTCAGGACTGCAGCTGATTGCCTATACCACTCATCAACCTTCTGGCAGGTTAGAACCAGAGATGATGATGTCAACCATCATGTTGACATCATGGAGATCAGTGAGCTTTAATATCCTTTCTCTCTTACTTTTTCTTGTCAATATGTATGAAAAAGTGGGGATGTGTGTACAAATATCAGTTATTAAGTCTGTGTTTAACAGTGGCTTGTACCTTGAACAGACTGCGAGTGCTCTATATTCCTGAGGTTACGTACCACACACCATGATGGCATGCACATTTCCTCTGAGCCTGCAGTGATTCAAAGCACCATGTTTGCAGATGAAAAATTTATGGTTTTTAAAATGAACAAAGGAAGATTCATTTTTATGTTTCTGAATAAGTGAACTGCATTTATTAACATTTATTGTACATCCTACCTTGAAAAAGATACATTTAAGAGCTTGTGTGCTAGAAACATTCTTTGAGCTCTGTCTTTGGAGGTAAAAAAAAAATCCGTGGCATATTCTGCTATACATTTAATGGGGATGTTGTCCATTATAAACCATTAGAGAGAAGCCACTGGCTGAATTATTGCAGTGAACAAGCCAGGAAATTTGACTCACAACAGCTGCCGGAAAAATGCTTAGGCAGCATCATTACTCTTGAGTACTATGAGCACATTGCTCTACAAAGCGGCCATGTGGATTATACTAACAAGGTATTAGATTATTTGTTTTCTTTCATATCTAATACATTTACAAAACAAATTATTCCCTCTATCTCTGCAAGACTTTTGAGTGCAGTTTAAATGTAAATTTCTTGTAAGGTTTTTTTCCCCCTTTTTTTGCCTCTAATGCAAATTTTACAAACCTATCAAGAGTGGTATCATGTGCTATTTGAGAAAAATGTTGTAAATTCATTGTACATTTTATTAACGTTGCACTTATCCATAGAGTGTCAACTTAATGTAACTAGTTGATTCTTTTTTTCTTTTTTTCTTTTGCAAGTTTATGAAGGTTATGGCAAATGAAGATGCAATGATTAGGTGAAAATGTGATTTGCATCTTAGAGTGATGTTTCCAGACTTTCTCATCTTAAACCAGTTTAGGTTTTTGTAATGCAGAAATTTATAGTGCAGCAGCCTTATGAAGAAACCTTATGTTATTCTGCAAAACAATTTAATTTACAGTTTGATTAGAAAAACACAACAAAATGCTCAGGAGAACCTATCAAGATTTGCAAATGTAGCCAGAAAAACAGACATCTTGGACATTTTTATAAGGAAGGGGAGGGGAGGGAGCTGTTTATTGTGAGAAGAAAGGAGTGAGTTAGTAATGGACTTTGGCAAGAAGGCAGAATGTCTTGACTCACATTTTAAGTCTCTCTTCTCTCAGTCCTAACTGGCTATTATTGTGCCACTAGTGTAAAGAGGGAGCTGCAGCTTAGGATAGACAAGGAAAAGATAAAAGAAAACTTGCTAATTTAAATGAATTCAAGTCTCAAGTCAAGGCCAGATAAGTTACATCCTAGATACTGACAGACTAGTGGAGGTGATCACAGAACTGCTAACTGTAATCTTGGAGAACTCCTGAAGAACTGGCAAAGGCCCAGAATGCTGGACGAGAACAAATGCCCCTGTCTTCAAAAAAGGGAAGAACATGGACTTGGGAAATGACAGACTTGCCAGTTTGATGTCTGTACTGAGCAAAGTCCTTGAGCAGATTATTAAACAGAATATTTGTGAGCACTTGGATAGAAATACAGTAATTAACCAGAACCAGGACATGTTTGTCACAAAAAAGTTATGTCCGATTAAACTTATCTCCTTTTTTTTTTTTTTTGGATAAAGTTACTAATTTAATAGATTGGGGAAATGCTATGGATATAATGTACCTTGACAAAGCATTTGACAAAGTATCTCATGATAGAGTAATTAATAAAATGATAAAATATGAGCTAGATGATAGAACTGTTAGATGGATTCATCATTGGATGAATGACCACACCCATAAATGACTCCACATTGGAATGGAGAGTAGTATTAAGTAGGTGCCACAATGCTTTATCCTAGGCTTCACGCTGTTGGATATTTTTATTAATGACCTGGTTGAAGGGCTGGAGTATCAGATCTGCAGATGACACAAAACTATGAGGAATAACTAACATTTAACCAGAGAAATATAAGTTTTAAAAAGGTTCAGATAGGCTTGAACAGTGGGCCAAATCAAATAGGATGATATGTTACAGGGAGAAATATAAAATACTATATTTGGAGAAAAAATGAAAGGCAAAAGTATAGGATGGGAGAGACCAAGCTTGGTTGGTGTGTGTGTGTGTGTGTGTATTTGTACAGGCACACCTTTGCGTCAGTATTGACTCCTGGCAACTGCCTGGACAAGTCCCTGCAGCTTTCTTGGCAAGATTTCAGAAATGGTTTGCCATTGACTCCTTCCTAGGGCTGAGAGAAAGGGACTGGCCCAAGGTCACCCAGCTGGTTTTCATGACTAAAGGAGGCTTAGAACTCACAGTCTCCTGGTTTATAGCCTGGTGCCTAAACCACTACACCAAACTGGCTCTTGGCTTGGTAGTAGTACATGTGAAAAGGATCTCAATGTTATAATAGATAAAAAGCTGAACATGAATCAACAGAGTGATGAAACTGCTAAAAATTGATTTATTTTTTTTTTTGGTGAGTGGTATTATTGTTTATCCTTGGGTACCAGGGGTTATATGTGGTGTGTGTTCTGTATTTTACTCTTTGTAAGCACTCAGAGTCACCTGTGTGAGATGGGCAGCAATATAAAATATGTAAGTAATTATTAAGTAAGTAAATAAATAAATGAATAAATAAATTGCTATTCTGAGATGTATTAATAACAGCATAAAATTCAGATAATAGAAACTAATTCTGCCAGGTTTGATTAGGCCCACCTGAAATCCTGTGGATCTAAAAAGGAGATCAGCAACTCAGAGGAGGGCTACCAAGGTGGTGGTGGAACTGAAAACCTAGCTCTGTGAGAAATAGTTAAAGGAACTGGATATGCATAGTTTGCAGAAGGTGAGAGGAGATAGCATGGCAGTATTCAGATATCTAAAAGGTTGTCATATTGGAGGAAGTTGATTTCTTCTTTGTAGCCCTGGTGGGCAGGACCAAAACCAATGGGTTGTACTTATAGGGAAGTAAATTCAGGTGAAATATTAGGAAGAATTTTCTGACAGTAAGAGCTGTCAGCCTGCAGAACAGGATGCCTTATCAACTGGTATGTTTCCTTTCACTACAGGTTTTCAAACAGAAGCTACATAGCCATCTCTCTGAAATGCTTTAGCAGATTCAGTACAGGAAATGGGATGGGTTGACTACTGAGGTCATTTCCAACTCTATGATTCAATGATCATGCAAGACCAGTTCTATAACTTAAATCTCCCCTTAAGATGTATGAGATTATTCAATCATTCATTCATTGCAATGGGAACTGGACTTAGGGTCTACCTAACTCCATGAGACATACATTGAACTTTCAATTTCATCTTCATTTTGGGGTGTTAGCAGTTGTTACAGAGATTTCCCAAATGCTGTACAGTCCTAGTAATGGGGACAAGATGAGTCCTCCCATTTTTCACACAATGTCCTAATTGGCGGTTTGCATTTACAAGCAATTTCAGTATAACTTTAAAGCTGTAGCTTTACACCCATGGTTAGAGAAGTGCTCTTTCAAGACAGCGAATGATGTTTCAGAAATGACAACATGTGTTTGAAGAGGTGACCCATAGGCATGCCTACGCTGGGCATCAAAGAAGTCGTGACAGTAGCTACAATCCTGTGAACAAAGCTTTTCATGCTTTGCACATGCAATGCATATCTTAAAAAGAGCAGGGCTTTGATCTTGTGGTTGTGGCAGCCATCTTGGCTTCTTTGCCCCCACCCTCCTTGCGGACTCTCCTAGTGGCCCAGGCTCCCATTAAAGAGTG
Source organism: Liasis olivaceus (assembly GCA_030867105.1). Classification (NCBI taxonomy): domain Eukaryota; kingdom Metazoa; phylum Chordata; class Lepidosauria; order Squamata; family Pythonidae; genus Liasis; species Liasis olivaceus. The sequence continues at coordinate 228,057,982 of CM061348.1, read as the reverse complement.
AATTGGCTTGCCTTGCCTGTCAACTCATGGGACCACCTCCTAGCAGCCTGTTGGCAAGATTAGGAAAAGGAGTCTAAATTCAGAACTGCTGGAATGGCCATGTTAGGGATATGGAAGGCAATAGAGTGTTGCTTCCATGGAGAATGGGAAGCTTTTAAGGGTTTTTAAAAATACCACTCGTTTCTTTGTTAAAAAACCAGCTCCTTTCCTTCACATAGCTTTCCTTCAGGCTGCCTCCAAGATTTTACAACAAAACAAGGGACAAATGTTTACATGCAGAAAAACACAGAAAATGGGGTAGGGAATGCATTACTACACTTGGGTACCAAGGCCAGACCATTCCAGCAGTGATCTCACTTCTCTCAAGAGTTCGAGTGATATGCTGGCACTTGTTTCCCAGCACACATTTATTCAAGAACAAGTACAGACTGCAAATACCAGGGCTTTATGAACAACTCAGCTTAGATTTTGAACTAATAAATTGTCTAATGTTTTCCATGTTCTTTGCTACAAACTATCATATGGCATGATGGGGAACGGTGGGCATAGAATGGTGCCATGCCTTTCTTGAGACGAGAAGCCAAACCACAATGCCTTCTTTGTGTGCTCCATTAAAACAGTGCCTTAGCAATCTTGCATATTACTTGCAACAGGGAGCCTTAATGGAGGACAGTGCTTGAATGAGAATGCATCACTACAGGCCTCCCCAGTCTAGTGCCTTACCGACCCCAACTCAGTACGTCTGAGTGCCATTACCGCGCACTCTGGTACCTGGGCAAAAAGAGAAGGAGAAAAAGAACCCTGGGGCGGGCATCTTCTAGTATTCTCATGCTTATTCTCCATTGTGCTGCTGCTGAATATTAGCCTTCCTTTCTAATCAGTAACAAAAGCTCTTTCACGTTTTCAGTTCAAGAGCAGCAAATCTGTCTCTGTAACATGGGGGGGAAGGGGCAGGGGAATCCCACCACCCTGCCAGTTGCTCTGGTTTTTTTGTAACTGCTTGCTGTGCTTTCAAATGAAAGAGAGCAGTCACTATAGAAACTGTCACATCGCATGGCATTCAGTCTGCCTCTTAAATGTGAATTACCTTTCTAATGAGACGTTTTCTCCCAGCTAGTCTTCCCCTTTCTATCCCCAAGCCTTTCGTTCTAAAAACCCATCTTTAGCCATCTACCCCTGACTTTGTACATTATTTATCAAGTTTGCTCAAACAGAACCCAAAGCTTGTCTGTCGATACTGAAAAATGCCTTTTAAAAATTCCCTCTGGAGTTGTGAAATGGTACATATCTAATCACATTAATTTATTTGAGCTGCAGAGGAGCAACGATAGTGGCTCTTTTGACTCTGCATAAATAGGGAAGGATAAGTAAAATTGTGTAAGCCCTTAATGCCCAACCCACAGGCAAAGACAGGGACCTTCCCAATTGTTCTGAAAGTTGTGTCATCGGAATCATTTGCTGAAATGGGTCTCTTTATTACTTGCATGCAGTATTTTGGAATTACGGTGCTTTGACCCCATACAATGTGTAACTGTCACATAACATAACACTATGGTTTCTATATAAGATTTTGAAAACAGGACATTGTGTGTAGGGTTTTTGATTGCCATCCAAAATGTTTGATAGTGAAATCTACAATTAGAAGTTTCACAAACACAAAGGCTAAGAAAATGTGCCCATAGCTGGATGGTACTATATATTTTAAAAAAAACAAAGCCTAATGATGATGCTGTTAGTAACTGCATGTTTTTTTAAAAGTAAATATCTGGCATTAATACATGACCTGGCCTAAACTAGCTTTTCTCACTACAGTCTGAATAGGTGGGATGTTTCAGAGGCCTAATTTTTCCTTCATCATATGTGTATAATATAAAAAAGAGAAAGATATTTTAAAGTCAGAGGTGCAGTTTACAAGGAGGCTGGTTTTAACCATTTATTTCTGCTAAAGATGTTGGACGTGCCAAGGAATTGGCTTTATTCATTATCATATTTATAATATATAAAGAGAAAAATCTTGGGAATGGACTCCAAAGGATGATGATGATGATGATTACTTAGATGCATAACATAGCTTTCATTTATTTATTTTACCATATTTGTGACAGTATAGCTGAATAATTCAATTTGGAGAAAATGTCAATGAAGTCTGCACTACATTGGAATATTAGTTGTATTATCTGCTTTTCTGAATGTAGCAGAATGGAAAAAGCCTCTCTACAAAATCTCTCTTTTTTTTACACCATAAAACGATCTGCCTTGCCCAGTTTGATTTTCCTTATCATCTCTTTTCTCTCAATGTGTATGTTGTTCATATTCATGCCCTGACGTAGCACAGCAAATGATCTGATGCTGTGTTTGTAAGCGAGAAAGGAATGTCAGTACATACTAATGAAGGGCATTTTCCCAAAGCAAATGCTACAAAAACAATGGTGAGAAAACAGTTCCATCTTTCCCTGGCCTGCTTTTATTCTTTACTGAAATGTGAAGCACACAACTGTGTTCTGAAACCATAGCTATGGACTGATATTTGGATAACCCAAGTTCTGCCAACATTTTACTTTATGCCTCATAGATTTCAGCAACATGATATTAATGGACAGAAAATAGCTAGCAGATAGTTTTAAATAACCATTTCACCGAAGACCAACCATCTAATTTCCACAGGATTCCAGTCTCATCTGTGTAGGAGATATTATCATGGTGGAATGTTTATTGGTGTAGCTAATTTATGTAAAGCAATAAGTCACTGCCGGTATATTGATCTGTCAGAACAGTTTATTTATTTAGCACATATTTCTGTAATGTGAAAGTGATTTGGAAAGATATGACATTTAGGTTTGTTCTGAGACAGGGAAGCCTAAAGTAATTTCAAAGGGGCAGTATTTCAGTTCCTTCTCTAAAACTGGATTAAATGACTAGCATTAATTATACAGGGGGAAAAATAAGGCATAGGGCAAGCAAAAGCAGCATATGTTTAGCAGATCTTCACCCAGTAGAAGAGCTGTCAACCAGCTGGAAAAACTCCAACAGACATCACACTTTGGTTGTTTTTGGCTTAGTATGTTGGAATTTGTAAAGCAACATTTAAGGCTTACTACGGTGGTTGAATCTAGCTGTTGTGTCTCAGCAAACTGTAGTTAAATAAACTATGGTTTAGTGTAATGTATGAACTCATCAGCCTTTCAATCTGGTGTATTAGGTTACAGCTCCAGAACATCTAACCAGCATCTCCTCTGATGAAGGAGAAAATGAAAAGAAAATTTGACTGGTGTAGTAGTCCTGGAGAATGATGTACTTTCTCCCTGTTTTATTTCCCTCATTTAAGGGAATTCCCTACTGTTGCATGTCTTCCTTCTCAAAAGGCAAATAGCAGTTTAAAGACTTATTTACAGCATAAAATGATATAGGAAACAAACACACACAAAATCCTAGTCCAATTAGCACACTTGCATATTTTCTACACAAAATCGTCCAAAGAACCTAATTGTCAGCTAGCAGAGCCCCTTAAGTCACAGACTAACTAAGCATGCTTTTAAAATGTTATGTAACTGTTATTATGAATATTAATCCAGAATTCTAAGGAGAATACCTAAAGTGGTATTAAACTGAATTTCTATTCCAGCCAGTATAAGTTTAGATGGGTTCATTAAAAAAGCTAACAAATGATTTCATTATCACTTATGCAAACTCCAACAGAGGGCCTTTAAAAATATCCTGAGGTTCATTTACCATTGAAATTATTGTAACTTTTTTAGCAATCTGTGTTTGTGTCAGCATCATGCCAAATGTGGACTTGGACTGCAGAAGTACAAAGCTCAAATAAGAATTGTTGTGAAGTTGTAATAAAATTGTAGTGCCAGTGTTGATTATTTGAATTCAGCAGAAGACCTTGTTAAAGGATATGCTTCTGAATATAAGTAGAGTGCTGAAAAAATATTGAAAAATGAATGTGCAGAACATCTCATTAAAAAAATAACATGTTCATAATATAGTTGTCTTGGATACAGAATATGGGCTTAGCCCATCCATATAACAGTCATTCTTTTATATTTGAAGTAAAAGCCATATTTATTTTAAAAATGCATAAAGATAAAAAGCTTCACTTCTAAGCTACATTTTGGAGAGAAGGAAGCACAAGAAAGAGAGAGAGAGTTCCCTTTTTATGTCTTAAATAAAGAGACTCATAATCTAGCAATAGGCCAAGTGAGAAATGGACTCAGGAACAGTATGTAATGATCCTTCCTCTCCTCCAGTAATCAAAATAGGTATAAAGGACTGATACAATATCCACCACCCCTTCTCATCATCTTAGGCCCACACTCATATCTCCCACCTCCTCTCAAATTATCTAGAACCAGTCCCAGGACAGCACCTTGTCAGCACATCGGCTGCCATCTGTTCTGTCCAAGATCACTGCCCGCTGATAAGTCCTTGTTGGTTTTTTCACTACTGAGCTGGCAATTTTTGATATCCCCCCTTATCTCTGGCTCCTTTTCTCTTGCCCATCAGTGAAACCCTGCTTGCAGGGGCTCTTTTGTGAGGTCTCACTGAAGACCTTAAGTGCAGTTCAGGCTCAATTGCTGCTTGTTGCAAATCCCCTTCTGTGCACCCTGAATCACTCTAGCTGGCACTTGTAAGTCCGCTTCTGAAACTGGCTGTGATGCTGGTTTGAAACTAGAGGCAGTTGGTGGTTCTGGGCTCAGATCCTGATTTTTATTTTTATTTTTTTTACCTGCAGCAGGCCTTGCTGTATCATCAAAGCAAGCCACACTCTGTACTCTAATTCTTTGAGACGACAGATCCATTCCATTTTAACCTTATCTTTCCTTAGCTCTCAGTCTACTTGCTTCACCTGCACAAAAGTACTTGCTAGTTTTTATATCCACAGCCTCTTTCATCCTTCCTTCATTTTCCCACTCACCCGTTCAAAAAATAATCCAGCTGTCTTTCTACTACTTGCCTGTTTCTCTTTTGTCTTATATTGCGTGAATGATTCTTCATTATATGGGCAAGTCTGAGATAGCATTTTTACCATTACGCTACTGCATATAATACATATTGTATATTGTACAGTCTACATAACACACATTTCTGAGAAATATTTTTCTTTAAAGAAAATTTGTGGCACAAACAGCACATGAAACATCATTCCCTAAAGAGGCTAACTTCGCAAACAGCTAATGGATTATAAAAGTGTCAAATAAATAGACAGCTGGCAGTGGTAAAAGTTTTCCATATGGAAAAGTTTGCCAGATATAAACAAGAGAGAAGGGTTGGTCCCAGAACACAATGTCTGCTGTGACTGGAGGGTTTTCTCCCTGTCAAGAGTGCCTCTTCCTTCTCCCTCTCATCCCCAGCTGTGCATGTTAATGACACAGAGCCCACAGCTGGGCCTGCTAGAAGCAGCATCAATCACATGGTGTTTAATTTCCCCCTATGAGTTGGGTTTTGTTTTGTTTTGTTTTTTTGGTTAGGTACTTAAAAGTCAGTACTTAATAGCAGATATAAGAGTCCACTTGGGAATTGCATCCTTGGAGCTGGGGAGCAGGTCTGGCCTGTATGGGGACACTTGTGTGGTTAGCTGGTTGCACACGTGGTCCAGGGTTGAAACTGCAACCTTTAGCCCTCTGTTTTCTGTCTGCTTTTTGTCATCTTCTTTGCTGGCCAACCAATTATGTGTGTGTGTGTGTGTGTGTGTGTGTGTGTTTGTGTGTGTGTAATTATTTTCTTTGCTGAAGGAGGCTCCCCCTGAGATTCGAACTGCTTCCACCCTACTGGTCTTCCGAAGGGCCCTGAAGACCTGGCTCTTCACCCAGGCCTTTGGCGAGAATGACTAATGCCCCCTTCTTTCTTTCTTTCTTTCTTTCTTTCTTTTTCTTTCTTTCTTTCTTTCTTTCTTTCTTTCTTTCTTTCTTTCTTTCTTTCTTTCTTTCTTTCTTTCCTTGTTCTCTTCCGGGTTCATTTTCTTTGCCATTGTTGTTCTTTTGTCTTGTGCTGTTTTTATGTTTTTGGATTTTTCTTTCTTTTTAAATGTTTTTAACAATTGTAAACTGCCAAGAGTTGCTAGGAGTCAGGCGGCATATAAATTTAATAAATTATTATTATTAAAATATCAAAAGAAGAAACTAAAACAGAAATAAAACAAAATACATCACAAGCTGTGTATAAAATAACAATCCCATTATAAAGCAGTTCATTTGTTGAACTGAAAACTGATAGAACGTTGACCAAAGGATTCCCTTTTGCCAATAAAGACTGAAAGTGAACACATTTCCAGGAGAATGATAGTTCAGTGATCCTGTGGCAAACATTTTTTTTTCTAGTTGACCCTCAGTGAAGCATGTGAAGGGAACAGGATAAAGCAGGAGTGAGCTATTGACCTGCGCAAGAGTTCTATCATGACGGAGAAACCATTTTTTGTTTCTTCATTTTGTTTATTTTTTGGCACACAAATACTGATCTCCTGGGAGGGTGATAATCCTACAGCAAAACAAAAAATTCTAGGTGAGTGGCCAGTGGGGCAAAAAAGGAGTAAGCTAGGAAGCTTGAAAGAGACCTGGGGGGCCCTGCTGCACTTTGTATAAAGTGAATATTGGTTGCTTTTACTACCAGTAGGAAATGCTCTGTAGGAGAGGAAAGGACACCAAAGATATATCAATTGCTGCCTGAATCTGTCCTACATTAAATTTGTAAGGGAAGCAATACAGCCTGGTCTCCTGACTGATACACAGTAAACTAGGCAGAGGAAGCAGGACAGTTTAGGACAATATACCATTTTGCTGACTCAAAGATGTGAGAAATGCACATTAATGTGGACATCTGGTTATACCCTTGGAGGACTGCAGGCAGCCCTGAGGCCATGAGTTAGCCATGGTTCTTTGTGACTTAGGAGAAATGTGGATAAATATGGAGACAAGGTTTTTCCTGAGAAATGTGCAAACGAAAGAACAGACCAGAACTTGAGGTTGTTAGGATAAGAGACCTGGCAAAAATGACATGGACAAAATTACTCATTCTTGATTAACACCAACTTCCAGTTATAGATACCGCCACAATGTATATGTAGCTCTTCTGCTTCCAAATGTATCAAGTGTGTTTAATTATAATGATAGTCACAGGGATGAGGGGTGAAATCTCAACAGCTTCTTCTACTGATGTCTGTCTTTCCTCCAGCTGAATTCCAGTCTTCTTATCCATAGCAAAATACATTTTCTCCAATCCTAGTAGTAAGATGCAATAAAGAAAGTAAACAAATGAATATTTCCACCTTTCATGAAATTCAGAATTAGCTCCTTGAGGTTATCTTTACTTTAATTGGTCTAATGGTAGTTTTGGCACAGCAATGTATCTCTTTATGCAGAGTAAAGTACAGAGAATATAAAAAGAGCATCTTGATGGCAGTATATAATGGATTCAGCTGTCAGGATAATATAACACTAATAAAATTCAACAACTAATAACTGTGGCTTGGAACCAGGGATGTTTTGAACAAGCAGAAAGCATTTCCATTTGTGCAACATAATCCCACTGAATTTGCCCACTTTCCATATTCCAATGCACTACCTGTCCTCATACCTATTCCAGGGAACCCTGAAGGGAGGCACAGTGACTGCAGTTGAAGGGGAGGAGTCAGTAAAAGTCCTTTTGCATTATAACTCCCATAATTTGATCGTTTATTGCACTGTAGTTGACTATTATAATTCAGAAATTATGTTCACACAACGTCATGTGTAACTGCATCCATTAAAGACTTAACCAGGTACATTTATAGAACATGGTGAGCTTGGTTAGTGTTAACCTTTTAATTTTTATTTGGGTGTGTGTGTGTGTCTTAATATGCTGCCCAAATGCAGAAGATGGGATACTCCAGTAAGCAGGTTAAGAACATTGTGGAAATGCAGCCAAAGAAAGAAATAGAGGTGATGTTGTCACCCCTGCTAAATGGCAGGTTGGAGAAGGGAATCACTTATGGAGTATCAGGATGTGAGGATACTAGAAACCAAGTCCTATGAAGAACTGGCTTAGTCTGCAGAAGAAAAGGTTGAAAGAAGATTTGACAATGGTCTTTGGATATTTAAAAGGCTAACATGTAGAAGAGGGAGTGGACTTATTTTCTGCTGCCCTAGAGGGCAGGACTAAAAACAGAATTGACCTTACAGGGAAGTAGATACAGATAAGATATTAGGAAGAATTTCCTAACAGTAACTGTTAACTAGTGGAATAATTTGCTTCATTAAGTGACATATTCCTCTTCGCTGAAGAATTAGAGGCTGGATAGCCATCTGTCCAAAATGTTTTGGCAGCTTCTGCACAAAGCAGGGGGTTGGACTAACTCTATGAAATTGAAAGTGGAGTGATTGTGTTTCCACTCCCTATGCTCTGATTATCACAAATTCTGAGAAGGAGATGGATTCTCTTTTTCTTGAATGTAAATCTAGGACTATGATATCCCAAATTCAGGGCTTTGACACAGATACTTGACAGTGAAAGAGTCTGCCATGATAATGAGAAAAAGAGCTTGCTAAATCTGAACAGAAACAAACTTGAGGACATGCACAAATAAAACAGAAAAAAAAACTATTTTATAGGAGGTCAAGCAAAGCACTTTTGCACAAGACATTTGTGCAGCTTCTGGACCATCTTTGCAACCCTTTGTGCAGCTTCTGGACCATCTTTGCAACTGTCATCTTTCTTCTGCAGCTGAGCTACTGTACTTCCTGCTCAGCTGGTGCAAAACGAAGTGCTCTGAAGTCAATTTTCAGTGGGAAATTCTGGCACCCTGCAGACCCTGACGGCAGGCATTTTCTGATTGGCTCTTTCCTCACTCCAGTTGTCCTATCAGATCCTTTAAAAGGAATGCTGGCTCAGAGTCTTCAGAGCTCTCTCTTAGTAACCCAGACAAAGGGAGAGTGATGTAATTCTGTTAGTATTCCCCTTCCCTTCTGCAGGAGAGAAGCCATATGCAAAGTAGCTTGGTTTGTTTGTTAATTTATTTGCATTTTGTATGGAATGAGGCAAAGATATTTTTATTGGCAGCTCAGACAGTGATTTTCACTCATTGTTCTCAGCATTTCTGACTCAGCAGAAGATTGCAAGTCACATTATTTTTGAGAGACTGGGGAGAAGAAATTATGGTGAGATGGAAATGCCCTTAGACTCTTCTTCAAGCAATTTCTTTTTTGCCTAGAGTCTCAAGAATAGGCAGCACACAATTGTAGGAAAATAAATGGATAAAAACTAAGATTCAGGCAATGTAATTCTCTATCCATAAAATCACAACAGCCAATGAAGAAAATGACTGTAACTATAATGTTTAAGACCAAACCATGAACTTGTAACCCATCAGTGTAAAAGGACCTAGTACAGTTAAACTACTATGCTCAAAGGATTTTTTAAAACCAAGCATGCCTTGTCATTTAAATCAACTGTTTTCTTCTTACTAAAAGCTGATTTAGAACACTAAATGGAGTGACATAACCATTAACAAAAAAAGGTTGCAGAAAACAGCAGTATAGGATAAATGCTAAGGAATGAGGAGAACAGCCACCAATTTGAGACAGACAGTTAGTGGCTATGATTGCAACATGCTTGAGCCAAATTCTGTCTCTCTGTTCCTGATTCAAGCACTCTTATCAACTGTTCAGGAAGCTCTATGAAAACTGATAACATACACCAAGCAAGCAGTGGTGAGACACGCTTACTGTTTATCAGTACTTGTATGTTGAATTCTACAATGCCAGAATAAGGCTTGAGTAATTCCAAAATTTTAGCAGAGATAGGTCCATCACCTATTTTATGGAGAAAACTTAATAATGAAAATACAATATCTAATCATGGGTCTCACAGAACATCAGGGTACTGTGTATACTGCAAATCAAAGGTAAATAGTCCAGTATCCTCTAGATGTATTTGATTGCAATTTCCATAAATTCTGGTTATCATGGCCAATAGTCAGATATTATGGAAATTGCTGTTTAAAATAACTGGACAATACCAGGTTGCCTACCTCTCCTGTAAAATTTCCATACATTTTTATATGTGATTTCTCCTACTGAATGATAATTCTAATAATTGCCTGTCTACTCTCCCCCCATGAAAGTCTATAAAGTCTTTGAAGAAATAGCAGAGATTAATGTATTAAAATAAAAAATATATATAAATTTTATTAAATTTTCCAAAAAGTTAAAATACAAGAAAATTTTAATAAAGAAAAAGCATAGAAAAGGAAGAGTAGCTTCCAACTTTCCTTGGCACAGGTATAAATGTAAAATATATTTGCCTTTTACTCTAGTATCTAAAAATTTACATAATAGAAAATAATTTTTAGTCTAACATTAAAAAAAATTCCTAAAATCAATCTATTTCAACAATACATATGATTTGTACAACGCATTTCTATAGGTATAACATCAATCATCAAATCCCAAAATCAAAATTGCATTTTTTTTAGCATCAAGCAAAAAGTCCAAGACTGGTTTCCAGTTAGAAACAAAGCTAGGCAATGCCCTCTCTTTAGGCAAAGTAGTCTGTTTCACCATCTCTGCCAGTTCCATTAATTTCAATAACCATTGTTCAGCTGTAGGCCTTTGTAAATCCTTCCATTTTTGCGCATATAACAGTCTCACTGTAGTTATCATATAAAGAAATACATTTCTGTTTTGTTTTTCCTTTTGTTTATCTATCATACCTAAAAGGAAGATCTCTGGTTTCAATTGTAAGTCTGTTTTCAAAATCTTTTGAATCAAAATACATATCATATTCCAATATTTCTTAGCTTTTTTGCAAGTCCACCATAGATGATAAATATACCTTCACACTGATTACATTTCCAACAAACATTTGAAATTCCTTTATACATCTTTGACAATTTATCTGGTGTCAAATACCTTTGAGCAGAGCTCAGAAAAGGGACGCATTCAATCCGCCATTAGTCCACCGGAAGAAATCGCAGAGATTAATGTATTAAAATTAAATTATAAGATTTCCAGTAGGTATAACAAGCCCATAATAAAAATAGTGTGTTGACAATGTAATTCTAAAAATATTTCTGCTATATTAATTTTGTGGAGTTCTCTGATAGATAAATGAAGATAATTAAAAATTCATTATTTTACAAAACAATACCATCAACAGAGCAGAAAGATCTAAAGGCCTTATCCAATACCCTTTTACATTAATATTAGGGAGCAGAAATTCTTACTTTTTTTGTCTTATTTGTTCCTATGACTATTTCTTCCAAACTCACTGGAACCAATGCAAAGGGAATTACATGTATATGTTAAGGATATTTGGGATCCCTTTGTCTATGGCATACCATCTTGTCCGTCCTATTTCTGCTTCCACTATATTTAAGAGGTCAATGAGGATATTTGCTGAGGATATTTTTGTTGGGGCTAGGAGAGGCATCCGACCTCTATTACTTAAGGCTGTCACTCTATTCCCTCAGAAAGAAGGATCTGATCAAATGGCCCTGGAATTTCCTCTAAGGGACAATAGAATTGCAAGCTTAGTTTGTCAGTTTCTAGCAAAGTTTACAAAATATGTATTCTTGGATGCATCACCAAAGATCTACTGTATTGGCTTAATGGTCTCGTCCAAGGACATTAAATAATGTATTAATGTACTTTTGGAAGCCCTAATCTCATTATTTGCTTTTCTGTGAGGAAGTCAACTTTAGGCAGGAAATTATAAGTAAGCAAGCTCATGATATAGCTCACTTTAATATGTGACTGAAGACACAATGATCTTGCTCATGATGTCTCTCTTTGTAGCAACGAGAAAACCTCTTCATCCAATTGCTAAACCAATATTATTTACATGAGAAGTCACTGATCAGGCAATAAAATGCAAACTTATTGTAAAGCCTCTATTTTCCTCTTCGTCATCACCCATTGTGTGAAAAAAAAATCTCTATAGTTTTTTTCTACTTCTCTTTCATTAAGAAATTCCAAAGACCATTTCTACTATATAGCTCCTATTTTTATATGCTATCCATTTTTAAAAAACAGTAAGTCCAGAATATAACAATTTTATCAGTTTCTATATATACAAGACTCATGATTGTTGTGTATTATTCATTTCTCAGAAGCAGCATCTGTGTCAGAGAAAGGTTATTATATATTTTATTTATTATATTTATGTTCCACCCTTTTTCCACAGTAGGGCAGGATGATATCTGTGGTGAAATTAAATTAATTAATATACAGCAAAATCAGTCATAAATTCAAACAAGTTGTTCAGCTGATGTTGGTTAATGGATAGAAGGAAATTCCCCTACTACCAAACTGCAAAATCTGCCCTGAGATGTCAGTGTACTAAAATAAAACAGACTGGTTTATTGCAGGATAAAGAATAAAGTAGAAAAAGATAATAAACTCTATAAAAGTGGACTTGCACTTGCAAAATGTTGGATCTCAGTCCACAATCCATTCTCAAACCTCATTGAACCTCCAACCAACCAATATAGTGAATAACATTCACTATAATTAATGTTAATTATAATTATTATATTAATTATAATTATAACTGCTCTCTGTTTTCATATTTTTCCCTCTGTTTAGGTCTTTCTTCTCTATACTGTCTAAATATTAAAAAAAGGTTGTAATTCTTTGTATATCATTTATAGAATTTAGGGAAGTGAAGCATTCAGTAACATCTTTTATTTGTAACTCTCTGAGTTTTTCTATCACTTTGCCATAGAATAAATATATTAAAGAGGGAAAGCCAGAATATTTTCAAAATGTATTTTGTTATTCTCCCACCATCAATCTGGTGGGAATACTGAGCAAAAATTTGAAAGCTCCCTCACCAAATCATTTTTTTAAACTTAAAGCCATCTGTCCTGTACAAATATACAGTAATACATGACTTCCTGTAATTAAAATCTGTGAATTAGATGAAGCCAGGATCTTGCTGTGTTTTGTTCTATATTTATAAAACCATAAGCCAAGTGTGACTTAAAGCTTTCTACAAAGTGGAATAAAGCCATCACTTCAATTACTGTTAGGTGTATGCTCTGAAGAGTATTGGGAATAATCCAACATGAAGAACGTATTTTTGATCCTAGGCCACATCTGCACTGCAGGTGAGCTTGTTTCTCTTAGATCATAGGGTGGTTTAAACTTAGATCATAGGGTGGCTTAAACCATATATTTCACAGTCCAGTTAAACGTGGTCTCATCTTCCTTTTTAGAAGGGGCCACTTAGAAGCTAGGTGACCACAAAAGAATCATGCATCACTCAGAAAGATACTGGTTTGCATCTTTTATATGAAGGGATGCAAATTTAGAAATAATTCTACTCATCTTCATAGAAATTCAATCTATTTCAATGCAGGGGTGAAGACTGTGATGAAGGATCTGCATATTTGCTCCATCTGGGGTACAAATGCTCACTGTCAATGACAATGCTATTCTTCTTAGTGGTTCTTTATTGTTAAATAAAGAGGCATTTTATACAGGTCACATACAGTAGCTATTCTATTCTTTTCAGGGTTTTCAGGTTCAAACAAAGTCTATCCATAGGAATCTAACTATGACTATATTCAATTCATTTGCACTCTCAATATGCAAGTTCCTTTCAGCATTTTGAAGCATAAGGATTGCAGCAGTAGTGAAACACCATTCAACCATGTCATTTACAGGCTCTCTTATTGCAGCTGTGAGCCAATCACACTTTTTAAATCTAATTTTGGGTTGTTGGGAACTAAAACGGGTGTGATGATGATGTGCTGTTATTACTGCATTTTGGTAGTTTGCTGAGTGATCTAGGGGCTGGAAAAAAGAAAGTGGTTTAGGCAGGGGTCTAAAACAGATTGCTTCTGTTAGACCATTCAGTCCAGATCTGAAATTACTCACAGCTGTTACAGGCATAAGTTCATGAGGTAGGATACATATGAAGTGTTGGACTAGGAGCAGGGAGACTGAGGTTCTAGTCAGCCTTGAGCCACAGAAGCTCACTGGCTGATTTTGGGCTAGTCATTCTCTCCCAGTCCACCTATCTCACAGGCTTGTGGTTGTTGTGGGGAAAAACAGGAGAAAGGAATGCTATGCAGACCACCTTGAGCTCCTGAAAGAAAGATGGCATATACATCTAATAAATAAATAAATAAATAAATCAAACTAGGAAACATGTTAACATGCACTAAAAGAAGACATAGAGGCAGAAGAAGCAGTGAACAAATTATTAAAACTGGTAGTACAGTAAAAAGGAGAAAATACTTTTAGTGGTATATGAACTGATTCAAGGATTGCCCACTTGATTAGATAAAAATTGTTGCATTTATTCTGAAAGCAAAATTGATCTGGTTTAAATAAGTGCATCAACCTGAATTAAATTGTTTAAATCAAACCCATTCAATTTTAATTGAGGCAGATGCACCCCTTTTGATTCAACAGTTTGAATCAGATTGGAGATCTGATTTAGAAAGTAGATTCAATTTGGAGTTTTGAGCAAATTGCCTTCAAATCAAATATCCATGCTGAATATTCAAGTAGCCCTTTCTTTCCTCCTCATTCTACAGCTTGCTTCCTTTTCTCTCTCTCAAACTCACCTTCAAATCTATCATCAACGTTTGAGGAAGGCTTCTTCAAAATCATTTAATACAGAAGCCAGATTGCAGCTCCTTCCCACTTCCACTGGGTTGTATTGCCTCAGGACAATACTTTCTGTTTCTCCATATGTTTGAATCTTGAGATTCAGTGAAATCTGGCACAAGTTGCACCTTGTATACACTGATACTGACATAGTTCCATTAACCTTATTCTGTATATCCTGTGGTCATCTTTTTCAAATCAATGCTTTCCAGATATGGTGGGCATAACACAGAACTCCTTACCAAGGAGCATGTTGGCTGGAAATTATGGACTTGTAGTCCCAGCACATATAAAGAACATCAGTTCCAGGAAGGGTGTTCTATGGCTCATTGTAAAAAAGAAAGAGAAGAAGGCTTTTTCAACATAGTTTAAAAACAAGTGATTTTTCTGCACTCATATTTAAGCTTTACACTATGTTTTGCATAACTGAGATGATGATGAATAAGACAGCATCATAACTGAACAGCATAATAAACAAAACAGCATAATAAACAAAAATGTATGCAAAATAAATAAATGAAGACTTTTCTTAATATATTTAATCAAATCATCTACAAGGAATATTTCATTTTATTCCTATCTTTGTTTCAAGACATTTCAGTCACAATTCCAGCTTCACTTCAGATCTGATTAAGCAAAAATTCTCAGACTTCTCTATCCATTTACCTAAAACTCTTTAACTGGAAATGCTAGGAGTTCATGGGTTCATTCATTCAAAGCATGTTATCTAAATTATATGATTTTCCCCCAGCTTGCACTTTAGCTCAGTATAGTTTAGATGATTTCATGAAATCAGACTAAGAGTTAAGTAGGTGTATATAAATAAAAACAGATACTTCCAAAACCAAACTTAACTGAAGCTCATTAAGGACAAAAAATAGCGGAAAAGGGCACCTGCATTTGGAAGCCCATTAATAACATTTGGTAGAGATGCTAATCTCCAACAATTTCATTCATAAACTTTGCGATGTGGGTTCTTCTAGGAACTGTGGCATGGGGCTCTCCATACAGTAGCCCTTAAAGGATTGCAATCCAGCATGGGAGCTGGCGAAAAACTGGCTGAAGGAAGTGGGTGATACACATAGCAACCCTTCCCCCCATTTTTCATAATCTTTGTTTTGCCTTGGCAGTGAAGCAGAGGAAGGTTTTATTTGCACCAAAAGAGGGGTGAGGAGAGAGAGGCAGGATGGGAAAATGCATCCTTTGGTGCCAGTGGTGGCAGTAGAATTCCCCCAAGTCTTCTGCTGCCCGGACTTTGATTCTGGGGAGTGATAACTCCCTGAGACTAGAGAACTGGCAGCAAAGGAGCTGTTCCCCTCTGCTTTTCCCACCCCACTCAATTGGTGGCCTGAGCAGCAGCGGAGAGAGGAAGTGCCAGTCTTCCCAGCACTAAAGAGACCTGGTTCCTACACTGGTGGCATCTGAAGAGCCCCTGCCCCCACAGCCCACAGGGTATTGCCCAAACAGCCCCTTGGGAAGCTTCACAACAGGGCTGCCAGCAGCTGTTCTGCAAGCTCTGTAGTGAAGAAGAACTAGCAGCCCTGTGAGGAAGTGCTGCCCACAGCTGTGTGACGATGGGAGCTGTGGCTAGCTGTACTGATGGGCTGCCCAAAGCTCCTCTGGCAGCTCTGAGGTGAAGCTACCAATGGCTTCCTCATGGCTACCAGCAGAACCAGCATCATGGCATGGGCACTCCTCTGTGGAGCTGCGGGTAGCACAGTGGTTATTCTTCTGCCAGCTGCTGGCAGTCCCATGGGGCAAGCAGCTTCCTCTTCTTTCCCCCTGCTGTTCTTGCTGCTCATGGGTTGCAGGAAAAGGGAAAGAGAAGCAGGGGAGAACTGACAGCAGAAGTCCTGCTTCCACCATTTCTTCCTTTCCCAAGGGAAATTCGTTTTTTTTAGTGTGGGAAGACCATTTTCTGTCCTTCTCCCGCTGCTTCTCCTGCCCCCCATAACACTGTGATGTTGCTTTCATCATTCTGATGAAACAATGAGAGCCTGAAGATGCTCTCTGGCTTCAGATGAGCATATTAAGGATTCAAATGTGCTCATTTCAATAAATTTAAGAAGTTGCAGAATTTTGTTTACCTATAAATGAGACCAACTGGATTTTGATAGTGGCTGTAGGAAGAAATTTTGACCATAGAAACATTTACCTCTGTTGATTCAAGATTTAAAATAATCTGGAACTATAAAATTATTTTGTCAAATATTCACTAATCTACATATTTGATCTGGTTTATTTTCAGATTATATAAGGAAGAAGAATATGATGTCATATGCTCACACTCATATACTATGTTTTGAGCCCATCTTTCTCCAGCAGTGTTCTCAAAGAACAAGGAGAAGCATGTTTTCCTGAAGTGAATTCTTCTTCCAAATTTCAAATGTACTCCTAGTTTTTTTATAATAACTTTATTAATTTTTTAAAAAACAGTAAAAACTAACAAAAACTAATATTAAGAAAAAGAATGAGAAGAAGAAAAAAGAAATTAGAAAAAAGAGGATAGTAAAGATCAAGAGTGCAGAAAAAAAGAAAAAGAAAAACAGAATTGACTTCTGACCCTCCTTGCAATAGATATAAGTAACAATATGCATCAAACTCTTGCTCTAAATTTACAACATAACTTCCATTATTTCTATTAACCCATAATATTTCTAATCATCAAATCCATACAACATAATTTCATTTTTTTCTGTTTCCGGCAAAAAGTCCAAAAAAGGCTTCCAGTTAGCATTAAAATTACACAATGTCTTATCTCGAATCAAAGCCGTCAATTTTGCCATCTCAGCCAATTCCTTCAGTTTCACCATCCATTCTTCCATTGTAAGAAGTATCTTGTCTTTCCACCTCGGCCTTGCTGCTGTTATATATAAAAACAAAGTTCCATAAGTTTTTTTCCAAAAACGTACTCCTAGTTTCCACCCAGCACATTGACTCTTTTCCATACTTGCAGAATTTAATACAAAAATCTCATTCTAATGATGGCATGCAAATTACAAGCAATATGGAATTACTCATACAGAAAAATTCTAAAGAAAAGTCACACAAGGTTTCAGCTTTTTATATAAATAGATTATCTGCAATATCATTGCAAATATAATTATTTTATTATGGTTCTATGATAAACAGAAATGTATTAAGAAGGTTTTTTAAAAAGTTATTTTACAGAAAGCGTTTACAAGATCCTTATAATCCTAATAAAGATACTATATCAAATCAAGCAGGGCATGTTTAAGAATATAGCAAGGTATAACTTGCCCATTTTTAAATCTTTTTAATCTGTATTTAGGAATTGTTGATGGGGGAAGGTCTCAAAGAATGACATTGATTGGCAATACATCTTGGACAAGAACAATTTCTGCCAGTCTCTCATCTACTGTACAATGCTAGTCATTTGTCAGAGTAGCCACTGAGAAAAAATAGAAACAATTACTCAGGTGCTGAGCTATTCAATATTGAATATTGCAACTTTGTATTTTATACAAACTGAGCGAGGGACAATCACTTTTTTTCTTCTGAATGTCCTAAGGTCTTAAGTTAAGGTAAGCTATCAAACATTTTTTTTTAATGTATTTTTAAAATAAAGAAGTTAGCAGGCCATTTGTAGACAATTCATAATAGATACCACAATTCAGATCTTGTGGAATTTGGTTGGCAGTCATAGATAATAAAAGGCTAATATACCTAAGACGACAAAATTCCAGAGAGCTAGTAGATGACAGCAAGGAGTTAGACTTTTCTGCTTCTTATGTTTACTGCTCAGAGTCACAATGACAGCTATATAAACCACTGTAATAAATTAATAAATAAATATGAATTTTTGCAGCCCAGATGTGGTAGCCCTAATGCAATCACTCTATAAAAGGACAAATGACCTCACTTTTCCCAAAAAACAAAAAGAAAGCCCTTTACTTCTTTTTCATGTTGCCACTGTAGTTCAGCTGAACAGACAAGTCTTAGAAAAATTAAGTTTAGCTTTTTTTCATTCTTAAATAAGTTCTATATCACATTAACCATAGAGTGGCCAAATTACTTTTCCATCACTAACATAGAAATAACAAAGGTTTACTAAACAGCACGGCTATTGAGGAACATTTCAAATTAATGATTGATATCTGATTAATTAATTGCCATCAAGTCAGTGTCAGTTCATAGCAACCACATAGATAGATCTAGGAGGTTCTGTTCCCAACCTGGTCCTTCAGATCCTTCCACCTTTCCGAGAACTATAGACTTCTCAAGAGGACTAGGTCTTCACATAATATATCCAAAATATGATAATTTGAGCCTGGTTATTTGTTCTCAAGTGGAAACTCTCGATTGATTTCAAATTAATATTAAGCCATAAAATCTGTTTACATGCCAAAACCAAACAAACCATCCTATGGTTTCATGTAATATATCAATCTACCAATGAGAATTATTTGGGTTTTCCCAACTGCCAAGACTATATTTTGAACTTAGGGTTTTGACATTAACATGCCTTGGTTAGAATCCAAAATGAGATATGTTGGTACCTTTGTTCAAGCAGTTCAGTACAGTTCTACTCCATGCCTGGAATGTAGAGGTTGATCAGACCAGTGATTTATAGTATCAACTAGCCCACTGCTGTGGCAATAAATCACTGATGCTGGCAGGTTTGGTATTGCTATGGTGATGGCTAGATGAATCGTTAGGTTGGAAGACCTTGTAATATGAAGCAATATTTGTCAGGTTTGACAAGAGTGGGAGATGGGAGGATGAGGCAGGTATTTTAGATAGCCTGTAACTATTCATCCTGCATTCATCAGCAATTGGCTTAAAGAAGCTAACGGTGATCTAAGGCCAGATACAATTCTAATAGTTTTTCAGGTCATCTGTTCCTATTGAGACTGAAAGCTGCAAAACATTCGTTGATTATCTGCAGCACAGGCACCGTAGAACATAAGTCAACCTAGCATTTTTTTGTTGGTTGGGATTATGCTAAGGCACTATTTGTTGAATAAGCCATCATGTTTGAGTTTACATATAACATTACACTATAAACCATAATTTATACCACTTAATGGCTGCATTTACACATAATACAAAACCAATACCAAGCAAACCACATTATGGCTTAGCATTGAGTCTCAACAAACAGCTCGGGAAGACCAATATTTATATGGTTCAGCACATGGTGATGAATTTCACCTCATTAATTCATATGGAAAAGCAGTACTGTTCTGGCGAGTTTCAAAGCATGAGTGCTATTTCCTTGTATAAGATACTATCAGTGCTACAAGGGACTGTTTACAATAAATGGATCAATGACAACCAAGAGCAAGCTCTTAATTTACTTAGGCCAACCTCCAGCAACCTGGTGTTGGCTAAGGATTTCAGGGCTTTGTAGTGAAAACAGGGCAGGGCAACAGGTCAGAGAAAGCTGGCTTAGGTAATAAAATTGAAAACTGAAAAGCTGGGAGTTAAGTCCTTCCCAGCTGTAACAACTGGAAGTGTGTGGTATACAGAAATATGTGACCTACTTGCCCTTGCTTTTTGCTCTCAAGATCAACCTTCCTGAATGTTGACATCATTGCCAAAAATATCCCCAATCTGATTGAGATGCTGAATTATAAATGGTTTTGCCATGCTTAATTAGGGAATCAAATAGGTCCCACCATGACCACTTGCCAAAGCACAATTAATCTTTTCTAAATGATTGTTTGAGAATGCCAATCTGATCTATTCACCTTTTATTCTGACGGTATCCCCGCATGACAATAATGAATGAAATTCTTGGGCCAAATTCTCTGTAAAAAGTTCTGAAGAAACATTACAATCATTAAATTACATTTCTGTTTTTATTAATTATAATACCTGATCTCATTGATTGCATTAAGAGGGACTTAACCTAAACTGCCCCCCACTCTCCAGATATATGGACCAACTTCCAGAATTCCCAGCCAGCAAGAATGAAAATTCTGGAACTAGAAGTTCTTATCTGGAGGGAAGACTGACAGATTATATTAGCATATTTTTACAGTATATTGAACCAGGGTATAAGAATTACAGCAGTGGAGCACTTCAGATTCAGTTACAAAAAGATATTTTGGAGTGCATGGGAGCACAAACGTAGCATTTGACCATAACTCTATAAAGCAGCTGCATCTTTTCCCAGGATCACGTGTTAACCATGTGACTGTATGGCCAACCCTACCATAAGGCAAAGTGATTAAGTAAGGCTTCTCCTTCAGGTGGCAGATATTAAAGCAGACAGAATCATGGATACATCACAGCCAGTCCTCTATCCCCAACCTACCTTGTAGATCAACTTCTGTATGTATGCTTATTTATTTATTAGTTTTATAAGCACCAAATCAAAAGATTCTAGGAGGCATACAAAATTAAAACCACATAAAAATACAGTATTAAACCACATATACAAATACAACACATTGAGGAGAAAAATGCAAATACCAGCCACCACCAGTCATGATCACAAATCGACCTGACCTTTGGCTTTTGAAAAACCTTTGAAAAGCCAGGTTTTTAGACATTTTCTGAAAAACAACAAGTTCAGAGCCAGATGAACCTCTGCAGGGGGGTGGAGTTGGCAACAGAGAAGGCATAGCTCTACGATTCCACAAGATGACTCTGTTTAGTTGATGAGACACACAGCATGCATGCCCTGTCTGATCTTATAGCACGGGCAAAGATAGTTGGAGGATGGCAGTCCCGTAAATAAGGGGGAATGCTATTCGATCCTTCAATACAGGCAAGTAAAATATCTTGAGCTGGCCTTGCTGAGCATTCTCCTGTTCTATGAACCCCCTTCTAATTTCTCCATTTATCAAAAGGTCTTTTATTTATTGGGCTCAGTATGTTACTTGGGACTATAATGAGAGAGTGGAAAAATGTCCATCAATGTCAATCTCACATGACATATGAAATCCTTTTTTTCTCATCCCACATTCACATAGTCTGTGAACGTGTGCATCTGTAAATGCAGGCCAGGTCTGGGACCTTTAAACATCCACTTAAATATAGGTGGGTTTGGGGCATGACCTATGAATATAGTCCCTTCTTTCTATCACACACTCCCGGACTATGGGATGGGGAAGGGAAAAATAGGGTTTCAAATTTCATGAGGGAATTGCCCACAACAGTAACATTAAACTAGCTATTCTCTCGCTCAGGCTCTACTTTAATTTCCCAGAAGATCTTATTTAGTGGCTTGTGATATTTTGCTCCACTATTGTGGAAAGGGGGGGGGGGGTATCACCATTAGCTTGATAAAAATAACATCTAACATAACAATAAATCCATTTGTAGGGAAAAAATAGGCAGGTCTGTTTGACATCTGCACATTTGCCACATTAATTTTGTTCATGATAGTACATAGAGAATTTATTATAACTATTATGGATCTCTGAATTTTCATAAATTCAAGCTGAAATGGCTTTTGATTAACATTCATATTGAAAAGCACTCTATATGCTACTCCCTTTTTTCAGTGTTTCGTAGATTTAAAGGGGGTCATTCTGAAGGGAAGCAGAAGCAATGGCAAGTGACTTGGGTGATCAATCATCCACGCCATAATGGATTGGGATAAAAATGTTCAGACATCCATGGTTTAACTGAAACATGAATGGGCTTCTGACAAATTACTTAACTTAAACTCACATTCTGACCAAGATGTGACTTCTATTTTTCTATTCCAATCCCCCAAGGAGGCTCGAAATTATACATTTCATTAAGTCTATAGTTTGCTCTATCTGATGCAAATCAGGGCATTATTTATATTTTTAAATTATTGCAAACATAAGGATTAATCCTAGATCCAGAACTCGTTAGCTACTTTATCACTTACCTGACCAAATTCACAAAGACGTAAAATATTGATTACTGAATAAACCCATGTTCTGGATTTGCACAGTACCCAAATAGGCTGCATTCCAGCAACAAGTTAAGCCACAATAAAACTAAGATTAAAACGAATTAAGCTTAGCATTGTCTAAGGGTGGCAGCTGTCTTCAACTGTTTCAGTTTAAGTGTGTTGGGCAAATGCAGGCAGAATGTGGTAAGGTAAAGGGTTAACTTATTTAAAAGTCTTGCCTGTTATTTTCACAGCTTGAAGGTGTTGTATCTCCCTGCTGGTATGAGATCTATTATTATGGCATGTCATTCCATCAATTTTATAATCATGTGCACTTCACATGACCTACTTTTGGTATGTCTTTCCAAACCATATCCAGATGCATTTTGTAGAGTAATATTTCACTGTCACTTAAAAGACAGTGAAATATTCCTTCCTCTCCTAATTTATCAGTAAGAGCCCATTCCTTTAAAAATAATACACCAATAATAACACTACAGGAAGGAAATATTCTCAGTAAATAAATGTTGACTACATTCAGCATATTCAGATCTCTACAAAACATTCCAATTGTTCTTTATTCAGTATTATTTCCCCTTTGAAATGAACATTTGTGGAACTCTGGGTATGAGCTTTTTTCCCCCTTAAATAGAACTAAACTACAATATGTCTAGATGATAAAGGACAGCTCTCCAGGACATTGCTCCTGGAAAATACAGCTCCAATTTAATAGCTCCAGGTAAATCAGTTCTAACTTGATTCACATTGGAGACTTGAGATCAGAGAGGTCATGATTTGAGTCAATTTTGCAGTTGAAAATGCAAACTAATTCAATTCAGGATTTATATGAAAAAGATTTGTCCATGGGATATGGGAAACATCAAAACCGCATCCTTTACACAGCTCTACCATTTAATAAAGAGCTTGCTGAAAATATTTTATATATCTGCAAGTTATTTACATTTAAGAAGTTCAGAATATTTCGTTATGAAAATCCTACATTAGAACTAAACAGAAAAATTCTAGATCTTTGTAAATATATTAAAAATGTGGGTGATTCTTTCTTTGCATTTTGTTGTCTGTTTATATGAAAATGCTGGGTATATATATCCATTGATATTATGATCTACTTGTGAATAGTCAGCTATATCATCCTTCAGGATGGTTTTATTGTGTCTACAGCATGTGATTTGCTAACAATTTCATTGGTAGCTAAATTGCTCGTAGCAGGAGTAGACAACTTTGTTGGGCATGGAGGCATCCTCTTTTGGATGATGTTAAGGGTGCTCACAAAATGGCTGCCATAAAGGATGCGGTCAGCTACAAAAGCACAGTTTATCAGAAAACAAGCTGGTAAGATTACTCACTGCCAATCCCTTCTATCATTACCTTTCCTGTGTTCTTTTCTGGATAGACTCATGTACTTTCAGAGCACTGGGATACAGTCACCCCATATTTTTTTTAAAATGTTAGAAGATTGCCTAAAGGCCTTTAAGAGGTCCAGGGCCACTTTCATTAAAAATTACGGTAGAGGACGGCACTTGAATTTACAGCACGACAGCTTTCCTTTTTTAAAATTTATTCTGCAATTTAATTGAAATATTTCATGCTGCCTTTCCATTTTATAAGGGGCCTAGGGTGGGTTACAAAAAGGATTTAAAAACCAACCAAGTTTTTTAAATAGTAGTAGACACAAAATAAAAGCAAGCTGTTCTTCTGCCCCTGAAGATGTAAGTCTTCATCTGAACATGAGAGAAAAGAAGAAATGGATTTTACCAGAAAAGGAAATATTCCAGTTGCCTGGTTGCTGAGGGGTGACTGACAAATATGGAAACTGGGCATCAAATCAGAATTCTAATTAATTTTATTCAATTTACAAACTGAAAAGTTGGACAAATAATGTAGAACTGCTAATGAAATCCCATAGTTTCCCATACATATTCAGTACATCAGCTTTGCATACACCAAATAAAATGGTCAGTTACAGAAAGAATGGTGGCTAATTTTGCTGCATTTCACCTTGCTGTGATATTATTTCTAAAGTGTTTATAGTATGCATTTATGCTGACATAGCTTTTGATATATAATTGTTGCAACCCTTCTTTTATATCACTTGTTATACCTTAGTTTATTGTTCTGCTACTGATTGAAAGGGCTGTCACAGTTTCCAGGGGACTTCCTTTGTGAGTCTTCCTAATTTTTCTACATATAGAAATTGGAACAATTTTCAAAGAGGTAAAAGAAAAACAGTAGACTCATCACTGCTTATTTATTTCAGACTTAAATTTCAAGCAAAGAAAATTTGGCACAGGAATAGAATCAAGGGATGTGATTTACCATAAATGCTTCTTTTTTTACTATTCTGTGGCTGGAATCCTAAACCCATTTCCATGGGATTATGCTCCATGAAACTTGAGTTCTGAATCAGTACATAAATATTGCACCATAATGTGGAATAGATGTATTATCATCTGAATTATAACTGTGGTCAAAAAAGAGAGTTATTACTTTAATATGGGAGGTGAAATGATATATATAATGGTAATGCTCGCTGATAAAAATGCTTCTGTAGAAGAGAAAAGTAGTAGTATTTCTTTGTTCCTAAATGATAAAATTATATTGGAGTTAGGAAGCATAAACATAATCTGGAGAAGGGTAGCATTTCACAAGATACATGAATTTGCTCAGGTAATCTTAGGCTGTGCTTTCTCTATTTTACTCAGATGGATGACCACTGAACAGGTGGGTTCTTCTAAATAAATGAGCATATGGTTGTGTTGTTATATAGACTTGTATGAGCTTAGCTTAGCTATACATTTGTTACATTGATTCTGATAAGACTTTTTTCCTGATTTAGAACTGCAGTCTAAATCCAGTCCATAATATTCAAGTAACCCAAAGTCATTGATGATATATAACAGTAAAAATATTAACCTATTTAACACACTGATTATGCATCTCCAATGTCTCCCTGAATTGTTTTCATACATTTAAAAACAGTGCATACTAATAATAGGGCATAATAACAACAAAAATAGTACAGAATCTCACTGATACAATCTTTATTTTGGGTTTGCACCAATGAATACCTAAGCCACTCCTCTGTGTTTCATAAAATGCTCTCACATAGATGTTTTCCAATGGAAAACACCACTTTTCTGCTGGATCACCTTGAACAGTTTTAGCCTACCTCAGCAGCAGGGTGGCCCCAAGATGGAGGCTCCTTTGTGAGGACATGTCCTTCACAAGTTGCCCCAGTTCCAAGTGGGCCGTCTTGGAACCGGGGCAAGGAAGGTGTGTGAATGGACTCTTAGAAGCAACCAAAGTTTAGCTATTTAGATGGCAGGAAGGTATCATATTGTAACATGTGCACTGGGTATAAGATAGACCAGCTGCACACAGAGGCACCTTCTAGCAAGCAGTAGAACTGGCTATTTTGTTATATAGAGTGAATGCTGCTTCTTTCTCAGATGCAGGTAGTTTCTGGAACCATTTTTCCAATAGTTTTGAGTTTTTTTCTCTTGAAATGTTTATTTGATGCTTTGTCCTTATTAAAGAATTGTTTCACACTTTATATTTTAAACTACCTCAAGAAAGAAGAAAGTATATTCCTGCTTGATATCAGTGTAGTATATCAGTGTGGTGCTCTGAAATAATCCATTGGCCTATTTTCAGGTGGTCCTGTCAGCCTAATTTCAAAAGCCTGTTCCAAGAGATTAGTTTAGATCTCTGGCAAGACTAATTTCCCCCTTCCCTTGCCATGGAGAAGGGGGAAAAGGACGAAAGGCAAAAATCAGAGACAGAGACGAAACCCCTGCAGTGCTAGTATGTGCACCTTTAATACATTACTTCTGCCATACTAGGAGGAATGCAATGCAGTTGTTTCTGATGCAAGGACTAGCCAACTGATTTTGTAGGAAAGCAAGTTTTCCTGCTTTAGGAATAGATAATATGGCTCCAATATGAGGAAAATATGTTTCCAAAAAGATTAAATTTAGCACATCTAGCATATGTTTAGCATATAGCAAAACAATATTTCTACTGGAGTTCTAGTCTTAGTATTTTCAGAGTATTAAGTGACATTTCTGGTCCTCCCTCCCTGCATATAAAATTGTTCACTTTCCCCAGTAATCCAGTACTTTGTGGCTCATTTGTCAGTGCTACTGAAGAGCCATGATTCAACAATTTTCTCTTGGCTTATCAGGCACACAGCCCAGGAAAGTGGGTGTATTCTGAGCTAAGAAGAGCACTTTGCTCCACTTCAAGAAAAAATAAATCTCAGACATTATATGCTTCAGCTATAAGCAATCAGCAACATCTATATATCAAGGTTGCCATACATACATACATACACACACACACATACATGTTGGGGGGGGGATGTCAATAAAAGCCAACCTTTGCTGATTTGTAACAGGGTCTCTCATATTTATAAATTCTCAAGCTCCAGTTCTCTTTAATCTCCAGGGTTTGCTGTTTTTCTCCTCTTTGCCAGTCTGTTGAAAAAATTGCCAATTTATTTTCATTTTTCATAGCATCTTACAGAATAAAATCATATATTCTAAGAGTCAATTCAATTCTCCAAAGTGCTCGTCTTTATATAGCCCAAACAATGTCATCCATATATTAAAAGGAAGTAGGAACAAATTCATGAGACTATTTGTTATTTTATTATAAGAATTTGTAGGGCCATCCCACTCACAGATTGTAACTCCAGGTGGTATACATCAGTAAAAGAAATAAAAAGTAACAAAATCAAAAATAAATATGAAATGGAGCAATATAACAAATCACAGTAAAGACATAACACATAGCCACAGAAACACATACAGTAGCTCACACTGGATGTAGCAAACCCTCACTCTCACAGCAGAAGGGGCTCATCTAAGATCTTGGTCCAACACATGGGAGAACAGCCAGGTCTTCGTGGCTTTGTGAAAGGCTAATTCACAGAAGTACTAACAGCTTTTAAGGAAAAATAATCAAAATGGGAAAGGAAACAATAACAGTTCAATAAGGACTGAATATGCTTAATCATCACTGAATTCCGACTGATATTTGAAGGATGAACATAACCACGCAGGGATGAGGAGGAGAGGAGAAATACAGTCTTGGAAGGGGACATGACTAGCTGGCACCCTGAATAAGAGCACTCTACATTGAAACATGCTGTTCTAAGACTCACTCTTGTATCTTCACATGGCAATCTGATGCCTATATACTCAGAAAAAGTTCCACTGAGTGGAATTGTTTGTGCAATAAGTGTGTCTAGATGATAGCATAATCTCCTTTGCAGTGGACCTTTGATGTACACTAAAACCTTTATTGTGTTCTCATGGTGCTCACAGTTCCAGGAGCACCAGGAGGAGTAGGGAACCTTTGGGAAACCACATTTGGGGGGAACGGATGGTTGCAAAATGAGTGAGGCCACATCAAAGATGAGAGCCAGAAAGCTTTTTCAGCAAGTCTGAAGGCTTTTTAACAGGATATGCCCTATTTTAGGCTTTTCACTGCGGTTTTCATTGCTTCTCTCCTCAAAATTACAAGAAACTGTGCTGCCTGTTGCTAAAATTTTGCTGCCTCAGTATAGATAGCAGAAGGTTTTAGCTTGAGGTTAGTGTGCTACTTGTAACTATATCCTAATACTGGTAAATGTTTCCTAGCAAAATGAGAAAGGTGGCTTTCATTCACCTTTAAATGTCTCTCATTTAAATACTCTTAATATTCAGGCAGAAAAGCTTAAAAATATTTGGAACTGATTTGGAGTCTTATGTAAACTCTGGGGATTTGCAGTGATCTACTCATCTTTTTCCTAGTCATATCCAAGTATCATATACCAAGAGCTAAGATTTTTAAAGAACACATGGAAAAGGCCTAATTTAAAAACCACAGAAAAAGGACTAGGAAAAAATATGAGACTTGAAGGTTAAATAAGACATATAATGAATAGATACAACCATGGCAGAGTAATTTGTTAAAGTTCTGACTTTGCTGCTGTAGAAAATGCAGTGTCAGTGCATTGCAAGGTATTTAGTTACAACAGGCTGCAAAGAAAATTACTAAGCCAGTGGCAGGAGATTGTCAAGGAGCAAAATAACCCTCTCTCCCACTGTAAAAATAAAATTAAAATAAGGGAAAATATGACTCATCAATTCCCTGCATATAATATAGAATGCACAGATGTCCAATAATGACATTTTTATGTGAGAAATTTAAAAAAGGGACTTTATTGGCTTTGAGAATCTTACAGTCCTTTGATTCTCTAAAGGAACCTCTTTTCCACTGCTGAAAAGTAAAGGATCTCAAATGTATTGAAGTATTGTCATTCGGTAAGAGCAAAATCTGGCAGTTTGTCTCCTTCATCACTGAAGAAAGATTATGATCTGCACAAAAGCACAGCTTTTCCCCAACATCCAGAATTTTAAGCACACAAATGTGGTCCCTCTTCTTTTCCCAAAGAAACTTTTGGAATTCCCTACCAGAAAGAGAAGAAACAGACAGCTAAGGAATATGTTCTTTGCTTGGGATGACTGTTGCCTTCATCTCTCCTCCCTGAGGCCATCACTTGATTATCCTGGGGAAAAGGGCAGCAAAAACACCTTTTCCAGTAAAGTGACCTTTCCATCACTTTTAGATATTATAAGAATTATGAATTATTAAAAGTTTAATAGTTTTCCTTTTCCCTCCTTTTTCCTTTGTAGTCTGTCTTTTTAGATTGCAAGTCTGGGAGCACTGACTGTCTTCTTTTCATCAATTTGAAAGCTGTTTTTATTATTCTTTAATCTGGGTTAGCAGCCATTCAAAGTAAAGAGATTGTTGCAATTGCTCCTAATAAATAAATAAATAAATGAATGAATGAATGAATGAATGAATGATAGTGAGCAGGGGAGTGGGGACTGTAATATTATGCCTAAATTCAAATTCATCCTAAGCCATAATGTGGCTTGCTCGTTTGTAGCTTGCTGTGATATGTGAACCTATGCATTATGGCTTATAAACCATAGTATAGGCCTTACTCTTATACATATATGAACCAGCCCATTGTGGCTTATTCAACAAACTATTTTTTAAAACAAACCCATAGCTTAGTGTGATGTGATATTAATGTAGAAATTTAGTACACCTTTCTTCTTATGATGTTATAGTGGACTACTTACATTTTTTTAAAAAAATTGCAACATAATATTCATGATCCTTCCTTTTTCTTTTTGTCATTTGGATAATTAATATATATAACATGAAGATAGAAATAGCATGATGAAGGAAGTGTGGATTCAGTCAAATGGCTGCCAATGCCACATTAAGATGCACTGAAATTTGAAAGAAGCTGGAAGCTTGTTCAAAGGGGCACAGGCTTCACCCTTTTGTTTGTCAGCTTCCAGCAGACCAAACACAGCATAACAAAACAGTGTGACAGAAACAGCTGACAGCAACAATCTTGCGGGGGGGGAGTTTTTATGTTCAATCATCTTGTCTTCATTGATTTCATGCATCTTCTGTTCATCAACAGGTCATAATAAAAGGGGACAAATAATATCAAAAGGTTTGTTTTGAGTTAAGTATTCCAATATTTGCTATTAACACTAAATTCTCACCCTCATTTTCATTGTGTTCAGGGGATTTTCATATATAAACATGCAGAACTCCCATGATTAAATCTGCTTTTATAGAGTGCTGGCAATTGGTTGGTAAAGTAATATCTCAGCAATTCTCTGCAACTGCTACTGCTCAAACAGTCCCCGTTATAAACCCAAACTCATAGATATTGTTTAGTGTTTGGTGTCCCTCATTTATGGAAAATGTCTTGCAGTTAGCCCTTAGTTGCAAAAATGACTCTTCACACGTTTGTATAAGTGAGGCTGATTCAGCTGAATTTCATATTAATTTCATGCCATATTAAGGAAAACTTGGCAGACCTAACTAAGTCCCTTTTTCTGCTTACAAACAACATTAAATACATAATCACCAGAAGATACTCCTGCTCCAGTAGCAAACAGCCAGCATCACTATCATGAACATGGCAAGTATTTCATTTTAATTTTGTAGTAGAAAGGATGTAAAAGAATGATGGGCACAACGACCGGTCTAAGTATAGGATTTTGTTTTAGATCTCCCAAGAATTTTAGAAGAGGAGAATTAAGGGAGACTGATACCATCCATACACAATCAGGAAACAGACTGCTACTGCAGTCAAGCTAAGTATGATTATTATGATTACTGCTATTCCACTGATAATCTGTCCTTCATCTGGAGCTCAAGATGTCACACATGAGGTCTCCCCTCATTTATTTCCCATAACAATTTGTGGTGTACAATAGGTTGGGCTGATAGGGAGGCTGACCCAAATCACCTAGTGGGCTGTATAGTTAAGAAGAGTGTCAACTGCATTTTCCTGAACATGGTCTAACACCCTAATCATTACACCACACTGTTTTCCCAGATCCGTAGATAACTTCAGCATTTAACTTACGGTACTTTGGAAACAGCAGAACTTTGTTGGATAGGGTGGAGCTTAGCCAAGCACCACTGTGTGAAAAGGAAGGGGAAAGTAAACAAAGTCTTGAAATATGAACGGTTAGTTCTTCTAACGTTTTGTAACATTCACAAGCTATCTTTTCAGTACAGTTCTGAAATCCATGTTTCACTTGAAACAGCTTGATCTCTTCCAACTTGAAAATACTTCTACAGAGTTGGATATCATAACAATTTTGATCCGCCCTTAATAATAACGCTTCAAACAGATTTAAACTTTGTGCCCATCATTATCTTAAGTTTTCAAACATCCAGATAAGTGATTTCTGTAACACCTTTAGAATTCATAATTGTGCACTAGAAAACAAGAATCTGCTGTCCATGGTTCTGCTAGCAAGTTATCTAGCAGAGAGAGCTAGGGGAGATAAAGTTAATACAAGTAGAGGAATCTAAGAGAAAACAACAAAGAACACACTCGTATAGGTACAAAGATAACTTTTTAAAACACATTTCAGTTTAATTATTGTTTGTCTATAGGAAACAAAGAAAAGATGCCAGAGTTATAACTCTCTCCATTGGGGAGTTTGTACTGGCAAAAATCCTCACGTATGGTAGTAAAATTTTCCAGAACGCTGAGACTTGATGGGAACAAAATGTTGACTATTTATCTCCTACCATCTGCAAATGAGTTAGTCTGACACAGATTCTCATTATATCTACAACTTGCTGAATATATAAAATAGAAGATAAGATCGTCATGCCTTCATCAGGAATTTGAGCATATTTTATTTATATTTTCAGGCTTCTCTTAATTTTCAGGTAAGCACAGAGTGTCCACTTCAGTGCTTTTTAAATCAAATCACAGACATCCTTGATCAGTCCAGTTTTATTAATAGCAACTGTTAAATTATGCATGCATCTAACATAAAGCAGGCTAGGTAACCTTTTTGTGGCCTGCTCTAAGTTTTTTTTTTTTTTTTCCAGCTGCAGGAACTGAAGGGGAGACGATCGGTGATATGTTAACATCATAAGGGGGTGGGCTAGAAATGTTTGGTCTGTTTTGAAGACTGTTTCAGGATCAGGGGTCTAAAAAAGGTAAGGGGTTTGTTTTGTCTCAGAGATGGTTTATGCTCCAGTTTCCATCATTATTCTCATGATTTTTTTTTCAACAATAATGCTGCTAAAATTGGCTGATCTACTACATTTCAATGGCATTCAGTGGGAGCTGCAAATTGGGGTTGGGGGCTGCATGTGATCCATAGGCCACAGATTGCCTACCTCTACTGAAATTATCACATAGAGAAAAATACGGAAGATCAGTCTTGAAAAGACTGAATTCTTTACACTCTTGTTGTAAGTTAACAGGCAGAAACACAGCTAATTTCTGTGCTTACATTCAGAGGCTATTCTGCTGTCTTTCACCAAATGAATGTAAGAATACCTACATCCATCTAAAGTCAGGAAATGTTCCTGCTAGGAGCATTTAAATGAGACTTAAAATCAGTTCCTAGTTTCCTCAAAGGCTGTTTTGGTTGTGCATATCTAACACTTTTTTAGACCTGAAAAGTTACCATACCTTACAGGCCTGAAAGCAATTCCATCTCAGGAAGCTAAAAAAGCAATTAGGAGATATTTAAGAAGGGATTTTCACTGTCTGAACTCTTCTCTGTCATTAACCTTTCCATTGAAACATATCCTAACACCTTTGACTAGAACATCTAAAAATGCTGGCTAACTGTGTTTCACAGCATTTCCATTGTTGTGTGTGTCATGCAAAACCCTAATCAGGAACACGGAAAAATCCTACTACCCACTCTAGCTTTACATGGCTCAATTAAGTACTTTAGATTTGATTTCATATTGGGTACACTGTGCTAAATAATAATATTTATAGCAGGTCTTTTTCTTCATTGAAAAGATGAACTACCAAGCTGCTATATTTTTAAAAATAAATATCAAAAATTTTAAAAAGCCATTCAATTTTTAAACAAAGTAAAACTTGGCCAAACTAATAATATTGATAGGTCTTTTCCCTATGTTTATATAAACAAGTGCAAAGGTAGAAAGTGAGTACATCTTGTAAATCCAGAATTTTAAATGGATAAGGAAGTCTTTCCATAAGCCGCTATTAAAATTTGTCTCTTGACTGCAATGCCTTAGAGAAGTAAGTTTTTTCAAGAAGGAAGTTAATAATGTAGTAATTTCCTGGATAGGACATCCCTGGACACTTTCACTTACAATGAAATGAACAGGAAGCCACTAGAATCTATGAGTTTGGATGAGAAAATCATAAGATAGTAGGTTAATTAGCAACAACACTCCAATAGCTATTTTCCCAGTAGCTTAAACTGGTCTTTGTTCTAATTTGATTATGTAAAGCAAATTGAGATTTAAGGGTGAAAAAAAACCTTCAATGTCTTATAAATAATCGGATTTAAGGAGGTTTTTCTTCTTCAAAGAAATGGTAGAATAATTGGATAGAGTTAAATTGTTATAAAATAAAAATATAATTAAGGGTTGTAAGCTTCTTATCTATCAAAGGTGGTTCAGTAATAAAGGAAACATGATCACTTTGTAATGGAGAAAACTAACCAGCCTTTCAATTCTTCTGGGAACATGATGGCTTTGGGCTTGGTCCCTGTCCATAGACCTTGCTTCTGCTATTAAATATATCTTGCTTAAGTTGATTATTTTATCATTTACGTACTAACAATTTATATTAACAATGTGTTACTATATTGTTTATATTAATTTATCACTTAAAACATTTATTTATCCCCTGTTTGCAACATTAAAAATACCTTTAAAAATAGCCAATTCTGAGTAACGCTCCCTTTTGAGGAAGTGGATAGCACATAAAAATGTTAATTCTTTTCCCCTAGAAAAGAAGGAGAGACATATGCTAAGAATTAGCTACTTGGATTGAAACAATGGATTGATACAAACAGATTGATACAGAAGGGTTCTTTCTTCAACTGGGTAAGAAGGTTGCAGAGTTGGATGAGTGTGCTAAATCTGGGTAAGATGCATTTTTGGCAAACTAAGGAATTCTGCTTCTATTGTAATCTGCATTGTCCATTAGGTTTTTGTTGTCCACAGCACTTTGCAGAAAAATACACATAAACAAAAAAGGTAAATCTATGGTAGTGAACAGATGGAAAACAATGCAGTTTTCTTGGCAGTGTTACAATGGTGGGTTTCCATTGCCTTCTCCTGCTACATTTTTTTCAATTTCCCAAGCTAGCCAGTAGCCCCAAAATTATCATGTGGTTCCCCCCAAATAGTGAATAAGCACATAAGTAAATCAATATGTTGGCAGCTTTTTTCACATGCCTTTATCATTTTGAAAGGTACATTTTTTTTCTAGATTCATATTTTAAGCACTAAATAACCATTAGCTGGAACTTGGATCTATCAACTGAATAATGGCCCCATCTTTTGACAACAGTTTGAATTTGTAATTGTAAGTTAATTAAGTATGAAATCAGCTGATGCTTGCACTCTGTTTTACAATATATTCATTTCAGTACTGTGCAATGTTTATTTTTCTTCACCGTATCAATGTTAACTGCATAAGATTCTTGTCCAGATTATTCCATATCTTGTATGATAAGATTTTTCAGCTGACAGATATTAAAAAGATCTTTTTGCTCTTGGGAAATGATGAGCTTTTGTTTCAAGAAGAGTTGGCATATAAATGTGGATTGATCCTATTTCACATAGAGCAGAGCTATTAAGTAGCTGAAGCAAAGTTTGTTTTTTTAAAAAATCCCTATCTTTGACATAAATACTGCTTTCTAAAATATAACATCCTTCTTTTTAGAGTTCCTGACTTCAAATATTCACCTTAAGGTCTGAAGAGATGGCATCTTTTCTTTAGCTACAGTTTTAGACATTTTGCACGTGCTGTAAAGCAGTGTTTTTCAAACTTGGCAACTTTAAGGTATGTGGACTTCAAGTCCCAAAATAATTCCCCAGCCAGGATGCTGACTGGGGAATTCTGAGAGTTGAAGCCCACACATATGCTCTATTGCTTTACAGCAGTTTGAAAAACACTGCTCTAAAGCAATATTTGCTTCCTTGTTTATTACCAAATACCATGTTCCACTAAGCACAGCCTATTTCCTCTAACAAAAAGTACATAGAAGGTTGGTATGGCTAAGGTGAGCCAAATCTCAAACACTAAAAATAAAAGTTTACAGTAAAACAAGAATTATGCATTAAGTCGTACAGTAATGTGATTTGTTTGAATGAATCTGGTCAGTTCAAAGCTATTGTTTGGTAGCTCCTTGGCTGCAACTGTGGTCTTGTGTGAACAGTATGCATGTTGCATTTACAGTTCCTGGTTTAATTGATGCCGAAGCTCTAGCCATCCAGAGTTTCATGACAGGACCCACTTTAAAAAAGAGGGACAACAAGCCAGTAATTAACCAAAGAATTGTTTTGCTTGGTCACATCACTGACTCTAGTTTGTTGGTGTCTTCTTTAACTAATTATGGCTTAATGAGATGGGTTAAAATAGCAGCAGAGGGCGAATCAGGTTCATGGCCTCACTGTGCCCCTTGAGATCTTCCTAACAGATCACTTGCAGAAGAAGCAAAAAAGGGGCTCAACAGCAACGTGGGTAGATGAGCTCCTAGGGTGCTTTCTTGCTGGGGGGTGAGAGAACACCCTTATAGGCAAATGAACCAACCTGAATGGGTCAACAGCACAGAATGTAGAAGAGATCAGGACTTCATCAAATTTTTCCATCCCACAGACAACCATGAATTACAATTAAGATTCATGGTAATCAACCTGGAAAGATACTATATTTGAACAGATGAAAATAATAGTGTGATAAAGCTACTATATTATAGAATGCCATAATAGTTCAGTGATCAGGAAATTCAGATTCTTATTTCTATTTAGCCACATAACTGGAGGCACATTCTTTTGCTAAACAGACCCAGGCTGATGTTTCTTCTTAGGCAGGTACTACAGTAATATATTGTCTAAGATACAATGCAGTTGGCCTGTTTATGGGTTAGTATGATATACAGTGGTACCTCGAGTTACGAACTTAATCCGTTCCGTGACTCTGATCGCAACTCGAGTTGGTCGCAACTTGAGGTAAATTTTCCCATAAGGTTCAATGTAAATACGGTTAATCCGTTCCACCCTCCAAATTTGGTCGCACCACGAGGCAAATTTCCCCATAAGGTTCAATGTAAATACGGCTAATCTGCCCTCCGAATTTGGTTGCACCACGAGGCAAATTTCCCCATAAGGTTCAATGTAAATACATACGGTTTTCTTCAAAGCCTTATTCTTGCCAAGCCTGCTCTGCATTTTCTTTGGAGCCATGCTGACAAGCACACCAAAAACCTTCCAAATGCCACAAAACACACAAGCCTCACCGAACGTCTCCTTGCTACTGCGATCTCGCCCACAGGAAGCCGTGACCGCGTGGCAGCAGGGCAAATGGCCGTGGATCCAGTTTGTAGCTCGAGGCGGAGTTCGCATGTCGAGGTAAATTTTTGGGGCTGGAGCTGGTTGTATCTCGAAAAATTCGTAAGGAGGGGCATTCGTAACCCGAGGTACCACTGTATAAACAAACTATTGTGATTTGTACCAAAAAACAAAAACAAAGCAGCATTTATGACTTAGCTCAATGCACAAACCAGCCAATAGTGGCTTATTCAGCAAATTAGTCCACAAAATTGGATATTAATACAATGTGTGAATCCAGCCAATATGTCACTATCCGTAGTAACTGATTGCTATACTGTGGCTGAAATTCTGCTGGAAAGAGAGCAGTTTAGGGATTTGTACTTTCCCCTTCCTTGGCTGGAGATGATGACATCAAAATATTTATGGTATTAAAAAACAATGTATTTTATTTTTGGTTTGTGCTTAGCACGTTGTATGGACCGTCATTGTAGCTTGTCATCTATGGTTCATGCTTAGCGAGTTGTTGGACTGCAATTGTGATTTATTAAGCAAGCAATAGCTAGTGCAATACATGAAGTCATGGTATAACTGTCATACGTCACTTCTCTTTGTCCCACTAGCAGATGCATCCATAGGGGACAGAGGGATGTGTGACATCATGTGTATAATGACGTCATTATGGAAATGACACAAATGCAACTAACACAAATTATATATTTTGTGTTATATGCACAATGATGTCATGGCATATCTGACATCATCATGGCTTTTATTAGACACCTATGTCCAGAATTGTCCAAATAGTTTGACCACTTAGTAATCCTTCTCTTGTTGATATTACATACCACAGGGAGAGATTTAAGGTCATCTAATATGAATCACCTGACTGCAATGCCAGGTTAAGCACCAAGGATCATCTTATTTTCACAAGCTTTTGTTTAGATGGTTTTATGCTCTTTTGTCATTTTGCTTTGCTTGCTTTTAAGTAGTGGATCTGACTAATTTTACTGATATATGATTTTTGTTTTAAAAATAGCTATGTATTTTTATTTTTGTTTTATTGATATATACATTAACTCCAGAAACAGAAATGTGAAGTAAACAAATAATTGAAATTAAAGAAATTACAGCTGACTTTGACATAATGCTGAGCCAAGATTTTAAACCATGGTTTGTTGAAGAAATAGTGGTGAACTATTAAGGACAGTAAGTGATTATTATTATATTGCAATTATATTAAATTAATTATTAAGCCTCAGTAGGTGGATTCAAACAATACTCTAAGCCAAAAGCCAACAGGCTAAAATATGCTTTATGTGTGAGCCAAGTTATCATTGCTTTGATGAACATGTAATATCTAATATCTAATGTCATCTAGTATTTATACAGTTTCCCTTTCCTTTATGAGCCAAGTTATCATTGCTGTTGATGACTTGTAATATCTAATATCTAATGTCATCTAGTATTTATACAGTTTCTCTCTCACAGTCCCCATCATCATCTGCCTTGGTTTTGAATTTTTGTTGTCAAAAAATAAATTGAAAATGGTATGCATTCACTTTAAATTGCAGTGATACCAAATCTTCTTGTTTCCAGACAAGGGGAGACTGAATAAGGCAAAAGAAGAAGAAAAAGTAGAAGGGTCTGTATGTGCCGTTGGATCCAATCCATTTTTCAGTGCTGGAATCATGATTAAAGCATCAATGTCTCTAGAGAAGGCGAGTCCTTGGTCCTACTGTCAAACTGCTCTTCCTAACAGCCAAACCTGCCACCCAGTCACTTAAGGCCACAATTCCATGTCCTGCACCCAGGACAGGAGGGAACCGATTTCAATCTTTTCCCATGCTCCGTTATCTGCGCCCTCCATCTTCTCTTCTCCAAACCAAACATATCCAGTTCCCTCGTCTTCCTTTCGCTGAGGAAACCAAGCCATCATAGCAGCAGACACCCATTATATTAGGCTGACCTTCAGAAATATTCTGTATGTCATTAACAAAAGAAATCAGATCACATCCCCCAGAAAGAAGCAGGGAAAGGAGATAATGCCGCAAGATGCATAACAAATGAAATAAAGACCTAAGCATCTCAGGCTTAATGAAGTCCTTCCTTTGAGACAAGAGGTAAAAATATAAAACTGCTTACAGAGCTCTCTAAAAGAGTGACTTGACAACTTCAGTTATGGCAGCACAATAATAATGCAATCACTCCCTGGAGAAAGCTCAGCAGGCAGCTCTATGTTTTTATCTTGTGACTCTGAGGAAAGTCTTTCCTGTGGCTGAAACAGGTAAGGCTTATCATTCCACCGTATTCATTTTTCTGTATGCTTTCAAAACGTTTTGATATTATCCAGGTATTGATGGTGAATGTAGTCTGTAAGGCGTTTTTACTGATTACAGAGCAATTTCTTATGAAATTTTTTCCAAGCCAAGCAAACTTTTTCTTATCACACAAGGTTGCTTCCAAAGGGCCTGTAGTGACACCCACTGCCAGAGCAATTTCAGCCATAGTCACTCATGCTGTCTCTAAAATAAACATTACAGTGTCTGCCTTCCTCAAGGGGTTCTCCTGTCCCAGCTTATCCAGAAACAAACTTAGCAGCTCATTTATTGATACCAGAATAGAGAGTGAGATGGTATCAGCCATGTTTTTAAGAAGGTCTTTTTACAAAATTAGCACTCCCTGATCAGAATACGCAGGCAAGATCATATTTAGAAGCTCTTCCTTCAGGCTTATTGGCTTATCCTTCATCACATAGCCAATGCACATTTGACTTGGTCTCACTGAAGTCTAGGGATTGCTCCAGATTGCATATATGTATATATGCATAGTTGTGTGTGAAAGAAGGAAGAGCATCCTCCCTCTTCAAAAACAAGGCTTCTTGTATTAAATGCAATATCAAGATTGCAGTTTTCAGTCAGACCTGGACAGAAGAGTCCTTCATGGACAAGATGCTTTCAACTGGAGAATATCTTCTGCAAGCTGTCCACATAGAGGCCTGTAAAGCAAGACACATGGGACCAGCAAGCACACTCAACAGAGTGAGGAATAAATAGAAAGAAATCCTACAAAAGGGAATGATTTTTATGACACTAATAATGTGTATAATGTCGTGGTTAAATTACCAGATTAGGACTAGAAGAAAGAGGTTTGGGTCGCTTTCCATCAAGCACCTTCCTGGATGACTTTGGGCCAGTAGATATCTCAAACTAATGATTTCTATCCCACAGGATAAAATAGATAAACTTGCAGAACTGAGTTCCCTAGAGGAAAAGGGAAATAAAAATCTAGTATTCCTGTGAGTTAATACTGAAGATGGATTCACCCAACAACCTTAGCCATGATTTCTTTAATCATGGTTTTAATAAGAAGTTACAATTGGCTGGGTTTACACCTGTGCTCTTTGTGCCTGTTTCTCCATGTGCAAATACATCCTCCTTGGCATTCATGTCTGTCATTCTCCTTGCCAGTCACCTTGGACACAAGCATACACCCATGGGCATGCTAGACTCTGGCTCCTGCAGGAACCTCGCGCACAAACACACTGCCCTTGTACCTACCTTGCTAGATGCTACAGTGCCCTCTCTGGGTCCTGAAGTCAGACTAGGCAAACTTGCTTCCAGCCTCCTTTTCCACACAAACACTAACTGGACTGTTTAAATGGAGGCACCAAGGAAACCTACATGACTGCATGGTGCAGATGGCAATTGCAGTGGCAGACACAATAGAGGAATTAAAAGATTTGGCATTACATCACCCAGACTTTGCCAGAGAAATTTGACAGGCACTCTGATCTGTTTACTACCTTCTTAGCACAATGCAACTTATATATAAACTTGGGGTCAGAGAGTTTCCTCTTAGATGCTGTTAAGGTGACATTTGTAGTAAAGAACTACAAACCCTGACAGCTCCTGCCCCATATCTTTTGGCTGAAAGCTCTGTATTACACAGCTGAGCATACTGTACTTCATGGAGGAGTTCCATCAGGTTTTTGAACACCCCATCAAAGCCAACATGGCAAATCGATGAATATGCTGGTTATGCCAAGGTGGGTACTCAATGGTACAGGATGCCTCCAAGTTTTGATTACTTGCCCAGGACCTGGCCTGGAATGATGCAGTGCTGCTAACCAATTTCAGGAAGGACTGCCAGACAATGTTCCAGATGGGTTGGTCAGAATGGAACATCCCACTGTACTACACGGTGGTAGATTCAACTAGGTATGCATACAGATGGACAAATGGCAGGGTGCAATGGATGCATATAGGCAAGAGCAGAAGACCTAATCGGACCCATCTGACAAA
This sequence comes from Liasis olivaceus, assembly GCA_030867105.1. Lineage (NCBI taxonomy): Eukaryota > Metazoa > Chordata > Lepidosauria > Squamata > Pythonidae > Liasis > Liasis olivaceus. Next base: position 228,017,342 of record CM061348.1, on the reverse strand, counting down.
CACTGGAACCTCTGTCAAATATTAGAACACTTCGCAATTATTTTCCATTCTACTGGAACAATCTTTCTGTAACTCTTTTTTAGAAAAATATTCGTATAACAAACCCCACATTCCAGATTTCTCCACAACCACACATGTCCTTGCCATTGCCATTTCCACCTCTCAGTAGCTTCACTTGATTAGCAAGCCTCCAAAGAGCCCCTAACAGTTCATTTTCTTGCCTTTGGGGTCAGGTTTCAGGAGAATCAGTTCCAGAACATGCAGATGCTCAGATGGAACAGGAAGGAATCTGCAGATGAGCAAGGACAGTCACTGATTTGCCAGGCTGATTAGCAAACATCTAAAAATTTCAGTCCCACTGAATCAGAGATAACACAGCAATATTCATTCTAGAACAGCAATGAACGTATAGACATTCCAGTGCTTTGCAAGGCTTTGATAAATGATAATAAATCATCCAGACACAACTAAAAATAGACTAAGTGGATATAATTGTTGCTTCCTGGCAACATCAACTTTAATATAACCTATAATGTGATATCGTCTTACTACCAATAAACAATATTGTAAGCCTATCTCGTTCTCTGTTTTATATATTCATCAAACTCTGCCCAATTATTGGGTCTATTTAATGCTCTTCCTGGCTCAGGTCCTGTGTCACCTTTCTGTTCTAGTTTCTCAGGGGTATCCACAGGGCATGGACAAAAAAGTCAAGATAGTGGTCACAACTATGTGATCAAAACTTCATCCACTTTTACATGTGATGTTTTTGACCCCATCCTACAGAACCCACTGCAGTTTCTACTCCACTTTTAAATGGATCCCTGCCCCACTCCTTCAACACTTTCATACATAAAGTTCATCAGTTACAAAGGCTTGAAAAAAGAGCCTAGCAAACTGAGAAAGCTGCAGACTGCTCCAGAACAAGTGTAACTGGGTCACTGAAATGCAAAAATAACTCAAGTAAGGTTAACCATGCCCCATTGATGGGACTGCTTTTACCACGCCCCACTGCACAGGGACCTCCATGGGGGGCGTCAAAACATGCGAGGCAGGTAAAGAAAGGTCAGGGCTTCAGTTGCAGCACCCACCCCGGCTTTTTTGATTCCAGCCCCCTGCAGATGCTCCTGCTGCTGCTGTTCTGTTCTGCACCAGACAGTGCAGAAAAATATCTCCAACCAAATACCTGCTGTTGTTTATGAAAGAAGCATTTTATGTATGCAAGAAAAAGAAAGCCAAGAGTAGAAGTGGGAGGGAGAGCAACCCAAAACTATTGTGACTCAGCAGTTTGCCAAAACATTAATCATGGAAACCAAGTGAAAAACTTCAAACAACCCCCTCAAAGGTCTCTCCAAGTAAAAAATACAAATCCTGAAGTATTACTGTAACATTACGTAACATGTAACATGAAGTATTACTGAAATATTATTGTAACAATACAAAAACTATTACTGTAACATAGGGCTATATGGGGTGTCCAGGGAGGGGTAGCACCTTTGGTGGAGAGGGCTGCCGTGCCCTTTCTAGGGCTGCTCGTTCATCTTTAGTCTGCACCTGGTGCTCAGTTCTCACCTGTGGCTCCAAGTAGCTGTAACACACACAGCAGCCACACTCCAGTAAACCATCTTGGCAGACAGGCCAAATCAGGTGAGGGTAGCTGCCGGGTCTTCAACTCTCAGTAAGATAGGGGATTTGTCTATCCCAGCGTGTGAAGTCTGGCCCTGCAGATTGAACAGAGGAGGCTGATCAGTGGTCCAATGGTCAAAAAGGCAGGCCCAGCAGGCATTGTGGAGCCACTAAGAGCATGACAAGACACTTAGACATCCTGGTCATCCACTGCAGCAGGACAAGTCTCCAGCCACAATGGTTCTTTGTGCCACTGGATTAAGGCCTCTTATGCCGAGAGAGTGAGCCTGCCCTGTGCAACGCATGGACAAAGTGTCTCCATACAGTCATCCAAAAAACCCTCTTTGCTGATGACTGTCTGCTCCTGGCACACAAAGACAGGGATCTACAGTTGATGCTGAACAGATTCTTAGATGCTGCCATGCTGTTTGGCCTGTCAGCGTGAACAGGGCTAAAGTACTTTACCAGCCCATGCCAAACAGCAATCCCGTAGAAGCAAAAATGACTGTTGACAACACCAGCTGACAAATATAAACAGCTTCAAATACTTGGGAAGCATCATCTTGGGAAGCATCATCTTGAGCGATGGGTCTTTGGGCAAAGAAATTGACTCCAGGATCAGCAAGGCCAGCCAGGCACTGGGGTGGCTGCATACTAGAGTGCTCAATCAATACAACATCCATATCTCCACAAAGCTGAAAGTCTACAAAACTCTAGTTATCCCTTCTCTCCTATAGGGATGCGAGTCCTGGTCTCTGTACTGAAGGCACATCAAACAATTGGAGCAATTTCACACATGCACTCTCCACTCCATCTTTGGCATTCATTGGCAAGACCGTGTCTCCAATCTGGACGTTTGCGTGGAGTCCACCAGCATTGAGTACCTGATTATCAGAGCCCAGATGTGGTGGATGGGACATATTATCAGAATGGATGACCACTGTGTGCCTCACCAGTTGCTTTATAGTGTACTTGAGTCTGGGAAGAGACCTCAAGGCCAACCACGCAAGCGTTACAAAGATGCTGTGAAAGAAACCCTATGCCACTGTGACATCCAGCCAGGGGAACTAGAAGCTGCAAAGCTGCAGCTGCGGACAGAATCCACTGGCGGACCCTGTGCTATGAAGCCTCCATCAGCTTTGAAGACAGGCGCCACCAAAAACTGATAGAAAACCATGAGTGGCGTCACAGAATAACACCCACAGTTGCTACAACAATGGACTTCCAATGCCCCCATTATGCTAGATTCTGCGCTTCCAGCCTGGGACTGCAGAGCCACCTCTGTGTCCACAGATGGACTGCACTACAGGGTGTTTTCTTCGAACCCGGAGGATTACCATATTTTATACACACACACACACACTGTAACATCAAGTGCAATGCCAAGAGTCACCATTTAATTACATTTCAGAGTCATGTTCTTTCCTTTCCCGCTGTGGTTGGAAAAGCTGACAGATCAAGTACATGCCAATTTCCAAGCAAAAAGCACAACCTCTGATAATAGTCTGATATGCAGTCATCTTATACATCAAGACAGATCATTTTACTCTTAGCTAAGGGGCATTATTTCTCATCCGAGTCTCCTGCACTGAAAATGTGCGATTCATGCATTTTAATAGTTAAAATTGTACTCATGGAATTAGCACAGCATAACACAAGGAGGATCAATTCTCAAAGGCCTGGGAGACAAAACAAGGGTACAATCCTGTCCCTGAGATCTTCCAGCCTTGGGGTTTGGTTGAAGCCCCTCTATCTACACAGAATGTGAAATACATGGCAATCATGATAGATACACCGCTAGAATATTCTAGGTCAGTGTTGTCCAAACTTGGCCACTTTAAGATGAGTGGACTTCAACTCCCAGAATTCCCCAGTCAGCCATGCTGGCTGGGGAATTCTGGGAGTTGAAGTCCACTCATCTTAAAGTGGCCAAGTTTAGACAACACTGTTCTAGGTAAACCCATGGAGCTGTGTCATTGCGAACAATATATCGAGAGAGCAGCTAAAATGAAGCAGAGTCAGGGATGGGAGATAGACGCATAAGAAAGGAGCAGCTAACTCTACAGTTATATTCTTCCAGGCCACACTGTCTTCCCCACTTGGGAAGTTATGTGCTGTCTACTATGGGGTTCTTAGTTCTGGCAAAGAGCAAGCAACCTGAGACCAGGCTGATCTGTTATAATGACAGGATGCAAGAGTTAAATGCTCTTCTTTCCCAAAAGCATGAGGCTCTCAAGCCATCAGGAGAAAAAGGTGCAAGGTTTTAAACATGTTTTTGCTACAAATATGGCTTGCACTGTACATAACTGTTATTGGATTTCTTCTTAATGGCTTTCATAGTTTTGCAATACACTTAGCTTATCAAGAGCTGTGCCTTGAATCACTGCCTACACTGTTTCCACTCCTGGTATCAACCAAGGGAAAGCTAAGTCTAGACAAAGAAATGGAGCATCTTGGCAATGCAGGCGTGACTTGAGAGATATCCATTCCATGCTCAGTTGTCTGGGCCTCCCTTTAGTCTTGGATCTTCTAAATCTATAGCTGTTTTTACTTGAGATATTTGAACCAATGATTTCAGGAGCACAAGAGTATTTACTTATATGACCCTGGCACTGTAGTTACTAAGTTTTTGTCTTTCATAAATGAAAAAGAGGTATGCCGTCGGTTTTGTTGAAAGGCTCTCTTTCTAGTGTTATCTAATACTACAGCTGATTTTATCTTTCAGGGGCATACATAGGGCCCCAAAAAAGTCAGATGGCAGCCGCAACCACATGATAGAAGCCCTGCACCTTTCTTACATGGGCCACCCACTTAAAAAGGGGTAGGGCTTTAATCACGCAGTCACAACCACTGCCTGGGCTTTTTTCTACCCCCTGCCCCCAATCTCTCCCAGTTGTTGTAAGAACTATTTAAAAACCTAGTTACCTGGCTTCCTTTGTTTTCTTCTCCCCTTCCCTCCCTTTTCATGTTTTTGTTTATAAGCATAACAACAAGAACAGTCTTATTTTATTATCAATTGTTCATTGATCTATCAACTCTCTTGAAACTTTTATCCCAAAAGTAAGGTAAATATTTATTTTTAATGAAGAAATAATGCCAAGAAAGGAACCCAAAAGGGAAAAAAATTTCCCTGGTGAGGATTTTAATTCTGAAAGATTAACTCTGTAGCTAGATTCACATATCATGCTAAATCATCATATGATTTTATTTTTGGCTTAGAATGTTGTGTAAATCTGTGGTTTCCAAATCATCTTTATGTCTTAGAATTATGTAAAAGCAGGTTATTATAATTGGTTGAACACACCATGGTTAAACAACCAATACCTTATCTTGTTCCCAGCCCATTATTTTATTAACTCTTAATTCTTCACAATATGTATAATAATCTGTTAAACTCTGAAAAAGCCACTACACAGCCAGATTGCATAAATTTTATAGTGCTTCCCTACCACCACCTTTTGGGAAAGTGTATTAATGTGGCCAATTCATTTTTCACCAGAGGTTTGTTATAGAAGAGACAGCAGGAAAAACATGTAATCAAACATCCTCAAAATATTCTCAAAATATATTTAGAACAATACATCTGGTTAGGCAGTAGGAGGACAAGAGTTAAGACAGAATATCAGTGTCAAAGCAGGACCCTGTACTGATAATGATTGAACTACCTAATAATCTGTAGAGAGGAAATGCTCTTATGAGTTCTAACTAATGTCCCCCTAGTTGTTGTCAAATGTTACACTGAATTGTAAAGTATATAGTAGAATCTTGATTTAAATCAGGCTACCCTACTGTAAAATAAGTATATTACAGCCTGATCGAGACCATTACCTACAGAACGTGGAAATAGGGTTGAACCTTCACCCCTTCTGCTTCACTCCTAAAATTTATTAACACCTCTCTTCCTCCAAGGGGTTTAAATAAGGAATAAAGCATCCAAGAGGCCACAATTACTGTAAGCTATATACTACATAAAACTGACTATGGCTAAAATCATAGCATAGAACTACTCAGTGCAAGACTATTTATGAGACATCATTACATGAAAAGAAAGCTGTCGTAATTTTTCCAAAGCTAGCTTTTTCTTTCAGTTACATTTTTTTCTAACCAGTGGGAAAAAAACGCAATAAAAATGCTTTCCTTTTGTCCCTTGATAGAATAAGATCCACCAACTCCATTCAGCTTCAGCATCCAGCTTCCCTTTATAAATACACAGACTCTTCTGTTAGGATCCATTTTGTACCAGGATTTAGGAAGCACAGGGGATGACTCAGCTGCAGTCACTCTAAATCTCAATGCAGAGCCCAAGATGACTCAACAAAACTGCCTCACAGACAAGGCCTAATCAAGGCTGCAGTCTTATCCAACGGTATTTTTGCCACCATCAAAACAAGTCAGAGTTTAAGGTCACGAGATGTTCATTTATAATAACAGTACTGAAAGATATCAAAACAAATGCCCGCATTCTGTACTGAAGCTAAAGCAGTCTTTCCTATTTGTGTACCTGGGAGTAACCCCATGTCCCTGAGTAGAAATTCTTAAAGCAGTAGTATCTTATTTTTTTTCCAGCTTACATTGAAGCTCCAAGAGACAGGCTGCTTTAATGAACAACAGAGCAGGACTGCACGTGCACTTGTACAACATCCAAAGGATTTCCTCTGAATCATTTTTGGTGTATACAGCCATAGGAAACAGGTCTTTACTCCGTGAAGGACTGTCAGCCTCAAGGCACCTTCTCTATGCACACTGAGGATGATCTCAAATCTCCAGAACAGTGCATTTTTCCTCGGACCATTTTGGATGTGATTTGACTTTGATACAGGGAAAATCCAAATACCTGCAAAGGAGGGGATATTTCATGTTTCATCTGACACATTGGCATACCCATTCAATGTCTTATGTTTCTTAACTACATTATAAATGCACTTCTCACTGATTTTCCACCCATCTTCTTCAGAGAACCCTTTACTGCAAAGCATTAACCCAACATATTTCTTTCTTCTTTATGTTCAGAATTGTTTTTTTTGGCAAAAGATGAAGCGGCAGGACTGAGGGGCTTGTTGGGATATATGCATTTTGTTTTGCCAGCAGCACAGATCTATTGCAATATTTGGAAAACCACTTCAGATTTTTTTTCTTTTAGAAATCTGCATATTACTCTTTTGCATTTAAAGATGCAGAGCCACATTTGAAATAGGTCAGATTCTCTTGTATGTCTCACAGTTTACCATATCCATGAATGGCTCTCTTTGCTGTAATTCCAACACTAAAGCACAAGGCTTCATTATCACCTCTAAGGCATATGAATCATACGTGCACACTGTTGTATTTGCCTATTCTTCCCTCAAATACACACACACACACACACACACTTGTGCTTAAGGTGCCACAAAACAGTTGCAGCAAAGCTATTCCTTTGGAAATATTTGTTCTGCCAAAAATTCATATTTGATATTTTATGCACACACTGTTTATGAGAATGGGTAGCAGTTTTCACTTGGTAGAATTTGATACCTAAGATGGATTGCACCCAAGTGTGTGTGTATACACACACACGCTATAGTAAGTAAGTAAGTAAGTAAGTAAGTAAGTAAGTAAGTAAATAAATAAATAAATAAATAAGAGAACTACTAGCCTCTGTTTCAATAAATGATCATGGAAGCCACCAGAACTCTGCTTTGGAGCCTCTCCCTTGTCTAGGAAGCCTAAAGCACTGGAAGTGGGAAGGGGTGTCCAAGCTACCTGCCCGGAGAGAGGTTTTTGTCTGGACAATGAGCATCTTTCTTGGCCTAGGGCCATGATGTGTTATGACTCTTGGCTGGCTGTCTAGCTGAATTCCAGCTTCCATTCATTTACTGCCTCTGACTCAGCCCTGACACTATGATAAGCAGCCATAATTTTTCTGTCTGTTAGAATTCCTTCACTCTTGAAAAAGTCTCTTTCTCTGAAAAATGGAGAGTTAGCTACCTTTGGTCCCCGCCCTTTTATGCACTTTCTTCCTGATATCTTTATAACCAACACATGGCAATATAGCCGTAATCAGTCATGAATGACAAATGCCTTTTCAACACCGTTCCTAAAGTGCTGGCAGAGCATTTTCTCCTGCAATTTGTTTTTGGCCCATTTTCATCCAGTGCGATGAATTTGCTTGAGAAATTCTTTCAAAGGAGAATCTGATAGAATTGGAGAGAGTATTCTTTAGTTACCAGGCAGTCAAAGGGTAGGCTTTATATCCCACCTCATTTTTATATTATATATTCTTTTTGTTAAAATAATTTAATGGGAACGTAGATGCTGCCAGCTCTAACATTATTTTTATTTACAAGATATATAGTAGGCCCATGGGCAGTCTTAGAAAATAAAAGCAGTGAGTGGCTCCAACTCAATCCTTTATTTCTCAGCATGCCCACTGTTGGACAGGGGAGTCAGGGGAAGGGATAAAGGGCAGTAATTTTCCAGACACACACACAGAATGTTCAACTCCAAATGAAAGTAATGCTTATTGTTAGCCTTTGTTACTGGGTTAGCAGTTGAGTCCCCAACATTAATAGTTCCTGAGGATTTCAACTTGCCCCTTGCTGGCATAAGTCTGGGGCAGTTCAGGACTTCACAGCCACCATGACAACCATGGGCCAATCCAAGTCATCAATCACCCAACGCATACCATGGATCGCACACTAGATTCATTTTTTGCCTCGGGGCAATTGTAACATGAACTGGTATTGTGGGACATGACCATCAGTCCTTTTCAATAGTTGAACCGCTCTCTGACAGCTTACTGATACTACCCCATCCTGAGAGAGGTAGGAGCTGTTAGATTGGTACCCCCTAGGCAACTAATGGACCCTATGTGGTTCAAGAGGGAGCTTGAGGATCTAGTCGACCATTCAGCTGAAGCCTTAGTTGCAGCCTGGCATGGGCAAGTGATGAGGGATCATATTGTACCTTTGTGGCTTCTCACTGTGTATCAGTCCTGGTGCTCCTTGGTTTTCTAAGGATCTTCAAGAGATAAAGCACCAGAAGAGACACCTAGAGAGCCACTGAAGATAAACTGTGAGCCTGACTGAGCACAAATAAGAGCCCATATTAGGGATAACATCATGGCAACAAGGGTGGTAAAATATAGTTATTTCTCCACTAATTATAGCATCCACAGATAGCCATCCAGCAGCCCTGTTTAAGGTGACTCATTCCTTGCTGCAGAGAGATAAGCTGCAGGATTATCTGCAGGTCCATTGTGAGGAATATTCTAGCTATCTGACAGATATTGTTGCTCAGATTTACTTGGAGTTGGACTCTGACTGGGCAAGTTCTGACAAGATGCCAGGGTCCTCAGGATGCAATCTTGACTAATGTTTATTAAATCTATGTCCTCCTGGCTTGAAAAGACCACTTGGGAGGTGATACATGGTTGGGTCCATGAGGGGATTTTGGCCTCCTTGAGAGAGGGGGTAGTTCTACTTGCCTAAAAAGAGGCAGCGATGTGCTTGCTCCTCAAGAAGTCATAGGCAGATCCAACAGTCATGGACAATTTTCATCCAGTCTCTAGCCTTTCCTTTCAAGGGAAGCTTGTTGGGCTGTGGCTCAAGAAGATCCTGAAGGAATTGGATTATCTGGACCCTTTTTATTTGGGTTTCAGACTAATATGAGACAATATTGATGGGATTTGTCATTGACCTCTGGCAAAGCCAGGTCAGGTGTGGTGCTACTGTCCTGGTTCTCCTCAATCTCTCAACAGCTTTTGATACCATCTATCATGGTAGCCTTCTGGACTGCCTACAGAGACTGAGAATGGGAGACACTGTGTTTTGGGTGACTCTCTTCCTTTCTTAGTGGGAGGTTCCAATTGACATTGGTAATAGGGTAGAGATCAAGCCAAAGCCCCTAACTTCTGGGGTGCCCCAGGGCTCTCATTAACATCTACATGAGGCTGCTGAGTGAGGTCATCTATCAGTCTGGGGTCAGGTTGTAAATCTTGGCCCTGGGTTATCCAAGTAATGCCAAAGTCTTGTATCAGGAGGATCTGAGGATCTGAATAGGGAGGATCCGACTCAGATTCAACCCTAACAAGACTGAGATGCTGTGGCCATTCTGTGAATCCCAAAGAATGGGGCTGCATTTCCCATTCAAGACTGATGCAGAGTCTGAGAGGTTTTCTGGACATGTAGCTCCTGCTTAAATAGTAGGTGGCAGCTGTGGCCAGAAAGGCCTTTGCACAGATCCATCCTGTGTGTTTGTTGTGCCTGTGCCTGGATTAGGAGGCCCTTCAGACAGTCATTCATGTAATATGCTGTACATGGGGCTACCCTTGAAAACCATTCAGAAGTTGCAGCTTTTCTGTGCCAGCACTATTGGCTGCCAGCCAACAAGATAGCAAGCTGGATGCCTGCCACAGTCTAGTGATAGGCAAATTCGGGCAGAATTTTGAGAAGCAAAGTGTCCTTTTTAGCAATATCTTAAGGCAGCAACTGTAGAGGTAGCCATAGGCTTGGCACTGGCAATCCAGTAAACAAGCAAGAAACCCAGGGGAAAAGACCAGAGACAGGGTGAGGTGAGTGCAAAGTTCTAAGCATGGCACAGCAAGGTAAACACAACAGAGCCAAGGCTTGAAAAGTCTTCCCGGTGTTTTCTGTCTGGGAGGGAGGCAGTACATCAGCCGAGCCGAAGCTCCACCCAGGCGCACAGCTGAGGCGCATGGCTCATTAGGGTCTTCTCTCCCGCTGGCCTGCTTCTGGGCCAGTCTATCTGACCTGCAGAGCTCGGCCCTCTGCTGCTGGATCTTCAAAGCATGCCTCTGCTTGGGACTGGGTGACTGAACTTCGGAGTCTGAGAGGCTGTCAGTGGTGCAGGTGGCGAATCCTCAGCCAGAATGGAGTCTTTGGCTTCATCACTGCTGGAACCACCCTCTCCTTTAGATGACCCTGGCTCTACTTCCTCCTCCTCCGAGGACCCAGCAGGGCCATAACAGCAGCTGGTCCAGAGTGCAGTGGTGCAGGCAGTAACAGGCATATCACAACTCCACAAGCTGCACTGGTTGCCAGTTGGCTTCTGGATGCAAATCAAGGTGCTACTTACCACCTATGAAGCTCTTCATGGCATAGGGCCTAGTCATCTATCTCTAATAGTCTCTGCCCATTCTATATGTTTGTACATAATTGTCATGCTCTAGATCCCAGTCATTAATGTCATCTGATAGGACCCAGGAAGCATCCCTTCTCTGCCGCAGTGCTTCCTCTCTGGAACAACATCCCTCCAGAGATCCCTATGGCCCTTACCCTGGCTGTCTTCAAAAAGCTTGCTCTTTCCCTGGGCCTTGGCTTAGCGTGGGTGGCAAACCTCTTTTATAGTTTATGTCTTAGCCTGATTGTTTTTTTCCTTCCAGACATGCTTTTGTCGTCATTGTTGTTGTTGTTGCTGTTCGATTGCTTCCTGCTGCTTTTTAATGTTGCATTCCACACAGTCTTTATGGAGCTGGAAGACCTTCTAAATGTGATAAATAAATAAACATCCCTTTCCTGCTCCTGCTCCTGCTCCTGCTGGGTCCTCAGTTATAGATTCCTCTTTCCTCCAGAGTTCCTCTCTTCATCATCCGGCATATTTTCCTCCAATACCTGTTCCTTGATTCACACAGCACCTTCAATCTGTAGGAAGCACAAAGACAACACTGATTATCTCCTCCATTGCCTAACAGATCTGCTCCTGATACATTTTCACTAAAAAGTAGATATGCCTGCTCACGGGTGCCTTAATTAGGCAAGAAGCTTCTAGATGTCTCTGTGACTGTGCATGGAGTTGACACACGTACAAAAAACTCAACCTCAGGACCAAATTACAATTCCATGTCCATCTGGGCAGCTCACCTTGTCACCCCCACCTGCCCCCAAAAGAAGGCAGAAGTAAGCTAAGATGATAGAGAACGTCTTGGGGTGGGTAGAGGAGAGGCAGGGATCAACTTATCAGTTTCCCCTCTGATAAACCACTGTGTGTGTTGTATTGCATTGTGACTGACCACACTCTCTGTACTAGACATTTTGTGAGAGCTTCTAGTGTAAGCCAGTTTGGCACAGCAGCTAAGATAGTGGTCCAGGACCTGGAAACCCAGATTCAAGGCCATTCTCAGGGAAGTTTATTAAGTGCTACACAGCACGTTATTGGAATCACATCCAAAGCCTTGTACAAGCCTTGTCATTCTGGGCAAGTCACTCTCCCTCAGCCCAATCTTTTCAACATAGCTATGACTGTAGAGAAAAAATGCAGGAAGAACTTTGTTTAAGCCACCTTGAACTGCTATAAGAGCATATAAGTCTAACAAAAATAAAAATAAATATGTATCTGATGGCACAGCAAACCCAAGTGGAAAAAGCTGGCTAGAAAGAATCAGGGGTGGCATCAAGAATCAGAGGTGGGATGCGGGAGGGTAAAAAAGACACCCCTCGTGATGGTGGCTGCAACCATGTGATCGAAGCTGTACCCCTTTTCTATGGGAGTCTGATGTCTGTTAAAAAGGGGCCTGGCTTTGATTGTGTGATCACAGATGCTATTTGGACTACTTGACCTTGCCTTGAGAGAATCTAAGGACCGACTCTGTCTTTATAATAAAGCTGGATACAGTATAAATGGCCTTTTGAAATTGTCCTTCAGATTTGTGGCAGGGAAATTTCATAGAAAGAAAAGTAGAATTTCCCTCACATTTTCTGAGGGGCAGGAGTGTCCCATAGAGGAGGCATAGCACCAAAATGTTTTAAAGAGCTCCATAAGAAGAGACTTAGGACTTAACTGAAGTGTGGGAAACCAGGGAGGCTGTAGACAGTTGGAGAAATGATTGAGCAAAGACAGACAGGTCGTTCACACATACCCTTTGACTGCCTCCTCACCTAGGAATAGCACCTCATTCCATCCATGAGAATGTGCTAAGATTCTCTTCTTTTTTAAAACAAAGAATTGTGAAAGCAAATTCTCTTTCACTGGATTAATGAGAACTAGAACCAAAAGCAGACAGTTTCTGTATCTGGCACTACTTAATAGTGTTAGCCAAGAATCAAGGAAAACAAAATCTATAATCAGAACCAAAATATCCATACAAATGAATGGCAGATTACTGCTTCCATATGAAAACTTTTTCTGGAAATATGTACCTGGAGGATATGTCCTTGAGAAAATTAAGAAAATCTGATCAGGAAGAACCCATCGGTTAAAGGAGACTTCCACAGGGATATGATAATACAACATGATAACTGGCTTGCAGAATCCACTTATATTTTTTTTTTCTACTCTGCACAGTATTCATTTGACATATTATATTCAATACAGGTAGTCCCTGGGTTAAGAACACTTGGTTTAAGGACAACCCATAATTAAGAATGGAGCCTATTGTAGCAAAAGTCAAGTTAAATACACAATGATTCAAGTTAAATACATAATGGTTTGAGTTAATTATACAATACTACTTATACAGTATTATACAATAATACTGTTCTGGCTTACATACAAATTTGATTTAAGGGCAGACCTTGAGAATGGAACTTGTTCTTAAACTGGGGACTACCTGTATAACAATGCACAATGATCTAGAGTAGGAGTGGTCTAACTAGCACTACCATATCTGGGCTACAAAAATCCAGATGATCACTAGATGGCAGAAAAACTTTCTGTATCTTGACCCATCTACTGGTCATGCATGCTGACTGGGGAATTCTGAGAGTTGAAGTCCACACATTGTAAAGTTGCTAAGGTTGAGAAACACTGGTCTAGCTCAATGTTTGTAGGGGCTCAAAGGCTCTACTGAGTGGGATGATGCAAAATGGTCAGGGCCAGGATTTTCTGTATTTTTCTTTCAGGGATTGTGGTTTTCGGAGGGGAATTGGTTTTTTGGGTTTCAATATTTTAAAATTCTGCTAAGACTGTTTTAGCTAAAATTACTTTGTTTCAGTATGCTCAATACAGTGAGACTTGCCACTTTCTTGATTATTACATTCAGAGTGGGTCCTAAGGACTTCAAGAAAATGTGTTTGTTTCTAGGGCTCCAGATTGCTCAACCCTGCTTTAAGATTTGTTTAAATTCTAGGTGCCTTACGTCATTGTGCCACTTGGAGCTGGAGGTCTCCTTTATTAGGATAAAATGTTATCATTGTCTGGTTACATGGAATTATTTTCCTTCTATGATTCTCTTAACCCTTTCTTACAAATCATTTGGAGTTTGGCAGAAAACAAGTCCTCCACACAGGTTGAAAGGCTGTCTTGGGCTCCCTGCCTGCATTCCACAGTCCTATTTGTGACTGGAAGGATGCTTGGAAACAGCTAATTAGAGTTTGTACATACACCATCAATTTCAGAGTGTCATTCCAATGAAAGGAGTAAAGGATTCGGAAATAGGTTCTTTTTTGCAGCCATTTGTACTCACAAAACTATCAGGTAGTTTATTGGTGACTCCAATTTACTTACAGCTCATTAAAATTTACGGTAGTGGAAGTGGACACAGTTGCTCGCTGTTGTAAAGTTATTGTCAAAGAACTAAGAACAGCATTGCTTTATTCCTTGAACAGCAGCGTACAAGAACTTCTTAACTTCTTGGCTGCTTCCATTTAGAAAATAGTTCCAATAGCTCTGTTGTCACTAGGAGATGCCACACTAGTTTTCTTCCCAATGTTTATACATCTCAGTGGTGTCTGCAGAAGGAGGCAAAAAGGTCAAGATGGTGACTGTGGCTGTGCAATTAGTAACCACCATCTTGACTTTTTTAATGAACTCTCCACCCTCCCACAGACACCCTTGTTCCTACTCATTGATTTATTTCTGAGAAACTGGATAGCATTTTCCCCAAAGGTTACAGCCTCTTCCCCCCACCCCCACCATTAGGTGCAACATCCATAATTTTTAATTGCTGGAGGGTCTTAATTTCTGGAACTGACATCATGCGACTAATATTCTACTTTGAGTTCTCAATTCAGGTAGCTCTAGCGATGGTCCAATATGCCAGTTCACTTTCTAAAACATAGGGTTTTTTTAAAGAAAAATTCTTTTATTTTGTTTATAACTTATTTTATTATTACATTTATAATCTTCCCTTCTGCCTATAGAAGCATCCAGGACAGCTCACAATAAAATGCAGTACAAAATATTAAAAATGATAATTACATTGAGATTGCTCAAATTAGTTAACAAACACTTGTGTTTAAACAAACACAAGTTAAACAATTAAACATTTCTGCCATTTTCTTAAATAAATATGAATTTTGCTACATATTAAAACATGAGCCAAACTAAGGTATCACTTGTCTCTGATGGCTGAGTACACGGACAGGACTAGGCTACTGGTTAGGTGTTCTTTGTTTTTTCAAAGAAGAACCTTGTGGGGTGAGGAGGGGGGACAAATTGGATTCAGTTCCACAAGCAGGGTTCATTACCCAGGAATACAAATCTCAGTTTTTTAAAGTTTAAGCATTCAAACCCTGATGGGTAAATCTTTCAGTTCTGTTGTCTCCCATGTTCCAGTTTTATGGAACCTCAAGTTTACTTTCCCATTTATGAACTAAATGCACCCCTGATCCAATTTATTAGGTGACTTCAAAATTTAGTTTTGAGACTGTGTAATTTCACCTCTCCATTAATGGCACATTCTCTTGATTGCAACCTACACATTGCTGCAAAATGCTGGATTTCAGTATCTCAGATTTTGTTTTGAAGTTGTCATATATTCAAAAATGAAAGATTTCTCAAAGAATATTCGACAAAAAAATAGTTGGTTTATACAAAAGGTAGTGAATGGTCCCTTTATCTCAGTATAGACTTCTATAGTGGTGGTTAAATTACTTTTAGATTTTTAAAAATTATTTTTATGCAATGTGATAAAAAAAGAATTGTTATATTTTTTTCTCCAAAGAAGAAAGACTACTGGAAACTCTAATGGTTGGAGAGCTGGAGTCTTGTACTTTAGTAACTATGAGCTAAGAGAGACACGTGAATATCCTGTTTTCTTTTATACCATCATCTCTTCAGTGATCTGCAGTTTCTTTGACTACCCACACATTAGTTAATTCCCTTGAGGAGATATAATGAGGGAACTTCTCCTATGGGGCTTTTTCGGAGCAGGAAGCTTGGACAGCTGAGGAGCTGCTGTGTTATAGAGTGATGTATAACAGCAAAAGAAAAAAAGACTCAACAACACATCATCCTCTGTCCTCTAACGATGATAAACTAAGCTTTAAAACACCAGCACAATGAAGTGGAAATACGTTCTAAAACTCTGTGAAATGAGGTAGAAAAACAGAAGCCTCTTTTGATGAAGAAGGAAAAAAAGAGAAAGTTTGAAGTCATAATTTAACAGTTTTTATGTTAATTGACAATGGATGTGTTTGATTTTCTGCCAAGTGATTACAAATGAGAACTTTCCCGTACAATGAGCTTTTTCGAATAGAAATGGATGTTTGTATGCATTGTTTCATTCCAGCATTGGCAGGACACACCTTGTTTTTGATGGAGAATAAGGGACATCCCATCCATGTGCAAAACTAACACCCACCTATTTTACCTTGCTTTTCTAAGAATGAATAAAGTAATATAAAGTACATGGTGCTTTGAATGGACAAAGACACCATACAATTCTGTAATATGATTAACTAGTTTACAATGGGGGCCAAGAATAGGAAAATCCCTAGCAGGAAATTATACTGGGGCAAAGGGAGTTGAGAAAAGAAAGAACAGGTTGGAATTTTCTATTTACTTAATAGTGTAGGACACTTAAGATGGTGTCTGCAAAAACCAGTATGTCCATAGACTCTTCCCTTAGTATCTACCAACTTCTATCTAGGTTTGTTTTCTTTTGTTCTGTTTTTGCTTGTGACTAACCCTACCACCATAGCAGCCATTTTATGTACAGGCAAGCTTTCTGCCCATAGCAGCCGACTGCCTAAAACACCCTCTCAACATACCAGATGTACTTACTGGACAAAAAAAGGTTCAGAAATTCAGCTAGAGGGCTTTCGTACACACATTCAGCTAGGCAACCCATGAAACAGTTGTGAAGTCCTCCTTCTTGTGAAGCTTATATGTGTCTGTGTGCGTGTGCGTGTAAACCAGCAGGCTGCTTCAAAAATGTCTAGCACTATTTTTCTCTTTAGCTCCTTTTCTTTTCTGCAAGAAACAAGAACCCTGTTTTCATCCTCAACACAAGGATGGATTTCTAAGCACTGTTTCACATGGAAGCAAGATGCACTGCATGCAACCCATTTGCCTAATCATTTCTGGCGGGCGGAGGGTGGGTGGAGGCGCAGGTGGTAAATGTGCTTGTGGAAGGCACACCTATTACTAAGGCAACCAAGAACTATTAGTGGTCCTAATGGGATCTGCATTTCCTTAAGCCTTAAATTACAGCTGCATGGTATGAAGCAGAACGAGCATAAATACATTTTGTCCTTACTCCAGATGGCAGTATTCTAAAGAAACAAGAGTTCATTGTTGATATATCTCCCTTCAGTCCAGAAATCGCTGAACCTCCTTGTCTCTTCCCAATATTGTTTTGCCAGCATTGGATTTAATTTAAATCTTTATTTGAATATATATTATGTGGGTGGTGCCGGCACAAATCTTTGTAGTACGTATAATTTCCGGTTCCCCAATTATTAATCTTTAGCAAATCTCATTATTACATTGCAGAATCCAAATGTAAAAGAAGACCCAAATCATATTGAAGAAAGGTTTAGTTTAATGCTTTGCGGGAGTTTCATCATTGCTATGTCCTCACTTGCTCTTCAGTATGGCACCATCATGCCCTGACAACACCTGCAGCCCAGCAGTGTTGCCCTCATTTCATCCATGAGTGAAATAACTTCAAGTCACCATCTGCATTTGTACAATGCTTCAGGCTTTATTGGGAAGAGATTATTTGGAAAACTCAGGAGCACGAATGCAGTGTGTGTCTGCAGCTCATTAAAACTGCCACCTTTGTTTCCAGGTTCACATGGCTGCAAGAGAAATCTCTCTGCAGCAACTGCAGGGTCTTGAAAAAAGACATGGCTGCTTTAATGAGTCACGGGCAGGCGCTCTGTTCTCACTGCCATGTACTCTGAGGCACTTTGCCAAAGTGAATCTGAAGCCCTAATCATTTGGTATGTTTTGAAGTAGTATTTTCCCCTGAAGGCAGTAAGATGTAATTGCATCTTCATTGCAACTTCAAGATATGCAAACTTTGTCATACCTTGTTTCTTGGAGACCAGCTAAGCTATTGTAGATGAGATTTCAGATGTGGGTACACCTCCTCCCTTCTGTGGTCCTTTTTGCCCACTAACCAGTCTCCACTGCATCTGATGAAGGGAGCTGCAGCACGCAAAAGGTTATGCCGTTTAATAAAATGTGTTAGTCAGAAAAGGTGCTACGAGACTCCTTCAGTTTTCAACTAAAGCAAGAAGAGACTTACATAAAACACATGCAATAAATCACTGCATTTCATGAGTTATTAACAGGTATTTTTCATGTTCTCCACTAAGATATTCCTAGGCTCCTGTGTCAAAAACATAAAAACTCTTGATCGCTGAGGATAATAACTTATGCATTTATTTATTTTAAATACTTCTGTTATTCGTATATAGAGGCCTTTATTCCGCTTGTGCAAGGATTAGTAGTAGATTACTACTGCTTTAGTAGATTACTACTGCCCTTCAGTGGTTGGTACCAGTATAACATGACATGTAGCCATCATTTGTAAATAGAATATCATTTAACCCAGTCTTCCTCATTTTGTTGCCCTCCAGAACAGTTGAAACTCCTGTAATTCCCAATACACACGATAGCTATGAATGAGGGAGGAGACGTGCAACATACCTGCATGGAGACAGTTTGAATTTTAAAAAATCCTTGTTTATTCATTAAAAGGCCTATCTAACTATAGAGATTAAGGAAGATGACCTTTTCTTTTTTTTAGATTTTTTTTTATCCCGCCTTTTTATTTTTATAAATAACTCAAGGTGGTGAACATACTTAATACTCCTTCCTCCTCCTATTTTCCCCACAACAACCCTGTGAGATGAGTTGGGCTGAGAGAGAGTGACTGGCCCAAAGTCACCCAGCCGGCTTTCATGCCTAAGGCGGACTAGAACTCACAGTATCCTGGTTTCTAGCCTGGTGCCTTAACCACTAGACCTTGATGGAAATATGCAAGAATTGTTACCTGGGCAAAAGGGGCTGAAATGTTTTTTTAAGCCCCGGGAAACAAGATAATGGTCCTATAATAATAAGCAGACAGCTTCCTGATTCATGGGGATATGAGAACAGGAAGAGGAGGTACAACCCAATCAGACTTGCAAAATTCTGTCGTTATAGCCAATCTCAATAAAGATAGTGTCAGGCTTCCTGTGGAGTTTTTTGGTCTGGTGTAACTGGTGGGGCTGATACTAGCCCAGTATCTTCCAATTCACAATGGCCAACCAGAAAACTCTGGGGAGCTCCCAAGCAGACATGAAAGCAACAGCATTCCCCCGCTTTTTTTCCTTGCAACTGTTTTTTAGAGTCATCCTATCCCACATTTTCCAAAAATGTAACATGAAAAAACTCTAGCACTATCACTGCATTGCTTACAATATACTGCAAGCTCCCAATAATGAAATGAAGGAACTTGTTTGTTTTATATCCCACCTTTCATTCAGGAACACACGGAGGCATGTATGCAACTCTCTTCCCTCACTGTTCCCCCACAACAACTACCTTGTGATGTAAGTTGAGCTGAGAGAGAATGTCTGGCTCAAGGTCATTTAGGGAGTATGCTGGTGTAGGCTTGGGCTTTTGCTATTTTGGTGTAGCAAACAGTGCAAGAAAGGGAAAAAAAGTTGAAGAAAAATAGAAAAGAAAGAAAAAAGATATAAAGAAGTGGCTTCCAATATTCTTTGCAGCAGTTATAAGTACAAATATATTTTGACCTCTCTCTCTTAAAGTTACATCATATTACTCTTCTATACTCTTTTTTCTATCATCTATCCTGTCTCATCATCAAAACCATAAGTTCATTTTTTTCATGTTTACTCAAAAAGTCCATAAGAGGCTTCCAATCACCAATAAACGTAAATAGAATCAATTTATCCATTTCAGCCAAATCTATCAACTTCACCAACCATTCCTCCAAAGTGGGTAGTATCAAATCTTGCCTTCTCTGAGCATATAATATTCTCACCGCAGTAATCATATATTGAAATAATCTTCCACGGCTTTTTTCTAACTGTTTATCCATTAATCCTAAAAGGAAAAGTTCCAGCTTCAGCTGAATATTGATCTTTAAAACCTTCTATTTCAAAGTATGTATTTGAATCCAAAATTTTTTAGCTTTTTTACATGTCCACCAAGCATGACAAAATGTCCCTTCATGCTGTTCACATTTCCAACATACATTTGAGGTGCCTTTATACATTCTAGATAATTTCTCTGTGTCATGTACCAATGATACATCATTTTATAAATATTCTGTTTGAGATCATAACACAATTTAAATTTCAACCCTTTTAACCACATATTTTCCCATTGATCCATCTGTATATTATAACCAAAATTCTTAGCCCACTTTATCATACATTCTTTAATCTATTCTTCCTCTGTTTCAAATTTCAACAAAAGTTTGTACATTTTAGCAATTACATGTTCATCATTAGTACACAACTGTATTTCAAATTCTGACTGGCTTTGTTCTAAACCATAAATCTTTTTATCCATTTTAAATCTTTCAAATAACTGTTAATGGGAAAACCATTGACAACTATATTCTTCTGCTATTAATTGTTCTCTTGATTTGATTTTAAATTCTTCTTGATAGTTTTTCAATAAATCCCAGTATGTCAACCATTTATCTTTATCTGACATTTCTCTTCTATAATATGCTCCTTGAGCTGAGATCCATAAAGGTGTTTTTGGGCACAACCTGGGTTTGTAACTATTCCATATTCTCAATATGGCAGGTCTAATAAAATAATTTTTAAAGTCCACATTAATTTTAACTTTATCATACGATAAATATCCATGCCATCCAAACCTCAGGTTGTGATCTTTTAACTGTAAAAGTCTCTTGTTTCTCAGCAACTTCCATTCTTTCATCCAGACCATACAACAAGCAGTGAAATACAATTTCAAATCCAGTAAACCCAATCCTCCTCTTTCCTTTGCATCTTGTAACACCAAATTTAACTTGTGGGTTTTTTTCCCTTGCCAGATAAATTTAGATACATCTTTTTGACATTGTTTAAATGGTGCATCTGTTGTCAAAACAGGTATTGTCTGAAACAAAAACGTCATTCTTGGCAAAACATTCATTTTTATCACAGAAATTCTCCCCAACGTGAGAATTTTAATTTCTCCCATCTTAACATGTCCTTCTTAATTTCAGTCCATGTCTTAACATAATTATTTTGAAATAACATATAATTCATATTTGTCATAGTAATACCCAAGTATTTTACTTTTTTCTCAGTCTTAAAACCAGTTTTCTCCATCAGTTCTATTTGATCTTCTAATTTCATATTTTTGTTAACATCTTTGTCTTATTATTATTAATCTTGAAACCTGCTAAATTAAAGTCCTTTAATTTTCCCATTAATGCTTCTACCCCCTCTAGTGGATCTTCTAAAATTAACACCAAATCACCCACAATTACCCTTAACTTATAAAAAAAAAAAATTCTAATCTTAATTCCCATAATTCTCTGATCTTGTCTTATGTCTCTGTTATCAAAATGGACAAAAGTGGAGACACTGGACATCCTTGTCTTGTCCCTTTTTGAATCTCACAAGGTTTTGTTAGTTCTCCATTAACAATTATTTGTGCTTTCTGAGAAGTATAAATCAACTTTACCCATTTAATAATATTATCTCCAAGGTTCATATATTCCAGAACTCTAAACAAAAAAATCCAATTCAACTTGTTAAAGGCCTTCTCTGCATCTAAGAAGATCAATGCAGCTTGTTTTTCATTATTTTGCTCCAAGTATTCCAGAATATTCAAAACATTTCTAATATTATCTCATAGTTGTCTTTTAGGTAAAAACCTGCACTGATCTTCATGAATAAAATCTTGTAAAATTATTTTCAGCCTTTCAGCCAAAGTCGTGGTAAACAGTTTGCAATCATTATTCAATAAAGATATTGGTCAATAGCTTCTTGTTAAAGTCAAATCTTATCCCTCTTTGGGTATTAATGTGATATTAGTCTCCTTCTAACTAACAGGAATCTTTCCATTCAGCAAAATAATATTCATCATTTGTTGTAAAGGTTGTAAAAGCTCATCTTCAAAACATTTATAGTAAAAGGCCAGCAACCCATCTGGAACAGTTACCTTTCCTGTTTTACTCTTTTTAATAATGTTTCACAGCTCCCTTATTGTTATAGGTGCATTCAAAATCTGTCTCTGACTGTCTGTAATCTTTGGTAAATTCTGTGTGTGCAAGTATTTTTTTTATAAGAACTTTATTAAATTTCAGCAAAAGATAAAATACAAGGAAACAGAAAAAAAGGATTGAAAAAAGGAAAGATCAGAAAAAGAACAAAATTTAAGGTGCAGAAAAGAAAGAAAAGAAAAAAGGTAACTTCCAACTTTCTTTGGTACAGGTACAAATAGATAATACATTCACCTTTTACTCTACATTTTAAACTAATACACAGTATTTCTATTATCATAAACAGTATTAATCATCAAATCCCAAAATTAAAGTTTTGTTTCTTTCAGTTTCAAGCAAAAAGTCCAAAAGCAGTTTCCAAGTACTGTACAAGCAAAGCTAGACAAAGTCTTTTCTTTAATCAAAATAGTCAATTTCACCATCTCCGCCAACTCCACCAACTTCACCATCCATTCTTCAGTTGTAGGTATTTGTGGGTCCTTCCATTTCTGCTCATGTACATGCGCATTCTGTGCATATAATAACTTCACTGCTGTTATCATATAAAGGAATAAAGCCCCATGATTTCTTTCAATCTGTTTATCCACCATGCCTAAAAGAAAAGCCTCTGGTTTCAATTGTACATCCATTTTTAAAATTTTCTGAATTAAAGTACATATCAAGTCCCAGTATTTCTTAGCCTTCTTACAAGTCCACCAAATATGATAACAAGTGTCTTCACATTGATTACATTTCCAACATACATTTGACAGTCCCTTATACAGTACATCTTAGACAATATATCTGGTGTTAAATATCAATGATACATCATCTTATAAAAATTCTCCTTCAGATTGTAATTAAGTGTAAACTTCAGTCCTTTGCTCCACGTATTCTCCCATTGGCCAAGTATTATATTATATCCAAATTTTTTTGCCCAATTAATCATACGATCTTTAACATAATCATCTTCCATGTTCATTTTCAACAAAAGTTTATACATCTTATCAGTAACATGTTCATCATTAGTGCACAAGGCCAACTCAAAATCAGTTTTCCTGTGTGTAAAGTCATAAATCTTCTTGTCCAGGTTAAATCTTTCTAGCAACTGTGTATAAATAAAACACTGACAAGTACAACCTTCCATTTCCAGCACTTTCCTTGTTTTTAATTTAGGTTCTCCTTCAAGAAATGTCAGTAAATCAGCATATGTCAACCATGTTTGTTTAACTATCATTTCTCTTCTATAAAAAGCTTCTTGAGGTAACAACCATAGAGGAATTTTAGGAGACAATCTTGCTTTATATCTGTTCCAGACTCTCAATATACCACTCCTAATAAAATGATTTTTAAAATCAATATTAACCTTCACTTTATCATATCATAAATAGCCATGCCACCCAAATCTTAAGTCATGTCCTTCTAACTCCAATAACCTCCTGTTTCTCAAAGTCACTCAATTTTAAATCAGGAAGTCCTAGCTCACCTCTTTCTTTTGCATCTTGTAGCAATTTATATTTTATTCTTGGTTTTTTACCTTGCCATGTGAACTTAGAAATGTCTTTTTGCCATTGTTTACATGGTATATCAGTTGTCAGTATCGGTATTATCTGACATAAAAATAAAATCCTAGGAAAAACATTCATCTTAATTACTGAAATTCTACCCAATAGCAACAGTTGTAATTTGTCCCATCTCAATAAATCTTTTTTAATATCATTCCATACTTTAACATAGTTATTCTGAAACAACATACAATTCATGTTTGTGCAAGTTTTCATCCACTTTTTCCGAGGAAAAAATATAAAGTAGTGTAATATGGATGGAACATTTTTCACATATTCACATTATTTGTTACTCCAATATTCCCTTCTTGTAACTTTAATATCACTTTCTTTTCTTTTTCTTTTTGCAACTTATATGCCAACTAACTCCCTCGTTTATTTGCAAATTCAAAATTTTTGTTATACATAAACCATCTTTATTTCCATCTCTCTCATTGTTAACATAGATACATATTTGCCTCTGTAGAAGCTTAATTTGGTGAATTATAGTTATCATTCCTAGAGATTTTTTTTAACTCTTCTTCCTTTTTATCTCATCTAAAATCATTTGCATTTTCTCTTGCTTTTTCTTTTGAAATTCATGATTCAAAAGAAATTCACTGTTGCATTGTATAAAAGTTGTCACTTCAATCCCTTCTTATTTTGTATTATGATTATGATTATATGCAACAACATGAAATCACATCTGCCAGTTCTTTAGCCGGTGTTGGACTTTATTTGCATCAAATTCTTCCCAAGAACCTTGGATGTCGTAATGTATCAGTGTAGTATATGTGCAGATCAAAACAGTGTGGCCTTTTGTAATTGACAGATGGAAATCTTGTGAATGCACAGATTTTCTAAGTGTCATCCAAGGTTTTTTGGAATGGCACCCAGGGTGCCAATAACCACTGGGACCACCACTGCCGGTTTATGCCATAATCTTTCAACTTCAATTTTCAGGTCTTGATACTTTGTGATCTTCTCCAATTCTTTGTCTTCTATTCTATTATCCCCTGGTATTGCTACATCAATTATCCACACTTTGTTCTTTTCAACCACAGTTAAATCTGGTGTGTTATGCAGTTTGTATTTGGAAATCCCACAATATTTTAATCTGCTCATTTTTGACTACTTTTTGAACTATATGTTCCCACCAATTTTTCATTACTGGCAAATTATGATTCTTACAGATGTTCCAGTAAATCATTTTGGTCATTGTGTTATGTTGTTGTTTATAGTCAGTTTGTGCAATCTTCTTGCACGAGTTAAGTATATGATCTACTATCTCTTCTGCTTCTTTGCACAATCTGCATGTTGAATCATTTGATGATTTTTCAACTCTGGCCTTGATTGCACTAATTCAAGTAACTTGCTCTTGAGCAGTCAGAATCAAGCCTCTGGTTTCTTTTTTTAATGTTCCAGTTTAAGCCATTGCCAGGTTTTATCTTGATCCACTTTCCCCTTGATCTTTTGTAGAAATTGACCATGTAATGCTTTTCCTTGCCAGCATTCTCTTCGTGTTTTTATTACATTATTTCAAAGTTCATGTTTTATTTCCTGTACATTCAATAAGTTCCAATTTTTAACTTGCATCAATGCTTGTTCTTGGCTGTCTTTTACATAATCAGCCAATGCATGCTTTTCTTCTTCAACAGTTTGTTTGACTTGAAGTAAACCTCTGCCTCCATTTCTGCGGGCAGTATAATCTATCAATTTCACTACGGGGATGTAATGCATACTTGAATAGTCATGAGTTTTCTTGTTTTTTGGTCCAAACTATTCAGTTCAGCTTGTGTCCAATTAATAATTCCAGCAGTATATCATATAACAGGTATGGCTCAGGTATTGATTGCTTTGATGGTGTTTCCACCATTCAATTTTGTCTTTAGCAATTTTCTCATTCTTTGGGTGTATTCTTTACTAATCACATTTTTAACTTGTCCCCACTTGATGTTATCCAACTGTGAAATGCAAATAGGCTTCATCCCGATGGCTCCTGATGGTTTGGCCATTCAGCATTTCAATTCCATTACTGTTTGTGATTTTACCTTGATTTATTGCTGCTGTAGCACATTTCTTATGTGCTACAGTAGCAATATTATTATTAAAAACTATTATTACTATTATTTATCTTTTTCATCTAAGAAAAAGTAAATAGTATTGGAAAGGAAACTGACCTCCATAAAACAATTGTTTGCAAGTATTTTCCTTTGGGGATGATGATGATGGTGATGATGATATTTTTATCCCATCTTTATATTTGGTCAACACAAGGCAGTGAGCATATCTAATACTTCCTGCCTCCTATTTTCCCCGCAATAACAGCAACCGTGTGAGGTGGATTGGGCTAACAGAGAGCCCAAAGTCACCCAACCCACATCTAAGAGAGGCCTAGAACTGAGTCTCCTGGTGAAAGATGCTGAAAGAACTATCATGCCTTATGAAAAAGTTGTGTGTACAACAGGGTGTGCATAGTTGCCACACTGGCCCCTTTCATTTCCCTGGGGCTTGTGTGAGATTTTAGTGGCAGGCCCATTGCAATCACCGCTGCTGCTAACCTCTCATTGAACCAAGAGAGGGAAACAGAAGCATAAATGATTTGCAATAAAACAACGTTTTCCTATTCACACAAGTTACCTTTTCAGTAACAAATCTCACAAAAGCAGGAAGCCCAGTTTCAGAACGTTTACTAGCTCTTTCGACTTTTGTGTGCCATCACGCACTCTAGCTCACTAAATTAAAAGAAAAGAAAGAGAAAAAAATCCTCAGGTGCATCATATGCATTCACGTATCAACAACAAAGAATCTTGAGGCCCCTTAAAGTCTAACAAGTTTATTATTGCCAAAGCTGTGAAAGGGGGAAAAGAGAGGTGAGAGACCAAATTACCTATAGATAAGTGTGATGCAGACATTTCTGTACTGCTGAGCTGATTAGCATACATAGTGTGATTAGAAGTCTTGATCTGTGAGAAATTGTATTACTGTAAATCTCCTAGCTCAGCTATTTCATAATGAAACTGGTCCTTATAAGTCCTTTACCCAGGGTGGTCACACTGAGATTACTACAGAGGGAGCATCCTGAGGAATTAAAATATTTTCCTGCTAGATTTTGGATGGTGTAATTTCTGATGTTAGATTTGTGGCTATTTATTCTTTTGACTAGAAATTGACCACTTTGTCCAGAGTATAGTGTGGGACCGTCAATAGAAGAGAACATATATTACAAATAATAGCAACAGTTTTAACAGCCTTCTTTTATTAATAGTTAGATAGTCCTGAGGGATATTGCTGATCAAACATCATTTCGTTGGTTTTGTTAACTCCCAGTTCAGAAGTGTGTGTGTGGGGGGGTACTGGTTTCTTCTTTCTAAAGTGCATGCATCTTTCTTCTTTGGGGCTTCTAGTATCAGCTGGTACTGATACTAAAAACTAGAATCTAGTTTTTAAATTATATTCAGATTGGACAAAACCCCAGGTCTAACCTGGCTGCCTTCCAGATGTACAGTACTGAAGTTCAGTTTCCATAATCTCTCATACAGTATGACCATTAGCTACATACATCTGGAAGGCACTAAATTGGGAAAAGCTGTTCTAAAAGATATCTCTAAGAGTCCCAGATATTTTGTTCATATGACTTTTATCTCTTAGCAGCTTTTAATACTTCTGACATCCTGTTGGAGCAGTTAGGATAGCAGGGAGTTGGAAGCACCCCTTGGCTCTCCTATCACTGCTAGAAAATTAGACTGTAAGACTTCTGCTTTGGGGAGATTATTTTGGGTATCCCATCATCCTCTATCTTGTGTCCCATATTATTTAATAGCTATGTGCTGTTATGAATCATTCAGAGGTTTGCTGACATCCCCAGGGGCTCTGAGCAACACCAGGGTCTAAAGGATTGGATGTTAGAAAATAATATGGAACTAAATGCAGACAAGGATTTGAGAGAAAGGCCTACTTGAATGGGATTGCCCATCTCCTTAGGAACAGGTTTGCAGTCTAGGGACTTCTTTGTGATGCTAGACAGCCACATAAAACTGGTGGCATGGAAGGCCTTTTATCTGCTTCAACTAATAAATCATGTGCCTCACTCCTTGGAGGAGTAAGACCTACCTTCAGTGATTAATGTACTGATATCCTCAAGGTGAGATCATTGTGATTTATGTGCTCCATGTGAAGCAGTCTAGACTTTGCAGATGGCTCAGAGTGCAGCTACACAACTGGTTGCAGGTTACCTGACATACCAATGCAAGGTGCTCACAAAGGCATAGAAAGCCTTATAAGCTTAGACCCAAGCTACTCACAGGAATACTTACTCCCATATATATTTCATATAGTCCACTCTTAGGTGTGGGCACCTTCTGTGGATCCCGCATAGATGTGCTTAACTTCCATTGCTAATCTGCTTTTTTTGATGGCATGGCAAATATCATGGAACATATTGCCTCTCAAGTTGAAGCAAGCCCCATAATGTTATTTATAATGCACATAAATTTAAGAAAGAAAGAAAGAAAGAAAGAAAGAAAGAGAGAGAGAGAGAGAGAGAGAGAGAGAGAGAGAGAGAAAGAAAGAAAGAAAGAAAGAAAGAAAGAAAGAAAGAAAGAAAGAAAGAAAGAAAGAAAGAAAGAAAAAGAGAGAGAGAGAGAGAGAGAGAGAGAAAGAAAGAAAGAAAGAAAGAAAGAAAGAAAGAAAGAAAGAAAGAAAGAAACAAACAAACAAACAAACAAACAATTTAGGAATAGACTAAAAGCTAGTTACACACAAAACTCATTATCCTGGGGATGGGATATTCTGGAGCATACTAGAATGATCTATTTTTCTTCTGGAGTGTGTCCATATGGCTATTATTTTCCAGAAATTAATATTTCAGAGCAGGAAGTAGTTCTGCACTGCAAAGATGGAGGTCGTCCACCTCTCTTGCAAGAAAGGTCAGGCTTTTCTTCAAAGATTTTTCCAATGGAGATAAAGGAACTACTGTATAACCAATTGCCTTTTTACCCCTTGGCAACTTAGGTTGCAGGGCTGGGGAAGGTTATTTTCCCTGTTATTTCTTTACTTCAGATTGCTGTCCCACCTAAGTCTTTACTGTAGAATCACTGCAAACATCCTCAAGTTGAGGGATTCTACTGGAGATTATTTCTTCTTTCCATTCAGAAGATTAAGCATGCCTTAAACTTTAAACAAAGTTTAAAGAGAGACTCCAACATTAGTTTTAATTCATTTATCTGAAACAATGCTGTTCATCATAGGTAATTGCTGAGATACATTGAGGGGATCATTTTCAGCTCATGGACCTCTATGACTTGAGGAAACCCCAAACTAATTACATAATGAGAAGAATACACTTCAGCCCTATATTCAGGAGGCATATGGAGTACCATGTCAAGCAAGAGTGTCATGATGTGTAAAACAAGCAGCTAGCAATCAAATTCAATCTTACCCAAGTTAAGTAGCTAATACACAAGTACTAACACAAATTTGTTAGTAACCATTTCCATTGTGGAGGAAGCTAAGTTAATGAAGGGGAAAATATTAAATAAGCAGATTAAGCAGACAGTAGCAAGAATTAGATAGCCTTGAAGAAATCTCCTGAAAGAGTTGGCCTAACCACCTTAGTCCTAACCTGGTCAGAACTGGTCCATATCAGCAGATAAAGAGAGAACGTCTATGCAGAATGCAAGAAGAACAATGTGCGCATGACATAATATAATCTTGCTTGGCCATTCATAATTATATGAATGTTAGTTAAATGAATATGTATACCAAAAACATGCATATATTCTGCTCTTGTTTCCACCTGTGCCTTTTCCTTTTCCGGAGAAGTGCTTGATAGTCATTTTTCTTCTTTTGGTGAAGATACATTTTGTTAATTCATTCCAGCTCGTTGGTTGTTTCACTTTGTATGCTCACCAACAGATGTACAGAGAAAGGATGGGTGTCAAAAACTTCTCAGGAAGCCAACATTCAAAATAAGTTTCAGCAGCTTCCTCCTGACAGTGCTCAAGATACATATCTTTATTGTGATTATTTTCTTTCAAATATCCTGCAGTGAAGTTTCCAGGTAAGTCAAATTGTCACACCCATGCTTTGCAAACTGATTTGTGTCTTTTAGGTAAAATATTAATGATTAAATCAGGATGCACAATCTTTCTTCTGCTAGAAACGGGTAGATTAGTACAAGAGGAATCTTTAAGGGACAGTATGGAGGGGGGAGTAGAAGCAAGGATGTATGGGGCAAAAATCAAAACAAGTGATAACATTCATTTTGTCTTCTCTCTCTCTCTCTCTCTCCTCACTCTTTCAAGCACTGGCTGTGAAAAAGGGACAGATAATTCTTAGTAGCAGTCTGAACTGATCTCCTGCAGGGTGCCCATCTCTCACCCAAAGCGATTATGTATCACAAGCTCTGTCTATACTTACTGTACTTGGAAATAAATCCCAATGAATTAATAATAATTGCTTTTGAGGAGATGTGATCGCACCATTAGTGAATAAAACTGTTTATAAATGTTACTTTCTAAAAAAAAAATAATCACAATTGGTATAAAAGTATGAAAGGTTTGATGGTAGCAGATGATTCTCCTCCCTTGGTTATCTCTAAGCCTCTTAAAATATTTCAGACATTGCTTCTGACTGTCACTTCTCAAGTATACTGAAGAGAAAAATATAAACTATTTTTAATCCACCAGGAAAGGAGTGAATAATAGCTTAAAATAGGAAGAAGTGTTTCTATCTGGAAAAAAAAAATGACAGTCTAATGCTGTGAAGTGTGAAACTGAGAACACAATGAAAATTGTAGATATTTTTACATCCTATTTCCTTTGAGCTTAGATTGCTATAGTATATGGTCAAACATTTTTTTGAACATTCAACTGGTTTGCACTGTAATACAACTGATTAGTTACTTGGCAGTGAGTCCTACCAAACTCAGTAAGCTAATAAACGTGTGTAGGATTTCAGTGCATAATCTAAGTACCCGAGTTGCAAGAATAGTTTAAGGGTATCTAAAGAACTTTACTTCTGAAACTAAGACTCTTTGAACACCTGGTAATCCTATATTCTCCATTTAATGCCTTGTGAATCAGGAATATAAAGTAAGATAGAAAATGGAAGAAGTGCAATCATTAAAAAGTTAGTCAATCATTCACAGAACAGAAAATTGACATTACTCAGTTGGGTTATAGGTTATAGGATTATAGGTTATCTGACTTCTGCCAGATATCTGCAACTGATACATAGTAAAGTTGTTCTTATCATTTGAACTGAACTATATGGGATGAATATGCTGTGTGTGTTTTGGTCATTGCATTATATGATCAGATGGGATCATTAGGCCACTGAGTCCTATCCCTTGCTCAGTGCAGGAATCCAATTTAAAGGATCAACTAGCTGTCTAACCTATGCTTGAATATGCACAATAGTGAAGAAGAACTCACTACTTCTCTGAATAATTGGTTCTACTGAAAAATTGTTCTTATTGTTAATATGTTTTTTTTTTCTAACAATCAGTTGGAATCTGCCTTCTTGTAACTTAAATACATTTTCTGTATCCTACACTCTGGAACAATAGAGAACATATCTGTATGATATTCTTTCAGGTATTTGAAGATTGCTATCAAATCCCATGTAAGTTTCTCTTTTCAAGGCTAAACAAATTCAGATTCCTGCTCCAAAGGATTTACTTTCTGGTCCCATGATTATCCTTACTATCCTTTCCTATAATTTTCAGAACTGTACATAATATTCAAGGTAGTGTGCCACCAAAGCAGAATAAAGTGGAATGATTACTTCTGGATATCGCACTTTTCTTTCTTTTTTTCCTTTCTTCCTTTCTGCAACCACATTACATTGCTGACTCGTTATCAGTTTTTGTTGACTACATTTTTTTTCTCAAGAACGGTTCTCAAGCCAAGTATCTCCCATCCTATACCAATGCATTTGATTTTTGTTTCTTAGGTAAGTTCTTTGCATTTGTCTTTGTTAAATTATATTTTCTGGTTTTCAGTCCATTTACCTAACCCATTAAGATTGTTCTGATTTGTATATCTGTTTTCTGAGGTATTAACAGTGTCATCCAAAGTGTGTCATCTGCAAATTTGATAAACATTCCTTCCATCTCTTCAACCATGTCATTAATTTAAAAAAAATTGAAGATTGGAAGGCCCAGGACTGACTTTGTGGCACCCCATGGAATGCCTCACTCCTATTGATAAGAGTTGGTGAACACTCTGAGCATGATTGGCAAGCCAGCTATATGTTCACTGAAATGTCATGCCATTCAGCCCACACTTAACTAGTTTGCTAATCAGAATGTCATGGAATACTTCATCAAATGCTTTGTTGAAATCAATATATATTTTACCTACAGCGTTCTTATAATCTATGAAGGAAGCTGTTCAATCAGAAAGTAGGTTAGTTTGGCAAGTTTTGTTCTTGAGAAATTTATGCTGACTTCTGGAAATTACCATATTGTTTTGAAGGTGCTTACAGATCAATCTGTTTATGATCTCCTCTAGAATCTTTCCAGATGTCAAGTAGTTGATGATATGTAGTTTTCCAAGTATTTCCTTTCTTTGGATCCTTCCTTTCCCCCACTTACGAACATACAGACAATATTTGTACCCCTTCAGTTGTCTGGCACTGTACCTCTTACCCAGGATTTCTCAAAGATAATATATACAGGATTCAGCCAGAGCTGAATCTTAGTATCTTAGAATGTAATTCATCTGGAGGCTTAAGCTTATTCATAATAAGTAAGTCCTCCTTGAAGTCTCAGGCTTCAGTTTTGCTCTTTCATATGGCCAGGTTTCAGATAGATTCAGACAAGCCTTGGTTCTCAAATTATAGTTGTTAATCACAAGACAACACTCCATCTTCCTCTTTATGTGGAGCTTGATTCAGAAATGCATTAATTGCCAGGGGAAGGGAGAACCTTGTAAAAATACCCCTCAAAATGTATTTAAAGATTTAAAAGCAGCATACTTTGCTTTGGATTGCTAATCTAAATTCCACTTAAAATGGAATTTTGGACACCTCTGAAATTGCCCACTTTAGATTGGTATTTGGAGGAATTTGTTTTAAAGCAAGAAGTTCTAATTTTATATGGGTTTATTAGGACTGAGAAAGCAGTCACTGATCTGGAAAAGTTCTTGAAATTGAAACTGATAATTAATTGAAAATGTGAACACAAAATGAGATAGCTATGCAAGCTGTAATGAAGGACAGAAATTAACCTGTCAGTATGGTAGCATTTTATATAAAACTGTATATAAAACTGTGACCATACTTAGAACACTACATACACCTTTGGCCACCACTTCCTAAAAAAGAATGCTGTTGATCTGCAAATATATTTTTTAAAAAGGCAGCCAAAAATATACAGGAGCTAAACCACCTTTCCTACAAGAAAGGATTACAACATTTAGTGGGGAGATTATAGAGGATTTTATTGGATGGAGAAAATTAAGCACTGGATAGATTTGTCTGCTGTCCTAGAAACTGGATGGACAAAATAAATACTTAGGGCACACAATGCATAGTTAAACTGTGATTGGCTGCCCAAAGGTATCATGGCTTACCAATTGAAGTTACTTTTTAAAATCATATATGCATTTATGGGAGTAAACCTCAAAGGTTTACCAATCTATCACCAATCATGTTGGTGATAGATTACTTTCAAAATCAGAAGCAGTATGCATCTGATAAAAGTTGGTGGGCTGCAACAGTGGAAAATTATTATGGCCTGCATGTCCAATTTTTCAGTCTCTTATAGGCATTTGGTGAGAAACAGTATGCTGGACTACCTCTCTGGTATAATTCAAGATGCCTGTTTCGATGCTCTTACGTGTAAGGCTACAATTGCTGCACCAACTAGGACACGTACATTGCCTTGGTGAGCAGTCCAGGCAACCAGACTTTGATCTAATCTCTCTGTTTTATTCTTGATTCCACTTTTTAAAAACTGGAGCATGAGATTTCAGACATGGCACTAAAATATTTGACAGCTGTCATTTGATACACAGATATTATTGTCCACATCTTATAAAACATTTGTTAATTACTTCTAAGTTGCATAATAAACTGTGGATCCAACTTTATTTGCCTAGTCAATTCTGACAAAGCAAATAAATGATTTTCTTTTATATTCATGATGCAAATTACTGTGCATTGGTAATTACTGTGCACTATATTCAAATATAGTGAATGGGCAGGTCTCCATTCCCTCAGGCACACACACATTCACTCAGACATGCATAAGCTTATTGATGTCAGCAAGACCTCTGCCAGTCCACAGACTTCCCAATCCATGAATTTCAGATGCCTGACCAACAGGCAGGAGAATTAATAATAAAGACTTTAGGCACCCACACATAAACAGAATGGGCCAAAGCTCTCCCTTTTTGACTAGAGAGAAACCAAGTTAGTCATTTTGGAATCCTGGCCTCAAAAAGGGGAAAGAGTAAAAACAATAAAGGCTTGCTCAGACAAACCCCAAAGGAGATTCTTCTAACAGCCAGCCACAGCTGGTGAAAAAGGTTTGGTCTTGAGAAAGAGTGGCAAGAGATTTATAGGAAGAAGATCTGAGAGAAATCCTGGGTAGAGGGATCTCTAGGGAAGGCAAAGAAGGCAGAGGTGGGTCTCTGTTATATCTCTACAGAAGAGGGAGTGAGACTGGAATGGGAGTCAAGGAAAACTTGTTCTTAGGTCTCTGGTCTGAGAAAGATACCTCTGGTAAGGAAAGCTGTCTAGGACAAGGTTCCTCAACCTCGGCAACTTTAAGACAAGTGGACTTCAACTCCCAGAATTCCCCAGCCAGAAAGGCTGGCTGGGGAATTCTGGGAGTTGAAGTCCACCTGTCTTAAAGTTGGCAAGGTTGAGGAACCCTGGTCTAGGAGATGCAGAGATGGAAGCTAGCCACAGGCAACCTCTCTGTAGGATGGAGAGGAAAAATTAGGGGATCCAGGGAAGACAGTTGGAAGCTTTGCTGTAAGCTCCCTGAATCTCCACTGTCCAGATAAATATGCTCAATTACAATTCTCCATCAGGACATTATGATTTATTTCAGTGTGTAATTTTATTTCATATAGTAATTTTTGCCATTTTTGTATTGGAATTTATGTTCTTTCCACATGGGCAGTGTATGATGTGTTGTTATACAGCTTGGAACCTCATTACATCAGAGTGCTTCCAAACAAGAGCAAGTCAGTAAACCAGTGCATGGTCTGCTTTGCAGTCTTACTTCTCCTTTCTACCACTCTATGAGTTATTTGTTTTCTATGCAGTCTGTAATTTTATCAGCACTAAATGTCTTCTTCCATGCTCTTATAATTGTCTTAGGAACCTGACTATCTAAGACTAGAAGGAAGTTTTATTTTTACCTTTTCTCATGTTTTATACATTTAATTTTAAAAATATAGCTTGGTGCTTTTGTTTCAATTTTTCTTTGAACCACAGGGGGATTTTTTCTTTGGCCACATGCGTCAAAGCTACTAAAGCCAGGAAGCAGTGCTACAGAGTTCCTCCCCCTCCTCCTCCTCCTTCATCATTAGCATCACCATCACTACTGTTATTACGTTGAGCTTACAGGCAAATAAGTACTCAGGCTGCAAGATGCCCTATCATTCTCGCAAACTAGTGCTAAATGGGAAGAAGCCAGACAAAGCAAGTCCCCCTTCTCCCAAGATAGATGGCAGCAGCAGGAAAGTACTATATAACCCAGGAGCAGCAGGAAGGCAGACCAGTGTGTGTAAAACCCAAAATCTTTCTGGGAGAAGAGAATGAGACTTCTCCCCATCTTGCACTTGGTGGCAGCTTAATTGTTGACATACGTCTTCAGAATTGTATGCTCATGGATATTCTTGAAAAGACAATGATACCTGAACCTATACCAGTTACGTTTTCATAGAATTTGTATTGAAAGAATGCTTACCCTTTCAGCACACACACAAGATACTGTTATCACACCTGCTGATTGTTGTAGAGAATGTTATTATCTGTTAGGCTGCTGACTCAAAACACTTGCAAATGCTAGACTGAGTTAACTACTGAAGGCTTAAATCATCCAATGATGTCTCATCACCGTCTGTGTCATTGTGTTGGGTGACAGAATAGCCTTTTTACCAAAAAAGAAAGAGCATAAACTGCAGACAAGCTAGATCAACCCTGTCAAGAAAGAGTGGGGTAGAAATGCTCAAATTCAAATACCCTTCAGATATATACACGTGACAGTTTCATATGTGTATCTTCCATATAAATTTTATTCCAGCTTCCTAGTCTGCAACTTAATTCAAATATTTAATTCATCTGCTGTGAATGTTTAACTCACGAATTAATTAATTAAAAGCACCTTTTCCTAACTCACATCCTAGGATATATTAATGAGAACATCCGATTGATTCAAGAAGGTGTATCATACGGCTTCATGTGATTATGTGATGGTCAACTTAATGAAAACCACCGAGAAAATTGATGTAAGCCGAAGTGCTTCAGATTAGGTTTGTTTGTGTCACTTTTCAGTAATTTGGGGGAAATAGTGTATTCCTTGCAACACAAACTTTGATGAGTTGGACTCATACTAAATCACATTTGGTTCACAGTGAAATCAATGGCTAATTATTTCTCTTGATTTTGATGTGTTTGTATAACTTTATATACAAATGAAAGACCAGTTGCATACGAACTTGTTTTTCATAATGTTATCATTTAGCATTTTTTGCATAAAAGAGAAAAAGCACAATACAAAGGGCAAACTAGTGCTTATTTCTTTATTAATTACAAGGTCACAGGACAGGAACTCAATGTAGTGTAGTCTCAGAAACATGGCATGGACTTATACAAAAGAAACTCATGTGGCTTCTTAGAAGAGGTCTGCCAGTTATATTTTCTTTAAGCAGTAGATTAGTTCCAATAATGTCTGCCAATGGGTACTGTTCTAACAATGGACAGGTTCATTACTGTACAACATCTGCTTTGGAAAGTTATGACATTCTCAGGGGCAGATCTGAGACTCATGGAGAGAAGGGGATGTAGAGAAAGAAGAATGAAATTATATTGCATAAATACATTCATTTAACTTTAGAGGTAATCCATAAGCTTTCATTTATAAGGATGAGAATTTTGAAATATTAAAATTACTTCCAAAGCTGCTTAATCTTTATGATTCATGAGCATTGGGAATTATAGTTCTATGATTTGTTCTGTGGTTGCACAGATAATGAGAACAATCTCCTGGATCAGTCACTTACCAGGTAACTAAAACTTCCTCATTGTAAGAACTCCAGCAAAGGAGAGACCAGCCTAATACCAATTAATAGGTGAGTTCATAAAAGAAGTATAATTTCAATGGTTTTTAAAAATGAATACTAAGCACTTGTGACCAATCCAGATCAATATAATGTAATTTGTACATTATATTCATTTCTACGTGTGTTGCTTGTCTTGAGTACATATATACATGGTCCATCTGGGATCATTTAAGACTGAATGACTATTTTCCTTATAAATGAATTGTTTTAAGAATGCCCTTTTGTCACCCTGTAGATTGATGCTTATATTCAAACCCAGAATTCTTTTTAAAATGTGTATTAGGTTAATACATTTATTAGGCTTGTTTGAAAGAGAAGGTTTCAAGTTCAAGTTCTCCCAATAATAATGAATACAAAATTAGAACATATTAGAACTAATGATAATGGAGTATAACTGTGATATGTAAAGGTATTATGATTTGATGCCAAGACAAAATAGCTTAAAAATGCTGCCCTTGGTGCTAAAATCAAGTCTAATTCACACATTCATAGTTGATTCACATCGTCCCCATATTCAACCTACAATACCTGCAAACTGTCTTAAGTTGACTACATGCCTCTGGAATTCTTGGAATTTCATACAACATACAAGACTGCAACCCTTAAATCACATGAATACCTTTATACCTTTAATATAAAGAGAATCATCCATCTCAAGGACTACTCAGCTACCAATATTCTGGAGCTAATAATCTTTCTTCTCCCCATGCCCCTTATTTTCCTAAAATATTGTTCTGGTGAGACGGAAAAGGATAGTAGACTCTTTTTCAATCGATGTGTTAAAGAAGGGGCTAGTCAACCATTTATTATGGATGCTTTAATTTAGACTCCTGCATAAAATACGAGGTTGGACGTGATTGCCAAAATGACCCATACCAGCTCTGTGATTCTATGATGATGTTTATTTTGTTGACAAAGCACGTCCAAACCAGTGCAGCGATCACTCCAAATATCTAACTTGCCCAGCTACCACAGTTATTTATTTATTGTTTTTATTTATAACCTGCCTTCTGTCCAATCAAATGAATACCTTGTCACAGTTTTAACATTGCCATTCACATGTCCATACATACATATATTTGTGCTGGTAAAAAGAATCACTTGAATCAAGAAGCCTAAACATATTTATTCCAAAAGATCTGGAGGTAGTAAAGAAAAAGAAAAGGAAAATATTACATGAGAAATGAACCTTGTAACAATGATTTTATTAATGATCAAATAAATTAGTAAAAGACAATAGGACATTATTGAAAAATATTTGGAAGCTTGAGCTATACATTGTTATAGAAGTAACAGATTTATGTGCTTTAAATTCTTAGAATCTTTCCATTATAGATATCCATTCTCACAGTTTGACATATGCATATCTGTAAAATGTGAACTGATATAACTCTGCCTTAAGTTGCTTGAACCCATTACAACAGAGTTGAATTGTATACATAAATAAATGGTTATTGTCTCAAAAGAAAAAGCATTATATGTGGTACATGTTTATACCTTTCTTCAGTGTCAGATTATGGGAAATAGTATCTCAAAACTGAAACTATTTTATATTTCATCACTTTAAGCAACTTTAGAAGATGGAAGTTCTTGGGCTCCTCATAGATTTCATGACTCATTTCTTATGTGTTTGGAGTTTCTGATGCCCAGCCAAATTCTTCTCAATCCTGACCAACTCTTAACATAGGAATTAGATAACAATGATGTTGCTTGGAAGCACTGATTTTTACACTGGCCCCAAAACAATGCTATATGGGCAGTGATCAGTGATCTAATATAAGTGCTTTTTAATAGATAAAACTGTTGATGAACATTCAGAAATTGTAATTTATTTGAAGTAGGTCCTTGCAATATCCTTGATAACAAAATCCTTGATAACAAAATCCTAATCAGCCAAGTATAATGTCAACATAGTCTTGTCTCATATTTTTCTACTTAGCAACCAAGAAGCAGACATGTACTGATGGCTTGATCAGGCTGTCACTATCTGACACATACTTGAATTACAGTTATAATTACATATTATGATGTTGCTTTTTCAGATAGAAACATCAGGAATTCCATTACATATTTTGTCAAGGAAAAAGATTCCTAGTTTTTCTTTTCATCTTAGTCTCAAAAGATCCTAGCAGACAGGATTTGGGTGGCTTCCTCTGCTATTTATTTCAAAAATACGACTGCCTGAGGAAGCTGGAGATACTGAGTTGAAGTTACTACCAAGCTGAGATGAAAGAGTTGTTTAGTAGGGTATTTTTAGAATGTGCCACTGTTTTCTTACAGTTGGTATACACAAGTATACCTGTTGTGAAATGGATATTTGCATTTTATTTTTGAAATATTTGTTTGTGTCTTTTAATCATTCCTATGTATTGTTAATTTGATGAACCCCTCTATTTGTCCTCTAATTTCTTCCTGTATTTGTATTTCAGGGGAAGTAGATTAATGAATTTTCTAGAGCTAATTTTCATGAAGACCATCTACATTCAAAAATACAGTTCTGAAAATATCAATTCATTCTTTGCACACTGATGTACACATATGGGGAAAAAAATAGGAGAGGAGTAAAGAAGGAAACTAATGGCAAGAAGAAACGGCAGAAGAAATCCTAAAAGCAACAGTTCACGTCACCCTTACACCGGTTTCCCTCCCCCCACCCACTTCTTTGTATGTGATGAATGCAGACCATTCTCCACCCCACCCACCTGCATCCACATCTCAGGATTAATTCTTCAGACAAGGCAACTGGCTCTTTTCTCTGCTCTCCAGAGGTTGGGGGAGGGACTTTTCTTTACAAGCACTTCAAGAGAAAAGTATTGCAAGATGTTCCTCTGGGACAGTCACAGAGCTTTCCAATCCTGGCGCCTTTTCTCACTGCGCACTGCTCTCCTGCATCACACTGTTATTAACAGCAACCAACAGTTAGATCAAGAGGGAAACCACATTGGATCAGGTGCATTTCCACATCTGATTTTTAAGGACTGAAATTCAGCTATTCCTATATTGTAACAGATCAGATGAATGAATGAGAAGCAAGATTTCATTTGACTTTCTGTATCAGTATTGGAAATTTTATAAAAATCACTTAAAACATCACATCTCTAGACCTCATCAAAAAGCTCACAAGCAATATGTCTAGAAATATTTCCTTTTTAAAAAATAAATTATGACCAGGGTTGAATGTCATCAATTATCTTTTTAATCTAGATTTTTTTTTTTTGCCAAAAATTAAAAATAAGAGACACCAAAACCTACAACTCCACTAATATAAACATACACTGATAATAAGATTTGTCTTCCTCTTGAGCTTTGTTATAGAGTGATGGGTTTCAGAGTAAACTAGAACTCCATCTTCTAATATTTTAATTGAGAAAAAAGTAATTGGAGGAAGGGAGTCTAATTCATTCTGGAAATGAATGGCCAGTATTTAATTTAGGCTGTTTTCTTTTAGTTTAGTCTCAGAACCATATTTTAAGTAATAGCATAAAACATATGCAAAGAATACAAATGTTCCAAGTGTAGAAATCTAGGTGTGATTACTAGAAGTAAGTTTTATTTCATTTAGATAAACTTCCTCTCAAATAAATGTGCATCAATATGCATTACCATATTTGGGACAGATTAAGCCTCACTGAAATTCCTTCCAAGATATTTGCAATATAATCCAGTGCATGGGATTTACTCCCAAGAAACTGGATATATATTTGCAGCCTTAGGATATTAGATAGAAAGGGAAAGAAGGGAACAGAGCACCCATTAAAGTGATATTTCAGTAATTTCAAGCAGGACACCAAAGGCTTGATGTGAGGGAAGACACAACATGCAAGCCCTATGTTGATAATCTGGGGATTTGAAAAGACAATGGGGTGAAAACTTTCACTTTTATTGATGTTTTACTAGGGAAAAGTTGTTTTCTCAATCAGCCTCCTAGTGTTGACTCCCCACCAAACTAGCTCTGTTCCAGGGAATGTGCTATTTTAAAAATAACTTCTGTGAGTTGGAATCAGAAACCACTCACCATGGGGACTTGACCATACTTCTTCTCATAATGTGGGAGCCGTTTGCTTTTCAGCTTCTCCAGGACTTCCTGCAGTGCTTCAATCTGCAGACACACAAACCATCCTATCAGTAAATCGATCAAGCAGCCTGAGGAGGCTGGATACAGAGTGGGAGGCAAGCACCTTTCAGCCTAAGAGAAAGCTGGACCAGCCTCGCACAGCCTATTGAGAAAGGTGGGCATTAAGAGGTGGTAGACCTGATGCTCTCATTTAGCTCTTTCCTACTTTTCAAGCTTCTATTCACCTCTAACTTTCCTTCCTATTCAGCATATCACCCTCCTGGAAGGGCTT
The DNA here is from genome assembly GCA_030867105.1 of Liasis olivaceus. Classification (NCBI taxonomy): domain Eukaryota; kingdom Metazoa; phylum Chordata; class Lepidosauria; order Squamata; family Pythonidae; genus Liasis; species Liasis olivaceus. The sequence goes on along the minus strand of CM061348.1, from coordinate 227,976,184 downwards.
TAAGTTTTCCAAAGACTGCATTTGATGTGATTTGAAGCAGACGGTGAGGACTGAATACCCAGTCAGTTTAAGACTAACACTGGAAAATTGTAAAGGAAGCTCCCGAGACCACTTACAGCCCCCCCGCCCATTCACATGCTTTCTCGCTGGAAAACATACCAGCTCCTTCTCGTGGGACGTATCCTCCATGGTGGAATAGAGATCCAAGGCTCGGGGTTGAAGCTCGCCTTCTTCCTGACCGTGGGCTCCCACAAGCAACAATAGAGCGGCTCCTAGCAGGGCGAATAGGCGGGAGCTCTCCATGGTTCTGAAATGTAGCTCAGTCTCGCGGAGCAGTCTTTATACAGATTGTTGGAGTCACCTGTTGACAAAGCTTATTGCACTGTGATACGTCAATCCACCAGCGGGCACCGGTGGAGGTGGGCGGCGGTGGAGTGGGGTGGGGGGAATCTGACGGATGAGTTAGGCAAGGATCTTAATTTCCTTCAGGGCAGACAAGAGCACTGAGAGGGTAAAGAAAACCAAATACAAGGGGAGCAATTAGATAAAGTAGCTAGCCATTTCTGAACAAAAACTTAGAACAATATCAGTTTTAGGCACCTTTGGATGATACTGAATTGCCAGGTTCACTCTACACACACAGCCAAAAACATGTCATTTTGTGTATTGTATGAATCTTTCCATTGTGGTTTGTAAGTAATGGTTTGTTTAAGTAATTCAAAGTGTGAACTCAGCCAATTGTGGCTTGGTCAACAACCCATGATTAAGCCAGACATAGCTTAGTATGTTATGTTTGATCATTATTTAGATCTAGTCCAATTTGTCTTCATTACCAATAGATGATTTACACAAGTAATATATGAGTTCTATATTTATTATTAAATTTGTATGGTTTTATTTATTATTAAATATGGTTGGTTTTCCTTGCTCTCATACTGGTTTTCAGTGCCACTGAATACAGGACCTTTCCTGCTGTCAGCACTTCTTGTCAAAACCCCTTAGAAGTGCTCCGGATGATTTTTATTTGAATCCTTGAGCATTAATGATTGTGGTGCCACCTGTTCCCTGGTTTTTATGATTCACATGAAAGCATTGTAAGAAGTGATTTGGAGGTTTGGGTTGAAGTGTCATCAATACACAGATAAATGTAATTTTATTTCACTTTTCACCATCTAATTTAATGGACAGCAACCTTTTTAGCTCAAGAGTTACATACAGTGCTGAGTAGTCAGTCAATACCCACAATTTAATGTGCGCACACACACACACACACACACACACACACACACACGAACATATGTACATACATATAGAATTATTAAATTGTAAGTGGCCATGTGGATTATGGCACAATAAGGCCATCAAAAATATCTGGTAAATTGTCTCCCACACTGAGTAGCCTGAATAGATGTAATTTTTTGCACAATTGGTGAAATTTAGTATGCATTTTTATCATTCATCCATAGGGCTTTTAGGAAAGTCTAGGAAAATTTAGGACATTTTTAAAATTTGCTGGGTAGACCTATGATATTACAGGTGGAACATTTTGCTAGATTAGGCAAAACAACAATCAGCTTCTCCAAATTCAGTTAATTTATTTAAAATAACAATATACCATTTATTATTTAAAACAAAAACCAAAGTGGATTAAAACACTAATTTACATTAGATAAAATGTACATTACAATTAGATAAAATATGCAGAAAGAAATAAGAAACAAAAGGCAATAAAGAGATAATAACAGTAGAAAGTTAAAAATTCACAGCAGCAAAGGCCTGGGAGTACAAAAATGACCTTTCCTACTATTGCAGAGAGAATAGGGTAGTGCCAAGTCTACCCCACTGAGGAGGGTATTCCAAAGTCACCTCATCTTGGGAGGTCACCCACAGCAGGCGCTCTGAAGATGATCTTAGGGTATGCGCAGGAAGATTCAGGAAAAGGAATTTCTTCAGATTCTGGAGGATACTGTGAATTAACTGTATCCTTCATAACTGAGGGTAAGAGAACATGAAAGTACGAGGGAAAAAGCAAAAAAGAGAAGAGAAGTAGCAAAGAGGGGCTGCCTGACAGCATTCAGACAGGAAACCCAGATAATCTTACAACATTCATTTCTAAAATGAATTCTGAACAAGTGCTGATGTCAAGCAAGTAACCATAAACCTAATTTAGCTACAATGATGGTATTGAGTGTAATAAGAATTCTCTGTAATTGTTTCCTTCCCTTGTGGTCCCATATTCCCCATTTCTCAGCAACTCCTTTTTACATCTAGAAATTTGGTCTCATTAGTTTAATAAGATACTTCCTCATTATACTTTCCCCACATGCAAGAGGGTTAGCACAAGATTCCCCACATGCAAGAGGGTTAGCACAAGATAGCACAAAGTTCATTACTTTGAGGCTATGGGCAAAATGATCTAAAAGACTATTATCCTAGAGCTGACTTGAAGGAGGGAGAAAGCAAAATAAATCTTGGTTACAACAAGAAAGTTGCAGGCTCAGGTTACCTATTTCTTATTATAAGCCATAAACCATGATGTATAAACCACAATGGCATTCCACTAAAACCAAAATTAAACAGATAAAATTATGGTATCTGGCACCTTTCTGCACCCCTCCCCTTAGTTTTTAATGGCCTTTTAAAAAATGAAAATAAATATTAAATGAAAAGTTGGTGCATTCCAAAGCAAAGTGTCAGCTTCCATCTGTTTTTCAAAGAAATTCCTAATCCACACTTGGATCCCACAGGCATTCTTAGAGAATAAATATAGACCTAATGTTACCTTTAGAAATGTATTGACTGGCACAGATAAAAAAGCAAATAAAAGTATTGAGGATAGAGAGAGTAGTGACAAGTATCCAGAGTAGTTTGTCTTTTGGTAAAAATTGGTGATTTGTGAATAGTCACATCTACACTTACGGCCCTTTTGTGAATAGGCAAGCCCCATCACAATAATCATTTTGTAAAAACACGCAAGAGAAGTTCTCAAAATTTCAGTAATGCCCTCTAGCCCAAAAAGTCAAGGAGAAATACTAAAGAAATACAGATTCAAAACTCTGTGAAGATTAAATTAATTTCAGTAAAGAAAAGGGTCAGACAAGTATGAACTACATTTACAGAGGAGTTTTCAAACTTTTTTGGACTGTGGAACCTGTTAAAAAAATATTGGAGTCCCTGAATCCCTTTTCAAGAAGAAAAGCTCTAGTGACAGAAAATTGGCTGCACTTGAGCGAACTTTTTTCTTTTGCCCGTAATCTCTCACAGAATCCCATCAGATTCATGCAGAACCCTATGACTCCAAGAAACAGAGTTTGAAAAAGCCTGCACAAATGAAACTTAGACTGATTTTGGTAAATAATCAAACATTACTATATTACTATACACTATATGTTAGAACACATTTTTACACCATTGAAACTTAAGGTTGTTAGATTGATATTCCCATAATTTCCCATCTATGTGGCTAAGATATCAGCGGATAATGTAGTTAGAAACATCTACACAATATTTAGTTACAGAAGACTGAGCTGGTATAACATCCCACAAATATTGTACTTTTATGTCATTTTAGTAAGTTGCTTGCAAGGCATTTTACTATTTTATTTTCTTTAGTAAATTCATTGAGGCCAGTAATTACCATAACCTCAAAGTTCTCTCAGTGATTTACAATAAAAACATTGAAACCAAAATTAAAACCTGAAATCTGAAAAGCAAATATTAAAAACCATTAACACCAAGTAAAAGTCTGTTTTAAAAGGTGTTTTTGAGTCTTGTAAAGGCATCACTAAATGCATTTCAAAGCACAATAGAGGTGCCAACTGCACTAATGGCCTCATCCAAGTCACCACAAGACCAGCCTAGGACATCTGTAGGTCAACTTCCTTATTATGGCGCAGGAAGAGAGGGGGAAAGGGGGAGAGAGTATCATATAGACAAGTGTGTTCTCTCAAATAAGCAGGATCCAAATTAAATAAAGCTTTAAGGGAAATAGCCAGCAACTTGTGTATTTCTCTTAAAAACAAACTGGCAATGAACAGAGTTTCAACCTTGGTCTAATGTGGTCTCTTTGAATTCTTGATTGCTGAGTCAAATTGCTCTGCCAGACACAAAAGCAGCCCCTGTCCCACCCCCTGCCAATAGAGTGTGGTACAGTAAACACAGCTGGAGCCTGCTAATGCACGCACCATTTTTAAGGTTACTTTATTACAGGAAGGGGCAGAGTTGCCATACCAACCAAAGGAACTCCAGGCTGTTGCTTCAAACTGGAAAGCAAGATAAAAATTTGGATTCAGAGGTGTCCCTAACTGCGTACCTGGTCCTTCTGGGAGAACGTGATCCTCTTCAGAATATGGAGATCGACAACATTCCTGGAATTGTGACTCCCTACAATAAGTAGCTCTGGTTTGTCCAGATTTTGTTTTAATATATTGCTTCTCTTAGTGACTGGAGGAAGACATTATACCATTACTTGAAAAGAATTCAGATAACTAGATGTGAATGTTTCTAAATCATTTCAGTTAACTATCCAAGATATAATGTGCAGATGTCAGAAGTGGAAGGTGTCAGAAATACGCCTACACTGAAACACAATATTGGGATTTAGTTTTCACAGAGTGAAGAAACAATGAACTTTCCCCCCCCTCAAAACCCATAATTTTGTTCCAACTGATAATTCTGCCAGTACACATAACTGGAGGTAAATTTGCGTAGATTAATTTCAAAATTTACCTTAGGGATGTCTAATCTTTTGGGCTGGTAGGCATGTTTGGAATTCACAGAAATGCAAATTAGCAACACTAATGAATTAGTTTGAGAACCCAAATATATGGTGGACTCAGTCCCCTAATAAGAAATCTATTTATATCTACAGCTATCTCATTCAGATTTCAGAGTTCCTTTCAAACTATTTCTCACCCCCGCAGTGTTAAAATACCAAATTCACTCTGCCCGGTTATTAATGTTGCTGTGTGCCAGAATCACGCCTCCAAATGCAGGCAGAGTCACATCCAAGGAGAGACATCTCCTTTTTGCATTTTCCCTTTTCTCCACAGACCAGCCCTATTCTACTTTCTTTTTCCATTAAATTAGGTAACTTCCAGCCCTTCCTTTGCATTGTCACTATCCCAAAACTTCTCATAACCCACTTCCTTCCTTCCGAAAATAAGTATCTTTCACATAAAAATTATCAGTGAAAGTTATCATTTTCAAAGGTATAAAATGTGTAGAAATTGGTCCTTTCTCATTATCTGTATCTCAAGATCATTGATGAATTATGCCTTGCTCAAGGAGGGTTTTAATTACCATTCTCTGCAGGAATGCTTGCAGCCTAAGAATGTAATTTTCAGCAAAAGCCTGATTTTTTTTATATACTAGTTTGTCCACCCTCTATAACTAACAAATGAACAATCTAATGTTTACATGAGACATTATTTGCTAGCCTAGAGCAATATACTTAGACAACAGGAAATGTATCATTTAACAAAGCAATTGAAATGCTTTATTTTAATGCTTGATAACCCCAAGTGCCTTTATATCACATATGAGGCAACCTGCAATCCTCAACCACCCTCTGCAATGCAGCTGACAGGCATCAGAAGGCAGTGGAGAATGGGTCACTATCCTGTTAGTAGGAGAAGAAGGGCAGCCTTCTTAGTGAGGATCGTTGGGCAGGGGGACAACAATATATTTCAACTCTATCTTCTTGCCCAAAGATTGAAAGACAGAATGGACTATTGTCCCACCTTCCAAACCACCTACATGCCCAAACTCCCCAGGGTTCCTCAGAGGCCAATGCAAAGTTTCCAATCCCGCTGCCCAAATCACCCAGTGTTGTATTAGCAGACAGTATTCATGTCTTTTTCAGGTTTCAAAAGTAAAGTTATGCAGACAAGGCATGACAAAAATTGACAGGTACAAGCCTATGAAGGGAGTGTTAGTAAAAGCTGAAGGTCTCTCCCTTTCTGAGCAAGGAAATGTTGTATAATATATCATGCTTTAGGATTTTAAAGCATGCTATGATGTGAATGTGTTCAATCCACTTTTAGACTATTCTTTTCCTTCACATTTCTCCCAAGTTTATTTGCCTTTTAGATGATGAAACAGAAAGTCGTTCTGCACTAATTGATGCATCATTGAATGTCAATACTCAGTGAGACATTATTGGATGAATAATCCACAAGGATTATTTCTGATTCTGATTCTTATCTCCAAAATGGGAATGATTTATCTCTCAGACTTTCAGAGATAAGATAATGACATAAAATATTATAGTCTTGAAGAGTGGTACAGTTATCCACCCCCAATACTCAAAAACTAGATAGAGATTTTCTCTCATTTTATTAAATTACACCTGAGTTTTACAGTTCTGGAAAAAAACCTGGCCTTTTATGCAGTGACCTACAAAGTGCATGATACTCAGAAAGGCAAGGATCAAGCAGCTCCCATTGCAGGAAGACTATTCCAAAATGAAATACAATCTTTGCTGGAATCCATCTGCTCCATTATTAATTGCTATGTATTAGCAGGTCAGTGGTAAGAAAATAGAGAAATCAAAATTCTTGAGACAGAATTATCGCAGGTCAACATAAAATAGTGGTTTCATAGTCTTAAGTACCAGCTGTCAATACAAGTAATCTTAATTAAATGAAATTTATGAAAATACATATGCATAAGCTGATTAATTATATTAAACATATGTGAATTACTGAATCCTAAACAATTTATATAATTTAAATTAAAACTGGAATTAATAGAACAAAGATAAAATGTGTTATACAATGTGAATTTAAAGGCAGGTAAATATATTTGGAAAGAAATTAAAGTTTGATTTTTGCTCTCATGAAAAATTGGATCAACTTTCTGGATCAATTCTTCAAAACTCTTGCAAAAAGTAGCAATAAATTGTGTTAACCCATTTTCAACCCTTATTTAAAAAGGACTGAAGATGGAATTAACACAATTTATTGCTAATTTTTTGATAGGTTACAGAAAGAATGTAACCTCCCAAATAGCAATATATTAAATTAAATTAAATTAAAATGTTATGTTCTTCAGATTGCACCTACTAAGCTTATTGTCCTGGAAATTCATATAATTTTGAGTCTATTAGGTGACAGTTTATTTAAATGCCAAACAGCTCAGTTTTATCAGCAACTGATGAATTTAACAAAGATAATCTTCAAGGAATCTCTTAATATTGTTAATAAGGTTTTGATTAGACAGTTGGATTCAAAAATGTGTTATTAAACTATGTTCTATTGTGAATTCATCCATTTGGATGAATTCATGCCTGGATGGTAGCCAAAATAAAAAACAAAAAAACCCACATTGTTATGTCTTCTTAAGATATTTCTACACCAGACACTAAAAGCTGGCTTGTTGAAAAATATGCACTCTTAACCTTTGAACTAGCTATTTATCAAAAACACTCAACAATATGATTTACGTAGTGGAGACTTAATTTGTTTAAAAATTGAGCTGTATTACTCTCCAAATATTTATTATTGTTTGTTATATTTTATTTTTGCTCGTTCCATTCTCTACTTTATATGTCTTATTGAAGAGGGGAGGGGTGTTTTTGTTTTTTGTTCTATTGATGCAATACACTTAAAAATGTGAATTGAGGGATCTGATTTCCAGTGATTAAGTGGATTACAAATACTAACATCTATATCTATTTAACTATGTTAGAGCTAGTTTAAATAATTTTTAAGATGCATGAAAATTAAACCCAACTGCATTACTGTGCAAATCTTTATTTTGTTTCTTGATCTTATTAGGCCATTTGATTTTATTTCTTATCTAAAGATACCACTGCTAAGCCTTTCACATCACATTCTGAATATGCCAAACTCTGTCTTCTTGCTGGGTGCATTGAATGCAGCACTAAGGCCAAGGCCCAAAACAAGTCTTGTATCAGCTGGATCAATGATTCCATCATCCCACAACCTGAAACATATGTCACAAAAACAAACAGTTAGGGGAAAACTGGACTTTTAAAATATTACCATAACCACATTCTGATTTTATAGCAAACATGCAGTTCACTTTTCAGTCAAATTTCATCTGTATATAAATGTATACATAGATTGGTCCAGCTGCATTAAAAAATATATTTTGCTAAATATATGCTCTGCTTCAACTTTATACTTTGTCACTGCAGTCCCAGTAAGTATTGTCTGATAGGATTACCATATCAAGAACATTAAAAAGTTATGTAAACCACCCCCCTTCCTGTTACTTCAGCCTAGCTCTTCTGCTTTTATCTTTTTGTCTTTTGCAGTGATATATATTGGAAATGCATCACAATCAGTAACTAATTCATATGTTACAGAAAAAATTGAACATTCACTGCGTGTGTTTTCAGACACATGGGATCCTGTAATTGGAACAAGATGTAACTGAATTGAAGGTAGAAAAAGAGTGAATATTTCTTTACTAGTACATTGTTGACATTTAGTACAGTGTCAAACAAATTGTACTTTAGAGCCAAAGCCTGTTTGACAATTAAGGGATATGTGGCATTCACTTTTGACTGAGTTATAGAATCTCTGACAACCAAATTAATAACTTGGGAACATTCCATTTTTTTTGCTTACGGATGACCAAATGACATCTTCAACTTAATGTATGTAAAGGAGTAGTTTGAAGGTAGCTTGAATTTTGGAGGGTTCAGGATTTTTTGGTTTTGCCTGGATTGTGCAGAGAATTGGATAAATTTACTGTCAGGTGGACTCATAATATTATTTCAAGTATGAGTATTAACAAGACCTGAATTCTTTTCCAATTAAAATTCAACCTGAGCAACATTTTCTCTACTACGATAAGCCAAGATAGGAAACTTAAATGAAAACTGGAAATATTTTGAAAGCATTATTATCCCAACACAAGTACCTAAATATGTCCAGGCAGTAAGATCAGCAAAAAAGGACATTTTAATGATGCCCATACTTTCAGAGGTCCATTAGTCAGGTAGAGAAGGTCTTCCCTTGTGCCAGCTCCAAACTAGAGAACAAACCCTCTTAGAAATTAAAGTTCTCCCACTCCCTCCTCCTTTAAAAAAGGTACTGATATAGCTTTTCAACCAGGGCCTTTTGAACTATTGTAAGGATGGTTTTAATTTTTATGGCTGTACAGGTATTTCAATTGTACCACTTTTAATTTACTATTGTGTTTTTATTGTATTATTTAACTACCTTGACAGACCTCCTTGTATGGAAAGATGAAACATAAATATACTGTAAATACGATCTCATGCTGAGGAAGACTTTTCCTCTTCTTAAACCTGCAAAACCCAATTCTGGTATGGGAAGCTGAGATTTTCTTGACTGCTTGAAAGATTTTTCATTGTAGAATAAAGATTGCTTTCTCCAAGTCACATTAGCTTTCTCTTTGTTTAGTAAGAACTGTCTTCAGTAGTGGGACAGAGCATTAATTATTGAACAACCTATCAAGTCCCATGGTGAGAACATGAATCATATCTCTTCTTGTAAAAAATTCATAACACAACTTCTGCAAAGAAAAGCAACAAAGGCTCAGGAGAAAGCTGCTCATGACATTTGTTACAAGGTAAACTGATTAAACTCCTTTTAGAGCTCTCTAAGCAGATTAATCTAGCTCATTAAAAAGACATCTGACTAATGACTCCTGATAATTAAGACCTCTGCATATGAAAGTTTCTAGTCTGGAACATTTGATGAGGAAATGCAGGTACAGAGCAAATATCCTGTATATAGAGTGAGATATAATTTATATGGAAATTATTTTTTTCAAAATAAAAAGCATAAAAGCAGCTCTTCGGTTTCCACACAGGCACATTTTATAATTCACACTGTAAATAAATAAATATAAAATTACTTGTACAGTGACTTATGTCCATCCTTGTACTTTTTGGGTGGGGAGAGGGGTACCTTTCAGTCAGTCTTGACTCCTGGCAACAACATGGACAAGTCTTCTACAAGATTTTTGGAACTGGTTTGCTATTGCCTTTTTCCTAGGGCTGAGAGAGAGTGACTGGCCCAAAGTCACCTAACTGGCTTCAGGCCTAAGAACTCACTCTCTCTGTTTCTAGCTCTACAAAAATGTTCCCAGATTTATATCCACCTAATACAACTATGGTTCATAAACCATGATTTCACACTGATTTAGTATTAGGTCTGAACCTGTCCTACTCTTTTGTTGAAAATGGGTCATCCTGAATATAAAATAGGCTTGCTAGTGATGTGCAGCTGTACCATTTGTGAATTTGATTTTTTCTGTCTGTCCAAAATCTTGTCAAGAAAACTGTGGGGACTAGTCCAGGAGTTGCCAGGAGTCAACCCTGACTCAAAGGCACCCCCCCCCAAAAAAAGCATGTAAGTGCTGCATTTAAGCTGACACTTATTAACACTATTTAGTAAGTCACAGTGATCTTAGTTACAACTGGAAATTTATCAGCTGTGGTAAACAATTCCACTTTGTTTTAGAAGAAAAGCATAATTCTTAGGCTGTGTAATATTTCACATGAGCTCTTAAAATATATATGGGTTTACTGCTGTTCCTCAATAAAAGCATTTTAAATTATATCATAAATATACGTTTTATTTTACTTGTTTTAAGAGAAATGTTAGCTGCCTTGATACCTTATAAAATATACAATGCACCACACAAATCTCTCTCTAGAGAATGATGGAAAACAAATGTGAACTGGAAGAGAGATTATTCAGTTCCCTGAAGTTCGTTTTTAATATTTCCTCTGACACACATGGAGGAGGAGAATTACTATTCTTTACCTTCAACTTCTCATCCTTAAAATGGGAGAGTGGATTATTCGTGGCTGTACACAACAACCCACTTCACATATGAAACTTGCTTTATAGTTAATAATGAGAACTAAAATATCTGAGTACTGCACTCACACACACCCATGTCACTACAGTATTAAAAAGTAGCTAATTCTACCCAAAATTCGCCTGGGAGTTTGCCAGGTTCTCCTGTCCATGTTAGTAGAATCCTTGTTCTTTAGATCCACTAACAGAGTGAGAAACCTCAAGGCTTCCCAGAACAAGTCTACAGGATAGGAATTAAAGCACAGAATTTGCTTTGGGGGGGGGGGGCTGTTTCTTGCATGTGAAAGGAAAACCACATTCAGAAAACATGCAGAACAAACTCCGTACAGCTCCTAGTAACAACACTCCATGTACTCCTAGCACAATTTGGAGAGATTTTATCTTTAGAAAGAGAAACAGACAGATATAAAAAGGAACAAGAGGTGCATGGAATGGTTGACACAGGAACGGAATTAGAAACCTCCCTTGCTCTCTGATCTAGGAAATTTCCACCACAGCCAAGAGCTTAGTTCCACAAACTCCCAAGGCTCCTTGCTGTGATACTCCACCTTCCCACTGAGCCAGCTAAGGCTTATGGAAGGGCGTAAAAGGCACCAACCTCCTGCTCCATCCTTCCCTCATCACATTTGCTTTTCAGTGGAAGGAAAAACAAATGGGAAAAAAAGCCAGCTATTAAGTAGGAGAGCTGAAAATCTGCCCCTCAGAGCAACTGCACAGGGTAGGGGGAATGTGGCAAGGAGCCCCAGTGCTTTGGCTGCAGGAGGGGGAGAGAGAGAGGAAATTGCAGGAATCAGCTTAGGCATGGCAGTAATTCCTGCCAATGGACAAGTATGTCCAGCCACAACTCCAGGGGAAGGGCATTTCCTCTGGAGAAGGTCACCCACCCGTCAATTGGCTCAGCTTCCCAGACCTGTGGCATAGATGTTGCACCAGCATCTATGTTGGACTGCTGCAACATAGACAGGCCAACTATTTCTTTAAGTGTAAATTCTCAATCGCCAGCGAGCGTATGGTTGTGCACTGTCCTCCTCGCCCTCCTGATCATTTAGTTACAGCAGCGCTTCTCAACCTTGGCAACTTTAAGATGTCTGGATTAGGGTTAGGGTTAACATATCTTAAAGTTGCCAAGGTTGAGAAACACTGAGTTACAGGATCAACCTTAACCAAAGTTCCACTAATGGACAGGGAAAATATTGTCTCCTCAGCTTTTTCAACATTCAGAAAACTTACGCTAGCTGATTGGCTGTCTGGCTTCCTTTTCCAGCCCCCTGAAAAATTATCTTTAAGCTATAGCACATCTAATAACAAGATGTCACCATCATCTGTACACACCGTGCACTGGAATAGTAAGGGTTCCCTTCTTCCTCAAACCTCTGAATTATTGGCGCCTTCAGAGCTTTTTCTTCCTCTTCAGAAAACTGCAAAAGATAATGAACTGGCATAGAAAATCTGGCAATTTCCATCTGCACAAGCACTGGATGTCCAGTTCTAAGAGATATTAAATGTCTAACCAATAACCCTGGGTACATTTGGAATTCTGCTTAGTTCAATGGGATTTCCTATTAAATGTGCCCTGAACTGCACTAACGTTAGTGCCATTTCTCTTACAGAAATCGGTATCATTGTTTTAAAAAAAAATAGTCAACAGTTTGAGAAAGATTTTTAAAATGCAATAGCCTGAAAAACTACTTTCCTTGCTCCTCTTGGATGTAAAAATGCCAATGAGATGTCAAAATATCTCTTTGGTTAGGTTCCCCGTAACACTAACATTAATTCTAACAAGCTCAATTTGCTTATAGTGCTAAGCTTACAAAGCACTTACAGGTAGAACAATTTGACAGTAGGTCACTAATTAGTTTGAATACTTTGGGCTCCATCATATCCATGTATTAAGGTAACTGTAAATAGAAGCTGTAGTTTATAAGTACCCCATTTCAGTACAGCTTCAGCTGAGATCATTCGAAATCATCAGGTATGGAAGAGCAACTTTACTGCAAGAAAATAGAGGCAAGTGATGGTACCAAGTACAGCTTGATGACCATTCTCTTCTAAAGTATTTCTAAATATTAAAAGTAGTGGACATTACCTGCTTCCCTTCCCTTGCTTTTCGGTCCCTGGCCACTGTAGCTAAAACAGTTGCAGCTTGTTCTCCTCCCATCACAGAGATCCGAGCATTTGGCCATATAAAAAGAAATCTTGGACTGAAAAATACAAACATTGATATAATGGGGAACAAAAGTCTCTTCGGCTGTTTTCAAATTAGTTGCTTCACTTTCTGTGACTGATGGGGCAGACAGGGAAGGAATGTAATTTGCATAATATGAAAGCTACTAAAAGCCTTCCTCAGTGAGAGGCTTCCCTCACTGTCCTTCAAAACTATCAATGTTATTTTCAGCCCATATAGTAGACAAAACATATTTTAGCTTTTGTTCCATGATATGGAACACTCTATATGTATCTCACTAAACTGGAACCACTGAAGTATTCAGTGAGATCTATACCCTATGCAGCCAGCTGCACCATCCTGTGGCCTTCTTGAATTAAATCATTCATCCACATATGTACTTTAAATCATACAATAAAACAATAGTCTCTTCTAGATTCGTAACAATATTTTCAAATATTAAAATTTTAATATTAAATATTAATTAATAATTTAAATATTAAATTAAATATTTAAAATATATACTCATGCCCAATATCCATACTATGTCTGAAGTGCACGCTTACCTATAAGCTCTTCCACACATCCCATAATTTCCAGCACCATAAGAGCCTCCAATAATAACTGTTATTTTAGGCACACTGGCACACGCTACAGCAGTAACCATTTTGGCTCCATCTTTTGCTATGCCACCAGCTTCATAATCCTTACCAACCATGAAGCCTAATTGGAGGAGTAAGACCATTATCAAGTAAAGTTGCAAATAGCTTGTTTCATCATTAGAAAAACATAGCAAAAGAGACAATAAAACTTCATTTTATTTATTACTTTAATTGATTCAACTAACATACTTGATGCTTTGTAGTCTTTTAGCTGATATTGTTAAGGGAATTACTCTACTATTGCTAAATGATAAGCGTCTAAGTAAATTGTAGGATGCTAGACAGAAATTCAATTAGAGTGTAAACCTAGTTGGCAAAACACTTTATAAATGAATAATAACTAAATACAGCAACAATAATCCAATTAGTATCCATTTGACAACATTCCCAAAACTCAAATAAGGTTGTTAAAAATAATGAGCAGGAACTGATCTATTACTACTACACACTTATTTGCCAGTGGAGATTTAATTATTGGCTCAAATATTTATTGTCCCTGAAATTCAGCTTCATAGACCATCCTAATGATTTACTCACCTGTGATATTTTGCAAAAATATAATGGGGATATTCCTCTGACAACAAAGTTGAATAAAATGTGTGCCCTGTAAAGATAGGAAGAAATTGATAGTTGACCTGTTGAGAAATAATTGTTAAATAATACTATTCTATCTGCTGCTAAAGTCACTGGTATGCTCCTAAAGCAGTATTTCTAAAACCATAATGCTTATTTTTTAAAAAATGGGGACGAAGTATTGCATTTTTGAAATGTACTCTCTATACTTGCCAACAGATAAGTATATATGTATGTATTTATGTATAAATAAACAAATAAATAAATAAAACCCATGATCTTGAATCTGAATCTATGTTACTCATTTTTCCCAAGTGTAATAATTTCTCTAAATGGCTTTATCCCCCAAACTATGAAATCATCTTTAAAACAAAACTTTTCCTATTTAATGTTGACTTACTTTCTTATAAAGCTGACCTATGAAGCAATTACTCATTCCCTAATAACTGCTAAAATAGATTGTAGCAGGTTTTAACACACGATGATGTGATAAAATGGCAGGTGATAGTAACTGAGGTAACAGTTTGCTACTGTACTTAGTCCTAGAAATAGTAACAATGTTATAAGAAGTACCAAAAAAGATTACAGAATTATCGCAGCAGAGATCTTGAAAAAAGCTTAATAACAAACAACTGCTCAACATCTGTAGAAATTCAAAGCACACAATTTACATTATCTAGTTGCAACTTTCAAAATTAAGCCCCATATTAGAATCCCACATATTGCAACTTAGATTGGATGGGAAGAGAATATAACAAAGAGAAAGAGCCATTAGGCTACATCCTATCTCTAAAAAATGAAAACATTTTCATCTTCTTCAACTGTGCTGGTGTTATTTATTAACAGCAGAGACAAATCTAAACAGCTAAAAATACTTATCATCAGTCTTCCATGGGGAGGTGCAACCCTATCAAAGGCTAAAGATGGAATATCTCCCAAACCGGAAGGGCCAAACAGAGCAACTTGATCTTGTCAAGACTGAGTCTGTTGTATCCCATCCAGACTGGCACAGCCTCTAGACACTGGAGAGGACTTCAACAGCATCACTTGGTTGGTTCAGGGCCAAGATGTACATTTGGGCATCAATAACATATTGATAATACCCAATTCAAAACCAATGGATGACCACCCAGCAACGTAATGTAGATGTTAAACAAGAAGGAAGAGAGAGTCAAACCCTGTGGCACTCCACAAATGAGGGGCTGCAGGTGAGATCTCCATCTAGGCCATCAGATGCCCAGGGCAGGCCAATCTAACCAGCAAATCTAACATCCACTGCGAAGTGGGGTGACACCAGCAAGCCAAAAAGCAATCAGAGTGATCCAACCATGGCAATGGGCTGATGACATTGTCCTCTAAAACCAGCTTGTGCTGCAACTGCCCTGAGACAAAAACCAGACCTCAAGAGAGAGTTTTAGTAAGCATCAGGCCCATGACGACTTGGGACAGATCTATGGTTGCCACAAGTTCCTGAGACACCCCAGACCTAATGTCACCAGGCAAAAAATTGAAATCCCTGAGAAACAAATAGATTCATGGTCACTATTGCAAGCAATAGAATCCAGCAGCTCACACAGGGATGGTGCTGGGCAGGGAGGAGAGTACAGCAGCAGCAAATCCAACTTCAACCAGAGAGACTCACACTTATCTTCAGAGCAAAGCCTATGAAGCCCTCAGTGACTTGTGGATGACAACTGCCACCCCACCTCTCCCCTCCAGTCTCAGCTGGTGCTAAGCATGAAACCCAGGTGGTCACATATGCAAGAGAGGAATTACCCGCTCTAGGCCAAACCAGATCTTGATAACACAAGTAGATTTAATGCAGAACAATCTGGCATTCAACACCAACACCTGGTAACCTGGCCTTGAGGGCAGATGCTGAGGGCTGGAGGTAGGGATCACTCTCAAACAGTGAGCCTGCCATCCCCAAAATTGGTATGCCCCCAGGATCCCCCCATATCTTCTCCTGTCCATCCTGGTTCCAACATTCCTGCCAGCTCCCTCTCCTCCCCTCAGATCCTTCCCACCTCTTGCTCCTTTCTTTCAGGCCAAGGTATCTATTCACCAACTCACAAACTACACACCCACCTCCACCTACCAGAATACCACAATCACTCCCCTAAATACCACACCCAGCCCTCCCAACAGTACCTCCCCATTTCCTGCAGGCCACAACTGCTCCTGGCACTCAGCAGCCATGGGTGTGTGTGTACATGTGTCAAAGTGCTGTGATAGCCACCTAACACACACTGTCAAACCTCAGCCCTTCTTCTACCTAATAGAGGAACAGAATGTAAATGGTTTGGTAATCAAGATGCCAGTCCCTGGGACTGAAAGAGGGGTCAATGTTCGGAGAACAGCTCCACAGGGCTCCCAGTGGGCAACATAGATCAGGTCCAAAAGCACCTCCCCACTTTGCACCATCTGCCCTACTCCAAGTCCTCTTCATAGCACCGCCCCAAATCTCTCTGCTCTGGGCTAAAGCACTACAGGAAACCAAGGCACCTGTAACAGAGTCAGGCAAAGGAGAGATTATCTACTGAAATTGCTTGCTTTTTTCTCCCCACCCAGAGAGATTGGAAGAAAGAGATTTCAAGAGAGCAAGCCGTTTATTCTTCTACACACTGAAAGCAATGTGATCCTGCTGGCAGTGGGAAAGAGTTAGGCAAAGGACAGACTGCCTACAGGAATCACTTGCTCCCCCCCCCCCCCCCCCCACAGAACAATTGGAGAGGAAGAGATTTCAAGAGAGTACTGTAAGCTGCATAGGGTGCCTGAGGCTCCCAGCCCCAGGCTGCCGTGCAATCACATTGCTTTTGATGTGTAGAAGACCAAATTCTGCAAGGGGGGGAAAAATGAAAAAAAAACACAGGTCAGGCACAGGACAACGTATACTGACTGTAATGGCAATCACGTGACTGAGGGAGACTGCAAAGGTTGCAAATGGTCGTAATTCGGCCATAAAGTTATTTTTTCAGCACCATAACTTCAAACGGTCGCTGAACGAGTGGTCAGTAAGAAAGGGCTACCTGTAGTCCTTAGCCTAATTAATCACGAGCTAAATCACAACAAAATAATAAATCGGCAGCAGCGATAATCAGTAGACAAAATTGCAGCATTAACAACATTCACAACTTTTGAATCAATTAAGTGTAGAAAGTGTGAAAATATACTTTGCACATCTGCTAATGTTTTTAGTACAATCCTCTTTAGAGAGAGAAGTCCAGAAGCCAGCTGCCAGATCTCAGAAGGCCCCTCTCCCAGCTATGAACTCTCTCACACTGGAGATTGTGCAGATTCCTGGAGAAAAGCCTCCACAGATGTGCTTATCTAATATTAATTAACCACTATGGATTCTAGCCTATGGTGTGCATTTTGATTCTCAGCTATGAAACTGGGAAGAGCTTCAATAAGAGATGTTTACACTTGCCTTCTTTGCTGATTCTGAAAAAAGAACACCATTGTTTCCAATTATTCCAACTGGATAACCAAATATCCGAGCAAATCCTGAAAAAAAAGAGAAAAAAATAATAAGAACACTGTATACTTATCAACTGTTTACGAAAGGTTTTAAGCCTAAGAGTTCCCAGTCCTTAGTGAAAAAAAATGTAGCATAAAAGTAAACAGTTTTTGGATTGCAGCCATAATAGTATTTATCACAGCAATACCCATAGCAGTTGTTTTGGCTGTGACAAACTAAAACTATTGTGACAATTTAAAGACTAGCAAATTTACTATATGATGAAACTGATGTTAATTCGGAAGCCTACTGATTTTAGAATAATACCAACTTTGACTCTCAGTTGAGTTGTGCTCCCTCCAGAGAGAGCAGACCTGGAGCCTCAGGGTCTTCCTGAAATCACAGCTCTTCCTAGAAGAGCAGGTGAAAGCTGTGGCCAGAAAGGCCATTGCCCAGCTTCTATTGTGGCTTTACTTGGAAGGGGATGCATAAGGTCAGTTATTCCTGCTCTTGTCATCTTGCATCTGGATTACTGGAGCTCTTTACAGCTGACCTTGATGATAACCCAGAAACTACATTTGGTCGAAAATGCAGTGCCAGTCAATATCAGTGCTATCACATTATACAGTACCTCTTTGAGAGTTGCACTGGTTACCAGTATGTTTCCAAGGGCAATTCAAGACTTTGTTTGCTACTTATGTGGCTTGGGCCCTCAATCTCTGAGAGACTACCTTTCCTAAGTAGATTCTATCCACCCAGTTGGATAATACAGGAGTACCGGCTGAAGGTCTTTTCCCAAGGTGCAGTTATGATGGGGGCTCCTCTCCTTTGGAAGAGATGGCTCTCAGAAAACTTTTAAAAACTTATTCCAGAAAACCTTTGAGGACTGATCAGTGTGAAATCACTGGCACCAAACCATTTATTGTTAATATGTACTGTGGTAAATTACATATTTAACTGTAACGTTTTTATTACCTAGAGGTCATTGCCTAGAGTTCTTGTATTGAAGTGATAAATCTATTACTATATTAATTAATAAATTTTTCATGGAATCACATACTACAACATTTGTTTTACAAATTGAAACAATCATGTCCAATCAAAGCATGAAGCTGTAGCATAATTTTAATCATTTAACAATAATACCTGTAACTAATGTATCCCCGTATAAGGCCTTAAATTCATCAAATTTGCTTCCGTCAACAATTCTAGCAATGACCTTAAGTAGAAAGACAAAGGAGATATATTTATTATTAGCAATTCACTTTTGCTGTATTAAATATCAACCTAATATGTAAAATAAGATGTTTTTCATAGCATCTTAAATTGTACTCATGTTCCAAAAAGTACATATTTCAAGTCCAATCTACTGGCTCAAGTAACATGGTCTGGATAATGAGGTTCATACTGGAAACGAAACAAGCCACCTTCCCAAAGTACATATTGGTCCATAATTATTCATGTCACCAATCTCTCATTTCTGTGTCATTATAAAATGAAGAAAACAAAAATGCAATATATCTTACAACAATCTGTAGGGAATGTCAATTTTTATGTTCAGAGCTGCTCAACTAAGAAACAATTCAGCTTAGCAATAAGAGTACATGATTGCATATGGCCAGATCACACGGCCAGGTTTTCTCCCAAGTGTCTGCAGCTGCAGAATTACAGAAGACTCCATTCATAGTTTGTTTAATGTACTGTGCAAATAAATGATCCTGCTTTGAATCATGTGATTCACATGTCACACTAACAAATCAAGGTGGAGCCATTTGTAATTGCGCTATTTTACCATTAGTGGGAACAGGTCAAGGACGGTAAGGAATTTGAATGCATATGGTGCTCATTTGCTACCAAGCCATATGTTGTCTTAATGTGTAGTCTGAAATGGCTCTTTCTGTGTGAACTTCTACTGATTGTGATTAAGAAATGAATGAGTTCAGTATGACTTATTACTGCTGACAAAATAGGTGAAATATAGCACCCAAGCATTATGCACAACATGTAATGCCCAACATGAGATAACTGAGGACTCAGTCTTGGGTTAGTGAATTAGTGAAACTGGTTGTATGACTTTGATATATCTACTGTGTTAATGTACATGTACTGGTCCTTGTTCTTTTGTCTGTCCTATGTTTAATACTGCTGGCTTAGAATGGTTTTCACATTTCAGCTGCAAAGATTTATTGAAATGATATAGATTAAATTCATATGACTTATGTGTTTGTAATTAAACATGGCTTTTTACATCCAAGTTTAATTACAAACATATAAGTCATATGAATTGATGATTTGCATCTTGTACAAGAGAAGAATCTCTTGTACCCTCTTGAAGAAGTAGGACAATTAAAATATTACAGAAACAGTAATGGTAGTTTAGTCCTGCTCTTCTTAATTACTTTATTTACTATAATTTAAAAATTATTAATTTTTAAAAAAGAGACCAACATTTTATTTTTTATTACTTATCTAGTTGCTTTTAAAGATAAGAACATTAGAATGCTGAAGTGACTGCTAAAGTATCTTCTAAAAATGGCCAATGTAAATATTTTTCAGGAAAATTATGACTGCAATAAAAAGCCAAATATTGGTGTTGATCTGCCAACTGATTTACTTCTCATCATTTTGAGCAAAGCATTCTTGATTGTTCTAATGGAGTATATCCCCCTTAAATTAGAGCCCAGTGTAACCCAAAAGCATTACGCAAAACATATGTCCTTGGAAGCAAAAACTACATTAATAATCTGGAGTTGCTTACTACCCCCAGATACAGCAATATTCCCAGCTCACATTTACAATCAATGAGTAAGTATTAAATCTGTGCACCTAAAGACCTTGGATCACTCTGTCAAGTTTGTTCTGTGACCATGAGCAGCAGCTTGTTTAATTTGGTCTTTGGGAGATTGAAGCTGAAATGTGTATCTAATCGCATTACCTGCCACTTCAAGACTTGATTAACTGTGTCAACAGATTTGACAAGAATTGGTAGTAAACAATTGTGAACATAGCCTCTTGAAAAAGCCCATGAGCAGCGGAGGCCTGTTAAAGATAGATGGAACACATATGGCAGCACTTCTGTTCTCAATCCTACTCATTTTTATTCCTAAATGCAAGGACTGAGCTAGAAATACAATAACGGGAAAAGTTAGATGCAGCATTTAGCTACTTACACAGACATAAATAGAATTCCATTTTACACTAATCCAAATTCCATAATTTTGTTGGATTGTTTTTGGTTCAGTAAACACAACAGGTTTGTTTTAAGCCAGTAAACCCAGTCTGAAAATAAGGTCTGTTGGCTTACTAATGGCGGTTTAAATTATACATAAACCGGGATGCATGTTTGTTTCCTGGCTAATCCCTGGTTTGATTTTATGCCCTACCCAAGTCTTCTCAGACCAAGACATAAATGTTTAAGGCAAAAGAACCACTTAAAAGGAGAAGTAAAAAATTAGGAATTGCTAAATGACATGAATACTTTGCTCATTTGCAAGTGTGATTCTGGCTTTGTTTCATAAACCATACTTAAAACAAACAGTGTTATAACATGATGTGTGAACTCAGGCTGTAACATTCTCAAAGTAATCAAAATAAAGAATAAAGCAGATTTCATTCTTAGGGATGTTTACCTCTTTGACATCAAAATTTCTTTTAAGCTCCTCTCCAACTATACCATACAGTTCATCCGGAGGAAACAAAGGTTCTTCTGAGGGTTCTACTGTTACCTGGACGAAGAAGAAGGAGGAGGAGGAGGAGGAGGAGGAGGAGGAGGAGGAGGAGGAGGAGGAGGAGGAGGAGGAGGAAGAGGAAGAGGAGGAGGAGGAGGAGGAGGAGGAGGAGGAGGAGGAGGAGGAGGAGGAGGAGGAGGATTATTATTATTATTATTATTATTATTATTATTATTATTATTATTATTATTATTATAGCATTCATCGGTTTTGCACATTGACTACCAGTTCTCCTTTTCTGCAAACCCACCCTAAAAATGTTGGCAAGTGAACCACAACTTATTCAGTATGAAATTTAAATTCTCTCTAAATTTTTGTTTACTGTTCTCCAGACACCTTCAATATTCATATACTTAAATCAACTCTATGATTCAATCAGACCTACAACTGAACCCAGATTAGAGAACTAAAAATGGGGTTCTTGATTATATGTGTATTCTCTCTATCCCACCAATTTCATCATTACCCACAACTCAGAATACATGAGTTCACAACAATCATACCTATCAGCAAACAAGAGTGGGAGGGGGGATAGTGTTTGAAACAAGAGGGATAAGGAAATTAGTGGATATAGTAGGGGTTAGCAATCTTTTCAGGCACATATTTTCATCACACAAGTCACACAATAATTAGAAAAAATGAAAAATTTTTAAAAATGTCACAATTAAATATTTTAAAAATGAGCCAAAATCTCACCAGGTCTTATGTACATATCTCAGGATCTCAAGACTGCATCTATGGTTAATTTTTTAAAAATATGTTATCTATTTATTAAAAAAAAAAAATCAGAGGCCAGAATCCAGCATCTACTGTGATGGAATGGAATTATGAAGGCCAGACTCAGGGAGAGAAGCATCCTCTTTCGTCTCCGGAAGGAAGGGGAAGAGATAAGAGGATGAGGCTAGCACCTCCCTGAGGAATTCACTCTGTTTTCGCGTGCTACTGTGGGAACAGAGTTTGAGTTGGGAAGATTCTTGATAGAGGTTGTAGCTAATAAACATTGCTGAACTGAATCTGCATGGTCTCCTGGAGTTCCTTGGGCTAGGCCTGACATCTACAGACACCAAGGCTCTAAGTTCCGGACTCATGTTGGATACTACCTGGTTTATAAGCTAAGCTTGGTTACTGATTTGAATATGAAATCATCTAAAATCCAGTCAGAGCTACTTGGATGTAAACATTACACTAATAGTAAAATAAGTGCAGTTTCTAGGCTATATGCATCCTTCAGGAATGTTGGGGTGGCCTACAATGCCTCTTCCCACACATCGCTTAAAGGTCTTCCCATTAAATCAATGTGCCATGTTGTCTCTACAGGTAGTCCTCATTTACTAATCGCAATTGAGACCAGCAACTCTGTTGCTAAGCGACGCAATCATAAAGTGAAACATCACATAACTGCACCCAACTTAACACTTCCAGCTGCAGTTGTTAAGCAAATCACCCATGGTCGTTAAGCGCAATGTCATGTGACCATGGCTTGTAACTTCCTGCCAGCTTCCCCGTTGACTTTGCTTGTCAGAAACCAGCTGTGAAGGTCACAAATGGCAATCATGTGACCCTGGATGCTGTGACAGCCGTAAGTTCAAGGACCAGCCATAAATCTCCTTTTCCAGCACCATAGTAAATTCAAATGGTCACTGAATGAGCAATAGGTAAGCGAGGACTATCTATACTGTACTTCCCTTCACTTTCCACATTTCCATTTGCTACTTCCACCTCTGCCTCCACATCCCTACTAACCTTTTCTACATGCTTCCTATCTGCCAGTGCAGTGTTTCTCTCTGACTCCCAGTCACCATATGAATTCTATCAACATTAGCCTTGCATAATGTAAAGATATGTTACTCTTCAGATCCCAACTCAAAAAGATCCTTTGGTTTGGGTGCGCAACCAACTCCTACACCTGACATCTTTTCCTGGCTTACCCAGTAGCTGTAATGGTATGTGGGAATGACCTTGGGAGACAGGGCAAAGAGATGCAGCCAAGGGAACTGTCAGATCAATTAATTAGCACATCTGGTCATGTTTCCTGTCTGGTCTACCTCATAGGGCTGATGGTATCCCACAATTACACAATCCCCCAAAATATGCATCTGCGTTAAGAAGTCTCTGCTAGCATGCAATACGATTTTGGGTTTGGGCGAGGGCTCAGCATCAGCACCTCCTTAACTCAAACCCGTATTTTCTTGGGATCACAGGGGCATCATGCAAGCCCTGGAAAAGATACAGCTTCTTTAAGGAGAAACCAATTAACATATCTCAAAGTGCAGCACATCCCAAGTATAATGGCACTATATTATTGGCACGCCTGAAAACAGAAGTGGATAATTCAAAGGGTAGAGGGCAAGAAGAGCAGAAGAAAGTGCACGGGGGTCTGCGATGCTCTTTTAACCACTCTTAAGAAATCAGCTGAATCAAGCTAGAAGCGAGACAACCTTAAATG
The DNA here is from genome assembly GCA_030867105.1 of Liasis olivaceus. Classification (NCBI taxonomy): domain Eukaryota; kingdom Metazoa; phylum Chordata; class Lepidosauria; order Squamata; family Pythonidae; genus Liasis; species Liasis olivaceus. The sequence continues at coordinate 227,952,325 of CM061348.1, read as the reverse complement.
CATACTTTTCCTCTGCGCTATCCCAGTAAACATATAATGTGGCATAGCATCTTTGTATATTACTTTATGTTCTGATACATTCTTAATAAAGTAAAATACACACTCACATCAATTTTCTTCTTGTAATTCAAACTTCTCACCACTTTTCTAGCCAAGTGGAGTGCATGATTATCATCCAAAGCATAGTGATCAGTTACGCCAGATTTTCTGCAGATTTAAAATACAAAACTATAGTATGTTAACAAGAAAAACACGCTTTTCCTTATCCTGAGGGATTACCACCTTGACGCAGCTCCAATAACCCTGAGAGTGATGCTGATGGGAGCATAAATTCTTGGAAGGGTTACCCTTGCTGGTAAAGTCAAAAGAGGAGAGGTAAAGCTAAGGAAATCCACAAGGGTGAAAACAGGAAGTCAAACCCCTCAGGAGAAGGAACTCTAAAATCAAACCCATTACCAAGCAATAGTGAACAACTTCTGTACTGCTGCCAGTAAAAATGTATGGACATGGCTCAAACATTGAGATAAGCTTGGAGATTAGATGGTGAGATCCCCAAGTCCTCTAGCTATCAGGAAAAAATGCTAAACTTTCACAGGTATGGAGTGTGGAGACGATGACCAGTCTGTGCAGCCAGACCAAAACTGCAAGGAAGTCTGGATACTAATGGTGGAGTAATAAAGGCAAACTTCCTTGTTTTATAATGTGTCACAGAAGTAGAACATGTAATGTGAGAAGGAAAACCTGAAATCATCAAAGTGAAATTAAATTAGATGTTTTAGAAATAAGTGAACTTAGATGGGTTCAAATGGGCTACTTTAAATCAGATGGTTATTATCCAGTGTATGAGACTATTAGCAGAGAATGGCAATAATAGGTTTAAAAGGACACTGCTAAGTATTTGCTTGGTTATAGCCCCATAAATAACAATATCATACTCCTTAGAATTAGTGAATATCCAATAAGATAAATATTATACTAATGTACCCCTCTGTTACTGACACAGTGGTAGAGAAATTCTATGGCAACCTACAAGAAATAATAAATGCAATTCTAGAAAGAACAAATATTACTAATGGGAGATTGAATTAAATGTTTGGGGAAGCAGAGTAAACTAAAATTAGAAGATTTAGGTTGAGGATATGCAATGATAAAGGTGATAGATTAATCAATTTCATTGCAAACATCTGCTCCAAGCAACATAGATGCAGACTCTACACTTGAGCATCTGAATAGACAGCATAGGAATAAAATCAACATTATAATAGGAAATAGAAAATGGTAAAGTATAATCCGTTTATACAGGATACTTCCAGGTGCAGATATGGTGCTGAATTTATGGGTTTACTTGAATCAAATATACTTTAACTTAGAAAATTAAAGAGATAAGTGTGCCAACAAGATTTGATTGAGGGAACATTGTGGTCACTTTAAGGCATGGTTCGTCAACCTTGGCGACTTGAAGATTTGTGGACTTCAACTCCCAGAATTCCCCAGCCAGCATTAAGGCTGGTGGGCATGCCAGAACACCTAATTATTCTTTTGAGAAACATTTACACTGAATAAGTTACTATAAGAACTAAATTTACAGAAACAGTGATACAAAATAGAGAAATGAGGGAGAGAAAATTGCATACTGTCACAATTTCTACTTAATTTGTAGAGCAAATATACCATGAGAATGGCAGGATTAGAAAAGATACAAATAGAAGACAAAATCAGAGGTTGAAACACTAATAAATTTGAAATATGCAGACAATACCACTTTGTTAGCTTACAGTAAAGAAGATTTAGAAGATTTCATTAGGAAATTAAAAAGAGAAAAATCCATATTAATTTCAAATATTAAGAAGACACAGATAATGTCAACCAGCATGCTTAGAGAATTAACTGTTGATGCTAAAGTGAGAGTAGTATATAGTTTTGTTTTTTATGCTTCAAGAACAGATAAAGATGGACCGACTGTTAGAGAAGTAAAGACAAGATTAAATTTAGGGATAAATTTAACGACCCCATTGCCTTTGCTTGTGGGAAGCTGGCAGGGAATGTCGGAAATTACGATCACATGACCACGGGGATGCTGCAATGGCCAGAACTCCGAGGACCAGTCATAAGTCCTCCTTGTTTAGCCCTGTCGTAACTTTGAACAGTCGCTGAACAAGTGGTTGTAACCTGAGGACTACCTGTATTTCATCATGAGAGTGGTAGCAAAAGAGTCCACCACCATTTAGAACAGGATAACACCTAGCATAATGAAAAATGACTACAATCCAATCAATTGATGGAAGGAAGTGCTTATTTTACCTGCAGTGAAGATCAGCACCTCCAAGATCTTCTGCTGATACCTGTTCCCCAGTTGCTGCTTTAACCTAAAAATAAAAACTAAAGCTGAGCACTTCCAAATATACTTGACGGTTGTGTTGGACATGCACTTTTTTAAACCTAAGAAGCAAACAAAAAGACCAGAACACATTCTCTCCAGCAGCTAACACCCAGATAAGCAGGGATTAACCCCAGGCAATCAATCAAACAGAAAACATACCCTAATCAAGGATCTACCAATGAGAAAACCACACCCCCACCAACACTATTGTATAAAAACAGGGAGCAAACCCGACACTCACTAGCACTGATGATGTTATCTAGTTGGGTAATGAAATGTCTGCAAGCAAACAACCAAGCTCAAAGAGCACCAAGGACTCCACAGTTCAACCCTGAGCTACACATAGTCTTCTACTGGTATACATACATACATACATACATACATACATACATACATACACCTAAATCTAAGAATATCACCTTGAGTTCCCAGAGGAAAAGAGGATATAAATGCAATTATTGTTATTAACTGCTTGTCCTTATTTTCCATTATTGTTCAAGTTGACAGCATCCCCACATGAAAAAGCCCTTGATTCTGAAAAAATGCTCACAATTAATCAGTAAGCTCTGGTTCTTTTCCATTTTTCTAAAGTGACATAATTAGTGCCTAAAATTCAACAGGAAATTAAATAACAGATTAATTAAGTGCTAAATTATAGAGCTTCAACATCCAAGAATTGTTATTGATTTTCTATGTCTGCTTTCGCTGATTACTTTGTACCAGAAAACTACCCCTGACACAGGAAAACACTTTCCACATCAAGCAACTATTTTTGCAAGACAAGCAATGCAAAGTGCATATGTTAACTCTGCTACGTTGTGGCCAGAAATGTCATTCAAATTTATTTCAATAGTTTTTCCCCCCAGATCTAGAAATAATATGTTTAACTTTAAAATGAGGTAATTAATTATTAGAAAGTATTTAATTATATTTCTGAAAAAGAGCACATCATTGCAAAAATGGCAAAAAATATTAATTGGTCAAACATATGTGAAGGATAAAAATAATTACTTATCTGTGATTTATATGGGCTAGTCAGCTGTGACTGGCAACAGTCCCTACAAGGTCTCATACTGAGATTTTCCCCCTATTTGTTATCTGATACGTTTTTAACTAAAAATGACACTCTATAAGAAAAATAGAAGCAGTATCTCGTATAAACCACTTAAACGGCAAGTTTATATTTAGTTGAAATGCAGCTTGTCTATGATTCCTTAGATAGTACATGATGTTTGCCCCATCTCTGCCTATTATAAAATCCACCAGGATTTTTTCCCTATTTCCAAGAACTTTAGGAAGTCCCTCAAGACCTGGTTATGTCATCAGGCCTGGAGGTCTTTGGGAACCGGAGACATTCTTAGATGGCTCTACTAAGTTTGATACTCTGCTCTTGCCATGGGGTTTGTATATTTTAACATTTTTGATATTTTCATTTTAATAATTACTTTTTACCTTTTTGTTATGATTGTTTCTTATCTATTTGCTGTTTTATTTAATGGTTGTATGCAACCCAGAGTCACTTTACGTGAGATGGGTGGCTATATAAATGTGACAAATAAATAAATAAATACAAATTGTGGAATACAACTAAACCAGTAATAGCTGTCAAAAAAAAGAAAAGAAAAGCAGATTTTTTTTTTGTCAGTCCAGCCCTGCTGCTGAAATAGCCAGAGAATATAGGTAAAAATAATGATGTCTTCCCATTATATTCAACCCTAGTGACTTCAAGAACGCCTCAAAGCAATAGGGAAATGATCTGTCACTGTCTCCTTCTAGGTTTTTTTTTAATTTCCCAGCCTAGTTTTCAGTGCTGGGATTTCTTGGATGTCTCCCATCCAAGTAGTAACCTAGTCTGACCTTGGTGAGTTTTACTGGATCAGCCAGATGCCATCACATGGCTATGCAACCACAGAATCCTCTAGTATTTTTGCAACACCTAGTTGTTATAATGGAATCTTCAATACAGTTATCTTTATCTATTTTTATAAAGGAAGCCTTTGATAATCCTTTGAAATTACTTCACTCACCAATGGAGGTCCACCCAAAAATATTGTGCCCTGCTTGCCAACTATTATACTTTCATCAGCCATTGCTGGGACATAGGCTCCTCCAGCTGTGCATGAGCCCATAACCACTGCAATCTGAAAAAACAAACAAAAAGATGGTTGATAAGAAATCAGATGCACTCTAAGAATCTAATGCATTACAAACCTAATTCTTCTCTCTGATATATAAACCAAAATTATTGACTACTCTGGAAAGCAACAGTTCTCCTGATTTAACTCCATCGTACTAGTAGAGTAGCTTCAACCTTCAGCTAGAACAAGACTGTAGAGTCCCTACTTCAGAACCAAGAATCAGAAATCACCAGCAGCAAAAATGCATCTGAGCATCTCAGATTCCCATTCTGAGATCATTTCTGAAACTTCATCATGAATTTCTCAACATACCTTTAGGCTCCAAGTTTCTTTGGAAAATCATCTTTCACTGCAGGAAAGCAGCTCAGTGGAGTATTGCATATTTTATGACATTTCAATATTTTGTTTTAACTAATAATACACATAGGGAATAAACTAACCAGAGAAGTTATGTCAAAAGCAAGACAAATTGCAAGGATACAACTGAACTACGATTCTTTTGGTCTCTACATAGCAGCCACTCGTCTTAGATCATATTGTTGCAATGAATTTGACTTCTTCTAAGCCACTTTAGGATTCAGTCATGGTTGAAAAGTTCAGTTTAAATCTAAATATTTTTGTTTTTCTGTTTCTTGTATCCTGAATTCTTCTGCCTCTCTCTACCTCTTGAATTCTTCTACCTCAGTCATTTCTTTTTTGGTCAGATTTTTTGTTCTTTTCATGTCCTTTTAAACGAGTTTCCAATACCTTCTACTTACACACTTGGACTGCTTAATCAACCCTCATTCTTTTAGATGTGCTGATACTAATCACTTTCTCCTTAATGAGCTTTCCATTCTTATTATGTATCTGCTATATAACAGAGTTTAACATATCAATAAAGAGAAAAACAAATGGCAAAATGTGTAACAAGAACTCATCTTCAAGCTCTGATCTTGACTGATTTCATACTTAGTTCAGGAAATTAGCTGGCAATGTTTCATTCTTTTGTGTCACAAAATCAGAGCTGAAATGGATCATTTAGACCAGTGTTTTTCAAACTTGGCAACTTTAAGATGTGTGGATTTTGACTCCCAGAATTTCCCAGTCAGCTAGGGGGAATTCTGGGAGTTGTTCCACACATCTCAAAGTTGCTAAGTTTGAAAAACACTGATTTAGACCACAGAGCCCAACTTCCTGCCTCGTGCAGTTCCACCTCCACAATCTTTCACAAGTACACCGTGGGCTGTCACAAATGAGGGTGCTTCTGCTTCAACCAACACATCTCCTGCCTGCCAGAGGAACAGTCTCAGCAAGGGAGCTGGCATTGCTTCTTATCCCTCTTCACTTTGCTCCTGAACTCTCTCTTAAAAATGTCCATTCTTCCTGATCTCAGCTATCAATTCAGTGTCATTTGTTTGCTGCGGTCTGTAGATTAGTCACTATTTCAAAACAGTGCCTAGCTAAAACATCCAGTGACACATTTTTCTTCCTGATCTTCCTCTACTTTTTCTCTCCCACATAAACGGAAAGATCATGTCTACTCTCCTGGCCTTTTTTGGAGACGGAACTTTGATGTTAAAAAACAAGTGAAGAAAAAAACCCAAAGTGATTGTCAGGCCTTTCTTTCTACTATGACCTAAGGCAGTGCCTCACTACTTTTACTAACTGACAAAATACAGATTCAAGTTTTAATTATCTCTTCCTGCAATATTTGGCTGTTCCTAGTAGAACTTAAATTACTGATCTCATCTTAGATCTGTGTTCCTTCTTTAGCTGTGGCTCTTTAGTTTAACTTTTGCTAACCTGATCCTTGGGAAAGATTGGGAAAGAATTTATTGATCAATTTATTATTCTGCCCAGGAGGGAGGGTAAAAAAGCCAAGATGACAACTACACAATCTCCCTGTTTACACATTGTGATGCAGGTAAAAAAAGGGACAGGCTTCGATTATGCAACTTTAGACACCATCTTGACTTGTTTTACCCTACCTGTGGATGCTCCTGGTTCTGTTGTCCCTCTTCATTCACTATCCTCATCACCTTTCAAAATGTTAATAAATCTATTTACTTTTCACACAGAGAGAAGCCTGCTCTTTCATGTCTTATTTAGAGCTACAATAGTATCTTCTTCTATGATGTCTACAACATACTCAGCACTATTCACATGGCCATATAGTCCATATTATGAACTCATTTTCTTTCTTGCTCTAATTTGACCATTTATACTAGAAATTCAGTTCTGACAATATGAACTGAACTGAATCTTAGTCTTTGTACCTATCCACTGCCAAATCATTTACTACGAGCAAGAGTCCTTGGCTTAGGCACTGTCACAGCAGTACTTTCAATTCTACAGAATTCAAAATCCTCCTGACTATCCCTTCCCATCCCTTCTACTAAAAAAACACCAGTTTAGGTCATCCATAGCTAATTCATTCCTCTTTATCAACAACGGAACTGAAAGTACTACATTGCTTAGGGTAATTTATGCAGTAATTTGACAAGGTATCAAATTTCAGTAGATTTTACAAAAAGCAAGAAACACAAATCTTAACACTGCAATTGTGAGATAATATTTTATCCAGGGACGTCTGTGGGTCAAGTAAAAAAAGCCAAGGTGGGGGCCGCAAACATATGATTGAAGCCCTGCCCCTTTTTACATGTGCGCATAAAAAAGGGGCAAGATTCAATTACATAGTCATGGCTATGATCTTGATATTTTTTACACACACACACACAGACACTCCTGACTTTCTCCAAGCCTATTCTGAAAGCTAATATTTTATAAAACCAGAATATAAAGGCTTTTTTAAGCTGCATTCCCAAATCTAAACCCAGCACTGTATGTGAGGATCATTTGCACTTAGATTGGTAAATGGGATAGATCATGCATGCCATCTTCATTATGTTAGTATTGCCAGCAAAATAAGGAAAGAGACTGAGAAGGCAACAAAAAGAAATTAAAGAGGTCAAAGTTGTAACTTCATGCACGCTCTGTAAAATAGTGAGCAAATTAGGCTTCATCATTAACTGAACTGGCCTATATTATGTCAGTTACAACTAGTAAGCAGATGTTTTACTGTGCCACAGACAAATAATCTCACCAATTAAGGCCTACTGGAGTGGGTGGCCATGTGCTACTACTACTACTATTACTATTAATAATACACAGACATCTACAAAAATTAACTTGCATTATGAAGAATAATATTCCCCTTCTTCAGGAAAAATGAAACTAAAATAAAAGAGAAGGAGGGAGGGAGTGATTCCAGGGACTCCCAGTTACTATCAAACATGCTTTCAGTAAAGAATGTATGCAAATGGAGAGCACTGAGTTCTGGAAATGCATTTGCCATCTTACAGTAGGATAACTTATCTACCACTTTCCCATCTCAAACGTACTCTTGCCAATTTACAAAAGAAGCCAGATATACTGAGTAATTGGTATAACAGAGGTTTATGACACCTTAAATCTACCATCTTCATTTTCTCCAGAACAGTTCTGCATCATAACAAAAAGCTCATTTTAAGACAAAGAAGGGGATAGTTGCATAATTCCTACACACAGTTGTCTGAATGTTCTTACAGGACAGCTTGAACAGGGGAAGGAAGGCCACAGCCAGCCATTAACTAGTCAGTGGTCAGCAGAGGTAAATGCTCCTTTTGACTGCAGTTGAAACAACAGAATGCTATTTTACTTTGCTGAAAAAGGAAAGAGGTCAACTTTCCCATGCATTACCATTCCAAGTGCTTGAATTAAAAAGTGATGGAGCAATACAAAAAATATCAGAATAGCCACAAATTACTTCCTGCCGTCAGGTCCCTGCTGTTTAGCATACTATCACCTGCTGTCCAAATAGTTTTTTTCTGAAATGTTATACTGCTGTTCATGAAACATGAGAAAGTTATAAAAATGTCTCTTTGAGATTAAAAAAAGGGGATGGACCATCATAAAAAGTGATGGTGAAAAAACCAACCTAAAAGAACCTTACACTTCTCTCATTTCTTTATCTTCCTGAGATTTTGCTCAGGCACCATCACAAGCTGCACCACCATCAATCACTAAGACATCTACGCTTCTAAACTACACTAATTTTCTACCTGGTATAACTTGGTTTTCCCTAATAAATTGTCTGCAGCTCAGTTTATTCAACTTGTTAAATTCTGTTTTGACAATCTTAGAAAAAGGCACTAGGGGACAAAATTACCAATAAAAGAGTAGGAGGCATTCCAAAATGATAAATGTTACAGGTAGTCCTCATTTAGCGACTGCCTCATTTAGTGAACATTTGCAGTTACAATGGTGATGAAAAAAGTAACTTTGTGACCAATCTTCACATTTATGACCTTTGCAGATCTATAAAGCAGAGGAAAGCTGAAGTAAGATCATAAGCACAGTTGCAGTTTCACTTAGTAACAGCCTTGCTTAATGACCGAGTTGCCAGTCCCAATTGTGGTCACTAAATGAGGACTGCCTGTATCAATTTATAGAGAACATTCAAAGAATCAAGAATTCTTGACAAATAGTTCACTTCTGAAGATACTAGAAGTCATAACGTTGTAGTTTCACAACACAGATGACTATTTGCACACATTTACACAGTTCTCAATTCCAATTGATCCACATGCCTTCCAATAGTATTCATAAGCTACATATCTGCCACTAATACTTTTCTGCTTTTGTCCTTAAACAAAATTACCTGTGGAATTCCTTGGGAGGACATGACTGCTTGGTTATAGAAAATCCTACCAAAGTGATCACGATCAGGAAACACTTCTGCCTGGCGAGGCAAGTTGGCACCTCCTGAATCAACTAAGTTCAAATAAAAATTGAGCATTAACAACTGGCATTTTCCTTAAGTCTTATTTAAAAGTATTGCTCCCGTTGAGGATGGCAGAGAGTCCTTAGAGGAAGCAATAGCACAGACAGGTCTGGAGAAGGAGATTAAAAAGCAGACTTGACTTATTTCTCTGCCCAAACTTCATAATCTGCCACTTTCATTGCTACAAGGCAAACTGGAGCTGTTTCACGGCAGTTACTTGGATGAAGGGATTTCCTCACCTCCAATCCAGAATCCTTTATCTAAGCCACCTCCATCCAAATCCTATAAAGGAAAGGCAAAAAGAGAAGATCCCAAGGCCTGAGAAGGAAAAGCTAGGCAGTTTTAGTGCAATCATGGATTGCTTAAGGCCATTCCTTTCATCTGCCCGTTAGATGTGATTGCCATTTTCAACTAAACAATAAAACAAAACATTGAAACACAGTTAATAGATATTATTACAGTGGAGATATTTCATGTCTCTTGCCCACTGTAATGTTTCCCAATGTTCTACAACCTATAATACAGTATATACTAAATCCAACTTCTGCATCTTTATTCTACCCTTGTTGTATTTTGGAAGTTAAGATACAGATACATATTTTAGGCATTATGCCAAACAGTGATTGACAGTAAGCATTGTTTAGAACTCAACAGCACTGTTTAAACTTTCAAACCAGAAGTGCAGATTCTAACTCAGCTCCAGGAAATATGGTAAATTTTAGGGGTGCTTATCCAACAATCTATGTTCTATGTATACTCTATAAGTTATAGTTATTATTCTGCCTTTTTTAAAAAAGACTGGGCACTTGGCTTTAAAAATCCATTCCCACCACCCGTAGTGTATCAGCCTCTTGGAGGATAAAGTGAAGCTGTAATTATGGTTTGCCATTATATGTAAATTGACAGACCATTCAGACATTACAACAAACCATAATCCTTGCAAATCCAGATTTTCAAACTCAGTTCAAACCAATTTTCTATATTGGTTTCCAATCAATTATAAATCATGTTTTTGCCAACTCAAAGACAATGCTGTTCATTATATTACATTCTGCCACTGAATTAAAAAGCATTGTGGTTTTATAGCCAAACTGCAAGATAAGTTACAGTAGATATTGTGTGTTGTAACAGTAGCCTCTTACAAAATAAAATGTGCCTCAGAACTTAGCACTTACCTAAGTATACACAAGGGAGATGGTTTTGCATTGCAATTTCTTGAGCACGCAAATGCTTCTTTACAGTAATTGGATAATAGGTTCCACCTTTGACAGTTGCATCATTGGCAATAATCAAACACTCCACCCTGAAATTCAGTTTTTAATAGTTACAGGTAGTACCCAGTTTAAGAATGAGTTCTGTTCCCAAGGTCTGTCCTTAAGATGAATTTGTATGTAAGCCAGGACAGTATTATTGTATAATACTATATGAGTAGTATTGTGTAATTAACTCAAAACACTGTGTATTTAACTAGAATCATTGTGTATTTAACTCAAATTTTGCTATAATAGGCTCTGTTGTTAACTATGGGTGATCCTTAAACTGGACATTCTTAACCCAGGGACTACCTATAGTTGAGAACATCCAAAATTAATTGTATAATCATTAAAATTAATGAAACTTTCATTGAAATGTGAGCTTACATTAGCAGTTCCAAACTTACTTAGTAAGAGATTCCATTATACTGATTATATATTACTACTCTTAAACAAGTCCTCACCATGATGCTTTCTATATCTACTATAGCAAGCAGAGGACTCCGCTTTCCCTTAGAAGAATCTTCAAGAATCGTCGATGTTATATATCACTGTGACATTCAAATGTGAAAGATATCAGTCACTGCTGAAAAATGCTCTACTACAGCCCATATGAAGTAAGTGAGAAGCATTTCTGGCCAGCAGAGCAACTCACAATTTGTGATGGGATGTATCTACGAGAAGGAGAGTGATGTGGGAGGTCAAGGCTATCAGGAAGGAGGGGGTGCATTCCAGGGGGGGAAAGGAGACAAGAGGCAACACAGTCTGCAAGGTGAGTGTGAGAAGAATAAGAGATTCAGGATAGCCACTCCCTAGAATCTCTTACTCTTCTCACACTCCCCCTGCGGACTGTGTTGCCTCTTGTCTCCTTTCCCCTTCTGGAATGCACCCCCTCCTTCCTGATAGCCTTGATCTCTCACATCACTCTCCTCCTTGTAGATACATTCCATCGCACAATTCCAGACACAGACACAAGGCTAAGAATATTGTAAAGCTAAAACACTGAATGACAACTATCTCTTTTAAACTCTTCTAAAAGCTACAAGTCCCACCATGAATCATTTCTATTAATTAAATCATTATTTTAACACTATGCTTATTCTAATAGCAACACAATTCTTTGTCACCATTTCATGCAGACCCATTACAGCCAAGACAGAGGTTTGTGGCATTCTTGCTGTTACTGGACTAGTACTACTCCAAGCATCCTTCACCACTGGCCATGCTGGCTGGGCTATTAGGACTTGTAGTTTAGCAAAATATCAGACAGGGCACCGACTGTCATCCGTACATTAAATTACAGCTTTTTCAGATATATTAATAAAAGACCCTCTTTGAGTCATTCTTCCTTGTTTGATTTGGAGTGACTGTTTAATGTAGGGACAAAGATTTTTGGCCTTCCAGATGTCTTGCTACAATTGCTAAAAACCACAATTTTTAACAGCCATAGGCAGCATTGACAGCTGCCTAACCATGAAACTCAAATAAAGGTTTGATAATTTGTCAACAATGCAAATTATTTGCTCAGTAGAACTGACAATATACAAATGCTGATACAATATTATTGCATATTAATGACTCAAACTAGAAAGCAAGGCAAATAAAAATACCATAGTAAAAAGCAGAAATGAAACCAACAAACACACAAAGCAATATAGCAGTAGCAGTTCTCACCCCGACACTCGCCCAATGCCTGAAATGATGCCTCCTGCTGGCACTTCTTCATTGCCATACAGCTGATAACCTGCAAACTGGGAGAACTCCAGGAATGGAGATCTAAGAAGAGAGAAATATTCTGAATGTTAGTCATATGAAGAATCCTCACCTGATTCATATTAGCAGGTATACACTGTTTAAGCTTACAGTATAATAACCCACCAGCATTGAGTATCTGGTTATCAGAACCCAGATGCAGTGGGTGGAACACATCATCCGACTGGATGACCACCGTATGCTTTGCCAGTTGCTCTGTAATGTACTGGGGTCCGGGAAGAGACCTTGAGGTCAACCACACAAGTGCTACAAAGACGCTGTGAAAGAAACCCTACATCACTGTGATATCCAGCCAAGGGAACTAGAAGCTTTAGCTGCTGACAGAACCCGCTGGTGAGCCCTGTGCTATGAAGTCTCCACTGGTTTTGAAGACAGAAGCCGCCAAAAACTGACAGAAACTGTGAGCATTGTCTCAAAATAACACCCACAGTTACTACAACAATGGACTTCCAGCACCCCCGTTACACTAGACTCTGTGCTTCTGGACTGGGAATGCAGAGCCACCTCCATGTCCACAGATCAACTGCACAATAGAGTGTCTTCTTTGAACCCAAAGAACTACTAATGAATAATAACCTAACTCCAGAAAAACACTGACTTATTTTGGAATTCTAGCCCACCTTTCCATTCTGACCAAGGAATGCTCACAGTGACTACCACATACATTACTACTAACAGTAAATGATAATTTTAACTGATTCCAAAATTATAAGCATCTTAGGTAATTTTAAATCATTTAATATTAAAACCGAAAAACTGGAAATGTATGCATTCTATGTTAAAACAATAATAATGAAATAGCAAATACATACCCAGGATCTGTAAGTTTGTCAATTCTCTCTCTAGGTAACAATTTTCCTCTTGATGTGTGCAGGTTCCGTGACTTCTCTCCACCACCTGTCATGCAAGACCTTTGATCATTTAAATGCTTGCATTTATATATAAACATTTACCATTATAAAGTAGACATTCACAAATAATACACATAATTGTTATAATATTCTCTGAATATTTAATTTCTGTAATGTCACCTCTTGTAATACCAATTTAACCTTTCCTGTGCTTGTACAAATGCAATCAAAACCACTCTTCTCACATAGGAAGTTTATTGGCAAACACAGCAAGGAACCTCAAATATCTCAGTGATAACTGAGAGGCATTAAATTGTGAGACTCAAGGGGTAGAAAGAAACGCTGGCAAGAAGTAGGAGAGAAAAAGAATTGAGTGAAGTTCCTAAACATACATAGATATAAAAAGACATCTTCTGTAGCAGCCCCAGCACAGGGGAACATGTTGCCCCTACAGATATATACAGCCTCTGTCCTACTGACATTTCAGAAGGTGCTTAAGACCATTCCTTTTCAGTATGTCTTTGATCTGGAAGAAGATTTGGAGCAACCATCTAGTTTTCCTTACTCTTAAGTTTATATTGTTCCTATTACTTTGGGGCAATTTATAAAAAATTCTAAAATAAACAAAGTATAGAACTAGCCAGCATATTTATGGACAGATCACCTTCTTGTTCAGAACATAATTTTAGATGTCCCATAGTAGAAATTGAAAGATGTGATAGTAATCAATGGACACATCATAGATTGGAATATTAAATGTGTTTCTACTCCCAAGAAATTGCAAAGTAGAAAAAGAGAGCAAAAATGGAGGAAGAGAAGATCCTACAATGGGATAAGGACTTGTGGCTCAGTGGCCACAGAACATTAACTATTGGTGGGAGAATTCTTGTAGCTCCTAACTCTACCTTTCTATGATAATCTTTTCATATATAATTCTCATATATCTTTTCCTTTAGTAAGATCTTTAGTAAGATCTTCCTGAATTCTGTTAACTGTTAAAAAAGGAGACATGCCTTTTCTGCTGTGGCACCTGCCCTCTGGAACATCCTCCCTCCTGAGATTAGGATGGTCCCGACCCTTTTGGCTTTTCGGAAGGCCTTGAAGACCTGGCTTTATGCCTGGGCCTGGGGCCCCAAGTGGGTGAAGGGCCCCATTTCATGGTTGTGCTGATACTGACAGTTTTTTAAGATCTCTTGCCTGTATTTATATTTAATTTTTTGTACTGTACTGTTTTAAATGTTGACTGTTTTTATTGTTGTTAGCCACCCAGAATCATTGGTCTGAGATGGGCAGCTATATAAATTGAATAAATAAATAAACAAACAAACTTATCCATACTAGCATTACCATTAACGTTTCCTCAAGTCATCTTTGCCACTCACTTCAACTTTCTGTTATCTCTCCTCAATGTTTATTCAAGTCTAATGGCCCGTAGACAGGGATGAATAAGTGTTAGCTATATTAACACTTTAATACAAATTAAATCATTAAATTATACTATTAGAACTTTAAGACAGCTTTCCTATGGTACTCTAAAGATGTACTGGACTGCACTGCTGATTGGAAAATTTGGGAGTTGTAATCCAATATATCCAGGAGACAACAAGCTGGGGAAGACTGTCTTAAACACTGTTAGTTTTGAGAACCAACCAACCAGACTCTAGTATGAGATGTACTAATAAGAAAAAAAAAGCATTCATACATACCTAATCTAATTTTTTCAGATTGTCTTTTCAGCTCTGTTACTAAAGCTTTCATTCGCTCATAATTTTCCTGTTGAGGAATAATCATAAATAAGGAAATGTGCACTCTTTCCAACATAAGTTAATAAGTTAGAAAAATGTTTAAAGACATAATCCTTCTTCCCGTCCTTTATAGATTATTTAACCTTTTTAAACCATGTTTTCAAAATATATTCCTTAAACATAATTATTAAATAATTTCAACTGGATTTAAAATAACATCCATTCTTTTTCTCTTTGTACATTTTCCTAGGCTGGGAATCCTAATTTACTTCCAGTATTGAAACCTCCAGGAAACCTCAATGTCCAGAAATGAAGATGCAAGTCTATTAATTAACAACTATAATATGTTAAAAATCCATTGTGTTTGTTAAGACATTCAGAGATAGTCTGAAACTTTTTGATGTATGCGAGTTCAGCAATCTCTTGCTCAACTGTGCTGGTAAAGTTTATTTTTTCCAAGATGACTACTTTGAGATCTGTACTGGATTATCCTAGAAGGATGAAATGCTCAGATGTTACTTGTTTTGAGTCCCAATGTCAAACTTACGTCCATTAATTCTTTTGGACAAAGTTTAGCCTGTTTGTCCTACATAGAATCTAGAGGGGCATTGCTGGCATGTGTGGCATATATCACATAGGGGAAGAGCTTCTAATCTTGTGTATGAAGTTGTTGGAACCTGTGATGGTTTTGTTGATGTAGATGTGGGAGCAAAGTAGACATCTGGATTGTTTCAGGGTATGGTTCCCATGTTAGCATCACTGTTTGGTTGTTTTTTGTTCCTTGTGAGAATCTACATGATTGTCCTGCCTTCCGCCTTCTCTTCCTTCCTCTTTTCCAGCTCATCCCAGTTTACATCCTACATTATGGTTTTCAAGCTATGTTCTGCAGAACCGTAGGGTTCCATCAGAATTTACTGGGGTTTCATGAGAGACTAAGAACCCAAAAAAAACAAAAGGTTCATTCAAATGCAGTCAATTTTCCATCACTAAAGCTTTGCTTCTTGATCAGGGTTCCAGGAATTTTTAAAAAATATTTTTTATTGAAAGTTTTAGCAATAATAAAAGAGAATACAAACCAAATTCAGGAGATAGAGAAAATAAAGAAAAAGAATAGAAAGTGCAAAGAAATAAAGAGAGAAAGAAATTAAAAAGAAAAGAGAAACAGCTAAAGAAATGACTTCCAATGCTCATCACAACAGTACAGGCAAACTTATTTTTTCCTCTATATAAGGCTGCATGTCTATATTTCTTCTTCCAGTAGCCCATCCTTTATCCATTCGCAAATCCATAAATCATTAGTTGTCAGCAAAAAGTCTATAAAGGGGTTCCAGAACTATCAAATTATATCTTGTTTGAACCCTGGTCAAACAAATTGGCTTTAAATTCCATGCTTTTGCTTCTAACAATCTTAGTGTTTGATCCATTCAAATGCTGTTACAGGTTTTGATCCTCCTTCCTTTCCCATCTCTGAAGCTGCTTCAAGACTTTAGCAACCCTCTTTGTAAATCCATCAAGAAGTTGTATCCAGGTCATTATCTTGGCTTGTCACTTGTATTTGTACTTTAACTGCCATCCTATAATCACCATTTCTTTATTTTCTAGGAAATCTTCATAAGCTTGTTTCACTTCTTCATCCTGTAGGACTTTCAAAGCATTTTCTTTGACAACATTCCTTTCTTCTTTTGTGAATACATTCATATAAGTAAGCATTATTTCTGCCATTGTAGCTACAAGTTTCTGTCCCTGTTTTTCAAAAGTATCTTGAAATGACTCAAATTTCACAGCATTATCTGTCATTTTGTGCTTACTCTCCAATTCAAAAATGAGAGGCAGACTTTTTTCTTTTCCTGCCTGGAGTCTTTAGTCCCCCACCCCCCGTGTCTAATTTCTGAAATCATAAAGGCTTGAATCTCTGCTTTTAGTCTGATAGACTAAACAAAATAGCATTCCTATGAATCCTTCCTATTCAAGACTTATTTCCCAAATCTTTTAGCAAAAGTCCTAAGGTTCCATGTTTTTCTGGCCCCTTAGTCCATTTATAATGTTTCTTAAATTAAATTCTTATTTAGCTTTTTACTATTTGTTTCTATTTCTTAGTCCTTAAGCTTATAGTTATTTTTTCTTTTGTTCAAGAACAAAGGTAAACTCATGAGGTAGCTTTTCAAACTTGTTGTTTTGAAGAGCTCTAATATCCTTAATATAGTTAAATAAGTAATTTCCAAAAGGGATTAGAAAGTGAGGTTAGTGAACTCAGTGTCCTTTAAAAGGCTCCACCGTGACTGAGACCATGGTGATTCCCTTCATCTCCCAGTGCTCAAACCTGTGGGGAACCACTGTTGTGGTCTCCTTGTGAGGAGCTGCTGTTTGGAGCACAAGTGAGTGATCTCCCATCCTCTCTTTATCCAGAGAGGTTCCATGGGACCAGTCTACTCACTGGTCCTATGGTCTTTGCCACTGATGTTGTCTCTGCTTGAACAGAAATGCACTAGTTCACCATTTCTCACCCAGAGATCCAGGGTTCCAGCAAATTTTTTAACTAACAGGTTCCACAACCTGAAAAAGTGTGAAAATCCCAAACCTACATCAGTCTAGCCACTCCACTGCATCAGTTGAAGTGAGCTGTAGGACACAAAAGCTTATGCCTTTCCATAAAATTTGTTAGTCTAAAAAAATGTTACCAAGCTACTACTGTTTTTTGGTTACCATAGACCAGTGTTTCTCAACCTTGGCAATTTTAAGATGTGTGGACTTCAACTCCCAGAATTCCCAAGCTAGCCTTGCTGGCTGGGAAATTCTTGGAGTTGAAGTCCACACATCTTAAAGCTGCCAAGGTTGAGAAACACTTCCATAGACTAACACAGCTCTGCTCCTATAATGTATAACATGAAAATCAAACTCTTTTATGGTTAAAAAAAAAATTGCTAAGTCACTCCAAAGGAGCACCTTTACTTTAGAGGTTTACAAAGCCTTTCAAACTGGCAGAAACTCTACAGATTAAGAAAGGTTTCTGAAGGGCAGATCAGGCTTGCAGGACATGAGGAAAAAACTGAAGGATCATATAAAGGACAAACACAAGTTTCTTGCAATAACCTTTTGGGACTATGCAGACAGGAAAATACAAGCTTAAAAGGGGGGGGATTTACAAAAGAAACCTAATGAATTAACATCCCAGCCTACTAAGATCATGGTCATGGGGAGAAAACGGTTATATAATAAATAGTTTATGACACCACAGGGGTCAAATTACTTCAGAAGCTAATCCCCTCCCCACTTCAACTAGTCAACTGCTTCTAGTTTGGAAAGCATAATATAGCCATCATAAACCGTAGTTCACCATTAATTTGTCTAAAGCAACCCAAATTAGCGGTGTCACTCAGTTTTGTGGAAGATAATCCCAAAATAAAACTATGTAGTCTTTTTAAAAAATGTTTTTCTTTGTTCTTCTCATCAGTCAGCTTAATCAGATGACTCTCGTTTCATTAATATGAGAGAGTAAAACTAATGCACAAAGATGGAAAGATTCAGAAATACCTACAATGGAAAAATGGCTGGTGAAGAAGATGGAACTCACTGAGATGGCCAAATTGACTCCTTTGATCAGAGAAAAGATATTTATTGCTGACTGGAAACCCCGTATGGACTTTTTGTGGAAAACAAAAAAAATGAACTTATGATTTATGGTTTTGAGGATTAGACAGGATAGATTATTGAAAGAAGACAGACACATCGTAACTTCAGAGAAAAGGGTAAATTTATAATTGTCCTTATAATTGCTGTAAAGATCAGAAGCAACTTCTTTGCTTTTGTTTTCTTTTCTATTTTTCTTTTACTTTTTTTCATTTCTTGCACTTTTAGCTTTCTCTTTGATTTTTCTTTTTTATTTCTTATTCTATATTAGTTTGTATTAGTTTTTATCTTCCTTTTTAAATGTTTTAATAAATTTATTTTAAAAAGAGAGTGATAATAAAAATAAAAGCTCTTCATTAACTGCTTTCTCCATTTCCTAAGTCCTCCTTCAATTGCCTTATCTCTGGTCCAAAACTACCCAGATGTTGTAGCCATTCCTCATAGGAAAGTCTTGGTTAGTCTTGGTTAAAAAGAGAGTGATAATAAAAATAAAAGCTCTTCATTAACTGCTTTCTCCATTTCCTAAGTCCTCCTTCAACTGCCTTATCTCTGGTCCAAAACTACCCAGATGTTGTAGCCATTCCTCATAGGAAAGTCTTGGTTAGTCAACTCCACACTTTTCATAATACCAAGTCAGGCTAATATGCTGTTGGATATCAACCATAATGATACTGCATAAATTTAATGCAATATTCCAAAGAATATTGGAAGATTGTTTCTGGGAGAGAAAAAGAAGAATAGCTGGCAACTTACATCTTACATTTAATCTGAAGCTTAACCAGCAAACCATGCTCACAGAGAAATAAAGAGGATAATATAGGGAAGACATAAGTGAGAATTCAAGTATGATAAACTAAAGGAAAGATCATCCGCACAATTCATGGATAAAGTCTTAATTAAAAGATCCTATTTTCTCAATACATTTTCACAATGGCTATGTAAGAGATTATGGGCCCCTGCTTTTACCACCTTTCCTGAGATAGATCCACGGAAGACACATGGCTCTTCTTTAAACAATCATCCCAAAACACTGAAAGCACATACTTTTTGAATACCATGGAAGAGAACTATAACGTATTAAATCATATTTGGTTGACAGGTGGATAGAATATTTGATCCCTGACTTAGCCTCTAGCAGTGCAAACAACACAGTACTATATATAGAAATAAAACTTTTGTTCATGAGTAAGCCAAAATCAGGATATAAATATTGTATGCAATAACATATTGCATACTGAATTTGAGGCTATATTTTGTACAGCCAAATAAAAATCATAACTTTATCCTAGCATATTAAAAAAAATCACAGGCTATTGTCAGGCTTATGCATTATAATCAGGATCCAAAGAGCTACTCATTTTCAAGTCCTTCAATAAGAAAAAAAAGATTTGAGTATTTGGGTTTTTGAGCATTTTAAAAAATCCCAACAATCTCAAAAGTAGCTTTCTATATACAGTAAAGATGTCTGTTTGGAAGAAACACAAGTGCAGAGATACAAGATTTTTCTGATACAATATTGTACAAGCAAGCTTCAGTTGCACAAATTCTGGCCCTTCCTTCATGTGTCCAACTCCCTGCTTTACACATGAAGCAGCAAAGCACAATAGCTTACTGCATACAACTTGGCAAATTACAAATCAGAACTGAAATCATAGTCTGAAGAGCAAACCAGCTTGCCAATTTGGATACAACAGTAAACAATGATCTAACGAAAACCAAACATTAGTGAGAGAACTTGAATAACTAAACTCAAACTCATTTGTGCAATGGCCAAACATAATTGGAGATCTATATATAAACTAGATCTTTATATTTAATGAATCATATGAAATAATTGGATTCTTAAAACAAATGTATCTTAATGTTACCTAGTCACAGCAAACACAACTGCTTCTATTTCAGTTTGACAATTTTAGAGAAACTGAGTGTTAACAATTTAATTATTAATCACATAGAACATACACTGGAAATCTGCTGCAATTTCTGTGTACTCAGTACAATACTATGTCTTGGGATTTCAGAAATTAAATACACTTACTGCCCCACCAAATTACATTCATATCTATTTTGTCTAGAAGTTTATCTTTCACCCTCTCTTGTTAAATTTGCAGAGAAGGACAAACAACTAAGGGCAAATAAGGCAAACATTATCTTGTATCCTGTACCTTCTTCAAGTTTGCACCATACTTTGTGTTACACTTGCTCAGAGCAGAGAATCTTCATGTTGAAACATTCTTCTAATTACTGTAAATTTGCAACAGTTAACAAACGGGCCATCCTACTCCCTGAATGATATACAGATGGAATCATGTAGATTGGTTTAATTAAACAAGATATACTTTATCACAGTCAGTAACCAGTACAGATTTGTTTAATAAGCATTGTTAGATACAGTGGGTCAGCTTGATCCCTTAGCCAAATCCTCTTCATAACCATTTTAAAAACTATGAACCAGACCACACTTACAGTCAAATCCTACAGAATACAAGTTGCCAACTATTTTCACAAGAGGGCCCATTTCAGGAACGATCAGAGGCCTTCCCATTCTCTAACAGTCTTCCAGACAATCCAATTGCCATAGCCACAAAGCCCTCTATGCAACCCTCCTGTCTTTAGTTTGACAACCATGTGATTCTCAGAAGGCTAGATATGGTCTTCAGCCATTAGCTTGCAGGTTCTACCATGGGAAACCAGACACACAGACTTCAGCATACCTGCTCACACGTAGGACCTGTTCAAATAAATTCTCAAGATTAAATACATTTCAGATTGATCCCAAGACAGGCAGACTAACTATAAACATGGAAAAAACATATATTGCACATCATTTATGTTTTCACACAAGAGAAAATTCTGAAGTCTAAAGGAAAAAAATGTTTTTTTCTCAGTAGAAAAAAACTGGAGAGCCAGTTTGGTGCATTGGTTATCAATGCACCAAGGCATCAGACTAGAAACTGGGAGGCCATGAGCTCTAGTCCTGCCTTAGGCACAAAGCCAGCTGGGTGACCTTGGGCCAGTCATTCTCTCTTAGCCCTAGGAAGGAGGCAATGGCAAACTACATCTGAAAAACCTTGCCAAGAAAACTGCAGGGACTTGTCCAGGCAGTCACCAGGAGTCAAAAACTGATTTGAAGGCACCAAAAAAAGAAAAGAAAAAAAAAAACCTCACAATCCTGAGAAACCTGAGTTAAAGCTCACTTTGTATAAGGTGTAAAATCCTTGTACTCGAAGATAAACACTATATAGCAGAATTTGGGTTTGAAGCTGGGTCAATTTCAGCAACACGTAACAGTTTCTTGAGTAGTCGGGACTCACAGCAAAGTATGTGCATTTAAGGGAACCCGGTGGCTGAAGGCCAAAAATCTACTTTGCTCTAGATAAAGAGAATTGCTCGCTAAAGTCAGAACTGAATTATGAACCTATGTCCCTTTTTTTCAAAAGCAAAAGCAGCATCACTATTATCTATTGTAGCAACAATAGCCTAGAGCTTCCTTTTTGGTTTAATTTGAGGCATTGTCAGTTGCCTGCCTATGGCAATACTGATGAAGAAAAAGAGACTGAAAAAAAAATCTTTTAAGCTAGGTTGAGGACTGGAGATATTTCTGGAGGCAATGCTGCCTTAAATGAGAAGAGCAAAGTACTGAGAAATATCACTGCTCTAGTCCTCCAAGGGACTTTCTCGTGTCTTTTGGTGTTAGCAGAACTCAGAGGAGAAAAAGGAATTCAGAGGTAATCAGGTCCAGCCTCCTGCCCAGGGCAGGGTGTAGGTGCAGTACCCCTAACAGCTGGCCTTCCAGTCCAGTCCAGTCCAGTCCAGTCCAAGAAAGCAACCTGGTTGGAACTGGCCGAGGAATGGGGGCGGGGGAGAGGTGTTTTAAGATTAGATCGACAAGTCGGTGATCCTTAAAATTGCCACTGCCTTTCCAAAGGCTACACGCTCTCTAAAATTTCGCAAGGGAAGATGTGCCTAACTTTTGTTCAGATTTCACTTTTATCGAGAAACCCGTTCTTCTGTGGACTTATGACTATTATGTAGCTGCGCAAAATGAAAGCAGAGCTCTTACCAAAAAACAAAAAAAGGTTCGAAGCCCACCCAAAGCCTGCAGCGGATGATCTCCAGCAACTACACGCTGGAAGTGTTCACCGCGCTCCTCTTCCTTGGCCTACCTGATAGAGTGGGGAGGCGACTTCGGGCTGCGAACCCACAGTGGCCACCTTGTCCCCGTGATAAGCACGGCGGAGAGCCGCTGCAGCTGCCCGCGGGCAGCCAAAGGGCAAGCACAGGCGGCATTTTAGGCCCGGCAACATCGTCGCTGGGGGCGCCGGGGGCGCCAAAGACACGACTTCCCGGGGCTGGGACTAAGCCCAGGGCCCCTCCCGCGCCCGAGCCAATGGAAGGAGGCAGCGAAACGTGGACGAGGGAACGGCGCCGCCTCTTTCCTCTTTGCACCTCAGACTTATTAAAGGGCCAGCCGAGGGAGCGCCGGTTGTGGAGCGCCTTCCCCTTTCACACAGCGGGCATTTTTTAAAATAGTTAATATTCAGAGCAAAGGATGCGCTGCTGGATTAGACTCACGGCCTGCTCACGAACAGAAGGAAAAGAGATTTAGCTCTTTTGGCCACCGCATTTGGTTGTGTGAAAATGTACACTGCCACCTGGGCCTCGGCGCCGTGATGAAAAGGAATGGGAAAGTAAATTACAGTTTGGTTGATACCTGCTACCTAAACTAGGACTACTGTACCTGGACCGGAAAATCTGGATGTCCACTAAATGGCAGAATTTTCTGTATTTCTAAAGCACTATCCAGCTCATTGCAGCTAAATTAACCACCATCACCTCTTAGGGCGATGAAATCTATCACGGTTAATCAGAGGACCTGAAATCCTCTTCTTATGGTTATTCTACTTCCTTTCATTTCTTCCTTTCTCCACAAGCAAAGACCAGATCTGGTAATCCTAGGCAAGATTGCTGTTTCAGGTGAATTGTGCTGCTGTTCTAGTTACAAAACCACTAGCACCTGATAACTAAATTATTAATGAAATGATACAGATGCAGTAAAGTTGGGGTTTCAGTAATGATACAAACCTTACCCAGATCATCTCAAGTCATTAAGAGAAAGTGCCTTCAACTCTTGCTCTATGCAGTTTTCCTGGCAATACTATGGAAGTGCTGCTGTCTTCTTCAAAAGGTTTTCTCAAGGAAAAAAAATAAGATCCTACCATAAGGACATTTCAAAGAGTCTGTGATGAATGTAACTCTGAGAGCTAATGAAACTCTTAGCTTCTGTATCTGAGGATCTCCTAGTAATTTTAATAAACACTGGTTTTATCTGATGAAGTATGGACCAAATGTAATGCTAGTGGTCTTACTGAAGACTGGGGAGGAGGAATTGAATGTATGTACCTCCCTCCCTTAGCTGCATGGTACATAGAACTTTATATTCCTATGTAATGGTTGAGTTTCTAATACCAAAATAAGCAAGCATTCATTTTAGTCGCTAAAGTGTTATACTTGGGTTATACAGTTGATCCTCATTATTCATGGATTCCTTATTTGCGAATTCGCCTACTCACTAACATTTGTAACCCCAAAATCAATACTTGTGGCACTTTTGCAGTCATTCAGACATGTGCAGAGCAGCAAAAATATTGAATTGCCCAATACCCACATTCCCAGCTAAAGTCGAACAAGGCAATGCTCTGCTTTCTTGTTTCTGTCCTCCTTCTATAAACAAATGTCCTACGTTTCCTTAGGAGCAACCGTTCAGTATTTGCTATTTCAGTATTCACAGCGTATTTATAGAATATAGCTACTACAAATAATGAGGATCAACTGTACTTTGTTTTGCCCTGTCCTTGGTGAGACATCTGTGCAAAGTAGAATGATTGACAATGATTTCTCATCATCAATCCAAAAACCTTGGGAAACAGATACTCCTTACCTTAAACTTTCCAATGGTCTCATCACCATGATATAAACAAATACTTCTTAAGCTTGATGGTCTCATTTCTGGCAGAACTAGACAAAGCATTGTAAGTGCAGGATAAGATGAATTTGTCTTTGGCAAACTCCAGTGAGATGAGACCATGTGAAATGGGTGTGAGTTATGGTGATTTAGAGCCAGTATAGGCTATTCAAAAACCATGGGATGGGAATTCAATATAGGCTAGTCAAAAACCATGAAATGCAGACCCATGGGATGGTGGAGCATGTGTGCTTGCTGGCTTTGAAGTGGTCAACCACCATTATCCCTTTGGGGTTCTCTAACTTGCAGAAGGGACAGAAGATCTTTCTTTCTTTGTCTTACTGTATTCTTCAATATTCTTTGATTTCTGAATATTCTTTAATTGCTATCTTAGGTTATACTATATTCTTCAGTATTCATGAATATTCTTTGACTACTGTCTCATGTTATGTCATTATGTTATTTTCTTTTTCTACCTTGGAATAAAGCCTTAAGTACTGATACTGTGTGGTCATTGCTTCTGCATCCAAAAGAACCTGTGACTTAACCCTGCTGGCAGAGCAATATACCAAGCCACCACTTAAATGTGAGGTTTGTTTTAAAGTGTTCACATTAATTTATAGATGCACACCCTAAAGAATCAGCATTTTAAATTAGTACACATTTATAAGGCTGCCAATTCCAGTTCTGCAAATAATATAAGAGGTAAAGTTGAACTAGTTTCAAATATAACAATAATTGGACGGTATATAATAGTTTAAATATTTAATTTCCATTTGTTTCTTGTTAGTAAACTTAAATGTTTAAGAATGTAATAGTATATCAGTGTAATGTAACTGATTTTGTTGTATGTTGTATCAACTGTTAAAAGAGAAAATTTGACATATAAATGATATAAAAAATTTATTCACATAATTTACATATATAATAAGCCTGCTTTCTTTGAAACAGAAAGCTTTCACATGAACATTACATGCCACTAAAAATATGTATCAAACCTTTCAGGAAGGCAACCCTTTTTCTCATGTTAATAAAAATGAGATGTTCTGTCAATTAACACAGGTTATTTGTCTTTCTGTCATCAGCAAATATATAGTTCTTGCTATAAAGAAACCTGCATGTTTTAAATAATTTTGTAAAAATAGCCAAGAAAACACAGTTTATAATAAAAATTAACAGGATCTTCTTGTCCTTTCCACTTAGCAAGGAAAGATAAGGCACCTTATAGTTTAGTTAGTTTAATAGGATTTTTGAAAGCTAAACTTCTTTTGCATTGAAATTTAAAATTATTACAGCAAATTATGGTGGATTTTTAAGGATGCATTATACTTCTTCCATGCATTAATATGAATACACACTTCTCCATGGTGAAACTGATTTGGGTTAATGGTTACCACAGAATATTTGTAATGTTTATTTGGACCCATTGATCTATATTTACCTTTGATAAATAACTAAGGTTTTTTATTTAACTTCCTGGCAACACTGCAAATTAAAATAGGAAGCAAAAATTCAGATCAGTCAAATCAATATAGAATTGTTAAGCCTGATAGACTACTAAGTTTGTTATTAATAACTAGAATACACTTGCATATCTTTAGAATAGAGCCAGTGAAATGAACTGGACTTTGGTCATGACTAATATTAATTTAAATGGGTCTATTGTAATTTTTTTAAGTCTAGATCCAACCAATTGCCTATGTCTGAATTTTTAAAAATGCTAATGCCTTTCATATCAAATTCAGTACTATTAGTAATGTCTGCCTACAGTGACATATGTACAGAATAAATCTAAGAAACAGAAGTAGCTTCTTAATTGTTCAAAATGGTATACACTAACAATTGCAGATGAAGACAATTATTTTATAGATATTGCATAGATTAACAAATATCTATAGAAAAAAATCTCTCCAATCACTAACAGCAGTGGAAAAGACAATCAGAATTTAGGATCCAATCACTAATCCAAAAGAAAGTTATTTTATAGGATTCCTTTTTTCAGTCTGAATCATACTATGGATCTAAAAAAAACCAATGACAAATGGAATATGTGTGTATCTTGAGTTACTGAACCTGTAACTCAGAACAGTAAGAAATAAAACTTAATTACTTAAAGTGGAAAAGAACCAAATTTTTTATGATATTGGGTCAACTCAATATGATACTTGTATGCCGCCTAGAGTCACTTGGATAAAGGGAGATGGGCAGCCAATAAATTCAGTAAATAAATAAAATAAACTCTTACTCTCTCATACACTTGATTTTAACTTCCAATTTCTCCTTTTCAGTGGTATAATTGGGTTTAAAAATGGCAGCTTATTGTTTCATGTAAAATTTAGCACATACAAAGTTCTTATATCTTCAGGATGAACAGAATTAACACAGAATAATTATTTTTCTATACATTCAACTTAAATAAATATCTTTTTCACATTTATCTCTACATTTAAAGAAATTAAACATTATTTTTGAACCAATTCACATATGTTCATTATAAAAATACATAAAAATAAGTTGACTTCAGATTTCTTTATGTACTTGGTACGTTGAAATATCCAGGATTTGCTTATTTACAGAGATAATATTCTCATTTCCATAAAGATTTACTTCACAAAAAGAAGTAAATATTATTTACATAAGCATTATATTTAAGTGGCATACGACCGTACTGATATTCCTTATTGTATTTCTAAATATTTCTAAATATGTATGTTTAGAAATTATCTGTAACATAATCAAAACACAGATTGGCAGCTTTTCTGATCATGTACATCTTGACATTTAACATACTTTTTCATCAATGTTTCCAAACAGCAGGCTGCTCAGAATAAAAGAAAATATTTCTGTCATTTACTCTTAATACATTAAAGGTGAAATCATTTGATTAATTAAAGGTATTACACTGCTCCTAGTCAGGATTCTTAGAAACCAGGCATCTCATAATCTTCAGGGTTATTCTGAATCATCCACCTCCATAAAAATATCACTAAAGAAATATTCTGAGATCCTTGTTGGCTCTTCTTTTTCTTGCTCCTTAGCAGAACCCTCTTCCTCAGATATCTCAGGAAAAACCTAAAAAAAAAAAAAAAAATTACAGTCTGATGTCTGTTTAATATTTGTCTAAAAGTATTATATGCAGGAATACTAAGTGGCTTGAACTAGTCACGTAGATGTAAAGGCAATTTTGCTTAGGTTTTACAATATGATTTTCTGTACAAATCATCCTGCAATATCCACCTTATAAAATTAATCAAAGGTTTGAATCCAGAAATATTTTTCTGTTCACCAGTGAAGTCTTTCTCTGAAGGCTGAAAGCATTCCACTGAAAGTCTTCTGGAGAATCTGATGCAGATAATTACGATAGCAAAAGGAAATTGACAACAATTGGTTCTCAACTGTCTGGTACTATTAACAGATCATGTTCCTCGTAAATATATTCATCCATACCTGAACATTAGAACAGCTTCCACTCTCATATTTTGGAGCTGATAACATGGTTGATGGAAGTGAACTATACTCCTGAATCTCTCTGTTGTTGTCTTTGGAAGTTGAAGCTGGACATTCAGCGGTATTTTCAGAGATCAATGTATAGGTTTTCTGGAGAGATTTGTTATTCTCTTTAGAAGTTACCTCTTCATCAGCATTAATTTTACAGATTAAAGGTAGAAATCCCAAAGATCTTTGATATGACCTATTTAAAACAATTAAAATTAACCTAAGACAAAATGTAGTAGATCAGTAAAATTACAGTATAAAAATAGCCCAAGAGATTCCCTGAATTTGATTATTGATTTGTGATCCCCTGAAATTGACTATTTAAAAAATACATACATTTCCCATAGATCTGGATCAACGATTATGCTATTTATGCCAAACAGTAGGGAGATGGCAAATTTAGATGTCCTTCAGTAGCATACACAAACTGATATTATGTATAAGTAAATGAATGTATACAGTACTATTGTTTGGTTGGGGCAGCAGTAAGTCAGAAAGCAAAGATCTTAATGAAACAGTTTTAATTAACAAATATGGTTGGAAAAAATAGGAAATTTTAGAATCAATATAAGATTGTTCTTTTAAACAGAGCAGTGGTTAATTTAGGCTGAGCAATTAATGGTTCTGAGTTTTCTCCCTTCATTACAAATATTAAATAAAAGATTGTAGGATCAGGAAAAGATATAGTAAAAACAATGCTTAAAACATACCTGGGTAATGGTGTTTTTGAAAGGACTTCTCCATTTCCAGCTTGGTCTGATTGTACAGAACTGTAAGTATCTACAAAGAGTCTTTGTTCTTTGCATGTTTCTGCTTGTCCTGCACCAAGCATTCTTGACATGAGTCCAGCCTCACTAGCTGCTTCATCAAGGAACACAGCCCCTGAATTCAGAGAAGGCTGCTCTCTTTCCCCTGCTTGTAGCTCTGTAGGTGAAATTATTTTCTTTGAAAAATTATGTTTTTCTGAGTTTTTTTCTTAAAATGAAAGAAATATACATGGCTAAACGAAGAAATGGAGACTACTTTGGGACCTGTTGCAAATTAATTTTATTTTACTATTTGCAAGCAAGCCATGTCTCTTTTGTCCATAGATACACATTTTTCCAATTACATAATCTTTAGCATTCATTTATGCCCCAAGCCCAACTAGATCTGTGATGCCAAAGGCAGCTTTTTATATTATATTTTCAAACACCATCCTCACAAGTCTGTGCCAAGTTAAAACTGCTCTGAAAGGGATGGAATAAAAGGATGCATTTCAAAAGGCCCAATTCTTTGAATGAGCCCCATCACATCCATACAGGATATGACCTTTATAAACAATTACTATGCAAACATTCATATGTGTCATGCCTTTACATGTGAAAACAAAAGGAACCTCGCTTACCAGCAGCCGTTCTTGGTATATACTGTAATTTAACAGAGGTCCCCTGGATTAAAAAAAGAATATGAACATTGGT
Source organism: Liasis olivaceus (assembly GCA_030867105.1). Taxonomy (NCBI): domain Eukaryota; kingdom Metazoa; phylum Chordata; class Lepidosauria; order Squamata; family Pythonidae; genus Liasis; species Liasis olivaceus. Next base: position 227,922,834 of record CM061348.1, on the reverse strand, counting down.
AAATAATTTCCTTTTTAGTCACATGACTCAAAAGCCCAATACAGTAAGTTATTTTAATGTGCTTCAATTTGTAAATTCATGGTTTGGAGTTTAAGCTGCCTAATGATCAAATCTGAAGTGGGGGTAAGAGCTAGCATGAAGGGTTAGCTGCTGACACCACATCCCTCCAGCAGAATCCAGCACCAGTTTCCTACACATGAAGTCCTACCTGCTTTTCACATGCAATTCAGCCACAGCTATATTCAGCCTCCAGGATGAGCAGCAGCATATAGAACTTAAGGACTTAAAGTAAGTGGAACAAGAGGACCAAGCATCACTTCTGCTGCATAGTAAGTTCCTTGCCGGGACGTGCTAGCTAAAGCTGAGGGCATTCAGTACAAGGTCTGCTGCTGACTGCCTGTTGTACACATAAATTTTATTTATTTGCTTTTCAGATGTATAGGGCCCCTTGGCTCCATAACAATTATGGGTAGTGTACAACATCAAAAACAGCATAGAACAATATAATCAAGAAGGATACACCCACATAGCTACAGCTGGGGGGTGGGGGCTATTTTGAAAATACATTTGTTATTTCAGAACCAGGAACTAACATGGCTGATTATTTGCACAAGCCTAAATAAGCTGTCTATCAAGTTCCCAGAAAAATCAAGCATGCAACTGTTCATGTAGGCTTTCTGTGAGTTAATCACAACACACAAGACTTAGAAACGAACCCGTGTATCTGTAGTTGTCAACAGAATGCAGTACTAGAACAGAGTAGAATTTTCCCATATTTTTCTCATGTGGTATTCAAAATTATCTAGATCCAGTGACAACTGACAGACACAAATGATTTTGAACATCAATATTTTGCAATTCCCTGAATTAATATCTAACCTTATTAGAACTTTCCAGGTGTTCTTCTATAGGAGTAGTAGGTCTTATCTTCTCAGAAACACTACTTCCTTCTAGAGTTATTGAAGACCTTTTCAGATTCTTCCAAGAGGTCAAGCCCAAATCTGTTAAATGTTCTGATGAAGCTGTCTGCAATCTTCTCTCTGTACTGTCCTTGACAGAAGCAGCACTTTCTTCAACTGAAGCTGTGATGGATCCAACACTATATTGTGTTTTCATGATAAAATTATATTACTGAGATTTAAAGCTTACTTCAAAGTCTCATTAATAATAAAATGTTAACCTTAGAACTGATTCCACTGATATCAATTGGATTTTATTCCAAGTTACTACTGTGTTTGAATGGCTTTCTTTGTTGTGAGCCTACAGTAAAAAGCAAACTTTTGGGACCATGGGCATATACAGAATGCTGTTACTGTCTTGCAGATGCTTTCACAAAATAGCTGCCATAGCAGGTATGATAATAAAATGCCCATTCATGAAGAGCTAAATTGGTAAGGCTGCTCCCTGCCACACTCTTACACTCTCAGAATAGTCTCTACAATATCTTTTTCATGTTATAGACTAGTAGGGACACTTTGAAACAAAACATGAAACTGCAGATATCCATTTTCCAAGAATATCTATGCTCCCAGAGGTACTCTTAGAAGTAAAGACTGTAGGTACTGGCATTTTTCAGCACAACAGATTATTATTGATTGATTGATCATTAAAAGAACCTAAAAAAAATAAAGACTCTTCAGGACAGGAAACTAGGCAAGGATCATGAAAAGTCACCACAAGCACATTGGTGCTAATGGTTGCTGCTTCCTCTAGCCACAGAAAGTTATTTTATCCCTTTTTGCAGTGAATCTTATATTTCTTACCAGTGAATAATTGATAGTTCTAATGTACTTTGTTTACTTGCCTGCCGCAGGCTTGCGTGGCCACAAATAGGAATATATAATTCTGCTTTAGTTTCCACAAAGAATATCCCCCAAAACTTTCAAAATCAAGCAAGTCAGCTCTTTTCCAAAATATCACTTTCAAACATTTAAGTATGTATGTAGTTATTCATTTAGAACAGTGTTTTTCAAACTTGGCAACTTTAAGATATGTGGACTTCAACTTCCAGAATTCCCCGGCTGGCATGTTGCCTGGAGAAATCTGGGAGTTGAAGTCCACACATCTTAAAGTTGCCAAGTTTGAAAAACATTGATTTAGAATATACTGAAGTGCATTGTTACATCTCTTTTCAAGAGAAAAAATATTAAATTTAACATTCTGGCTATAGGCTTAAAGGTAAAGTTCCCTATTTTTTAGTTTGTCCCCAGAAAAGTACCTACCAGGATTAAATTAAAATCAGACCTTCGACTTATACCTTGGCAACATGGTGAAGTAAGAATAAGTTTCATGTTTGCTTCCCAAGGTTAAGGGACTCTCATATGCTATCAAAGAACCCCTTTATTCAGTTGGTTTTGAAATACAGACTTTCTTATTCATTCATTCATTCATTCATTCATTCATTCATTCAATTTGTATGGCCGCCCATCTCAGCAAGTGATTATGGGCGGCGAACAATCTTAAAATAAATTAAAAACAAATTCCCATCAGAGATACAAAAATTAAAATACACAGGAGCCAAGGAAGATATCACTAATAATGGCTGTTAACACAACCAGGAGATGGGACCCTTCACACACTCAGGGCCCCAGGCCTGGGCACAGAACCAGTTTTTTAGTGCCTTGTGAAAGGCCAGCAGGGTCAGGGCCATCCTAATCTCTGGATGGAGAATATTCCATGGGGCAGGTGGTATGGCAGAAAAGGCACGTCTTCTAGGCCCCACCCACCAGCATTCCTTAGCCTACGGGACCCAAACATGCCCATCCTGCCAGACCAGATCAGAGAGGTAGAAACAACTAGGAAAAGACAGTCCCTCAGGTAACTTGGTCCTAAGTTGTAAAGGGCTTTAAAGGTGACAACCAGCACCTTGTACTGCACCCAGAAACACACTGGCAACCAATGCGGAGTAGTAATGTTACATGAGCTGAGTAACTGACACCATTTACTATCCGTGCAGCTGCATTCTGCACCAGTTGAAGCCTCTGAATGCTCTTCAGGGGCAGCCCCGTGTACAATGCACTGCAGCAGTCCAGACAGAGGTCATGAGGGCATGAGTGACAGTGAGCAGAGCCTCCCAGTCCAGGACTGGCCACGACTGGTGCACAACCCAAAGGTGTGCAAAGGCCCTCCTAGATATGGCTGCTACCTGCTCTTCCAGCAGGAGCTGTGAGTCCAAGAGAACCTCCAAATTGTGCCCTGGATCTGTCTGAAGCAGTGCCACCCCATCCGGAACCAAAGGTGGAAAATCCCTGGCACTGGAAGATCCAAACATACAAAGCCACTCACTCTTGCTTGGGTTGAGCCAAAGCCTGTTGTGCCCCCCCACAGCCTCCAGACACAGGGACAGGACATCCATGGCATCACTCAGACAGCCTGAGGTAGAGAAGGGGAGAGAGGACCAAGTCCTTTGGCACCCCACAAAAAAGGGGCCGCAAACTTGTCCTCTCCCTTCCTATCAACGCTGACTGGAACCGGTCCCAGAGGAAGGAGGAGAACCAGCACAACACAGTGCCACCTGCCCCCAACTCCTGGAGTCAGTCTGGAAGGATACCATGATTGATGGTATCAAAAGCTACTAAGAGGTCAAGAAGAGCAAGGATTGTTAATCTTCTCCAAGAAATAAGCAGAATTTTAGGCCAGGTAGGCAGGATGAGAAATTTTAGACTCAAAGTCCAGTCTCCAGTCTTAAGAAGTTCCAAGGGTTAGCATCAGTTAATACTAAAGATTATATTAATACTTACCTTTCATCTCTTGTCAGTTCCAATGAGTCCATATTATCTGAGGTGAAAAGTATCGGTGCGGGAAGCAATTCCTCAGAACCGTGTGGCAGCGCAGCAGGGCCACTACCACATTCCACAGAATCAGCCGAGATTTCTACCAGTGTTAAAATGAACTTTGGCTCCTCCTCTGCATCTACAAAATATGTAATGCCAACACTCACTATTAAGTGTATCAATGAAAACAACAGAAAAAGGAAAATATTAAAAACATACACATTTAATTTTCCTTAATAATTTATTTCATTCTAAATCACCATGAGTTTGCATTTCTGAGCAATGCAAGTGCTCTAAGGAAAGAGTAGGCATGCTTGGCCAGATAGCCCAAATTATTTTGGTAAGTAAATATGCTTCCCATTCCTGTAGATATTAACCTGCTTAAAAGAGTTCTGTGTCTCTGTGCTGTTTTTTCTCTCTTGCCATTCAAGTTCCCCTGTTCATTCACCCAGGACTTTCTCATTATTCTATTTCTTGCACTTAAACTTTGCTCTTTCCTCTCAATAATTACTCTCTCCCCCTTCTGTCAGGTAAGGGTAGTGTTAAGGAAATATGCCGACAGGGTGAAAAACAAAGATAGTTTATTTTAAGTTCCAGAAGTGGGAGAAGTGTAGCACAGGCATTTCTCTCTTTACCTTCACACACTCTCTTCCCTTACAGCATACGGATACAGGTTTTTATACATTTCTTGTGCATGGGTAGACTTTAAGTCAACAGGGCAATACAAACAAAGGAGAGGAAATCACAGAGATAATGACCAAGAGAATATCCTTATGAGACGTAGTGATCAAGTTGCTAAGCTATGAACAAAAATTAAAAACAATACTAGCCACACTACTTATTGAGCTATAGGTACTTAACAAAAGTCTTGAGTGTAAACAGTAAGAATTTTAAACAATGTATCCTTGTGATAGGCAATGGTCAATTTCAGGTGAGCTCCATCTGCGAGACTTAAACTCTTCCTTCAGTGGGGGAAGAGGATCCAGTAATGCTGAGATGCATTGCAATAACAATGGAAATACAGGGAGGGGGGAAAGAGGAAGGTAGATGGAGGTAGACTTGTCCTTTTTTACAACCCAAGATGGCCAAAAGTAAAACAAGGTAAATGAGGTAAATGAGAAGAGGCTTTTCTTCTTAAAACTATAGTAGTATAAAAGTAACCAAATTAACAGAGAAGAGATATAGAAATATAAAATTTCCATAACAGTAGAAATGGTGGTATTCCATAGCATGTCTGAAACATGCACATACATATTTGAGTTCAGACTGCAAGTCCAGCCCTAGTTTCTATGCTCCACCTCAAGTGGCATGACTAGATAAAAAGGCAAATTCAGATATTGCTTTACAATTTTAGAAGTTGAGTGTGGTATTGAATATGCTTAATTTATAGTACAGAATGTAAATAACTTCCAGATCCCTGGAAAAGACAATGTTTCTTTAAGGAATAGCTGAAAAATAGAATAGCCTAAAATTTCTGGATTATGTATTTTGTAATTTGCTGTTTTTGAATCTAAAATATTTTGAATAATTTATTACGTATACATGCTTATTAATTTTTGAAACTTTAAAATTTTTATATTTTATATTTTACTACATTATCTATATTTTTAAAAGAATAAATAATTTAAATGTTTAAAAATGCTCAGGACTGCCTAGAATAAATACAAGCATTCAGTTTAATGCATCCATCCATCCATCTATCTATCGTGCCTTTGAGTCAGTATTGACTCCTGGCAACTGCCTGGACAAATCCCTGCAGTTTTCTTGGCAAGGTTTTCAGAAGTGCTTTGCCATTACTTCCTTTCTAGGGCTGAGAGAGAGTGACTGGCCGAAGGTCACCCAGCTGGCTTTGTGCCTAAGGTTGGACTAAAACTCACTGTCTAATGGTTTCTAGCCTCTAACCACTACACCAAACTGACTCCCATTTTATTAAAGTACTTATATCTTTATGTCTTCTATGTTCAAATATGGAAGCACAAATAAAGATTCTGGAAAGGCTAGTTCTGATTCCAAATCTTTGCATATGTTGGAATTGTTCCTGGTCATTTGAAGTATGCACCTCAGTGAAAATCAACACATGGGTATCTTGTTTGCATAGGAATTATATACACAAAATACACTAAATCAAATAATTAAAATTCCACGAACATTTTGAATTGATTTCTGGAATTGGATTGATCTGGAATTAATTAATGTTGCCTTTTTATGAGAGCTCTAAGAATGTAAGGAGATATAATTCAGCTCCATATATGACCAGTGAAGTTAGCCAGAACCAACTATAAATTATTTCAGGCAGGACTCTTTCAGGTATTTTTAAATTCTCATTAAATAATCAACTAATAAATCCATTAGACACATAAATCTAACACATGTTAATGAAGCTTATGACTTCAAAACCTGTTGATCCATAACTGCATTTCTCTCCTTTTTAAAAATACTTAACTTGTAAATGAAGATTGTGTTTATGTAAAGAATTAAATATTAGAACATACCTGCACTCATCTCTGTCATTGCTGAAACACTGGCATTCTCGTTTCCTTCAGCCTAGGAATAAAAATATCACAATGAGCATATCCAACATGTCGAATAATTCTAGTGCCCAGAATATATAACTGCTACTCTTAAAGAATTGCATATGTTTATCCATGCTGTCAGGTATCGCATAAAGCTCCACTTGTTCCCAGTAACTGGAGGGGAAGGAAGTGGAAAGCAGGGTAAAGTCCCTTAAATAACAATGTGAACAAACAAGAAAACTGCAAGTGTCAGAGCACAACAGCAATAATTTGTAAATGAAAACCCATACTACTAATCAAGAATGGAATACAGTACATTTGCCTTTCAATTACTTAGAAATAACTACAGCACAGCAATTGCTCAGAAAAATAATGTGCAATCTTCAATACTTCTAATTACTATAGCTTCATCTAAATCCTCAGAATTGAGGGCTAATGTCTTTTTTGCTCTAACATTTTGCTCATTAATGGTGAGCCAAAAGGCCAAACACTTTCTGGAAGAACAGTGACATGCCTTTTCAAAGCTAATGACTACTATACTATAAATGCAACTACAGTCTTAAACCACTGCTAAAGTAAAGCTTACTAAAATTACTAAAAGAGTCACTTCCTGTGAGATGGGCGGTGGATAGATAGATAGATAGATAGATAGATAGATAGATAGATAGATAGATAGATAGATAGATAGGCATACCTTACTGGAAAGGAAGCATAAGAAGAAACAGCAGTAAAAGTGTACAATTCACAGCTTAATATTAGCAAGGCTGTCCAATTTGTACAAATACACATCATAACTGCAACAGGATTAACCAGACTATATTATGATGAACTTAACCAGAATACGGTGAACTTAGTAAACTTTATATGCAGTTATTTAAAAAGTAGCTATTTCAGTTACATAACACTTCTTACTTGTGTAACTTCAGCTGTAGAAAACTGGTGTTCAGCAGACCCATTACTCTTTATGTTGAGATTATCTGGCAGTTCAGATAGACAAGCTACTGCTTCTTGAAAATGTTTTGGAGCTGTTAACTCAGATGCAATTTCACAAATCTTTTTTATCGGGTTTCCACTTTTGCAAAAAATGAACATAGTTTAAGTCTAGACACTCTTTACCAAAGAAATGTTACAGAACCTTTTTATACCACATAACTTAAAATGAATGGTGTGAGGCTTACAATCATTCTGTATCAAACTAATAAAAATGGCATCATACAATTTAACAAATGTAGCTAGTAAGGAGCACAGCACTTTATAAAGGGAAACATCAATTCCAATTATCTTTTAAGAAGATACTTCATTACTGTCATGCATCAAAAGCTATTTGGAGAAAATTAAGAGCATTAATAATTAAATATTAAGGCTGAAGCTGCTATTGTTTTTTTTTAGGAAAAGAACAAAACATCATTTATAACTGTATATTCCCAATAATTTTGGTAAGCTACACCATGCAGACATCCATGTTTTACAGAAGGAAGGAATATGTAAAACACAATTGACTACATATTTCAAAACATAGCCCAAAACACTTGAGAAATAACAAATATAAAACTGTAGTGGGGTGTATACCTTTCCATATTATTTTCCTGCATGGCGGGACCAGCACTTTCAGAATGTAAATCATACTTTCCAGCAGTGCTGACCTTAGCGAGCTGCTCATCCATTTGCAGATTCAGTTCAACTTTCTGCTCTTCTGTAGGTTTTTCTGACATTTTCTCATCTGTTACTTTAGACATTAAAATAACCAGGGAAAGTTTGTAAGCTATTGTTACGATTTAAATGAGATGGACAAAAATGCACTTTGCTTAATTGCCAAATGACCTTGTTATCTGAAGTATAGACTGATCTGGAATTTTATAAGCTACTTAGACCTCATCATTAACCTATTAGCAACAAAGGAACAAATGTTGAAATATTGCAACATTACAAAAATTAATAGACTTAACTATGTATAGCCCACAGATTTCAAAAACACAACACCCTGTTGTGTTGATAGCCATAAATACTTGTATATAACCCTGCACACACACCCAGTAAGCTCTTATTTTATAAAGTCCAAAAACTTACCATTTTGGATTTCTTTATATTCTTCCATATCTGAACTTAGATCCAGAGATTTTTGAGAAGCATTCCTGGGTAGTACCAAGCCACTATTAAGATTTGGTTTAGGCTTTGTGAGTCTGTATCTTGCTGGCCTGGGTGTTTTATTTCTTTTACACAAAGATACAGTACTGCAGACAGAAGTAACATATCATTAAAAGTATCACTCGTGTTCTCAACCCTTAATATTAATATATTATCAGGCAAAAAAGGTAGCAAACAACTTTAGGACTCCTAAATCTGTGCTACAAAATCCCAGAGTTAAGAATTTAATGTTTCTCTTTATTGCTATCTAGAGGTCATCCATATTTTTGAAGCAGTTATCACTAAGGGAGGAACCTTGTAAAAGATACTCAGGAATTGTTTTGACACTCCACCTCAAATTTTAACATAAGCATATTATATGGTAGCTTTGAATGTGAATGCTTAGCTTTTTATCATTCTGAATGCAACACATATAAACTTAGTAGTAGAATTTAATTATCCTAATAATTAACATTAGTTAATGAAGTGGTAGGCCAATTGCTGTACCCCGGAAGTTTTGTGTGGCAATCCCAGAGTCTGTTGGCAGTTCTTATTTGGGAGTGAAGTTCAAAACTTCTGGTGGACACCATAATGCCTACTGTTGTCTTACAGACACACTTTAATGGACGAGCAACCTATAAACATCTTTAAAGTTTCTGATTTAACATAAAGAAAAATGTTCATAATGCAGCATTCTGCATTTTCATTGCACTTGCATCAATAATTACATTGGATAACAGAAAAAAAATTAATTTGGGATGGAGAAGTTTGTTCTATACAATGAAGTATGTCATCAAAACAATATTTATAAAATACTTAGGAATCCTACCCATTACCTAAAGAATGGGTAGGATTCCTAATTAAGTAAGTATTTAGAATAATATAACAGCACAAACCTGCAGACTCTAGTTGCTTCCTGTGAACATCCTTCCAAATCTGAAAATTTGTGACATTCTGTAGTAGTTTCATTTGTGTTGTGTGGTGAAACCAGTGCAGTTTTTGAAGAGTCTGGAAGTAACACAACTGTTTTTTCTTCCAAGCAGTCTTTGAAATCTGATGGTTTATTGTTGTTACCTTCTGGAGTTGTGTTATTCGTATTATTTAAAGGAATCAGTTCATTTGCTGAAGGGGCTTTAGTATGTACTTCATTTCCTTGACTCAAAAAGCTAGCAGGTAGATTCAGTTCATCTTTATTGAGACATTCTTGTATTTTTTCTTTGTCCATAAAAAAAGTTGAAAAATATATTTAATGTATGTATTTAAAGGAAATCAAATGCTACATCAAACATCAAAATGCTACTTGGCTTTTCAAAAGCATAGTTCTGCTCGCACAGCAGCAAGCAGAAACAAGAGGAACAGAACAAGGAGGCATAACATACTGAATCTGCAGACTTAATACAACAAAAATAATTCAACCCTATTTTGATTATTATATTATTATTATTATTATTATTATTATTATTATTATCATCATCATCATCATCATCATCATCTTTTTATCCCACCTTTTTATATATAACTCAAAGTGGCAAACATACCTAATACTCCTGCCTCCTATTTTCCTCATAACAACCACCCTGTGAACCATACTGAACTAAGTTCACTGACACTTATATCAAGACGGCAAATTTTTGGTGGCTAAGGACTGCATTTAGTGATATTTGTATTTGTTTTCAGGGGGGAGGAGGTAGAACTGCAATAGAGGGGCTATGATAAAAATCTGAGTGGGGAATGGATCTGTTGTTCTTCCAGCTTTTAAACAGTACTAATAATTTAGGCCTTACATAATTGTTTTGTGTTTCCAGTTTCAAAAGAGCAAGAAACCATACGCTGTAATGTAATAATAAGATCAGACTGGGCTCTGGGAACGGAAAAAAAAAGGCATGGGCTATAGGCTATCCACTCCTGTCTTATATGATAATACTGACCATACCTTGGGTATCAATACGTAATTGAAACACTGGATCCCTCATAGCAAGCAAAGTCATGGCTGCTTCAGTACTTCCATCATTAATTCCTAAAATAAGTTTCCAAATAAATAAGCTTACAAACCAACAAACTAATCACATTTTTTACATTACATTATTGAAAATAATATTGTATTTTCAATGGAGTTCACTCCCAGATAAGTATGTATAGAATTACAATCACTTAGTGATTAACGCTTGATTTATTGAATGAAGGATTTAGGAACTCCCTCTCTCTCTCGCTCCCCCCCCCCCCCCCACACACACACAGAGCATGTAACTAAAAGCTACACTTTTAATTTAACAGATCTGCATTCAGTTGTTCACTTTCAATAATCTGGACTATTTACCTGTTTCCTTTTTTTGTTCTTCTTGTGTAATATCCTTTGGAAGGAAAAAAAAGGAAATCAACTACTACATTTCTGGACTACATTTTAAAATAAATTTAATGAACCAACTTTGATTTTTCACTCAGCATGAATGGAAATAATCTTATAAAGATCTAAATCTTTATACTGAAAACAGTGTCCTTTTAACTCAGAAACAAACCCTCTACTCCCTCAAAGATTTTGTGGTATTACTGTCGAATAAAGAATATAAATAGTGAGAATGGACTCAGTTACTTCACCATAAATTCAATTACAGTATTGCTAACAACTTTGTATTCAAGACTATTTAATGAAGATTACTCAACAACAATCTCTATAAGCGATCAGTACCATCACCAATAAAACTCTTACTATCTCACATATAAAAAGATCAGTTGTAGTTGACAATAAAGAAGATTTAATTTTAATCCTGGATATCTTTATGTCAGCTCCACCAGAGTTGCTATAACACCAAAGTATTACATTAAAACAATTTTATAATTAAACCCACTGTTTTATAAATAGTTTTACCACTTTGCCTAATATTCAGGCATTAATGATTGGATTAAACAGATATACACATTTGGAGCTCAGTAGCAAACTATCATAATACACTGATAAGAAGTAAGGCTAATAAAATCTCATTCTTTCACCATCAATAATTTCTTTACAGAGAATAACACCAGGGCCAAACCAAGGTCTACCTGGAATAGGGGACTTTGAATGAATCCAGCACAACTTTATCACCTCTCTAACAAACTAGTAGTTGACCACCATCTCCTGTTTTCTTTTGAGTACCACTGTTTAACTAATGTTGGGAAGATGAATAGAGGTTCTACTTTCTGTGTAATTAAGAGCTCAGCTAATCAATAATGGTAAGTAAATGCCAGCAGCAACTGCAAGATGGAAAGTTAAGCAGGAAAGTAGACAACTTGCTTACAAAGTTCTCACTGGATCAGCTCTTCTACAGGTAGTCCTTGGGTTATGATGGCAATTGGGACCAGTTGCCACTGTAACTCCAAGATGTGTGGGCCGTTAAGCAGGAAGCGGTGGAAGCCCCAAGTAAGGAGCACGGGGATGACATGGGGGGATGAGGAGGTACCAAGGGGGGATTGGGGTGGGTGGGGGAAGGCCCTTGGGGGCCCAGCACAGGCTATGTGTGAGTTGGGGGAAGCCAGGGAGGATGTGCTGTGGCGTGAGTGATGGATGGTGCAGCACAGCGCAAACACAGGAAAGCTAGGGGGATTTGACTTTGCTTGTGGGAAGCTGGCAAGGAAGGTTGCAAATGGCAACATGTGACCGTGGGATGCTGCAACCATCATAAATGCAAGCCAACTGCCAAGTGCCCAAATCATGATCGCATTATTGTGAGGGCACTGCAACAGCTGGAACTTCAAGGACCAGTCATTAGTACCACTCATTCAGTGCCATCACAACTTCAAACAGTCGCTGAATGAGTGGTTGGTAAGCAAGGACTACCAGTAATGCTCATTCTGCCTTAGACAAATTTGCATTTTGTTATAAAAAAAAAATTGCATACTTACAACTGGTGAGAAATACAATTTGCTATCATCTTGTATCACAGGCTGAATAGATAGGTTTAGATCATGAGAGATACATGGTTCATCTGCAATATTCTCATATATCTCCAACTGTCATGGAGAGCAAGGTAGAAAAAACAATCATTATTTTAATTGTCCAAAAAGAATCTAGTTGGTTCTCTTTTATATGCTATAATGTTATACATTCAAAAAAGCTAAGTGCAAAACATAAAATATAAAATCCAAGTTTGCTCAAATACATTTCTGCTAGAAATTACATTTCTAAGCTTAATTATTCACATTAAGGCTGCTTCCACATAAATTAGTTAAAACACACTGGCAAGTTTTATTATAATAGTTTTACAGGGCAACAAACACCATTATCTTCTAGTCATTTGCACATATTTTATCTACCTTTTTTTCACCTATGTTCTAAAAAGAGATAATTTGTTTAACCAAAATAGTCTGGGAGAGAAGGGCAATTCTTCAAAAGTGTGATGTTCCTTCGTTCATCACTCCCTTTATTTGGGGAAATTAACTCTCCTCCATTCTGTATCGGATTTGTTCGCTCCCTCTAAAGGCAAAGTGTATATGTGGAGAGTTCATACAAAGATGTTTCTAAGGTCTGCTATGTCTTAATTATTGTTTTTACTTACACTGGAATTCTGGAGTATCACAAATTTACCATTTGGGGCATTGCCTTGCCTCTACATATTGTTCCATGATTTCAGTTAGAAAAGGCACATGTCTGTGCCTGAGTGTATAAAAATGAACACTCTACCTAAAAGGCATTTTTAACGTTCTTGTATGCCTGCATGACAACACTAACAATGAACTGGGAAAAGAACTGCATAAAGCAATTACTAATGTTCTAGTGGTAATGAACAAACCACTAGTCTTCATAGAAACATTTACAAATCTTTTATGTACCTTAAGTAGTTCTAATAATCTTGTTTTTAAAGGGATCATTGGTATAACTCTTTTCATTATTACACTGTAGAGGAATACAATATTTAAAAAAAGGAGAATCATCTTCAGAAAGAACTATAAAATAGTTGGAATATTTTGATTATGTGGATGAAAGTTCAGATCACAGAATGAGTCTTCAGTCTAATCTCTTAATTGATTACAAACATCAGCTTATCTTGTAACTATTTTTCTCCTATCACAGAGATTTAACAACTGTTTTTTCAGTTAAACTCTCTTCTCTTCTACTGTATATTCAAAGTTAATTTTTTTTTTAGAATTTTTTATCCCGCCTTTATTATTTTTATAAATAACTCAAGGTGGCATACATACCTAATACTCCTTTCTCTTCCTATTTTCCCCACAACAACAACCTTATGAGATGAGTTGGGTTGAGAGAGAGCAACTGGCCCAAAGTCACCCAGCCAGCTTTCATGCCTAAGGTGGGACTAGAACTCACAGTCTCCTAGATTCTAGCCTGGTGCCTTAACCACTTGTCTGGAACTTATTATTTATTGTTTTAGATCAGAAAATAATGAGCAACATTTAGGTATACCTAATACAAGGATTCTTAACAAGGATAGCTGTAGCCATGGGTAGCTTTAATAATGGATATATCTAACTTTGGGGTTCTGTGGAGAAATCTCAGGGGGCCTGTGAATTTGTATGCGAAAAAAAATCCAACTTTTTTCCTACTAACCCAAACTAAAATTTATCTGAGAAAGGGCTTCTAGATTTCCCCAGACTCTAAAAGGAGTCCATGGCACAAAAAGGTTGAGAACCCATGACCTAACGAGATGCATTAATTGAGCATTTTTTGGTTGGTATTTCTGATATACCTCTTCCATTGTTTCCTCAATGTGCATAGGAACAGGATTTGGAGATCGAAGCCCCTTAGGAACAAACACTGGAGCTTTGTTTACTTCTTCTGGTAAAAAACTTTCAACTTCATATTCTGATTCAGGTTCATCGTCCTCCTCCTCCTCATCTTCTTGTGAAGAAGCTCTAAGGGTTACCAGATTAACTTTAGAATTTCCATTCCTTGATTTTTTGCGAGGGGCTGGTTTTAAATTTCTGCCTCTGCTGACATATGGTTTAACTTTTTGATGGTGCTTCATTTTTCTACAATGGTCATTTTCACATTCAGAAGTGGAAGATGTCTTTGAATCATAATTTTGGTTTCTCTGCTTCAGTGTTTTTCCTGGTTGCTTTCTAGATCATAAAGGAGATATTTTGATTAGTAGGACTAACTGAAAAAAGGAACAAAAGCAAATAGTTATAAAATATTTTTTTAAAAGATCAAAAACACAAGATAATTTATAAGCATCTAAGTTTTCTTTTAGGTATTTGAGTTACTAAAATAGATTTTTAAGAATTCTTATGTATAAATACATTTATATTCTGATATTTCAAAATTAAAAGAAACATTGCAGGTCATAGCCCCCTCTAAGAAGATGACTCTCAAACCATTTTACTAAGTCTTATGCACCAGCTGAGTAAGTCTGAAACAGGGCCTGTGACAAAATGAATTCTCACTAGCCTGGGCTGCCTACCGAGAACTCTGGTCTAGACTGACAAATGCAGCCACCCAATTGACATGAACAATGGCACAGGCACTAAGCTAAATATCAGGTGTGAGTGATGCACACTGGGGCAAAACCCTCTAACTTCACATATACTTTGATGGGTATGAGCTCTCTGAATCCAACTGTGAAAAACACTGTGCAGTCCCTACGGTAAGCTACATGAAGACGTTGACTCAATGAGTAGCAACTCTGAAAAAGGCATAAGAATTATTAAGAAACTGCTAACATAATATGTCCTTATACAATTCTATGTATAAAAAACTGGAACTGGTGTACAGTTCTGGCCACATTTGAAAAGCAATGCAATAGAGCTGGAAAAAAGTGCAGAAGAGAGCAAACAAAACATTTGGGGGGTTCAAGCACCAACTTTCTGAAAAAAAGCTAGAACATCTGGAACTGCTTAGCTCAAAGGAAAAGTGACTGGAGGGATGGGGGATATGATCAAAATATATAAAAAATATCTGGCCCAGAGGAAATGGATAAAGAGAAGAATATTTAGAACAGACAACTGAAAATACTTCTCACACATTATATAATTAACCTATGGCATTTACTACCACAAATAGTGGTGATGGCCACTAATTTGGGTGACCTTAAAAAATAATTTGACACACTTATGGAGGATGGGGGTATCAAGTGCTATTGGTCTTGAAATTTCAATATCATGTTTGGGTTGGGGGCAACATGCTTACAGACAGCAGTTGCAGAGAAACAATGGCAGGAGAAAAGTATGTCTCCATCTTCATTTTACAAGCACCACAGAAGCATCCAGTCATTCTGGAGTCAGATGGCACCAAAATCGAATTAAATAAATACGTAAGTAAAAATAAATCCAGATACTAGTGCTGAACTAAGATGGACTTTTGATCCAGCAGAGCTATTCTTATGTTCTTAAGGTTGAGATAGATCCAGGTGTTTGTTTGTAAGCAAGAGTTTGATGAATAACCACGATGAGTAATTGCTAAGTTAAGTTGTTAATATACCTGGACTGCTTTGCAGCCAGATCAGGTTTAATAAGCACCAGCTGAGTAACAGCAGATTAACTATAACTCCAGTATAAAACTCAGAGAGGTATTTGTGCTAGAAAGCAATGTCTGTTTGCCTTTGTGCTGTGAAACCTGACTCCTCTGATGTATGTGTCCTTATTACCTGGTCCTTGACTTTTGCTCCCTTTCAGCGTTCATAGGACTTGGTTTGAATTTTCTACTGCTCTTCTTACAGTCTTTCTGACTATATGAAACCCTCC
This sequence comes from Liasis olivaceus, assembly GCA_030867105.1. Classification (NCBI taxonomy): domain Eukaryota; kingdom Metazoa; phylum Chordata; class Lepidosauria; order Squamata; family Pythonidae; genus Liasis; species Liasis olivaceus. The sequence continues at coordinate 227,906,750 of CM061348.1, read as the reverse complement.
TTAGAATCTGATTCTGAATACTGTAGAGCTCTCTCTTCCCAACATAGGACATGACACTACTCAAGGTACACTTTTACCCTTTTAAGTTTTCCTCTTCTCTCTCCTGGACAGAAAGCAGCTTAGGGATTTCTTTTTTAATTTGAGTTTCATTCTCTGAAGGCTGGTCTGATGAACCATATTTCCCAGAGTGCCTACTTCTTGTTGGGGATACTAATTCAATGTTGTCTGTACAATTTTTTTCTTTCCTTGATTCAGAAGATGATGCAGATTCCATCAACTGTACAGAGCTGCCCTGGAAAGAGTAGAAACACATGCCAAATTAATCAGTGGCATCATGCTGTCAAAATGTGGCATGTTTGTCATGATGTCATTGCAGAAATGACATAATTATGCCATGATGTCTTGACATCAGAGATAAATACGTAAGTCACGTCATTTGTGGGATGTCCTCATGCATGTCCTCATTATTGACCTCCCTTGTGAACAACCATGAGTTCAATATATATTTACTTTTCCAAATATTTTTAAGGAGCCCACTCCTTATCTTACCTTTAAACAAGAGCTGTAGACAAATAAATATGGAGAGAAAATACGGCAAAGGATATTCTGGGGAAAGATCTTAGGCCAAATGAAACATCAAATTTAATACTTTTTAATTAAAATTAAAAGGACCACTCTTAAGGGCACTGAACCTTTGGGTGGGCTGTGTTGCAAAACGTATTTCCTTCTCCTGTTTTCCTCTGCAACTTTCCAGCCCTTGAAAACCAATTGCAGCAAGAAAGGCTGCATCTGTATACATGGAAGAGGGAAAAGGAAATCAGAAAAAGAGAACTGCTTTCCACCAGCCCCAGAAAATCAGTATGTATTTTATTTAAATATATCCCCATGCACATATTCATATTATAGTATTTAAATACATTTTTTATAATATTTCTTGTATAAAATATGCTCATAAGCTACTCTAGATAATTCGTAAGGAGATAAAAGAGGTTCAGCAAGTATCTTGTATCTGCAGATCTAGTACTTATAAAACCATTAATCAAGTAGTGATTTAGGATGATTAATGAATGCTTACCATTAACTGAGCTATTTTTCCAGATTTGCTGCCATGCGAGATTATATCACATTCTGCATCTCTTCCTGTCTCTCCTTCTGTGCTATTTTCTCTTTCTAAGGAGACTTCTGTATTTTTAGGAACTTGAGCCACATTTGGCTTTAGCTTCCACAGATGACCTATCATGAGGTGGGCTGGTTTTATGCTTTCTGACTGATTTATTTCTTGAGGGTCAAAAGTATCACTAATCAAAAGACAAAAGTAACAAAAACTATTGAGGTCATACCAGTTTTGAAACTGAAAACATACTTGCAGCCATTTGTTGTCTAAATCATACTTTCTTTCAAAAAACAGAACCAGTCAAGTAAGTTGGTGTTGAAAATTAATGAAAGTTTTATGCCATATTATATAGAAAACAAAGATTACACTAGGATCTCAAGAAACTTTTCATTTATTTACTGAAAACTGTTTTACCTTCCAAGAGTATCCAAATTCTTTCTTTCAATCTCATCTTGGTTTTTCAGAAGTGCACATGGCAGTGATTTCTCAGAAGAAGGATGTTTCTTCTGATCAATACATCTTTTTGATGAGGTTTCAATAGATTCTGATCCTTCTTTTCTATCCAAATTATCTGGGGATGCTTGGGCACTGACTTCATCCTTGATGTTGAAGAAGATTTGTGTATGCCAGTTAATTTATCAGAGCACAGCTAAAACACTTTCATATTACAATTCAGAATTTAGGATATTGAAATTTCCTGTTTTGATATTTGACATGATTTCTTCAGATTTTGTTTTCAGATTTTCAGTCCCATATAAGTTGGTAAAATGTTGTTACAACACTGATGTGTTTAGTGATGTCTAATGTTTATTTTATTACAAATGTAAGATTTTTTTTAAAATTGAAGCTGTAAAATTAACTGCACGATTTCTTTTTACAGGATGTGGGACAGCTATGGCTGCATTTGGGATCACCACTAATCTATGGTTTAGTGAGACCTAAACAACTGTGGCCTCCATGCAGGATCACAATTCCTCCATCCCACAGCTATGAGGAGTATGAAAGCTTTCATCTCAGCTTCTAATGAATTACATTTACCCTATTGTCTGAACCTGGAAGAGTTTCAAATCTTTACTATGGATAATTTCAAATATGCCACTTTAATCCATGGTTTATATTTTGAAGAGTAATTGTAGTTCCTGTTTCATCCATATTTGATGAAAAGCAGAAACACAGAAAAATTTGGAAATGTTTACAACTGCATTGGCTGTGGATCAGAAAGTGTGTAAACCCACAGGGAATCTGGGCACATTCACATATTGCTACATTATAGTTCAATATGATGTCCAATGCAGCCATTCTGTTTCTAGAAACAATACAGTGTGTATTTGAAAAGAGACAGTGTGGCATCGAGGGCTCTGCCAACCAATTTCTACTTACAAGAAAGAATAACTCTTGGGCACAACAGAGTATTATTAGAAATTACAAGTAGAGAGATTGTTCCAACTGTCTCCGATACATACTCTGTCAGCAAAACAGCTAAGCCCAACAAACGCAGATGGAACTTCAGACACCTGTTAAAACTCTGGCAGCTGCCTTTTCAATATACTTGCCTCTTCATAAGTTAAGATGGAAAAATAAAAGCATAGGACATGATATAAATATGTATTTGTAAAATAGCGCTGAGAAACATTCAATAAATTGAGAAGGTAGCTAACCTCTAAAGTTGGATACAGATCATCTTTCTTGATAACCTCCATCTCTTTTACTTCTCCCACAATTGGAGCACTAGCATTTTCTGACACAGGCACCTCCTTGTTGCAACTGATCCTTCCAACATTAAGTTTGGCTCTCTGGAATCGTCCTCTTACCAACTGAGCAGGCTTGATTGTACGTGACTTATCTTCTTGGAAAATGGATTTCTCTCTATCAACCAAAGACATAAAGTACCAAAGTGGGTTAACAGATATTTAAAACAGGTATTTGTATATTGATGTGACATTCTTAAGAACTCTTTCTTCTGCTTGCCTACCTGCCAAATATTTGTTAGTTAGAAATTCTCCTTCAAAACAACTGAAGATGAACTGTATTTTTGCTTTTCCAGAGGACTTTTGGGGCCTGATGCCATTCACTGTGTTTGTCCCATGTTTATTTTTTTTATCTTTATGTTTTATATTTTATTGTATATTCTTATTTTGTGAACTGCCAAGAATTCTATGATTATAGCAAGATACAGGTTTGATAAATAAATCATTACTTTACATCATGCTATGCGAATTCAGGATATGAGCAAGGCAGGTGCTAACACAATGTGGTTATTTATTGTTGAGGAACAATAAATTATAAACAGTTGCCTACAATACTTTATTCTGAAATGAAGAAATATGTTTTTACTTATTTCTCAGGTGAAAGATTTAATAAAGTACTTCATCAAATAAAACACAAACATTCCCTGCTTGCCTTTCTCAAAGGGAAAGAGAGGAGCCAATCCAGCAAACTAAATCCAAAACTGAAAGTACAAAGATACCAAATTTCCAAATTTATTTATTTATTCATTCATTCATTCAATTTATATAGCCACCCATCTCAGACCAGTGACTCTGAGCGGCTAACAACAATAAAAACAAGCAACATTAAAAACAGTACAAAAATTAAATATAATATAAATGCAGCCAAGAGATCTTAAAAAAACCGTTGGTATCAACACAACAATGAAATGGGGCCCTTCACACACTTGGGGCCCCAGGCCCAGGCATAAAACCAGGTCTTCAAGGCCTTCCAAAAAGCCAAAAGGATCGGGGCCATCCTAATCTCAGGAGGGAGGATGTTCCAGGGGGCAGGTATCACAGAAGAAAAGGCATGTCTCCTGGTCCCCACCAGCTGACGTTCCTTGGCTGACAGGACCCAGAGCATGCCCAACCTGCCAGACCAGACTGGTAGAAACAACTGGGAAAAGATGGCCCCTCAGGTAACCTGGCCCCGTGCCATAAGGGCTTTATAGGTGACAACCAGCATCTTGAATTGCACCTGAAACACACCGGCAACCAGTGCAGCTCCCAAAGCAGTGGTGTTACATGTGCCGAGTAGCTGACACTATTTACAACCCGGGCAGCTGCATTCTGTACCAGCTGAAGTTTCCAAATGCTCTTCAAGGGCAGCCCCATGTACAGCGCGTTGCAATAGTCCAAACGGGAGGTCACAAGGGCATGAGTGACAGTGAGTAGAGCTTCCCAGTCCAGGAATGGGCGCAACTGACGCACAACCCGAAGGTGTGCAAAGGCCCTCTTAGCCATGGCTGCCACCTGCTCTTCCAGCAGGAGCTGTGAGTCCAAGAAGACCCCCAGATTGCGCATCGGGTCTGTCTGGGGCAGAACCACCCCACCCAGAACCAAATTGCTATATGTGTAACAATGTAAGAAACTGACAAATGTAATACATTCCTAAAACTTTGTAAGTCTGTATAATATCATTTATAACACTCCCTTCAAACAAGTATTTTGTCTGGCGGTCTTCTTCAATGAAGGGTAGCATATTTCTTTCTCTGCACTGTTACTCATGCCACAGGGAATCTCATGGATATGCTTTCAATTTTTTTTTCACTATGGATTGAATCAAACTGTATATCCTGATTCGTACAAGCACAGTTCTCCATATTCAAATGATGTAGGCAACTTCTTTTTTTACGAAGTGTAACGGTATACTGGCAGAACATTGTCTTATGACAGATTTTCCTTGCTACCTCTAAACAGGTCCCAAGCTTTTCTCAACAGCTGCCTCTCCCAAAGCATCCACCCCCTCCTCACCTGAAAATCCAAGAGAAAGGATGGGCGAGGCCAATACATATAGTAAGATGAATGCTCATTTAAACATGCTGATTGGTTCATAGGGGGAGGAGCAGATGAAAACTGCTGGGCAGCAAAGATGTTTTTTAGCAACTGCCCAAGAAAGAACAGTCAAACTTCAGAAAACAGGAAAGCAAGCAAGACTACTATATGCACAACATTGGAGAAATACTGAAATACCCGCAATGGAGGAATAGATTGTGAAGATGGCACCATTTGCAGAAGTGGCAAAATGACCTGTTTGATCAGGGGTAAAACAAGAAGTACTTTTATAAAAGACTGGAAACCTTTTAGGGACTTTTTGCTGAACACAGGAAAAAAAATGAAATGGTGATTGCTGATTAAAAGGGTTGAATATGGGATAGAGGGGAACTATGTGATATAATCTTAGAGGAAGAAGAGGGATAATAAATTGGTTTGTAACTTCTGTAAAGAAGATAGGAAGTTACTTCTTTTTCTTTTCTTCTTTATTTGTACTGTTCCTCATACTTTTTTCTTAACTTTCCTTTATAAATCTTTTATTCATGTAAAAATCGTTAACACAAATTATATACTAAAAAGAAAACAGGAACACACAGTCTCTGCTTTTGGACCTTTAGGAGAGATCAGGGGTATAAGGCAAGAAAATGGGTTAGCCAAGGACTGTTTTCTTTTTTCCTGTTTAGAAGCTTTCAAATAAGTCCTGATAAGGTAGCATTCTGTATCCTGGGGAGGTTTGCAGCATATTAAGTTGGATACACATAGAATCTCTCTTCAGCCTTCCTACTCAGGGGCATCCACAGGAGTTGACTGTTTTTGTCAGAATGAAGGCAGTGTCAAGACTCCCCACTGCAAGCTCTGCCCCTTTCATCCATGTGTACAATGTAACAATGCACATACACAAAGGACAGAGCAATGCTATAGTGCTACTTTTGTTGTTTTGCTCCCCTTACCACCCGCCCCCTCCCCCACAGGGGCCACTGCTCCTATTGAATACACAACAGTCTGGAGTTTCCTTGCACAGGGACACTGGGTATATGGGTCACGTGTGTAGTCCCACAGCCTCATCCCCTAACAATACACTCCTTTTTCTGCTCGCCTTCCCCATGTGTTTGTTTCCAAAGGCTAAGGGGCTTCTGTCACTTCCTATTCCATTTCAACGCTCCTTGAAATTCTTTATGAAGGGTGGAAAAGGAAAGCAAAAAAAATCTGCACATGAAAACACCACATGGTTGGGAAATTGAGGAGAAAGGAGTGCCATACTTTTAAAAATTGAAAGTTCATAAAAGCGACATCTACCAAAAGTATTACTGACATGATTATTTAGGTTTACCAGCATACGTAATAAATGGATAATACAGAAAACAAAAGTCACATTTGACAACTTACCTGAGATGTAGATCAGAGCTATTCTGAAAAGTACTGGGTGCTAGAGTGTTTTTCTGGATTACTTTTTCAGAGTCTTCTAGTCTACTCTCCAAGGCTTCATCAGATAAGATTTTATCAACACACTTGATCTGAGTCTGAAAGTTAAAGTTTCAATCTTCAAACTGAGAAATAATTTCAGCAGTGATATTCTGAATATCAAAGAATAATTGTGACAATACAGAAACCCATTTATCTTGAATTTCAAAGATTCAAGAATTCTACTCAAAATAAAAACAATCCAAACTATTTTATTGACTTACTACCATAGATGTAGTTTTGGTAGGTTCAGATTTTTGTAGCCCTAGATTTCCACTGGTTGTTCCATTTCCTTCCAGAGATCTCTTTTCTTTCCTTCCAATTACTTTTCCTATGTTAGGTTTGGGTCTCTGGAACCTGCCTCTGAGCAATGGTGTTGATTGAATATCACTTTGCTTGCTTTCTCCTTGTGAGCTCTGTTTGCTAGAGCAAAATCAAAATGAGTGGATATGACAATTAACCAAAAGTATTACTGACAGCATCTCTAACAGATAATATCCATATGATCACTAAACAGGGTAAGGAAAACTTGAAATGTGTATCTATTTTTGTATTCATTGCTAACTGGCACTCTGATATCTAACAGAATAGTAGACTTTATTTATTTTCTAGTCATTATTTAACTTAATTCTAACCTAATACTCAGTTTGGATTTAGTAGGGCTGATGCTCTGAAAATGCTTTGGAAAAACGTTTTGAAATTTATGCAAGCACAACACCTCATTAGATTCAGTAAAGCAATCTGACTCTGTTCACTTTGTGCAAGCCTAAAAAAAATGCCACTCTTATAAGAGTCATAGTCAAATCGAATCAAACCTTTATTATAGCTTTTGGACCAGAAAGCACAACAATCAAATACATAGGCACGTAATTATTAATAAAACTTTTTAAAAATGCAATAAAATTACATAAAATACATTATTATAGTAACTGTAGTATAAATAGCAGTGGCAATCACCAAAATTTGTGCTAAACCTCAACTGTAGGTAGGATGGATACAACAAATGATAGCACAAAATTGGGCAACCTGGAAAGATACGTCAGGATCCTGGGCAGATAGAAGTAGTGACAGACAGACATTGTGCTCTCTACCCGGGTAGTTCTTTAAAATGGTGTGTGTATGTATGTGTGTGTGTGTGTGTGTGTGTGTGTGTGTATACACACACACACACACACACACACACACACAGACAGACAGACAGACAGACATTTTCTGACATTCCCTATGTAAGAGCAACAAAGGAGCATATGGCTTAGGGATTCCACACAGCCATCACCACATGGACATAAGCACTGATGAAAAGGGATGCTTTCTATGCCACCCCCACAGAACTGCAGAGGGTAGTGCATCCAACCTGGCCAAGGTTAAAGCCTGATGAAATTTCAGAATTAGGATTCAGGAGAGATAAGATGATGGCACAGGCCCATTTGAGAAGAATCAATAAACTGTAGGGTTGGATCCTAGGCTTAAACTGGTTTGAAAATCAATATCCCAGATATGTCATTTAAAATGATTCCTGACATTTTCAAGTCCTAATGGACAGAGACTTTCCAAAGTCCTAAGGACTGGATTTGCTATTTTGTTAGCCAGGTTGATTTAAAATGGTCTCTGAGAACCGGTGGAGCCAGACGCACAGGAGAAAAAATAAATTGCAACCAGAAATTAAGGCGATAGAACCAAACTCTGGCACTCACAGAAACCAAACCTGTTTCTAACTGTAAAACAGCATTCTTGATGCAACATGAGTCATATTGATTTTAATGAATTAACTACTTAAACAGAGGTAACCATGGGGGGGGGGAAGAGGGGGCAAACAATGAAAGCAGCACCCTCCTTTTGTATGCACATCACGGACATCACTTACACATATCAAAGGGGCACAACCGATAGCACAATGCTGCTTTTGTCAGTTTGACAAAGGTGTCAAATCCTACAGATGTTTCTATCTTTAAAACAGCTGTATCTTTTTTCAGGCTCATGCCAAGAAACATTAGGCTGCATTAATTAATAGGTGTGAGGCCTAAATTCTGTGAGGCCTAAAGCCCCTTTTCCAAATCATTTTCTAAGTAGACAGGGCTCTACAATATATAGTGTTCCATGCATATACTGGTCCAATTTCTTATGAGCCCTGAAAGGTTTCTCCTGAATGCCAGGAATTTCACAGGAATGGTATAAATCTGGGAAAAGGAATATTAGTGAATGAGAAGTCAGTGGAAATGTGCAAATCACATATCCACATACAAGGAGGGGAAACTAGCAGCCTCTATGTCTTTTTCTGTGGCAACCAGGGCCTAACATGGTTATATTTTCAAAACTTAGTGGCAAAAGGCCAATTAAAGATAGGCCATTTTCTATCTATGATCACCTTACACACTTATTTTAAATTTTAAAAACATTACATATATCCAAATGAAGAAGAAAAAGTGCTGAAAATACTTTTTAGTAACTTCACTGTGTTATTGCTATGCTGCCTGCAAGCCTCTGACAGAAAAAAAAAAAATCAACAACCTTTTGGCAGCTCCCAGCATGCTCCCCCGTCTTCTGTGAGGTCAACCCAAACATTTTATTGATGTTTTTAGAGGATGTAAGGCTTTTGCATCAACTGTTAAACCACTCAGAAAAACACAAAAAGGTAGGTTTGAGTGGGGTGGGGTTAATGGCTTCAATTTTCCCCCTTAATCCTATCAATTTCATTTCCTTTCAAAAAAATAAAACCAGACTGAAATTTTTGGCCATGCCCTTTCTAATGATGTTCTGGCCACCCCCTCTACTGTCCTGATTGCATGTATTCCCAAATTGTCTACAAAAAATAGTTCACATCAAGAGTCTTAATATCTACTATGTCCTTACCCAACTAATTCTTTTTTCTGGGTATCAGATGCCAGTGAAATCTCATTTGATGCATCATTCTTAAGCTCTGGAAGATTCTGGAGAGACAAATGGATTTCATTTGTTGCAATTTCCTCTTGAGCATTTGTAGGACATTCCTCTGAAAATGGGAAGGTTTCAGATTTTTCTGCTTCCTAGAATATATCAAATTATTCAAGAATTAATGCATGATGCAAGCAGTTAAAATTCTAAAATGCAAAAACAGTGCCATACAGAAGAAACACATCTCAGAAAGAACAATAAGAAATTAATTTTCAGTTCTTAAGACCCTGACATATGTAACATTTGCCATTAAAAAACTGGCTGACACCAAAGTCATAGCTAGGAGGATCTTTGCACAGATTCATGCTGTGCACCAGTTGTGTCCCTTCCAAGATCATGAGACATTTCTCAGAGTCACTCACATCTTATCACTTTTCACTCTGACTAATGCAATGTGGCCTACATGGGGCTGCCACCAAATACCACTCAGAAGCTATAGCTGGTGCAGAATGTGGTGGTATAAGCAGTTATGGGCACACATAAGTTTGTCCATACATCACCTCCATTTTGTGAAATGCACTAGTTACCAATTGGCTTTCAGATGCACTTCAAGAGGCTGGCTGTCATCTATAAAGCCCTTCATGAGTTAGGGCTTAGTTATTAACAGAACCACCTGTCTCTGATCATTTCTGCTTGTCCTATAGGAACTGGCAGAGTTGGCATACTCCATGTCACACCAAATAAGCAATGCATCATATGGGTCCACAGAACCATGTGTTTTCTGTTGCTGGTCCTGACCTTTGGAACATTCCCTCTGAGGTTTGCATAACCCCAACCCTGCTGCCTTTTAAGGAATCTTTAAAAATCTGGCTCTTCTCACAAGCCCTGGGCCAGGGCATTTTGTGAAACATGTGTGCATGCGCCCACACACACATATTAAATTACATTACAAATACATAAATCTAAATGCTCTGTACATTTTTTTAATTGTTCCAATTAGGTGGCTTATAAATTTAAGAAAACAAATAAAACAAGTCACATTAATTACAAGCAACAAAATACAAGCTTGAAATAATCTTACATTTAGATTAGAGGTCTCACTGCAATCACTAGTGATATTTACTGAACTCTTTTCTGCAGTTTCCAGTTTATGTTTTACTGTGTGTAACAATTCCTCTCTGTCTGATGCATTTTCTACGTTCTCCTTACATCTTGATGGAGAACTCTCCAACGAGTGCTCTACTTCAACAGAATTTTCTTTTTTTTCTTCTTGAAGACTGGAGTCTCTGATTAATGAAGAAAAAAATCCAACTATGACTACAATAATAATTTAAAAAAAAACATTTTTGTGTTCATCTTTAAACGAAGATATTATACTTTATCATTTAGAAAAATTGTAGAAATTAACATTTAGTAGATATTGTTACACTGGGCACTCCTAATTTACTAAAAATAATTCTGATAATTATCAGATAGACAGGAGTTGCAATTAATTTGTTAACATCCTAATAAATCCATAAAATGTTTCCACATAGCTTGTAACCAATATTGAGAAGAGTCTGGAGTCAAAATAGTGCTAAGGCATCTTTGGTTAAAAAAATATCCAGTAGCACACAGGTGTACAACTTGAAGCCTAGAATTGCATGCTTTTGATTCAATCAGCTTTTGATTCAAAGTCATCTCCAAACTGCAATTTTGAATTCAACAAAAAGGAGTAATTATTATATTTGTAATTGGAGAGTGAACAATTAATATTAAATGTAAATAAAATTACATCTAATTTAATTTTCATCCTGACACATTCCACTACTTTTTAGAATACTAAAAATTACTGATCCTCTGTACCACTTTTAGCCATAAAGAAGGCTGAGCGCCGAAGAATTGATGCCTTTGAACTGTGGTGCTGGACAAGACTCTTAAGAGTCCCCTGGACTGCTAGGAGGTCAAACCAGTCAATCTTAAAGGAAATCAACTCTGATTGCTCATTGGAAGGATTGATAATGAAGCTCAAGCTCAGATACTTTGGTCACCTAATGTGAAGAGAGGACTCTTTGGAAAAGACCCTGATGCTGGGAAAGATTGAAGGCAAAAGGAGAAGAGGACGGCAGAGGATGAGATGGTTAGATAGCATCACTGAAGCAATGAGCATGAAACTGAGCAAACTCCAGGAGGCAGTGAAGAACAGGAAGGCCTGGCGCAATATGGTTCATGGGGTCACGAAGAGTCAGACACAACTTAACGACTGAACAACAACAAGTACCACTTTTAGAGTGTGTCTCTCAATAAGCCACCCGAAAGCCAACTGTAGCCTTCAGAGGACAAAAAGCGGCGTGCTCTTCAGGTAAGACGGAGGACTCCTATCTTGGAGCTTCTGATACTTAGGATAACATTCATTCTAGCTTAGAAGTACAACTGGATATGAATTGGTATAAGGGAGATCCTAAACAACCTTTGTTGCAGGAATAAAGGTTGTTAGCAATATATTTTATCCAATCTGAATCTTTCTGTACTTGAAAAGTTATGTAGAGTAATTCCATTATTTAAACTCATCATTAGACACTATATAGCCAACATGTGTAAATAATTTATGCATTATAACAAGGGCAGGCCTCCTGTTTTTGCTAGATTGTAATTCCCATTTACCATTATTTGAGGTTGATGGGAGCTGAAATACAACATCGAGAATGTAAGGACTGAGAATAACAAGTGGGAACCAGCAGTTCCTACACAAGAAAGAAGCATTATGTAAATGTATCACAGCTGTCTCCCAATGCCATTAAGAGGCCAGCCATATATCCATTAACTCAGGAGGGTGGGAAGAAAATGCCAAGAAATTAAACTCTGCAGCTAAGGTTGTCATCAGGATGGGTGGTAAAATCAAGATGGCAGGTACAAGTACATAATAGAGCCATGCCTCTTTAATAAGTGTGCAATACACATTAAAAAGGGATAGGGCTTTGGTTGCATGGTTGCACCTGTCACCTTAACTTTTTTGACCTCCTTGCTGCAGATCCCTCTGTGCCAGCACAGATATACAAAAGGTCCCTACAGTTTCTGCACTGCCATGGATGATCAACTGTTGGGCAACCAAGTGTGTAACCTAGCTGAGTCATGTCTAAGAGTCCTCTGCCAAATTAAGCCAAAGACAGAATAAAGATTTATTTGTCTGGAGATCTGTGATTTACAGCTGAGCCTTGGTGTGAAGCATGACAAAGAGAGCCCCTGTTTCCCAACCCTGTGCTATGGGCTATGTCATAAAGATAGATATCATGCATTTTCCTATGAAGAAGGGCTTTTATATGCTTGCTCTCTATTTTAAAAATACAATAAGCCTACCTGCTGGCAGGATTTACCACATCCTTTGCAATGGCAAGTGATAGAGAGGCATTTCTTAGTTTATCTCTTTCACACTCTACTGGATTCTTCACAGGAGATTGGTTGGGGTGTGCTGCATCTACTTTCTCAGTGCCAACAACCATTCCCTTTTCTAATGCTTCACAGTGTGTCATGTCAGCTTCGTAAGCTGTTGTCTCCTAGAAAAAAAGATTAAATCTCTGAGGTACGTATAAGAGATTATAGAGGATATGATCAGATGGAATAAGGCTAGTATGCCCAGAGGAGAATGCAAAGTTCTTATTCACATATAAGATAATACAAGTACTGTGTTTTTAAAAAAGGACAATGAAATAGCAACAAAAGAAAAACTCTTATCAGAGATGTTCAAGTTCCCAAATTATTGATGTATTGAACTGTGTTGGTAAGGAATTCTTCTACCTATGAACTTAATGCAGTTCAAAAACATGTAGCACAGCCTTACTGATGCTGAGGTGAGAGAAAGAAATCCAACATATATAAATGAAGTTTTGATATTGACTGCAAAAGCAGAGGGTAGAATTGTTGGCTTATGTAAAGGCCATCTTCTATATAGTATAAACCTGTCCTCTAAGATTCTAAATTCCAGATTGTAGTAATATAATCAAAAGTTAGGTTTATAACTATAGGAGTTGCTTCTAGTATGTCAGTATATACTTTACATAATAGCTACATGAATAGAACACACTGATTTAGTTGGAGCAGACTAAACTATCATTGTACCAGCACACAACTTAAATACAGATAAACGATACCATGGTTTAGGAAGAAATTCAAATTAATTCAGTGAGGCATCTTAAAGAATATGTATTTTACAGAAGGAAATCTTCATAGGTTGATACCTAATTCATTCAATATTTGATAGATACAGTTATTGTTTTATGTGCAGCATACGTACAGCGATATCCTTATTTAGAAGTTGACTGTCACTACATTCAGTTTGCATCACAGTCTTTTCTGTGATTGCCGCTTCGCTTGCTTTTTCTTCTGCTCCAGTTCTTCTTCCAGATAGTTCTTGCCTTCTAGCAACCCTTCCTAAATTTGGTTTTGGTCTCTGAAATCGTCCCCTTGCTAGTGGTGCGGGTTTGAGAACAGTTTGCTTGCTACTTTCTTGTGAAGTGGATTGCTTGCTAGTCCTGAAAAAATAATCATTAAAAGATAATAATAAAATGAAGTCATTCCTAAGGAGGACAATCATTTCTACTCCTATTATTAGTAGTCTATAAAGTAGAAGATCCTTGCCCAAATTCTGAACTCTTCTTCCCATACTTACGCAGATTCGGTATCCAAGCCCTGGCAATGTGTTTCAGGAATCTCAGCTGTGATGATGATGGGTGCATCATTCTGCTCATTTTCCTAAGAATTAATAATAAAAAAAGGAACTGCTTTCCTTTTCCAAACAAATCACTCTCAGGTGAAATTTAGAAACACTTAATTTTTCCAGATTTCAAGTTTATATTCTAATTTAAGCGGCATCTTAAGAATATTAACTTTTACTGCTCTCAAATAAATGTAATACGTTTTGGAAAAAGAGGTAGTGAACACTCAAAGCAAATAAGCATGAAATAGGCAGCAGAGACCTTTCAATGCATTCCATAAGTTCCTATTCCTCATCTCTTGTTACTATTCTTGCCAAGAAAGGAAACATACTAAATGGCAAGGAGGCCCTAAAAAATGTACAGAAAGTAAAAATATTGCCCAACATATTTTGATTATTATACCTCTCTACTTTCTAAAAGAAATTAAAAATATGTTCCAGACCTTATTTAAACACTAATTTATACCATTTTTATTCTGTTTTTTGTAATCAGCCAAACAGATTGTAGAAGCAGGATTATGTAAAAGGTATTTCTTCTTTTCTCTTTTAAAGAAATAGTTATACAAAACTTCTGAAAAACAATATACAAAGCATACTGTGTCCCCTTCTAGTCCTGTTATTGCCTCTTACTGTGTATCATTCCTAAGAAAATAATAATTGCAATAATTATTTCTGCTTTAGGGGCGCATGCTGGATATTTAACTCAGCATTCACAGACATTTATGCAGAAACTGTAAAAGAAGGGTAAGGAATAAGTTATACTGAATGGCTACCATACTCTATATTGATTCAAATTTAGGTGTAAGCTCCTGCACAATGTGCTATGAAATGATATGATGGGTTATAAAACATTTTTATACAAGAGTAATAATTGAAAATTAGTTTTCAGCTCCTCAGGCAACACATTCAAATCCAAAACAATGTATACCTTCTCTACTGTACCATCAGACTTGGGCTTGTTGACCTCGCCTGGAACAGACGCTTCTTTTCTGCCAGATGCTTTAATGATATTAGGTTTAGGTCTCTGCCGTCGACCTCTCACTTCTGTCTTTTCCACAAAAGCTTTTTGACTTTCTCTACAGAAAAACAGTAAGAAGACTTACTAGAAACCTGCAGTTATTTAGATGAAATGGGTCATTCAGATAACCTGTACAAACTGCCAGGGACATCCCGGGGCGGGGGGAGGTCAAGAAAGTCAACATGGAAAAGTGGCAGGGTTTCAATTGCTCAGGGATGGCTGCCATTTTGACTTTTCTCATTCCTCCTGCAGACGCCCACTGCAAACTGCTGAGTTATGAATTAAGTTAAGCCAAAAGACACGAGGAAGGGGGAAAAGAAAAGAGCCGATATTAAAAGAGGAAGAGAATTTTCTTAAACATCTTTATGATTTCAGAAGCAGGACTCCCAAATAAAATGTAAGAAAACTCTGGTATTTTACATATACATCATTTTTATCTTTAGAAAAATTTCCATACCTAAGTATTTCAAAATTTAAAATTATACTACTTTCCCCTGTTTGAGAAAAATTATTTTGGGATCACCTTTTCTCCAAAATTTATAATATTACAATTTCTTCCATTCCTTCCTACACAAGCAAATGCAAATCAGTCTTTGTTTACATAATTCCTAGCAATTCCCGCAATATCAAATTATAACATCTTTCTATACTTTGAAAGTAGCCTACTTAACTACAGCTGAATGAATTGTGCTGAACTGTGTGTGTGTGCACGCATGCATGCATACATATATATATGCCAGGAGACTCAGAGGCTGAGTTCTGGCCTCCCTTAGCCATATAAGCCACCTGGGTGACTTTGGGACAGTCACTCTCTCTCAGCCCAACCCACCTCACAGGGTTGCTGTCGTGGGGAAAATAGGAGGCAGGAGTATTAGGTATGTTCACAACCTTGAGATAGATAGATAGATAGATAGAAAAATATAATAACAACAACAGCAACAAAATCACCATCAGTCAATTGCAAAAGGCAGCTTTACTTGGAACAGCTTACATCCTACGATGATACCTTTAACACCATCAAACAACAACATCTGCCTCTCCCAGGTCCTTGGGAAGGACTCAATAGGTGGATAAACATGTCAAATCCAGTCTAAACATCTGGCTGACTGTGTGACCAACAATAATAATACAAAAAAAATTAAATACTTACTCTGTTACTCTTATGAAGTCACTGCTTGCTTTGCATGTTTCCTCTGTAGCGAATCCAGATACGTAAGCAGCTTTACTTTCTACAAGTGACTCAGAAGAAACTTTAACAATTAATGGGTTATTTGCTAGAGGTTCCATTTTTTCAGATGCTCCTGTTAAGTCTGATTCAAGGTTCTTCAGCTGCTCTTCCTGTGTGGGCTTTTCAGAAATTGCCCTATCAGTTTCCCTGCAAATAAATTGGAAACATCCATTTTGCACATAAAACAGAGTCTCTGAAAGTTTAACCAGGATAAAAAAGGTATTAGGGTCATGCCTACTTTTAATGGAGCTGGCATTTTTCTCCAAATAACTGATCCCACCCTTTCACCATGTCACAAATTGCCCTAATGCTTAAATTGTCAGGCAGAAAACAAAGCACTTCAAACTTGTTTGGAAGCTGTTCTATCCCATTTCACTTTGGGGAAGGGTTCTCATTTGGTTCTGGGAGGAAGATCTCTTTTACTCACATGATTTCTTCACCATGATTTTGTGATGACATATTCTGATTTTCATCCAGTTTACTTCTTACAGCTACTTCACTCTGCAAAGCAACCAAAACAGTACGGTCTCAAGGTCACGATGAAATACACAACAATTGGATTTATATGTTGCACTAGGCCATCAACTTCTATTCATAAACCACAAAAGTTGGACTTAGACTAAGCAGCAAATAAACAAACCACCTTATGATTTAATGCAATGTGTGAACCAGGTCTATGCTGTGAAAAAAAAAAGAGTAAAAAGAGAAATAAAAGGATCAAAGAAAGAGAAATGAAATAATGCCAGAAATAGCTGATGAATGGTGCTGAGATGTTTTCCATCAATCCTAGTCCAAACATCTTGCAGCCAAAAATACCCATGAATTTATAATATACCTATAGATTCAGATCCAGGGCCTTCCCCACCTTCTATCTCTGAACACAATGGACCATAGTCAGAACAGATACCAATATTCGAAATCTGGGTTCACTGACTTTGCTGGAACAGAGCACAAGTCTTTAAAATGACATATTGTGTAGTGTGAATTTAATATAGGCATTTCTGAAACGAGGAGAATTAGCAAACTGTAATATAGAAATGCTAATAAATATTTTACCTTGGCTTCATTGGCCTTTTCAAAACCTTCTATATTTTCGTTTGGAGGCATTTGAGACACTGAATGCTGCTCAACACGGTACTCAGAATTAGCCGATGAAACGTCCTCTTCTCTTAATTTACTTTTTTGAACACTGAAAATATAATATATAGAAACACTATTGTTTTCCTTCTTTTCTCAAACTTATGAAGAACTGATAGAATTTCTCTTTTCATATAATGTGCAAGCCTAGAAGACTCATCCTAAAAGTTACACAAGCAAGCAGAGTGGCACTATGCTATCCAATGAACCATACTAGCATTTTATGGCCTTACTAATGTACAAACCAGTTTTATATATTCTCATATATGAGAAAAGATAATCACTTTTCATAGTACAGATGAAAATCAAAGTTGACAGGGAAAAACTTCCATCCAGAATAATGACACTGTCACAGTTAGTGAAGAAGTATCAGAGGAAAAATTTGTTCGTAGTACACAATAGTGTACACAACAGGGAACACATCAACAACATGCTGAAAACAGCATAATTTACTGAACTAAATCTGGATATATATTTTTATTTCTTAGATTAAACAACAAACATATTGAGAACTAAGTCACACAGGAAAGAGTCTTATGAAGAAAATTATAAAAATGTGATGTGCTTTGCAGGATTGCCTTGATATAAAGTCCATGTATAATTGATACCTATGGTCTTTTTCTGCCTCTTCATTCAACCTGATACAGCATGATGATTCTTCTTTATCCATGATAAGAGTTTCATCAGGGATTATTCTGTTAGGGACTTCCAGTTCACCACCAACTTTCCCAGTGCCATTCATCTCATCATTAGCTGGTATATTTTTCCCTAAGAACAGATTGTCATGCATTATAAATCTT
Organism: Liasis olivaceus; assembly: GCA_030867105.1. NCBI lineage: Eukaryota > Metazoa > Chordata > Lepidosauria > Squamata > Pythonidae > Liasis > Liasis olivaceus. The sequence goes on along the minus strand of CM061348.1, from coordinate 227,888,667 downwards.
CTAAACTGACCGTAACTGTCAAACATATCCATACTTAAATAGAAGCTGAACCTACAGTTATATTCACAGTAACCATTTTCTCTGAATCAAATTCAATAGTGCTTTATTATGTATTGTCCTGCCTCATCACACAACACAGCATACAAAAACCAATCAACTACATTATGGTTTAGCACTGTATGTGAATCAAGCCATACATGTTTAGTCCTCTTCAGTACAAAACCAAAACTCTCTGCATGTGCCAGGCTCTTCCCATGTCGATAAACTAATTCAATGGAGTGTTTACTGTATTTCTTCACTTACATTTGTTATTTTCATTTTTTTATTTTGCACAAGTAATGGGTTGGATTCAGTATGAGTCATCCTCCAGATAAAGTAGAAGAGTTAATGCTGATGGCAGAACAGATAGGATTTTCCACTTCCCCCTTACGCCTCCTTCCCAAATGTGGAGGGCCTGTATAGCGGGGGGAAAGTAGCGCTGGGGATGGTATACAAAAATGGAGGAGAGGGAAGGAATTAGGCTGCCTTCCGCTAGTGGCAGCATTCCAAGTAGAAATCTGTCCAGGAATGATTTGCACTAGTGGAATAAAAGGGAAATTGAATTCAAGTTCAAAAATTAGCAAAATCAAGGTATAGTATCTCAGTGATAAGACAGTAGCATTTTGGTTTCTTACTTTTCTTTCTAGTTCTTTCTTCTTCCACCATTTCTGCAGGAATAGTTCTTTCTTCAAGAAGATTCTCTGTCTCCTGTTCAGAATCTTTTTTCCTTCTTTTCCTTTTCTTTTTTGTCACTGTTGATTCAATAACTGTTTGCTCTTCTGCCTGTTCCAAAATGCTAGGAGACTCTTCATTCTCCTTTTCAGCTGTTTCAGCATCTACTTCTATTTCCATGTCAGAAGTTCTACCATCCTGATGTTCATCCTGACCATGGTTGGACTGTCCATTTACAACTTTATCTATCAAAGTATACAATATTAAGGCAAGGTATTCCAAATACTAAAAAATAAACTTGTTTAATTAAACCGTATGAACAATATGGTAGCATTCTATTTACTGCTCTATATAAACTCACAACATCTTCTGGTCTTCTAATCTCACCCATACAGAAGTGCTAATTGTTTTAGCTGTACAGAAAATTCCTTGATTTTTCTCAAGATTATGTATAATATATACAAATTCTTCCATCAAAAATTATCAGGAAGTTTAAAGTAGAATTATCAGGATGGTTAAAATTGATCAATAAAACTTCAAGGACTTGTTGAAGCAGTTGCCAGGACTTAAGACTGACTTGAAGGCACACACACACACACAAATCAGAATAGCTTCTACACTCAAGTGTCCTATGATTACTGTTCTTGTATTTAATCATTTTCTACTCATATCACATTAAAAATTGCAATGCAGTGGCAACATTTGAGAAGATACTGGGAATAGTATCCAAGATTTTTTGTGGCTGGATGAACCCTTTAGATCTCAAGATATGAATTTCTAATGTTTTACAGAAAGAACACAACACCACCTAACTCTATCAGACTTTTGTAGGCAGAATGCTACATAACAAAGAAGAGCTATTCATGACTTTGCAATCGACTTTAAGTATTCTTAAAAATACCTTTTCGCTTTTTCTGAGATCTTGATGTATTTCTCTTGTTGGAATTTCTATCTTTTTGATGCTGACATCCAGCATCTTTATCTTTCTTCCTCCTCTCATTTTCCAGGACCTTCTCAAGGAGTTTTGTAAATAAACTGAAGTCAAAAGGCCTTTTTTCTTCTGTCCAAAAGGAAGTAATATGATAAGTTACTGAACTATAAAAGGTACCTTATTGTATGCAGTGAGTGAAATATCTATACCACTAACTTCCTTTAGTTCTGTTTATTACAGCAAGTCCTTGCTTATAAAAAAAATCATGCAACAGTGAATGTGTGAGTTTTAATGTATCGGGATTTAGAAAAGATTTGAGCTATTTAAAATTAATAAAATATTTTTTAAAATATTACAGTTAAGGAAGATTGCAGTAGTTAGGTACATATCTATCTGAGAAATGTTAAAGGTAAAATCCAATGGTATCTTGGAGGCCATTCCTGCTGATAGACTAGAAAAAATGGACTCGTTTTCAGCCTGGAGCCCTCATATTATAGGGTCAAGGGTCAGATTTTGAGAGAACATGGGAATCTGCAACAACGATAGAAGAAATTCCCCCTGAGTGATCAGAGTTCTACTCACACCATATTAGATTACACCCCAGTAATGCAACACATCTTAATTTCAAGAGATGAAATAAGCCCTTCAGCCTGAAATATGTATATAGTGTGAAGATGCAGTCCAATGTATTTGTTAGTTTATTTTTACTAATGCACATATAAAATGTTTCCAGTGGAGAAAAATAGCATATAGCAATACTTACTAAATGCTTTATCTATTCTCCATCCATTGACCTTTTCTTCACGCTTAAATTTATTCTGAAAACAGAATGTTGTAGCATGATAGTTACTTTACTGAGAAATGATATTGACTTAAATCCATACTTAATCCTACTCAGAGAATGTAAGGAGAGGGTTGTATGTCTTTATTCCCGTATATGTATTTTCTAGGTAGCACAGACAGAATTTTTTCATTATACTAGTATCCATAAAGCAAGTTTACTTGAAGAAAAGCAAAGTTAATGCTTTGGATTTATAGCAGAAAAAAAATCTCTCATTCATGATTAAAGCTGCAATTCAGTGGGATATACTGCTGAATATGCATTTGTCCTATTAGAAATAACAGCCATAATAATGAGAATGACAATAATATGATAAGTAATAAAAAGAAGCCATAAAAACAGGACAAAAATTAATCAATCTACATCAGAAGATTGCATGGTATATTCTCTGATATTGCCACAGGCAAACTAAATTAAATGATAAAATCTACTTTATAATAAAATGCCATAAAATATTAAATCCACATGCTAAAGAATATCCTGTTGATTTTTTTCCTTGACAATGTTTACCTTGATTTCTATTCTTCCTCTGTGAGGGAAAAGCTGACTAATCATCGAAAAGTCAGTTCCTACCATACTTATGGCTAAGAAAAACATGTCTGTTTCTGTAATAAAAAAAGATAAAACATGTTTAAAGCAACTGTCATTTTAACATATCAAATTCAATCTTAACTCAACAGATCATAAATTAATCTAAATTTCAAAGTGGCATTCTTTTCATAATCATCATAAAATGGGCTGTATTTCACAGTTGGAAATTATATGATCTGCGTTACTTAGAAGTGCCTCCAGAGTCTGGCTGTCAGTCTCAAGCACTACAGAAAAGGTGGTTCTTTAATCCTACCTGAGTATCCAGGAAGGATCTGGGGCCTTCTGCATACAAAGTATGTAATGTATTGTTGAATTATGTCCCTTTTTAAAGTCATATCACCACTAATCATGTCAGTTACGTGCATTGTAGATTCTAGTAAGAGCTGAAGAGGTCTAAAATTTGGTAAATCATACATCCATTCCTCAAGATTTCAGTTAATTGAAGAATAACTAAGCTTTTTTAATATCCTAAACACAAGGGTTTTTTTAAGTTAATCACTCCACATGATCATCTTTGGAAAGGAACTATGTATCTCCAAATTTACCAGCTAGAGCTGGAAAGTTACATGCTAATCCTAATCTTGATCTATGAAAAATTGCCCTATTATTTACCAGGTGTAAATCTCCTGATGAATTATTTCAACAAGCACTGTTATTTCTAATTCTGTATAACTCATTAAAAAAGACAGAGAATTGCACAGGTCTGAGATATTTAGAAGTATTTTAATAGGTAATGTTTCTTATTGTGGAGTCCTTGGTGCTCTCTGAGTTTGGTTGTTTGCTTGCAGATGTTTCATTACCCAACAAGGTAACATCATCAGTACGAATAAGTGTGGGTTTTCTCCCTGTTTATATACAGTATATACCCACCTTTTTCTGACCATGGTCTAGTATAATAGCTTTTCCTGAAACTTGAATATGTTGTTGTAGAACCACGCTCAAAGATGGGATCATTTTCTTCCACTACACACTGTCCTTTTGTCCTTAAAACCTCTACAGTTAAACTAAATAAGAACAAGAAGAAAATTAATACAAAAGAAATGCAGTAAGAACCAAAGATATATTAAGAACAATTGTCTGAATAAAAATGGAGAACATTTGCTACCTGTGTTAAAAATACAGCAAAAGGTATAAATGTCCAAGAAAGAACAAGGAACTTATGAAGGATTTTTTTGCCGTCAATATTCCTAAAGCACCTCTTCAATATTTAGTTTCACCTTACATTATCTTTTCATGAAGACAAAAATATAATTCAGTAAATTGCTTGGAAACCCTCCTTCCAGATACAGGACATTGATTATGTGTATAAGAAACACTTTGTCAAAGAATACACATAATTGTCCTATAGAAGACCATTCAGAATTAAGTTCCAGAGACTTCAATGGGACTACAGTATAAGGTCATAGGGTATAAATCTTAAAAAGAAAAGCAAAAAAAAAAAAGGGGGGGACAGTTTGAAGGCAGGAATTAGTAGATTTTATTTATACACTGTCAATCGTAATGAGTGAAGCTTTACCACAAGTACCAAAATATCTTGACCAATACTGAGCACTTCTGTAAATGGATACCAATTTTATAAAGCAGGTGCTGATTGCAAAACCTAACCTTTCTTCATCCAGAATAATTGAACCATCTTCTGCAACTTTCACTCGAGGAACTAAAAGAGAGCCATCATCCTCTCCTCCTCCCCCTCCTTGTTCTTCACCATCTTCTTCTTCCTCATTTTCATCATCATGTTCAGCAACAATTCTTTCTTCAGACCTGAAATTTGGGAAGCTAATAGTTCAAATAGCACTCAGCTCTTTCCATATTTCTTTTTCAAAAACAGTGGCATTAAAAGAATCATTACATCTGTCTCATTTTCTTCAGCTGGCTGAAGTATAACTTTCTTCTGGGTGTGTGTGCACATGTTCTAACACACTCCTACTCTTAAGAGATTGCATCAGAACCTGCCTGAATAATTGCATATTTATACAAATATAGACTTAATGCCACCAGCTCTAAACTATGGCTTAGGCACTGGATATGAGAATGCACTATGGGATTTATTCCTTAGCCCACCTCCTCTTGCATGCAAATGCTTCTTGCTTCCATTAATCATAATATGGAATTATTTATGCATTAACCCTCAGGCACTTCTAACACAGCATTCCAAATCAACACTTAAAAGTTGGGTTAGCAATGCTACCTCAGAGTTGAATTAAACTTGCTTAATTGCAGTATATAAAAATAATGGTTGGTTACGTATTTAAAGGATACATGAAGAAGTGGTAATTTATAAGCAAAAGGAAAGGAGATTTCAGAGCTGAGCGTCCATTCATGCTGCTTGCCCCTGATTTTTAATTATAATTAATAAATACCATTATATCTAAACAAGTCCAACTAAGATTTTATCAGAAGGGCAACAGATCACAATTAATCTGCAACAGATTACTAGGATTATGTTTTAAACCAATAATTTAGTTTCAGCAATATTAAGCAAACACATTTTTTTCTTTTTACAAATTCCTCTTTATTACTGATCACATATTTCATTAATGCTATTTCAAAAAAGAAACAGAAAATTACTCTTTTGCTTGGGCCACTGTAGAAGTCTTTTCTGTTTTCTTTTCTTCAACCAATGAAGATCTATTAAATATTGAAAAGCACATACTTATTCATTTAACCTAGTGAACTTGTAAGTTTGACAGTGCATAGTGCAAATGCAATTGAATTGTGTTATTGACCATGCTAACTAGAGTGCACATTTTCACACAAAAAAATTAGAATTTAAATTAATTTATTCATATAAAGTTCAATAGGACTGAACTAAGTTAAATCTACATGGTTTCTCAATTAGTTGAGAATTCAATTAGTGAATCAGGATAATAAAATAGAAGTCTGATCACTTCAGATTTCACAATATCACAATAATTTCCTGCAAACAACAGACAACACCAAGATTTAGGTCCACTTACTTAGGAATGCCAAACTTTCCACAAAGAATAAAAAACAAACAAGAGCTATCTGAAGGTTTTTTACATACCAAAACAGAGAACTACAAGCCATTGATTTCAATAAATCTTGTCCCATAACAAGCATAGTGAAGTTCCTAGCCATTTTTGTTATACTTCTATTCATTTGGCTAGAAGACACTCTACAGATGCACTTCTATATAAATCTACACTATAGACATATTAGTAATTTATAGAATAACATCTGGAAGCCTATGTTTTATAGGTAACAGTCATAAATCAAAATTGTTACACTGAATAACAAGAACTTACTTTCTTTCACCTTAAAAAGTAATTAAAGTATTGGAGAAGAGAGACCATGCAGTACAATAAGCCAGAAATTTCAAATGAATAAGCCAGTAGCACTTCTTCCTGAATTGCTCTTTTTTGGCTTCTGCTGCCAGTGGGAACAGATAAGCAGATCGTGAAACCATGTTTTTTAAACTGTGGAGTCTTTGGTGCTCTCTGAGCTTGGTTGTTTGCCTGCAGACATTTCATTACCCAACTAGGTAACATCATCAGTGCTACTGAGTGTGGGGTTTGCTCTCTGTTTATATACAGTAGCTTCCCCTGCCAGTGTTGGTGGGGAAGTGGTTTTCTTCTTGGTTGTTCCTTGAATAGGGTATTGTTTGTATTCTGCTTGATTGCTTGTATGGTGTTAATCCCTGCTTATCTGTGTTGGCTTTTTTAAATTATGTCTTCCAAATTGAGATACTTGATTTGTCCCCTGTTGTGTCTTTCAAGCTGAGATTTTGTTCTTAAGAATTTGAAATTGGCAACTATGCTTTGTTCTTAGCTTCTAATACTGCCCAATATGGGAGAAACAAGCCAGTAGTTCTGGTTTGGATTGCACAATAAGTTAATAATAAAATTTTCGTTTTCTATTTATATACCCTTCTGACTGAAAGAGCAAAACAGAATGAAAGTGTGGTAATACACTGATTCATTCAGAATAGTTCAGAATTCTTTAAAATTCTGCTTGTGGTGCATCTTTCCATGTGGGAAATTTTGAAAAAATATTCAAAGGGTATATTTTAGATATAATGAAATCCTGATAAAAAGTATTACATATTGCATTTTTATCCTACCTTTCCACTGAAAGCTTTTGTACATTAGAGTCTCTCCTAATTTTATCTCTATAATAACCCTGTCAGATATACTGAGAGTGACTGACCTGGAGTCAGACAGTAAAATCTGTGGGCAAATCTCCACAGTCAGGTCCAAACCATTAACCACTGCATTAGACTGACTCTTTATACTCTGGATTCCCAAGGTACCCAGTGACACTTCTCTTAGTATCCACCAGGCTCAATGTCCCAGATGTTTAGTGATGTATGCCTGCAAGCCCAAGTTAACAGAACTGTTGTAAAGATAAAAGAATGGGTGAGAAACCATATAAAGCACCCTGAGATCTTTAGAGGACAGGGAGAATATAGATCTAAAAAATTAATAAAAACAATTTATACCAATATTACAAAAGAAAATGTGTACTTACTTCATAGGATTATTTTCAGGCAAATAGTAAATAAAATCTCTCATAATCATTTTTGAGCGATCTTCTGGCATATTTTTTTCAATTACTGGATATTTAAATTTCCGTTGTTTCTAGAAATATAAATTCATATTTATTTATAATTCTGTAGACTTTTATTTAAATCTTGTTTGAAATTTTATCATTTATATATATCTGAACAACTCTTCAGGCTTTGGCAGAAAAGCTGAGTTGCTCTTTTTGTGTTGCCTTTTAAGAGCTTTTATTTGCCTTATTCAGTTGCTGTCTTGTTTTATTTTTCTATTTTACTGAAATAATTTCATCTGCTATTATTTATTATTTTAATTTAACAATTATTCTCATATATTTTATAATGTTGAGAGATGTAAGTAGAAAAGCAGGATATAAGTATAAATTTTAAAAATGTATATGTGATATAATTAAGCCATAATTAATTACCACTAAATGGAACTTTATCATGTCTAGTTCCGAGGACTGTAATCAAAAACCTATCAGAATGAGTTACAGCATTATATAGTGAAGAAATGTAATAACTCAGGGATAGAACAAATATTTTGCAGTCCAGAGATCCCCTAACATCTCCAGTTAAAAAAAGAAAAAAAGGATCAAATAGTACATACTATGGAGGGGCTCCATCCAAACCTTGGACCGCTATTGCCAAACAAAGTAAAAAATTCTGGGCTAAAAGAATAAATAGTCATACTCGCTCTACAGAAGTTTCTTTATGCTTATGAACAAAGGGCACAACTGTAAAATTTAAGAATTTTCTTTATATCTCCATATACTGCCACTGACATTAAGCAAGCCTTGTAAGATCTCAGTAATTAGGGCTAAAATTTTATAAACATTTGCTTTGGAATAATTCCCAAAATTTCAGCCACATTATTTCTGAGTTTACTTGCATAGGATAAATGTGTAAATGCCCAGAACTTTATAAAGGATTAGTTTTCCAATTAAAAATATCTAACTTTCCAATTAGGAATATTTAGTTTTTGTATAAAGAAGCTTTATGATAATCAGCTACATTGGAAAACTGGATATATTTCAGCAATCTAAAGCAGAGAAGTGGAACACAGAGAAGATCCCACCATGAGCTCCTGAATATTAGTGTCGATCAATTACCTCACAATAATACATAGTATTATGTTATAGTTACAATGATTGAAAAATCCAATCATTTTAGCAATATTTCATCTTTCTTACAGAAAAGCAGTTCAATATTTTGTAGAATCATAGAGTGTACAGGTTAGAAGGGACCTTGGAAATCAGGTTTTCCAACTGCCAACGTCACTTAGATTAAAAAATCCAAGAAGTAGTAAAATGGCTTCAAATTAAGCATCATTCTACTATAATGGATATTTTACACAGAGGATCTGATTTAATATTTAGTGGCTCCCATATAGTTTATGCTACCATATTCATACACCAGTTCACCTTCTATACACATTCACCTAACTTAGATGGAAGAGAGATATAGAGTGGGTGAGATCAGCCTATTGATCCCATGTTGACCTAAATCCCCAAGTGTTATTTACCAGAAGCACCAGATAGATATTAAGAAGCATGGGAGACAAAACACAACCTTACGGTATCCTGCAGCTTAAATGAACAGACATCATTAATGCTACTCCATTATTTCTGTCAGACATGACGAACCTCTTGATGTCATAAAATGGCTGTACCATATAAAATGTATTATAAAGCTGTTGAAAGCTTATAATCTACCACCAATATTACTTTAGGTAGGCAACTTAATATATTCCAGATGTTTAAGATTACAACTCTCACAGGTTTTGCTACTGACCATGTCAGCTAGAGCTTGTGGCAGGAACTGAAGACCAAAACTAAGTTGTCTACCTGGAATAGTATTGGTACAGCGTAAGCTGCCAAAGGCCTTACTAGTTTATAGCTTTATAATATACTTTGTGTAGTACTTCCATATCATAACAAGAGGTTCTTCACTTCTCACAGGTGAAGACTGCTTTAGCTCAACAGTAGGGCCCAAGATCTACATGCAAGGGATTACAGGTTGAAATCTATTATCTCCAGATAATGATAAAAAGTCTTCTCTCTGGAAGGCCAGGTTAGGGATAGATTGTCATGGAGATCTTTGTGGTCTCTAGGAGTTGAAAATGACTTGATGGCACATAACCAATCAATCAATCTCTGGAATCAAGAGATTCTGCCATTCAGCACTGAAAGAATATCAAGCTGGAAAAATCAATGATCTGATTCACTACATGTATAGGATAGCTTCCCCACAAAAAACAAGCTAGAGCTCTTTCTATTTCGTTCCCTGGTATTTCATATTAAAATTATAAAAATATTACTGTACCTTCTCTTTCTTCAATTCTTCTTTAAGCATCTTCCTTAGCTTTTGAGTTTTGATTATTTTCTCACGATCTGAACAATTCCTTTTCTTATTTGCTGAAGCAGATTTTGACTGTGTTGTTTCGTCTTCCAACAAAGTTTCCTGTGTGGGTCTTTCTTTGAGGGGTGAGCTTGTGTTCTTTGGAAGGGCTTCATCACTTCTTTGAGCTGGCACACATGCACTGGGTTCTTTATTAGCAGGTTTTTTAAATGGAGAGAACTGCGGCACTTGAGGAACAGGAGTTTTCTTTTCGGGCAATATGGGAGACTTGGGAGAACTTTCCACATCAGTCTTTTCAGGTGAAGATGCTTCTTTTTGAAACAGAGGGTTATCAAAGGCAGGAGAGTGAGGTCCTTGTTTCTGAGAACATTTTGATGTCAAATCAACAGTGTGATGTGTAGATGGAGGTATAATTCTTGGTTTTATAAGGTTAGGCATAGTGGATATTCGCTTTCTTCTCTGTGGAAGTACTTCTGCATGTTTCCTACAGTCTCCATCTCCACTTATATCACTGGTCTTTTCATTTCTGGAAAATTAAGAGAAAAATTAACTGGTAACAAAATTTCTTTGAAAAATAGTTGGGGTAATTATACTATATTATAGTTAACATAAATAATTATGTTATATTATAGTTATATCTCATGGAAAACATTCATGCTCTTGGATTGAATTTGAGGCTTAAACAAATACATTAGTACTCTATAACTAAATGAATATAGATCAATAAATCAATTTCCCAGAAACACAAGTAAGCTCATTATCAGCAAATATTTATTTGGTATATTTATACCCTGCCATGACTAGTAGAAAAAATGACACAATAAGCAAGGCAAAATACTATGATTTCACAATGCAGGTTCATGAATCCAGCAAAGGATGTAGTTATTTAATAAACTGTTCTGTGAATATTTTGGGGTTCTTTCAATTTGACTCTATACATAGTAACTCAGAAATAACTGCTACTGAGCTCAATGGGACTTACTTCCATGTAAGTGTACAATATTCTACAATTCAATCCTATGCATGTCTGTTAAGAACTACTGAATCCATTTTATTTTTATTTTATTACGCAAACTGATTTTAAAAGGTACAAACACATATATAGACATTAAAGTATCATGATGACAAGACTGATAATAAAAAATATGTAAATAAACAGAATTTCAACAACTTTGACCATATTCTTTGAATATGTAATGAAAGTTGACAAATTCAGTTACAAACAACACATATCAAAAATCCATTGCTGCAAGTCAAGTCTTGATTTCTCCTTTTAATGTTATAGAATAAATATTTTAGCCAATCCCATGTCTGAAAAATACACATTTCTTGGTATCTTGGTGGATTCCAAATACCGGGGATATAGCTGAAAACATATACATCTTTAACATTCAGCAATTGATCTAGAATCATTTAACAATCCTGTTGATGTCAGCCCCAAACCCAACAATCATAGGACATGACCCACCATATGGGTTAATGTTTCAATTCCTGAGTTACATCTCCAACAGCAGGGTGATTGCAACCCAGCTTCATCAAACATTCTCTGAAGCATCCAGTATATACAAAGCAAATGTTTAAATTGCATTAATTTAATTTTAAGATCATCGGAAATGAAGGTCAGAGTAGGATATTCAAGCTCATTATTCTCATGGTCACATAAATAACAGAAATCAATTTCATCAATTCACTAAAAAGGCTACTGACTTAGCAGCCACAACCTCTAACTTCTGTGGAGCTTCAGAAGTGGCAGTTGCATTTGGATCAAATAAGCTAGGTGTCAGTTGAATATACTGCCAAGAAGCACTCTTGAGGTAAATCAAATTACTTTAATTCAGCAAAGGTTTTAAAAATTGCTTCCTCAGAGATGAATTGGTCCAAAGTAATAATATTATGATAAATCCAGTTTATCCCTACCCCAATAGATTTAGACTTTATTTTTAAACTGGTTTATCCCATAAGGTAATAGGATAATGGGTTCAAACTTATATCGGTAACCCAATACTTACCATGTATGTCTTGCAGCATTAACTGCAAATACTGAAACTGATACTTACACAAACAGGAATCCCAATACTTGCCAAGATTTCAATGTGGCTAAATAATGACTCTCAAGTTGAGCCTGAAGACAAGGGTAAGACCTACTAATTAACTGGGATGTACTCCGGATTTGTGTGTGTGTGTGTGTGTGTGTGTGCGTGTGTGTGTAGGACTGCAGCCTCAGAAGAATAGTCAAAAGACCAAGCCCTTCTTTCACCGAGCATTTTAAACAAACCAAAAGAACAGTTCTATCTATTTGTAATTTATTCATACAATAAAATTTAGCAGATCTCACACAACAATCAAGTTTCAAATTAAATACATTACTTTCCTCTTAATTTATGCATAACATCCACATCAGGGCTGCAACAATCCAAACAACCCCTTAAATTGCAGCAAAGAAAGTTTCCTGTATCTATTTTCTGCCAACTAGTGATCATCTGAGTTCTACAGCTCAGATATGGCAGCCCTACTTAAATTTTAGTACTGTACAATAGTATGACAATTTCTTACAGATTTGTCATTGTAAACACATTTGAACTTAAAAAAGGAAAAGCTGATGATCCATATCCCATGAGACATCTGACTCTACTACAATATTCCGTCAGTGCAAAACAACGCATGTTATCTAACTATCTATAAAGTTGATGTCAAAGGCCACGAGATTGGCAGGAGCCTAAGCAACATAGCCGAAGTTTCTGACGCAGGTATTGACAGCATTATTCATTGTATAAGTGAGAGATAATACCTTTTAGATACTAAATTATAATTGGATCAAAGTTTGGCCAATGCAACACTTTTGCTTTATCACCACTATACCTGGAAAGTTTCTCTACATGATAACAGGTAGGACTTCTACAGTCTAATTAATGCCAATTACTCCTCTGCATAGTCACACCACAGAATCAAGCCACCAGGTTCAAGTCCAAACAGCTCCAAGTCCAAACAGCTGAGTTATTACAACGCAGACATACAGTTCTTTCACACATCCTTTGGTGACACGTGTTTTGTTGACTCTGAGGAAGGGCATGAATCCCTACCAGGAAAAGCTTTTTCAGAGGCAGGTCCTCAAATACCGTAGTGAACGAGTGACACAGGTCTAATTTCAAATGCGTTTCTTAAGTCATGTCAAAAAGACAGCAAGGAGGCTCCGATGGTTTCTGGGAAGATGACCAATGCAAAACCAGCAGTGAGAGGCTAAAAGCAAAGCTAAATTACCTTCTACTACTGTCCCCGCTCAGGTGGAGATCTCCAGAGGCAGCGGCATCACCAGGATGGAGCATTGAACTGTCCTCGGCCGTGGAAGACCAGGTGGTCGGTGCCGAGCCATGTTGATCGTCGGCATCTGCGGCGGCGGCGACCGCCGGGACGACTGAGCCTGTGCCGGCTCCACTATTACTGCCTCTCCCTGCCGCATTCGGCCTCACATTTGGCTTCACGCTAAACCTGGCGCGGCGGAACATGATGTCGCGACGGAGAAGCTCCGGCACCAGCTAAAGTCCACCGTCGCCGGCGAGGCGGCCTCATGTCACCGGCCCCACTCCGTCCAGTTCCAGCTCCCCGCCCTTCCTTTCCGGGAGAGGAGCCTGTCAGCTGCTCCTGGACGGCGCAAGTCGCGTCATCATTCTGCGACAAAATAGCCCCATGGGGTTCGTTCTCACGGGCGGGGCACTGTATCGCCTGCAGTGCAGAAATGGAATGTTATGGTTCAGATTGTACTGGAGGAAGGACGGTGGCTTGCTAATTCATCCCATGGATAGTGAAATCTATGCCATTTTCTGTATTTCATTCCCACATAAAGCAAAGTGTTGTTCCCATTCCCACCCAATTGCGCAATTCTGTATCACTATTCTGTTTGTTTATTTTCAATAAGAAAGAATGCCTTAGCCTACAGTTCCCTTATAATGAGAAACAAACTTGACAATGTGATTCAATATTGTATCCAACAGAATCTGGAAGATTTAAAAATGTTTTAAATATAAAACATACTTTTGTTATGTGCAAGAGAACATGTTGCCTTGGCCATCTTAGTTTTCTTCCGTTCCATCGGGAAGGAGGGACTGTAACTCTCAGAATTTTACAAGGAGACAGAAGATTGGATCAATCTTCTGTTTTTGTAATCTAAACATTTCCTCAATCCTCAATCTTCGTTTTTATAATCTAAACATTTCCAGATCCTTTAACTATTTCATTTCACACAAGACTTGGTTTTCAAACCCCACACAATCTTATAGCCAGCTAACTCCAATTCCTCACTATCCTTTTTGAACAATTGTGCCCAGTATTCCATTTAGAGTCTAATTAGGCAAAGTAGAGTAAAACAATTACCCATGATCCAGACAGCAGAGTGAACAACATGAGTACAATTATGGAGTATTCCTTTCTACTAAACAGTACTGCACAAAACAAAACAAAACAAAACCCTCTCTTTATAGCATTATTGCCTGTCTTAGTATTTTGGAACTTACATATATCAATATTTTAAATTAAATTCTTATAGAGACCTTTAAATAATGAACCATATTATCAGCCCCATAAATGTAAACATTACAAATTAGAGTCATATTCCCAATAGTCCCAGAATTTTTCTAAATATTTTCACCTGTTTTCAGTTTTCCCAGACTCAGCACATTAAACATACAGTTTTTATTACTGCTATTTCTATTAGTTTTATTTGTGTAACCTCTCAAATTTGGGTCTAAGCTTTGATTTCAAAGCCTAGGACTTCATAGTCTCTGATTTTCATGAAACTCCCTGTGATTGAAACTGAGTTATAACCTCCCTCGTTATAGGATTATAATATTGCTGAAAGTTAATCTCACTGAATCTTGTAGTATTTATTTCTGAATAAACCTGCATCACATATGCTATATAAATTGAATGAATAAATAAATAAATAACAATAACAACAACAACCAGCCTTTATTTTTAGATCGTCTTTTGAGGGCAATGCTCTATAACCCCGAACACTCTAGATTATGCATAAATTCGAATCATGCTACTCTCTTATCAGAAGAAAAGAGACAGGACAGCTAACTCCTAGGCATGTTAACTTGGAAGCCACGGGAAGGACTTCAACTTCAGTCAGCTGCTCCAGCAGACTCAACCACCCTAACAAAGAAGGCTTTTCTAGGACTGCGCAGGCGGCAGTAAGACCCAGGGCGTCACTGAATAGCGCAATTCGGGACTGAAAGATGTGCGGCGTGACGTCACGGAGGCGGTCCCCTACTTAATAAAAACTTCGGCGGGTGGGGCGAGCAGAAGGTTCTGGTAGTTGGAGCGGTTGGTGGGAAGTTGGAGCTTGTGAGCGTAACGGTTGTTACCGCTGGGGTTATTGTTTTGCCATGGCCCGTAAGTATTCGACGCGAGCCTCCCTTCCCCACCACCCGGAAGGCAGGCGGTCCCTCGCCCCTGGTCAGTGCCCATTAGGGGGCGAGAAGGGTGGCTCAAGTGTATTGGGCCTGCGGAGCCTGTAGGCCAGAGGGAGGCGCCTCTGCCTGTTGTTCGTGGCACCTCTGTGGTGGGCGGCGATTTTGGGGTCAGCAGCCTGCCTAACAAAGTGGAAGCTACAGCGGTGCGCGTCGCAATCGTTCCTGGTTTGTGGATTTTGTTTTCGTCGCCGTCGGGGTAAAAAGATGCTCTTACAAGGAAAGGCTGGCCGGAGAAAGGGCTGCTCCGATCCCTTTCCTTTCGCTGGTGTTTACCCGCTCTCGGAGCGAGGGAAGCCGTTCGGTGTTCGTAAGAAGGTCGTGTTGTCTGCTGTAGCCCTTTGTCATCCTCTAAATCAGCGAGGTGAACTGATCTTTTCACCGAATTTACACTCAAAGTCCGCCTGTGGCTCAGTATCTCTGAGAAGCTTCGCGAGTAACCTGTGAAAAACTGCTCGTTATTCACATTACACTTAGTGTTCTTCAGACCACAGCATGAGTATTATTTTGAAATAGTTATTTTGTTAAGATTGAAACTGAACACCATCTTGAGTATTTTAAAGAAGCATCCTAGTTTGCTTCCTTAACAAGCAGGTGTTGGTGATTGACTATAGTAATTACGACTGAACTAATGTGGAGTTCTATAGAAAGACGGTTCAGTTTTAAAGTTTAGTTACATAAGTCTAACAGTTACTCAATAAACAAATTGAGCAAATAAATTGTATGCACTACACTTGATTGTAGCTGAAAGTCTGAGAAGCAGTGAATTTAGGGTTGCAGCTCAGTGAACACTTCTAGACCATTACACTGCTTTGTGGATACCACAGCTAATCCAATAAATAAAAAACCATATTTTTTAACGTAGAAACTTGCATTCAAAAACTGGCAGTTCTTGTGTATATATTTATATATTCTGGTTTGGAAATACAGAATGCATAGTCCTTGCTGAGCGAACTGACATCTTGCTTTCTTCAAGGGAGCCACGTTTTTAAATGTGGTACAGATATCCCATATGATTATAGTGCCTCTTCGCTCAAGGAACTTAAAATTATATACGTGCTTGTTGCCTGTATAACTTGTTTATCCTTGCAACAATGCTATAAAATAGGTTAGGCTAAGACAAACTGATTCTGCTTTCTGACTGAGCATGCTGTTGTAAAATGATCTTAGAAATAAAATGGATTATAAGATTTCAGTGTAGTAGTACATTTACTTGATGTATTGGTTTTAGATCTAGGAAATTATTGATTTAAATGGTTAGAATTTAGGTTTGCTTTAAAGTTAAGAGTCTGGAAAGTATTGTTTCCTTTTTTTTTTTAAAGAGACTTTTAAAAATATTTTAGAGTTTCAGGGAGCATTGACCAAAGCTGGAATTAATAGAATTCAACAAGATCTTATTTTCAAGATTGATTGCTAACAATAAAATATTAGGTTGTAAAAATAGATCAGGATAAAAACACACCCCAATTAAAATGTACTTCAAACAGAAATTTGGAACTGTTTGCTTCTAAGTTTATTATTTGTTTATTTTTATTTTTTTGAAAATTCAAATTTATACTTAATTACCAGACAGTAAACTCTATTAAAGAGGTTCAGCAAATATGCACGTGGTTTCCCTAAATTTCATAATAATGTCAGGTAACAAAACCTTAACACACTAAATTATACTTGTATTTTATGTTAAAGTGCTATAATACAGGTAGTCCTTGCTTAACAACCACAATTAGGACCAGAATTTAAGTGGCTAAGCAATTTGGTTGTCAGGTGAATCATCATGTGACCAGACCCAATTTTATGACATTTTTGTGGTGGTCATTAAGTGAATCATGCAGTTCCCCATTGATTTTGCTTGCTAGAAACCGGCTGAGAAGGTTGTAAATGGCAATCAAGAGACCCCAGGACGCTGCAACCATTGTAAGTGCAAGCTGGTTGCCAAGCATCTGGATCGTGATCACATGACCACAGGGGCACTGCAGCAGTTGTAAGTTTGGGCACAGGTTGTAAGTTACTTTTTTAGTGTGGTCATAACTTCAAACAGTTGCTAAATGAAGGGTCTTTAAGCGAGGACTATCTGTAATTTTCCATGTGTTCAGCGTTTTCAGAATGTTTATATTGTTATGCTTACAGACATAAGAAAGCTCTGCTAAATCAGATCATAAACCTGTCTAATCTAGCATTCTGTGTCATACTGGCCAACTGGATGCATTTGAGAAGTTCACAAGCCTGACTTAGAAGGCAATAGCCAAATTCCACTATCTCTTTTCAGCAATAGGCATGCTGCGTATGACAGTTAACAGCCATCATTAATAGTAACTACTGATAGCCTTGAACTATCTAGTTCTCTTTTTAAAACATCCAAATTGGCTGCCATTATTCTCATTATTGGCAGCAAATTCCAAAAGTGTATTATGCATTTTGTAATAAAGTATATATTTCTGTTAGTCTAGAATCTCACTACATTTATTTTCAATGGATGACTTTGCTAATATTGTAAGAGAATTTTCTATTTGTATTTTTTCAATGCATTATTCTATATGCCTCTAGCATGTCTCACCTTGCCCGCTATTTTAAACTAGAGAACTCTATATGTTGTATTCTTCCTTGCCACAAAGCTGCTGTTTACTTTAAAAGCTTATGATTAGACAAAATAGAGTTAATTTTTTTAAAAAGCAGTATGGAAGATGATATTGACGGAAATATGCAAGAATCATTAAGTAGGCAAAAGGGATTGAAACGTATTTTAAGTCCAGAGAAACAAGATAACATTCGAAAGTGGCACAAGCAGATGCCCCTTGATTCACTGCAGTATAAGAAGGGGTACAGCACAATCAAACTTGCACAATTCTGCTATTATAGCTAATCTCAATAAAAGTAGTTTTAGCCTTCCTGTGGAGGTGATTACCTGGTCTGGTGTAGTTAGTGGGGCTGACATGTCCTTTTAAATATGTAGTGATCAGAACTGTGCATAATACTCAGTGAGATCTCGCCATAGGTTTATATAAGAGCATTATCATTTTGACTGTTCTACGTCCATCTGAGTGTGGAAGTTGCCTTAGAGCAGCTGCACACTAGTTGACATTTTCATTGAGTGGGCCATTGTGATTACAAGATCTCTTTCCTGATCAGCCACATTGTCAACTCAGATCCTGTTAGTGGAAGTTTGTTTTTGTGTGGGTGCACGTGTGCTAGCATGCATCACTGTACATTTGTTTGCATTGAACTCCAATTTACCATTTTGAAGCCTGTTCACTGAGTTTAGAAATATTA
This sequence comes from Liasis olivaceus, assembly GCA_030867105.1. Lineage (NCBI taxonomy): Eukaryota > Metazoa > Chordata > Lepidosauria > Squamata > Pythonidae > Liasis > Liasis olivaceus. The sequence continues at coordinate 227,869,981 of CM061348.1, read as the reverse complement.
TTTTGGAGCTTTTTATAAACCATTTTGCCTTTGAATTTGATACTACCTACAAATATGGCCACTTCATTACTCAGCCTTAATTTCAGATCATTTACATACAAATTTTAACACTATCCCACTAATTTCTGGAGAATCCCACCTTGCACCTCTTGCCAGCATGAAAATTACCTGTTTATTCCTACTTTGTTTCCTATTTATCCTGTTCTCTTATACCAACACAATCAAGTTTAGGAGCCTTTGGTAGTACAGTTTGTCAAAGAGCTAAATATACAATATTTATTGGGTCATCTTTGTCTACATGCTAATTGACAGCTTTAAAAAAAAAATCTTGAAATTTAGCAAGACAAAGCTTACCCTTGTGGAAACAATGTTTCTTTTCAGCAAGGCTCATTTTTCTATGTGTGTGCTTGTTTTTATTTTAATTATATTTTAAACTGCTTTGCCCACAACAAATATTCAGGTAACTGGCCTACAGTTTATCATTCCCTCAAGAGGTCACTTTAGTCCTATGGAAGACATGCAGATGTTTAAGATGATTTGTGAAAAGATCCATTTTGTATTTAAGTTCTTTTAAGAATTCTCAGGTGGATACCATCTGGACCTGGGTTAATTTAATTAAGTTAGCTGCTTGTCTTTTTTTATCATTTTTTTCTGTATATCTAAATTCATCCTGTCTTCCTCCTGAAAAAAAACAGCTCAGCATTGTCATCTGTTCCATGTCCTCAGTAGTGAAGACAGAAGTAAATAATAGTTTCTCTGCTCTTTCCTTATCCTTTACCATACCTTTAATACCCCCACTGTTGATGGCCCAGTGGCCTCCATGATTGGATTCCTATTCCAAATCTGAATATTTTTGTTTTAATATTCTCTGCTATGTGTTCTTTATAGTGTGTAGTTACATACAGTATTTTATCAATTGGCTATATACAGTGCTTTTGGAAAGTATTCAGACCCCCTTCACTTTTTTTCAATTTTATGTTGCAGCCTGATCCTACAATTATTCAAATTCATTTTTTTTCTCATTAATCTATACTCAGTACCTCATAATGACAAAGTGAAAACAGAATTTTAGAAATGTCTGTTGATTTATTAAAAAAAAAGCTGAAATATCACATTGGCATAAGTATACACACCCTTTGCAACACTTGAAATTTAGCTCAGGTGCCTCCCATTTCTCTTGATTGTTGCTAAGCTGTTTCTACACCTTGATTGGAGTCCACCTGTGGTAAATTAAGTTGATTGGATATGATTTGGAAAGGCACACACCTCTCTGTAGAAGGCCTCACAGCTGACAATGCATACTGTATCAGAGCAAAAGCCATGAGGTCAAAGGAACTGCCTGCAGAGCTCAGAGACAGTATTATTGCAAGGCACAGAACTGGGGAAGGCTACAAAAACATTTCTGCTGCACTGAAGGTTCCCAAGAGTACAGTGGCTTCCATAATTCTCAGATGGAAGAAGTTTGGCACAACTAGGACTCTTCCAAGAGCTGGTTGCCTGGCCAAACTGAGCAATCGGGAGAAGAGCCTCAGTAAGAGAGGTGACCAAGAACCCAATGGTCACTCTGACTGAGCTCCAGAGATCCTGTGTGGAAATGGGACAAAGTTCCAGAAGGACAACCATCACTGCAGCCCTCCACCGATCTGGGCTTTATGGCAGAGTGGCTAGACGGAAGCCTCTCCTCAGTGCAAAACACATGAAAGCCCGCTTGGAGTTTGCAAAGAAGCACCTGAAGGACTCTCAGACTGAGGAACAAGGTTCTCTGGTCTGATGAAACCAAGATTGAACTGTTTGACCTCAATTCTAAACGTTATGTCTGGAGGAAACCAGGCACTGCTCATCACCTGCCCAATACCATCCCAACAGTGAAGCATGGTGGTGGTAGCATCATGCTGTGGGGTTGTTTTTCAGTAGCAGAGACTGATCAGGGTTGAGGGAAAGCTGAGTGGAGCAAAGTACAGAGATATCCTCAATGAAAACCTGTTCCACAGCGCTCAGGACCTCAGACTGGGCCAAAGGTTCACCTTCCAATATGACAGCGATCCTAAGCACACAGCCAAGACAACACAGGAATGGCTTAGGGACAACTCTGAATGTCCTAGAGTGGCCCAGCCATAGCCCTGACTTGAAATCTATTGAACATCTCTGGAGAGACCTGAAAATGGCTGTCCACCAACAGTCCCCATCCAACCTGATTGAGCTTGAGAGGATTTGCAAAGAAGAACGGCAGAAAATCCCCCAATCCAAGTGTGCAAAGCTTGTCGCGTCATACCAAAAAAGACTCGAGGCTGTAATTGCTGCCAAAGGTGCTTCAACAAAGTACTGAGTAAAGGGTCTGAATACTTATGCAAATATGATATTTCAGTTTTTCCTTTTTAATAAATTGACAGACATTTCTAAAATTCTGTTTTCACTTTGTCATTATGGGATACTGAGTGTAGATTAATGAGAAAAAAAATGAATTTGAACAATTGTAGTATCAGGCTGCAACATAACAAAATTGAAGAAAGTGAAGGGGGTCTTAATACTTTCCGAATGCACTGTATATGTTGCCAGAGTTTGTTCTGTTCTGTTCTAATTTGAGTAAGACTTCCATTTTTTTAAAGACATCCTTTGCCTTTAAATGCATCTCAGACTGCAATAAAGGAACAGTTGGGGGAAAAGCATAATAGATTCATAGGAAGAATTGCCAAGAATTTGCAGGTTCCTAAATAGTCAGCTACCTAATTAGCTTTGTGGTTTATGTAATTTGGGCATGCATTTTCAAGGAGGAGTATATTGGTGCTGCCCAGTGTTGATTTGCACCCTAGCCCATATAGTTCTATCTAGAAATTCAGCAAAGAAAGTTTCTTGCTATGGAAAAGACAACTCTTTTCCCCTTGTACCCAGGATACTTTTTTTAATGCTTATAAAAATTGTCACACTAACTGGATTTGATATTGTGGATTGTATTTTACTAGAAAATGTAATTACCAGTAATTAGCCTTAAACCCAGACTGTCACTTTTACAGGTGGGAACCAGCGTGAACTTTCCCGCCAAAAGAATATGAAGAAAACCCAAGAACTGAACAAAGGGAAGAGAAAAGAGGATACTTTATCAGCTTCTCAGAGGAAACAGAGGTAATATTTGCATAAGCTGTGACATCTACCATATCTTAGTTCATGAGTACATAGTACAAGTTTTGCCTGAAATTTTCCTGTGCTCAGAAAAGCTAGATATTTTGCTATTTTGAAGTTACTGATTTATATTGATGAGTTCAGGCCAAAAACTGAGATGTATTTGTGCTGTACTAACTCTGTAGAAATTGGCACAACAAACTGACTTTGTTTTTTTCCCTTTTACAGAGATTCTGAAATTATGCAGCAGAAGCAAAAAGCAGCTGATGAGAAGAAGTCTCTTCAGGCAGGAGCAAAATAATATGTGGCTACAGAGAGGACCTAATAATGCTGCAGCATCTCAAAATATAGGGCCTAAAAAGACATATTTGTAAAAGTAGCCGGCCATTAAATGGTTAATGTTTATCTTCTACTTGCTCGCTTGTCCAGTATGCATTTATTTTAGAATGTTTGGTTAGTATAGTGCAGTTGCAGCTGACTTGGCTTTGATTGAATTATTAGAATCTGGTCCAATAAAATTGGATTTTAAGGTCTTATTTCCCTTTGCATGTCTGTTAGTAACAGTAGCAATAGCTTGAATGCATTTTCATTGTTAAAATGTTTGCTCAGTAAATTGCTTGTGTGACTGTACCAGTTATTATATATGCAAGTAGGCTGGGAAATGTATATGGCAACACTCTTAATATTCAGAAGTGATATTATTTTAAAAGGCCAGATATCTGTACTTGCTTTCCACTTTGTAAAAGGTCAGCTGTAAAGTTAATCATAAATTATTTTTACAATAAAAAATATTGCATGAAGCATTGTCAGAATTGGGTACTCAAGACAGCTCCAATAGATTTTCAGTTATTGCTGAAAGTATGCCATAATATAGAGAGTCCTTAGTTACACTTAGCACAAATAACTTGCCTTCCATCATGTGTTCTAACTGCAAGCTGAGTATTTAATACCATTTTTCAGTAATTGCAAACCAAGATTCTCTACTATGTAAAATTGCAATTAAAGTCTAATTTGAATGAAAATATAAACTATATTATCTTTTGAGCAAAACTTGGTTCAGTATACATATAGCAGCCAAGGAATGGGTTGCTTAATTTTTTAATGTGCAAGGTTATTTCCAATATAGTTGGTGAGGCCCTTATTTGAACAATTAGTTTTACGTGCATAATTGTGCTTCAGCTTGTGACAGAATCAAACTGACCTAGGATTAAGTCAAGTGATTCTTCTGAGAACAGTGAATTCTTCTGAACAGTGAAGTTTTATTGACATACTGTTGATTGGAAGAGGATAATCAGGGTGACCTTGACTAAATTCTGAAAGGTTCAAAGACAATATGCTAGAACGTACAAAGGAAAACTAATTGCATTGTTTGAAAGGTACAGATAATTCAGTCTTAGGTAAAAGGTTTCAGGGAATAAATAGAGAACAATTCTTATTGCAATAAGCTGTGGGAGAGTAGAGTACTTGCAAAAATCGATGCTGATTTTTCAAGGAATATAGTTAGTGCTAGTCTTTCTCACAGTCTTTATCATTCACAAAGTTGACAGGGCTTAGCATTATCCTTGTTTTAAATATTGTGTGTAAAGGATTTAGGAGTACAGTATTTAATTCACTAAGATTTAACACAATGTGATCACAATTGTCTAGGCATTGGACTGTTGTGAGATTAGGCCTGTTGCGCATACTAGGATGTGTTACGCATTGTCTCTGTAGATGGTAGTGCATGGCTAACTTTTCTGGGTTCAGAAATTAAGGATCAGGTGAGAGAAACTACCACAGAAATCCTAAGGTTGTATGCTAGCCAGGAAATTGAGAAACTTTGCGTAATAAGACAGTGGCAAACAACTTCCGTGCTGTTGCCAAGAAAACTGCATGGATACGTTAATGACATCACCAGGAGTCAAGCCTAAATCAAATGAAACCTGTGTGTTAATGTAGATGGAATTGAGTTGTACAAATACAGTAGAAACAGTGGCCTGAACTATTTAGTCTGAAAGGGTATTTCAAGGTAAACACATTCTATAGCAGACGACCAATGAGCCTTCTACCTTCCAAAGACTTTTCAATCATTTTTAGAAATGTAAGCTATAGGACCATCCTGTGGGTGTTGAAATAATTTTTGAACTATAATTTTTGTCATTTTCAAAACAAATGTAACAGCATCAGGGATGGATTACAGAAGAACCCTGAAAAATACATTGCCATTTTAAATGCTATATGTGAGGAACAAACAAGAATACAGCAACATGGAATGAAATAAAACCACTTTGAGAAGAATGATTCCTTCCTTTTGAGCCTCAAAATTTAAAAAAGGGAAGGCCTTTTCATTCATGGCAAGTTTAACATAACAATGAGGTTTAGTACCCACTTGTTTCCTGGCTTGGCAAAGCTAATTATTTTACAAGTAGCATTAGGCAAAGTGAGGCAGAAATCTGAGGCAGTAAGGAAACAAAACTACCTACAGGATTTTCTGTCTTGTGCCAAATTAAGTTTGGGTACCATTAAAGCTGTCCCGCAAAAGCCAGAGGACCAGCAGATGGCAGCAAAGGGACATTGGGATATTTCAAATATGGTAGCTGTAGTATTCTGCACCTCAATTTTGCAGTAGGTGACATTTGTTGGTCAACCATTGGTTGCATAAATACTTATAGTATAAACTGATGAGCTTTTGGTCATTAGTTTGTGTAACAGCTAAACTCTGATTGCTCATTGGAAGGATTGATAATGAAGCTCAAGCTCAGATACTTTGGTCACCTAATGCGAAGAGAGGACTCTTTGGAAAAGACCCTGATGCTGGGAAAGATGGAAGGCAAAAGGAGAAGAGGACGGCAGAGGATGAGATGGCTAGATAGCATCACTGAAGCAATGAGCATGAAATTGAGCAAACTCAGGGAGGCAGTGAAAGATAGGAAGGCCTGGCGCAATATGGTTCATGGGGTCACGAAGAGTCGGACACGACTTAACGACTGAACAACAACAACAGCCCTCGCTGTATTGATTTTGTCAAAACTACTATAATACCCTATCCTTGTTTGCTAACAAAAAGCATCATCTTTGGTGGTGGCGGAAGGGATACTTCTGAGTGCACTAATTGATTGCATTAATAGCAACTGGCAGGTATCTCCATCCTGCTCGCTGGTACTATACCAATTACCGATCAAGTTTACTTCAAGAAGAGGTGAAAGGAAGCACAATAATGCTTACACGCCATAGATAAGATACGTGTTGAGGCAAGCAAGCAGGAAGAAGCAGGTCGGTTGATGGTGGGTGAAGGATTGTCAGACGGATTAAATTATGGGCTGCGGGCGAAATAAGGCGGCATCCCGAGATCCACTGGCAGTCCGCTGGAGATACGAGTCGAAAAGGAGAGCGTGGCTCGCGGCTATAGAATTATTCTTGAAAATCCGAAGTCAGGGACTTTCTATGGGTAAAAGGCGATTCCCAATCTGCTGGTGTCCAGGTGTACTAGATCGTGGCTTCCAAAATCCCTCGCTGCTGCTCCGGTTGGCCGGAAATTTGGTAGGTTATAGGCCTCCCGGCCGCCCTCGCGTCTGGAGAGCACCCGCTGAGCCGCTGCTTCCATGCGCTGCTGGCCACCGAGAACCGCCGCTGGTGGACTCAAGCCGAAGCCCTGCCAGCGAAGCGACGGTCTTCTCCTAGCAAGGGGAGACGCGGAGCCTCCCCACCAGCAGGGGACGGTACCGCGCCGGTGCCACGAAGTCGGCCGCGCTTGTGGACGCCTCCGTTGGCGGAGCTCCTCCCAGCCGATGCTTGGCGGAGGAGGCAGCGGCCGCGCGGTGGCCTCCGGGAAAGGCGCCTTCCTTCGGTCGTTCTGCGCTTTTCGCTCCGGCTGCGAAGCTCACATGGCTTCCCGCGAAGAGGACGATGCGGTCCTGTTCAGACGGGGGGCCGGGCAGGTACGGTGCTAGACGGAGCCGGGGGGTCGGGTTCCTTGGAGGGCCTCTCCTTTCCTTCGTGATAGCCACGGTCGGAGTGGCTGGCCAGTAGCTCCGGAGCCATTCCGCTTCGAGGCAAAGGAAGGAAAACGGTGAGGGAAAATCAGCCGCTGAATTTAAACCGAAGGGAGGAGGGGGCGATGGAGTCCGGGCGTTGGTCTGAGTGGCCTTCACGCTGCCCGAAATGCGAGGAAGCGCAGCGCTCCTTCTGCAGGGAGAAGAGGCAGGCAGGAGTTTCAGGAACCGAAGCTGCGCTGGGCACAGAGCGAAGTGTTGGTGACGCTTGGCGGAGCTTCAGAAAGTGTGTCGTGCTGCAGGGCGGGGAGGTGTGTAAAGTTGCTGCCTTTACATTCCACGTGGTAGAGTCCACTCGGCTGGCCGCTTCACCCAGAGCTTCCAGTCCAGCATGTCATGATATTCCTGAAACACAGTAATGGTGATGTCTGGTAAAAACCAAGATTATTTGCATCCAACGGCTCATTGTTGTGACTGTCAGCTGTGTTTTTTTAACTTCTTCAGAAAAATCTGTGGTTTCTTTATTCTGCTTTTCACAGAGTGATGATTCTGATATATGGGATGATACAGCACTCATAAAAGCATATGACAAAGCAGTTGCATCTTTCAAGGTAAAACACACAATGGAATTGACCATTTACTGTGCAAAGATGTTTTATTTATTTGTTTGTTTGTTTGTTTGACTTGTCCCCGCCCATCTCCTACAATGGGGGACTCTGGGCGGCTTACAATCACTAAAATCACAATTAAATTTAAAAAGTTTTAAAAATTATACACATTATAAAACTAAAAAATTACAGAGATAAAAAGCTAAAAACTCCAAGAGGGCAATAGGGCCCCACCAGGCCGCTAAGGGGCCAGCCAACCCCATTTCTGATATCCTCCCTCCCCGCCCCAGGCCAGATGGCAGAGCCAGGTCTTCAACTCCCTCCGAAAGGCCTGGAGTGAGGGGGCCTGTCTCACCCCCGGGGGCAAGATGTTCCAAAGGGTGGGGGCTACAGCAGAGAAGGCCCGCCTTCTGGACCCCGCTAGTCAAAGTTCTTTTACTGCGGGGATCCGGAGCATGCCCTCTCTGTGAGATCGGGTGGGACGGGTTGAAGTCATGGGGGCGAGGCGGTCCTTCAGGTAACCTGGCCCCATGCCATGTAGGGCTTTAAAGGTGATAACCAACACCTTGAATAGGACCCAGAAGCAAACCGGTACCCAATGCAGCTCGCGGAGCAAAGGTGTTATATGGGTCCTTCTTCGGGCCCCAAAAATTGCCCGCGCGGCTGCATTCTGGACCAGCTGAAGCTTCCGGATACTCTTCAAGGGTAGCCCAATGTAGAGCGCATTGCAGTAGTCTATCTGGGAGATAACAAGTATCTATCTGGGAGATAACAAGTTTTTGATGAAACGTATACATCATGTACTCTTTTTCCTTCTTGACCATTAAACTAACTAGGAACCAAACAGAAAACTCTAAAGAAACAAGTACAGAGATGTAGTAAAAGTACAAAAACTTCACAATGCAATAAGTTTCAGGAAGAACACATGTTTACATATGTTCAAACACACTTACAAAATAAAGTTTAACATGTTGTTTACCTTGGAAACAGTTCTGGAAAACATGTGCCAGGACTAAGCCCCAAGGTTGGCTACTCTTCAGCAGTCCAAAAAGTATACCAATCATATTCCGCTTAATTTAATTTTGTAACAAATTTGGAAAAGAAGTCAACATAGTTTTTTAAAAAAGACTTTTTATTATTACTTTTAGTAATATAAGATGTTCTAGTTAAATAGCCAAAATTATGAGTCCTTGGCTTTGTGCCTGAACTTTCATTCTAATGTGGAACTGTCTTTATGCATATGTATTTATGCAGAGGTAAGCAAACTGAATTTGAACCATTACACCACATTCTCATTTTCTGAGAATTACATGGCACTTGAAAGCTTACAGAAGTTTTTAAGAACTACATTGTAGGAACTACAGTTTAAAAGAGAGACAACCAGTCCATCTGCCAGTATGATCTTCAGGCACATCACCAATTTGAGTCATCGACGGACTGTTTGTACAACCTCCAGAAGTTTCTTTTTACATGCTGTTTTGATTTATTGCATTCTATATATTGAATTCTATATATTGAATAATTATTTCAAATGATTTAAAATGTGTATGTTGTGTTTAAACAATCATAATAGTTAAGAGGCTGGTAGTTGTAACATGAGGTTTTAGCAGTGGGTGTTGAATATATAAACGGTGATTTGCTTGAACTGGTTGCAGAACCAATGAGCTTGAAAACTAAGGAGAGATGGATCTAGTTAGTACTTGACTGGAAGTCTACCAGGAATCCCAGGGCTGTAGGCTAGACTGTAGAGTCAAAGAAGTTTCTTAGAAAAAGGCAGTGGCACACCAGTTGCCAAGAAAAACTCATCAATGTAGTCATCAGGAATCAAGCCCAACTTGAAGAAATGTCCACTTTTACCAATTTCTTTACTTTCTCCCACAGAATGCCTTGAAGAATGATGACTGTTCAGAGCCTTTGGACAAAACTGACCAAAATGCTGGAGCAAAAAGAAAAAATAATAAAAAGAATAAGAGTAGAAAGAAAAGTAATGCTACAACACAGAAACAGGTTATTGTTGGGGGTATGGTAGAACACACTATTTAGAATTAATAAAAGATGAACCATTTGTAATTACTGTTTTGTTGAACAAAAAGCATTTTTTAAATGGACTTCAAAAAGGAAATGAAACCTAAAAGAAAATAAAAAGATGAAAATTGTTCTCTGATATGAAACAGCTAGGCAGCCAAGTTTCAATTATCTAATTCTGTTTCACGTGAAATTTGACAGAGAAATTGAAATATCGGCTACTTGCCAAGATTTACAGGTGAAACTCGAAAAATTAGAATATCATGCAAATGTTCATTTATGTCAGTATGGCAACTCAAAAGGTGAAACCAATATATAAGATAGACGCATTACATGCAAAGCGAGATATGTCAAGCCTTACTTTGGTATAATTGTGATGATTATGGCGTACAGCTTATGAAAACCCCAAATTCACAATCTCAGAAAATTAGAATAGTGTCAAAAGGTTCAATATTCTAGGCTCAAAGTGTCCCACTCTAATCAGCTAATGAATCCATAACACCTGCAAAGGGTTCCTGAACCTTTAAATGGTCTCTCAGGGTGGTTCAGTAGGAATCACAAGCATGGGAAAGACTGCTGACTTGACAGTTGTGCAGAAAACCATCATTGACACCCTCCATAAGGAGGGAAAGCCCCAAAAGGTAATTGCAAAAGAAGTTGGATGTTCCCAAAGTGCTGTATCAAAGCACATCAATAGAAGGTTATGTGGAAGGGAAAGGTGTGGTAGAAAAAGGTGCACAAGCAGCAGGGATGACCGCAGCCTGGAGAGGATTGTCAGGAAAAGGCCATTCAAAAGTGTTGGGGACTTTCACAAGGAGTGGACTGAGGCTGGAGTTAGTGCATCAAGAGCCACCACACACAGACGGATCCTGGACATGGGCTTCAAATGTGGTATTCCTCTTGTCAAGCCACTCCTGAACAACAAACAACGTCAGAAGCGTCTTACCTGGGCTACAGAAAAAAAAAAAAGAAGAACTGGTCTGTTGCCCAGTGGTCCAAAGTCCTCTTTTCTGATGAGAGCAACTTTTGCATCTCATTTGGGAACCAAGGACCCAGAGCCTGGAGGAAGAATGGAGAGGCACACAATGCACGATGCTTGAAGTCCAGTGTGAAGTTTCCAGAGTCTGTGTTGATTTGGGGAGCCATGTCATCTGCTGGTGTTGGTCCACTGTGCTTCATTAAGTCCAGGGTCAACGCAGCCGTGTACCAGGAGATTTTGGAGCACTTCATGCTTCCTTCGGCAGACGAGCTTTATGGGGATGCTGACTTCATTTTCCAGCAGGACTTGGCACCTGCCCACACTGCCAAAAGTACCAAAACCTGGTTCAATGACCATGGGATTACTGTGCTTGATTGGCCAGCAAACTCGCCTGACCTGAACCCCATAGAGAATCTATGAGGCATTGCCAAGAGAAAGATGAGGGACATGAGACCGAACAATGCAGCGGAGCTGAAGGCCGCTATTGAAGCATCCTGGTCTTTCATAACACCTCCGCAGTGCCACAGGCTGATAGCATCCATGCCACGCCACATTGTGGCAGTCATTGCTGCAAAAGGGGCCCAAACCAAGTATTGAGTACATATGCATGCTTATACTTTGCAGAGGTCCGATATTGTTCTATTTCCAATCCTTGTGTTATTGATGTCACGTAATATTCTAATTTTCTGAGATTGTGAATTTGGGGTTTTCATAAGCTGTATGCCATAATCATCACAATTATAGCAAAGTAAGGCTTGATATATCTCGCTTTGCATGTAATGCGTCTATCTCATATATTGGTTTCACCTTTTGAGTTGCCATACTGACATAAATGAACATTTGCACGATATTCTAATTTTTTGAGTTTCACCTGTAAGCTTTTTGGTAGGTTAGTTGTTTTCCAATTATTAAAATAATTTATTATTAAAATGGTTTACTATTGTTAGCAAAATAGTATGTTTATGGAGACTGTTGTACATTTCACATTATTTGAATCAGTGTTTCTAGCTGGTGCACTAGAACTATTTCAGTAGAGATAATAAAGCAGGAACTCTTAAAACATGAATTGCAAATTTAAAAAGTGACTTGACATTCAGTGACTAAAGCTAGCATATTGTAACTAACAAATGTTGAAAGTCTTTTTTATGTAATTTATGATAGAGATATACTGCCCTTCATCATACAAGATGTCACGGCCATAAATGTACTATGTACATAAAAGTAACACTGCTATCCTAGTAAAGTGCAACAAATTAAATAAGCTTTCATTGGGGCACTGTATACATTTTTAAATGCCAGGGTAAATAAAAATAACTACACAAACCTAAGAATGTATGAAGTAGCAAGAGCATTGTACTATGAAAAGGCTGTTTTTCTTTATAATTACGTAGTACAAATCCAAGGAAGCAATTGGAGCAAACCCTCAGCAGAAGATTATAAGATATATATTTGTATGGGATGACACATTTGTTTATTTATTTGCCTCTGAAGTTTTTCTTTAAAGCAATACAGCTCTTTAAAACTGGCATAATATGAGCTGATCTGATTTACCATCAGATCCCAAAAAACATCCACCTACACAGCTTCCACCTTATTCACTTTGGTTTTTTTACCCTTCCACCAATCCATTAATACATACGGAACTACCTTAACTGTTCATAATGTTTATTGCATAAAAATAATCTCACAATCTTATGCTAGGAGGCAGATAGTAAATATATAGTAAGGTAGGGGAGAAATTTGATTTGAGCCCCATTGATACAACTTCTTTCCTTTCAATGTAGTGGAGAGTTAATGATGCATGTAGCGCAGTTTGGTCTGAAGATGGCAATGTATACCAAGCATCTATTACCTCAATTAACTGGAAGAAAGGAACTTGTGTAGTAGTTTATACTGGATATGGTAATAGTGAAGAGCAGAATTTGTCAGATGTTTTACCACCGATGGATGCTGAGGGAACTAATGAAGAGAAAAGTGCTGCTGAGGTGAGGCAAATGTAACAATTTATACCAGATAGGAAAAATACTATAGGTGTTGAGGTTCTAATAGAAGTAGACTGCAGTTAGATGCAAATTTATGTTTTCTTGGTAGATCGTATACAGGAAGAAGAGATGTAGGAACCAGCATAACAGCTATATTGATTTCCCATCACTCTCTCTAATATCTTCATGTTCAGGGTGGGACTTCTGCAATGTGAGGTCCGTACATTTCCTACACAATATAGAATCCTGATTTTTTTTCAAAGTTCTGCATCTCATGAGGCGCCTAAATGGATGTAACAAGTGTCCTGTTGCAGAAGTTTGCCCTGAACTTAAGATGGCAGTTGAAGGGAGCTAGTGTTCTTATTTCCATTATCCTTTTTCATGTAGTCCACAAAGAAAATAAATACCAGGAAAAGGGATTGTGTGGGAAGTAAAAGCAATACAGATGAAATATAACATTGTTCTTCAGTTGACCAAACTTCTAATTTAGCTCCTTAAGACTGTTACTGAGGTCTAATAGAATCCTGGTTATTTAGGCCATTGTTTCTTTCACTCCCCAGAGTCCGTCCAGAACATTAGGATGAATGGCTTATAATAAAAATAAATAACTTATTTTATACTAGCTCCCTTTATATTTTTGAAATGTCTCCACATAACCTGCTGTAGTTTTCAAATCAAGGCTACCAACAGAGAAATGTATTTGCAGCTTAATAAGTTCAGGTAGCTAAAAGGATACACCCTCTCCTCATTTAGTGATCACAATCTGTTCCAGCGACTTTCTGATGAAGCGAAATGGTCACTAAGCGAACACATGAGAGAGAAAAAGAGAAACACTAGTGCTGCCACAAGTTCTCTGTACGGTGTCCTGTGCTTGACCTGTTTTTTTCCCCTTTTTTTGCCCCCTCAGATGGTGGCAAGATTGCCTAAACAAGTGATCTCTTCCTGAGCTGCTTTTCTCTGCAACTCAGCACTTCCCTAAAAAAGTGCTAACCACAAGTTAACTATCTCAGCTGTGTGATCTTAATTAGCTGATTAGAACCCTCACTAGCTAGAACTGCTGCCTGAAACTGACCAGACCTCAGTCAGTTTTACACTGAAGGTTTTTGTTGTCAGGTGCACGAGATTTGGTCGTAAATGCATGCATTGGTCAAAAAATGAATTTTTTATTACCAGTTATTACCATCATATTTGCAAATGGTCACTAACTGAGGTAGTCGCTAAATGAGGAGTGGCTGTACATGTCTTCATAGGGGAAGTTATTGAAACTATTTGGATATTTAGAAATAAGGTTTTTAGTAGCATTTAAAACAGTATATTTTACAGAGAATAAAATGAAAACAAAGAGTACAGTGCATTTTACAAACTATATTTATATAGCTTAAATATCTGCTGCATGTTCATAAAATTTAATAATTCTTTCCAGAATGAAAATGAGACTCAGTATTCAACAGATGAAAGTGACTTTTCCTTCCGGTCACCTCAAAGCAAACACAATCATACAAAATCAGCGCAGTGGAATTCCCACTTTCCTCTTCCACCATCACCTTCAGTACAAGGCTCAGGAAAGGTAAGTTTATAAGCAAGTTTGAAAGCTTTTATCTTACTAGACGATGGTGTTCACAAAATTAAATTGTAGTTATATTAATACTTAAGATGCAGTATTGAAACTAATTTTATGAGGAAGGAGATATTGGAAACCCTTCCATGAAAAACATGTGCTCTAAGTTTAATACTTGGGAAGTTCATATTGGATGGGAAAGACTGAATCCATAGGATGTTGCCACAAGTGAGTAGAGATTATATTGAACAAGATGAATAAACACAGTTCTCTGAAAAAGTATTTGTCCCTCTCTCAGATTTTCTGAATTTTTGTGAATCTTTGCCACTGAATGTTATCAGAGCTTCGTGTGAGCCTTATTAATGTATAAAGACAGTCTGAATAAATAAACATCAACATTTTCTGCTTTGTCCATAAACAAAATCATCCAAGAGGTAGTATACCAGTGTGAAAGCCTAATTGTCTCCCTACTTCAGACAATTCAGTTAAAAAGAATAACTAAGCAACTAGTGTGAGTGTTCCATTAAACAGGTTGATTTGGGCCAAATCTACCCTATGTAAATCTCACAAATTTGGCTCCCCTCATAGTGCATTTCTTGCTGCATGGATTCTGGAGGCATGTCATGTCCCACTCAAAAGAACTTTCTGAGGATTTTGAAAAAAAAAGTGAAGCCTATCTATTTGGAAGAGGTTCCAGAAACATTTCTAAGTTCTGTGGTTCAATTTACAGTCGTAAATGTTGTCTTAAAATAGAGATAATTTTGGAGAATAGTGACATTTCCTATCCTCACAAAATCACTCCAAGAGAATATTGTTAATAAAACAAACAAACTAGGAAGACACAAAATACTTTTCAAAATAACACCCAGGGATCTGCAAGTCTTTTTCACTTTGGTTAAAGTCACTCCATCATCAGAAAAGCACTGGGTAAAAATGGGATTCAGGGGTAAGAAGCAAGAGAGAAGCCATTGCTCACTAAGAAAAATGTTGATGCTCATCTCAGGTTTGCCCAAGAGCATCTGGATAACTCCCCAGGCTTCTGGACGAATGTTTTATGGACTGTTGAGTCAAAAGTAGACTTTCCATTTTATATGGGTGCTGTTAATGGGTGTTGATTAATCAGACCCACCTCCCACCTGCCATGTATGAATATGGTAGTGTCATTGTTTGGGGATGCTTTGCTGCTTCCGAATCTGGATGACTTGCTGAAGATAGCATGAATTTACTTTGTATCAGAGAATTCTGCAGGAGAATATCAGGTCACCTGTCAGCTGAAGGCAAAATAGAAGAATAAAAGAATGGATGAAAAATAACAAATTCAGTACTTTGGAATGACTAAACTAAAATCCAAACCTAACCTGTTAGAAGTGTTGTCCACTACCTGAAATTAAACAAGTTAATCAAGTCTAGTAGAAACATGTCGTTTACTATGGAGGAACAGGCCACCATTCCTATCCATCATTATTTAAAGAAAGGATTTGACTGCAGTTAATGCAGCTAAAGGTGGTATAACCAATTACTGAATCCAAGGAGGTGGCTGTTTCTTTCATGCCAGGACATTGCATGTTGGATGACTTCATGTATGAAATAAATGAAACAAGCAACACATTTTGATGTTCTTCACAGATTTCCTGTATGTAATTGTAGGACCCGTATAAAAGCTCTGATAATGTTCAGTGGCAAAAGATGTGCAAAAATTCAGAAAATTCAAAAGGAGTCAAATGCTTTCAAACAGAATTGTAGTCTTAATTTGTTATGAAGTAGCTTTCTATCTTCCTATAATATATAAATAAATATAAAAGAAATAGTTTCCAGCCTACACTGTTTATTAAGGCAGGATTAAAAGTACTGTTTTATAAGCCTGCAAACACCTGTTGTACTTTTGTGTTATTGGGAATAAGGAGGCTTTCCTTTCTTAGCAGCTCATTTAGTTTCTGCTCTTGTATAGAGGAACAGCAGAGCACTCCTCACCAATGGATACCAAGCTATTGCCGAAATCTAAGATTACAGTAGTCTGTATCACAGTTTAATGTGTCCTACAATCTATATATATGAGGCAGAGACATCCAGATAGTCCAGAGGCTTCATGAGAATAATGAAATAGGCATCATGACAACACATGCTGTGTCCCTTGTGTAGGTACATGCAATGTCCAAAAGAGCAGACTTAATGTCATGATATATATTTCATCATTCCCTCCCCCCCTGAGACCCATGAGATAAGGAAAGCTTAATAAAGATGTGGTAGCTTTATTAAAGTTTCAGAACGGTGCTGTGAAGTTCTTAACGACAGATTTGGTGGGAGTGTATTGATGTATCTTGCAGAATGCATTTTGTCATTGTTGGTATAATGAAAAACTTCTACTGAATTTGAAAATGACATCTATCTAGGCTGGAAGGAAATTCACTGGGCCTCCACCTTTCTTATCAGGCTGGTCTCCACCATTTCCATCAGGGCCACCGGTGAGTGATGATAGGCAATAAAAGGCACATTGTAGTTGTCAGAAATGAACTATGCTGTTGGGTCTCTAGTTGAGACTTGTCATGAAATGTTCCCCTACAATTTTTATTCCGTTAATTCAGTTAATTTTGCATTAAGGATTTGTCTGAATTTAATAAGCAGGAATAAAAATGTAAAAGCTACATTACAAGTTACTAATTCTGGAATTTGCATGTTGTGGTTTTAGCTAGTTAAAATGTAACTGTCATCTCTAGCATAAGTGTTTTCCTTTTTGTTTTTGTAAGGTAAAACTAGCCTGTCCAGCTTATAAATTTGTCCCTTATTTTTCTAGTTGATACCACCTCCTCCACTTCTTAGTTCAGATTCTCCTGATGATGATGAAGCTTTAGGAAGTATGTTAATAGCTTGGTATATGAGTGGTTACCACACTGGCTATTATCTGGTAAGACATCTTTTTTTTCCTTATTAAAATGCAAACTGCCTACCTTATCAGATTTATTGCTGCTAATAATAAAATAAATAGGTGGTTTATGATAATATGGCTTTTTTGAAAGGAATGTTCTATATATTGAGATTGATGTAAAAACTTAATGTAAATATTAAACCATGTAGTTTAAGGGGATAGTTCCTCACTCTTCCAGATTGCAGTAATTAGCCATCTTTCCATTTATATTCTATTTTCTATTTCTATTTCTACTTTATTTTTCTATTTGATTATCATAGTGATAAATGCTGATAAGTAGATCTTGGCTATCTGCTTCCCTGGGCTATCTCTTAAAAAAATATGCAGTAGTAATTTACTTAGTAGATAGTACTACTACCTAATAGTAGTAATATTATTTATAATTACTCTATTCTTCAATCAAAAGACTCCCAGAACTTCATTAAAAAAATAACAGTAAGATACTTCCCGCTCAGAAATTCCAGACTACAAGAAGATGAATGGGATGAGATGGAGATTGAATGTCGATGGCTCCTAATTAGACTGTCCACATGGATCTGTTCTGTGTCAGATTGTACTCAGCTCTACACTATAATCTTTTCACCACCTGACTTGTTCAGTTCCTCTTTCTTTTTCTTATTTTCTGTCTTCTTAATATATTGCAAATGACTTCAAGTTAGAGTATTCTTTCTTAATTATGTCTGGAGGATTGTGATAGCTCTCTCCCTATATTCAGTTCTTTGCTCAGTTACTGCCTCAGCACTACCTATTGAGGTATAAGGGAGCATTCTACCCTGAAGAGGCTTCAGATACTTTTGATGAAGACAGATTGAGCATTGTAAATCCAGTATCCTTCCTGGGAAGAGTTGCTATGCTGCACTTTCTCGAATGAATTTCTTCAAACATTTCATCCACATTTGGAAGTGCACTGAGCCAAAGAAACAAATCTGGCAGTCCTTAAGATTGTTTAAGCCAAGTGCATTTGCTATCACAATGTGGTTTCATGAACTGCTCTTTGCCTTAAGAGTGATCCAAATAAGAAATTTCAGAAACATCAGCATTAAAGACAGATCATCACACCAAAATCTTCTGGACAGAACTGGCCTTAATCAGATACTTATTTTTCATATTATTATGTTAATGTGAAATTAGATTCTGAATCTGCAGAGATACCTTTATTGCAAACTCATTCCTTGTGTGAAGAAAATGAGAGAATGTTGTAAAACAAAAACTCAATACCACTGATGATGCTCTAGGAGTTTGCAGCTGAAAATGTGAAATAGGACGATGATGATGATGACGACAGTGATATAGGTTTATAAAGCGGTCAAATTAAAAAAAAGATGTAAAGCGGTATACAAAATACAAACATTAAGAACACACCCAGATATTGAAATGCCAACACATTGAGTAAATATACAAACAAGAAATTCCAGCATCCACCGTTAGTCAAGCAGGATCACAAATTGCCCAGGCCTCTGGCCTGTTTGAAAAGCCAAGTTTTTAAAGCTTTTCTAAAGCACAGCTGAACTGGGGCAAAAGAGACATGGGAGAGAATGGTATCCCAGAGGGCAAGCATGTCAGTTGTTTGGATTAAATCTACCACTTTTCTGCTTCATCGTAAACTAAACTTAAAATCAAAGCTTATCATTTGTGTTTAAAGAAAAACAGCGCAAACTATACAGCTCATGGACTTGCACATAGAAATTTTAATACCTTTAATTGTGGGGAGCCCCCCCCCTTTTCCAGATACCCAGTGGTTTTATCAGTGGTGTTCACCTAAGAAAAAAATTAGATTAGTTTGAATTGTTATTTCCGTTATTTGTTTCTTACAGGACTGCAAAATGAATTAATCTTTAGTTTCAAACTGTATCTTGCATTCCACAGGGTTTAAAGCAGGGCCGAATGGAAGCTACCTTGGAAAGACATGCCCACTCAAAGTAAGTCTGGTAAGTATTGCATTTTATTAATTGTGCAGTGGAAGATATTCCTTTGAATGTACTGTATAAGGTGGGTCCCTGACCAACTATCTCTTAAGAATAGATCGCAAAAGCATGTCTTGTGGTACTCATTGTTAGTTGCACCTAGAAACTCATAGAATACTATTATTGAATCCAAAGTTGCTGCAGAGGGGATGGGTTGATCAAATCATTGGGAGTAGTTTTTCCAATTTTTCACTATATATATTTTACATACATAAGAAGAATAAGTGTTTAAGCATCAGATTTATAACAGTTATATGTAATCCTGGATGAATCATAAAGTTCATAGTATTGGCAAATAGTATTGGCAAGGTTGTTCTCAAATGAATTTGCCTTCCCACATGATGTCTTTAACAATTTCTCAGAGAGAAAGAGTCCACCTCTACCCCTGTCACCAGAGGAGCCTCACTCTCATAATCGAACAGATAATTGAACATAATTGAACACATAATTGAACAGATAATGCTCAGAGATGAAAATCTGCCACTAATGCACTTGTCTACATTATTTTCATTGCTAGCAAGACTACTGACTGGGTTACCCTGCTGTTGTCATCCTGTGGTCATCCTTAGGTGCATATTTTGGACAAATTGAATAATCTTCAGGTAAATTCTGATAATTTAAGTCCATGCTGATTCTTAGAGTCAACTTCCAAGATGAAGACTTACCTTCACTTCTAGCTCTGCAGCGACATTATCCTGATATATTCCACGTTGTAGTGTGGACAGTAGCAATGACCTGAGCTGAAAAACTGCTTTCGTGCGTGGACTATCCAGGATCCAGGACTAGAACAACTCTTTTGTCAGTTAATGGTCGCTTACTATCATTCAACTGGTTTGAAATATTGGTCAATAAAATTAACCTTTTCCAAATTGATTTTCTTTTTTCTTTTTCAGTAAGCTTACTGATATCTAGAACAGGTAGAAAGCATGCTTTAGCTCAATGGCCATGTTCCCTTTTGTGGAGTCTTCTATAGACTAAACACAGATAGTTACATATTCTCACATGGACCAACAGAGCACAAATTCATGCATACACTGCATGAATTAAGTTCCCTACATAACTCTCTATTTTCCATTTAAAAGCTGTTTTTAAAAGCCTCCCATGGCATCACCGCTGATTTCAATTTTGACGCAGTGAGGAAGCCACAGATAGGAGAAGGCTCTATTTTTCATCTAATTTTATAACTAATCTCTTGTTACTCTTTGTATGATAATTATTGTGCTTTGAATATGCGTTATCAGCAGTTAAACACAGCTACGTATGAATCTATTTATTTTACTAATTTTCTCAAGTATTCTAAAGGTTTACCATTAGCACTACTTTTTGAAATACTAACATTTTCCACTATAGCAACTTTCTCCCATGCATTCTCACCCACATTCTTTAAATATTAGGTTACTCAAGCCTGCTGTAAGTAAGCTGTCTGTCGACCTTGTGAGGTAGTCCAGACAAGAAGCACAAACAGAATTTCTAAAGTACTCTATCTTTATTGTAGGTTACATTAACAGAATCTTGCAAGTCTGAAAGTGCCTCTCTCCTCGCTCACCTTTTCAGTCTAAGAAACTAGGGAGGGTCCCTTCTGAGACATTTGCCATGCCCCCTTCCTTCTGCAGGCTCAGCTGCCTGTTATCTGACTGTTGCCTAATCTGTGGCTCTTGCTCCTGTCTCCCAAGGTCATTCCCATACACCATTATATTCTCTCATTAAAGAGGTCAGGCACTTTAGTTATCTTTGGTCTAATCTAAGTAATTGCAGTTTAATCCCTTGATGCATGGAGTAGTACCCCCACCCACACACACACCCTCTGCAACACTCAGGATGACAGGAATGAGCATTGTGAGCATTGTCATTATCACTGCATGCTCTTTGCCCTCACAGGCAAACCCTATGGGAGTGAATTAATGGACATTTGCACTTGGAGTCTTCAAGACATCTGCATGGGATCTTGGAGGAGAATTTTTGAACAATGTTCTCAAGTTCTTTTTTTTATCCTGCCTTTATTACTTTTATAAATAACTCAAGGTGGCAAACATACCTAATACTCCTTCCTCCTCCTATTTTCCCCACAGCAACAACCCTGTGAGGTGAGTTGGGCTGAGAGAGTAATTGACCCAAGGTCACCCAGCTGGCTTTCATGCCTAAGGTGGGACTAGAACTCACAGTCTCCTGGTTTCTAGCCTTAACCACTAGACCAAACTGGCTCTTTTTTGCAAGAAAACCAGCTTTTTGTAAATCACGTTTCTTTGTGCAGTCTTTTATTGTTATGCAATATTTCTTCTCAAGAATTTCCTCCTTTGAACTCAAAATACGCATAATACAGGGCAGGTAGCTTGGTGGTCTTTCTCTTTTATCTAATGCCTATATACCAATATAGTGGTGTGCTTGTCTTAACTCATATACTATGACAGTTGTGTTTTGAGCAGCATGGTCAGTGTAGGAGATTGTAAGATCACCACTTAATTATTTATTTACCTTGTTCACATATCATACTAAGACTTAGTTTGCTTAATAAAATTGCTGGGTGTACAGTGTTGCAAAACCAATTTTATTTTGTCAGAAGTAATGGGAAATAATCAAAGCAGTTTTTCTTACTAGCTGCTCCTCAGGCGTGGTCTTCAGCCAAAGATTCTGTCTCAGGAAGTAGGGATGAATGCAATGTATGTTTTCTGGCTAGCAGTATACCTAATAAATCACACACATAATATAAATTACAATACATTTATTAAGGTTATACTTAGGTTCCCTGCTATAGAAAGATAGAGGCAGAAAACATGCACGGGGATAATTCCTCTGGTCAGGGTTGCAAGACTAAAGGAGATGAACCATGCCCAAGACGTGAACTGAGTTTTATATATTTTAAACAACATCATGACCGTATCCTAGAAGCTTATTATATTTTGCTGGGACAGCAAAAAAAATGTAGAAAGGTAAAATAGCAATTGTGAAATTATTAAAAGAATTGACAACACATCAACAGGAATGACTTACCAGTTGAGTGCAACAAAAAAGGGAAAAAAGTGATGCAAGCAGGTTAAATATGGAATGAAGATAGGTGTGTCTGAAATAGGACATGAAAAGAATGCTGACAGATGGGACAAAAAACAGGAAAATGAAAATAGCAGTAATTCTTCACAGATAGGCCTAGGGTGGAGGTCTCCAAATGCATGCCTGTCACTATTCCACAGATTTCTAAATCAAGTCAGTAAAAAAGAGAGGATGCTAATACAAAAGTAGCAAGTCAATCAAATGGTGGCATAATTTCTTCTAAGTGTATTTTGAGGATAAACAATGAAATGTAAAACCTTGTTGATGATGATGTTAGCCGTTCAATTGGAATCAATTCTCAGAGATTCTGTGGATCTTAAAATCTTATTACTACTGTGTTAAAGGATTTTTATTCTGAGATTATCTCTTTTTTTCCTAGTGGTGTAGTATCTTTGGTATGGAAGAGGAGAAGAAGCTTTAATATACTACATCTCACTTACTTGGAAGACCAGTTGATTATAAACAATTAAAACTGTATTTAACAATACATTTTTAGGAATTGTTAGTATGGGGTATATGTTGTTTCTCTATAACAAAACTCTTCCTTAAAAATTGATTACCCAATTGTAGTTTACTTTGTCAACTATAAATATTAAAATTTAACAATTATCAGTCTTTGGTGAGAACATGGGAAACTTTGATGTAAGATTATGGCTATTTTAATTATAATTTCTGAGGTCAATGGGTGCCACATAATGGTGTTGCAAGCACCAATTGTAGGATGATGTGAACCAAATTATTGCATCAGCTTCATGACTGACACAAATTTCTGTTGACAAAAACATGACTATAGATTAAAGAACTACAGGCTGTATTAAATACGTTCCTCCCTTCTGCTGTTATTTTGGGTTGTTATATCATTTTGCTGCTGTATCATAATTTAGTGTATCAGTGGAATTCCATTGGCATGTCTGTCTTTGTGGCAACATCTTTCAAGTTCCAACAGAATAGGAAAGGTTCTGCCATCCCCTATCCTATTACTTGGCAGATATTACACATAGATTATCAGAATAAATTGTTGATTATATTGTCTGCTATTTTAATGTGCCTAAGTAAATGTATACATAGACCAGCCCATTTATTAGAACAATTTTCCTTTTTTCTACTTTTGTACAATTGGTGGACATGATAACACCCACTTCCATATTAAACACAAACTTTTTGTCTATGGATGTTATTTCTTCGTCACTTCAGTCATTCTGAGGCCATCCTTATCAAGCAGCCATTCCATCATGCTAATTTGAGGCTGGGCATCTCTGAATCATACTAAATAAAAGACTCCACAGTTGCTGCTTGGCATTTGATTTGACTGGAATCTATTTTTGTAATATTGGCATATTGGGCAATAAGAAGCTTCTCCAAGCAGATTCTGAAATGATGTGATTTCCTCTGAGGTGCAGAAGTTCAAGTGTATGAAAACCATCGGCTGCTTTGTTTGGTAGAAATAAAGATAAAATACAGTATTGGAATATTGTATGATCTTGGCTGACTTCAAAAAGCTTAGCCAGTTTGGACTTGCTCAGTTCTCGAATGGGAGACTGCCAGGATGTTCAAGAACTCTAAGCTAGACTATAAGGTAGAAGTAACCTTAAACAATCCTGGCAGAAAGCAAAGGCAAACATCTTCCATACTGTTGTCAAGAAAACTACAAGGAGGTGACCATGTAGTCACCTGAAGTTGAGTTCTGCTTACAGGTGACTTTTATGCAATCTGAAAAGCACTCAAAGCAAACAGAAGGGATCATGTCCAAATACATCCTGCTTACAGAATGTGCTTTGATCTGACAAAAGCTTCCCTGAACAAGATTAATTTTAACAAATGTCCTCTTTCCATCAGCCTATTTGGGCCACCACCAGTTTTGTTCTAAGGGATCATCCAACATTTTGACTAATTTTTTCCAAGATAGGAAACAAATTAGCAAAAGTCTCCCATCATGCATAGAAAAGCCTCCAATGGATCAAATACAACTCTGAATCAGGCATGAGCTGCCGATATCTATTTTTTATTTTTTATTTTTTTTATCCCACCTTATTTCTATAAATAATTAAAGGGCAAACATACCTAATACTCCTGCCTTCTGTTTCCCCCACAACAACCCTGTGAGGTGGTTTGGGCTGAGAGTGACTGGCCCAAAGTCACCCATCTGGCTTTCATGCCTAAGGCGAGACTAGAACTCACAGTCTCTGGTTTCTAGCCTTTTGCCTTAACCACTAGACCAAACTGGCTCTCTTAGAAAACTTTATTACTAAAAGCAAAGACATCCTTATTACTGAAAAATACCTGGTATTTCTGGTAGTATCTTGCAAGAAGTCATATCCATAAGGACCTCTTTATCAGAGAAGTCAAAATGATTAAATGAAAAGCAAATTTGGAAAGTGCCATATAAATTCAACTGTAAAAGAATTTTAAAAATGTATTTATTTATTCGACTTAGACTCCACCCAACTCCAATTGACTGGGCAGCTCACAGAATAAAAACAATATACAATCCAAATGAAAAACAATGAACAAGATGGAAATCTGCTCAACAGTAACATACATCCTACAGGAGGCTCCAACCACCTTAGCCTGAAACCTGGGAGAAAAGCCAGGTTTATAAGGCCCTCTGGAATGCCATCAGGATGGGAGCCACCCGGATTTTAGGAAGAACTTTATTCCAGAGGTCGAGTGCCATAACTGTCAGCCTTGCGAGGTAGTCCAGACAGGAAGCACGCCCAGATGAACTAATTCTATTTCATTGTAAGGTTACATTAACAGAATCTTGCAAGTCTGAAAGTACATTTCTCCCCCGTTGCCTTTTTTTTTTTTTATCCGCACTCGGTCGTTACCGACTCTACGGTGACTGCTTGGATGAGTCCTTGCAGTTTTCAAGGCAAGGTGTTTTCGGAAGTGGTTTGCCATTGCCTCCTTCCTAGAGCAGAGCCCAGCTGGCGAGCGCAGGAGGTGGGGTTTCCGTTGCTTCGTGCCTTTTTTGGGCGTGCGCAGCTTCCGCACTACCGGCAACTGCTCCCGACTCCTTTTGCAAGGCGCCGCCAGCATTTTTCCTCCCACCGTAGTGAGAGTACCCATTTATCTACTCACGTAAGTTTTCGATCTGTTGGGCTGACAGGAGCTGGGGAGGAAACAGGAGCTTACTCTGCTGCATGAAAGCTGGGCTCAAACCGCTGAAGTGTCGACCATTTCTGGCCCGCAACTTTCAGCATCATTAAGCTGCTGTGCCACCACGGCCCCCCCCCCCGTTGCCTTTACAACCCAAAAAACTAGGGACAGCCCCTTCTGAGATGTTTGCCATGCCCACAGTCCTGCTGCAGGCTAAGCTGCCTCTTTTCTGACCGTTCCCCTGGCTATGGTCCTTCCCCCTGTTCTGCATACCATTACAATGGTAGAGACCTTGTTTGAAGGAATTGAGCGTGTCAACCCTGTCTGATCAAACCGCCTGGCTGATCCCTCAAGAGATAGCCATGGGTGTCTGCAAGAAAATGGTCCCCCCACTCCCATTCTGTGAGAAGAAACCCCTTCCATTAGTGCAAATGATTACTGTATTCCAGCTCTTAATGATGTCTTTTATCATTCTCACACAATGCAATGTATACTGAGCTGTCTGAATTAAAATAGAGTGGAAGAATGTGATGTTTTGCTCTGGGTCTCCAGTGACCAAGGTGGAAATGGTGGCGCCTCCACGTGTTTTGTGCTTCTATAGCCACAATACTTTTTAGTGGCCAGACAGTATTAGGCTGATAGGGTTTCTCAGAAGTATTTAGCCTTTGCTCTAGTGCAGCCTAGCAATTTTTAAGTTTTATGACAGCTTTGTATTTCATATACTGCTAAGTTAAATTTTTATTCAGTACATTTATACCCATTTTCTCTCATTGTGGAAATCATACCAGTACTCATCTATTTATAATATTTACTTATAATGGTATAATAAGTATCTCTGTTATGCTATATGACACCTCAGTGAGAACTGTCATTAACATATGGACAGATACATATTCTAGAATACCTGCTGTTTTAAAAGAAACATTCATGAAAGGTATGTTACATACCTTTTTTATATAAAATACTATATTGTTGTAACAAATACATGCATGTTTTGAAAGATCACTAGGAGGTGAACAGTATTTTCTGGAAAAATTATTTATATGAGAGTTTAAATTACATTAAAAAATCATAATCCAGCTAAAACCAGCTGTGCTGAGGAATTATGCACGACTTCATGGAAGAAGCTCCATTACTGAGTAAACAAACTTCAGATCAAATTGCACATTCCACTAGTATTAGGGGAAATGAATCACAACGTATTTCAGTTAGCCAGTTGTTCTCCGTGAGACTCATGATGATTGCCGCGTTAGCTGAATGAGGTCAAGCAAGTGTCTAAGAGAACATTAAATATATTTAAGCCTCATTAAAACCAATGTGGTTAAATATAGAATTAAGCCATCTTTAGGAGTATGTCAAATATGCAGAAAGAGTTTGTAAATCTTCCCTACTTTAAAAGAATTGTTTTCAAACTGAATGTCGTACATTACCAATTTTTCCACACTGTAAAGTTTTCTGAAGCCTTCTGGGATTATGCAAAATGTATTTTATCCATTAGGTGGCTCTCCTGAGAATTCCTTTAAGAAGATGCATTTGTTCAAATTTAGACATAGATTTCCAGAAATACAAAAGGCAGATAATAATTATCTTCTCCAAAACGGGTCGGCAAGTAAACATTACACGGATTTTTCTTTTTATTTGTGGAAACAGTTTGGCTTCAGAGTTGCAACAGCTGACTTTTTTCTGCCTGCTGTTCTACTGTTAAAGTGGAAGAAGCACTTCCACTAAAGATCAGAGCGTCAGAACTGATGAACTCAAAATCCAGGATTCAAAATTGGTTTAATAATTATATTTGTTTCATTTTAAAAGTCTAGCTAGAACACAAGTTTAGAATAAAAGTGTGTGTGTGTGTTACAAATCAAAAGGTTGCTATCATGTTTTTACAACGATGTCAGCACTTCAACAACTTACTTTAAAATGTCACTTTTCTTTTAATAAGGCAACAGAAATTATTTATTTTCAACACCATTTCTACTATACCTGGAATGAGCATCTTCTCTTTAATTTCAGAAATTCTAATAGGGACATTGAAAGAAATTAGCATTCTTCTACTGTACTTAAGTCAGGGTTGTGTACATTGTACATTTTCAAGAAGTCTAAGAAGTTTCAGTTGCTGTTTTGATTTCTCAATCAGATCATGGCCAGTATTGCAGTCTGAACTCAGTATTATCAAAAACTGAGAAGAGCAGTGCTAAATTCTGAAGGTCTTGAAAACTTGGATTGAATTCATTTAACTAACTGCAGATATCAAATTGGAGACCTTTAGTGGTTTTTCATTTAAAGTCTGAAGATATCCAGGAATAAATGTTTTTAATTTGTAGACACAATCTTTGTTCTTCCTTTTTTGCTGTGTAATGTCACTAAACTGCATATAAAAAGCAGGTGCATATCCCTGATCATGAAGAGACAGTTTGGGGTAGTGGTTAAGGCACCAGGCTTAGAAACCAGGAGACCATGAGTTCTAGTCCTGCCTTAGGCACAAAGCCAGCTGGGTGACTTTGGGCCAGTCACTCTCTCTCAGCCCTAGGAAGCAGGCAATGGCAAACCACTTCTGAAAAACCTTGCCAGGGAAACTTCAGGGACTTGTCCAGGCATCGCCAAGAGTCAACACTGACTTCAAGGCACACACGAAAAAAACCCCCCTGATCAACAGCTGGAACACAGAGTCTTGAAATCCCCATGCAAACCACCCAGAAATCTTGGAGGAAAGGAGGGATATAAATTTAACAGATAAATAAGGTTGGCATCCTGTGTAAAAGACTTGTAGTCAGTTGCAAAATAATTTATCTGGCATAATTAATAAAGAAGTGATAGAGTTAAGTTTGTTTGGCATTGTTTGAATTTATTTCACATTCATGGAGTTCAAAGAATTGGGGAGGAGTTTGAAGCCCACTCCCCTTATTTCTGTTGTTATCTGTAAATTCTAAAATGGTAGAAGGTAGCAGTTGAGAGATACCAAGATCATGACTTCCTTCCACAACATATAGGGCCAGTTTTCTAGAATACCAAGAGGTGAGTTTTCCAAAGCTAGTCTGGCAGAATTAGGCTTTCGCATCTCTGAATGAATTAACAACCCACATTTCATAATCAAAAATTTAGTAGACAATGTAGAAAAAACTGCAACGTTTTCCTCCAGGTTAGCACTGTAATGGTCCTGCTTACTCTACCTTTCCTATCTCTACCGCCAAAAGCCTATTTGTTGTTTTCTCTTGAAATACAAGTGCTACTCTTTTAAGGTGATTTCCATTACCAACAGTTTACAATGTGGGTGTCTGTTACAATAAATGCCAAAAATAAAGGTGGGCTTTATGATGCGGTGCACATGGCACACCATTGCTACTATTGTACAGTTATGCCCCAAAGTGTTAATTCCCACCCTAAAACAATTGTTGCAAAGGCAAATCATCCCTATCAGATAAATAATGATCTTGTGATGAGTAATATGGCTTAGTGCTATATACTAAGAGAAGCTGGCCCTGTGGCTTCTTTAATAATTGTGCAAAAGAGGAAAAAAGAGCAGTTCTGTATAACTGCAAATGTGTGGAAATCCTAGCCCTCTTTTTAAAAACCTGTCTACCCTATTCTCTCATCTCTCTTTCTTGTGGGTGCAGATACTTTCTAAGGAACATCACCTTACAAAAATAATTCAGTTTTAGAAATCTGTTGAATAGAGTATAAAGGTAGGAGGAGGAGGGAGTTCTGCTTAGGGATTGCTATGAACAAAGATGAAATAAGGAAGAAAAAGAGCAGCGCCATAGTATTTCCTCATTTTATATTTATATTTATAGATATCATTATTTGCTTTAACATAAGAGAAGAAATATCAGACCGTATTTCCTCCTACTGGCGTAGTGAAAATCAAACATCACATATAATTATGTATTATTACTATTTCCCTAAGAAAATGTAAATAACTGCAATGTATCCAAAACGGTTGACCTCCATGTTTTGACTATTGAACATTGGCATAATGTCTGAGGTTGATGGAAACTGCATTTTAAAATCTTTGGAGGATATATAGGGCAAATGGCAAATTGTCCTAAAATTACAGAGAGTCCAGTGTCCTGAACAGTGTGACGTTTTAAATTGAATCAGTCAGGTAGAAACTCCTTGGGGAGACTTGTGGCTTAAACTAGCTTTTGCTGCTATTTTCTATCATGAAAGTAAGAAATATAGCAAAAATATGATATAACCAAAACATGATATAGCCAATCCATGTTTCACAGACAGACTAGCAACCCGTGGGGCAGAAGCATAAAATAAATCACTGTCACAGAACTGGGCCTGCAACCATCAACAATTAAAGCTTAAGAAGACAATCTGGCAAACTACATCCATTTTTTGCATTTTTTTTTGCCATTTGAATATCGGATCTGGGAGCCAGCCAGGGAACATGGTCCAGTCCAAACTCCGAGAAGCTCCTGGATTGCCCATCTTATGTCTGATCTATATTATGTATTTTTGCCATTCTGTCATCAAACTCTGAAATGGTAATTTTTGGCATGATGGATTGTCTATATGCCTGGGATATCAAACTTAACAAGCAAATTCAGACTTCAAGGAGTTGTAGATATACCAGCACTTCCCAAACTACACTATTTTCTAACAAATAAAGTAATTAAAGTCCACCAGGCCTCTTTAAATTTGCTTTTGGAATGCAACATCTACGTCTCCTTGGTTGGGTGCACAATGGGAAACCCCAACAATAGTATTGCTTTTATACATTTGTTTATTTGGATTTTGGAAGAGATGTGGATAACTTTAACAAAGTATGCAACTCCTCCCTTTCTGTTGTTCCTGTATTCTGGTATTCTTCAGTTGTGATATTCCAAACATGGAAATCATCCCTCTAGGCTTTCATAATACCAACTAAATAATATTAGTTCAAGCTCATTTTGTTTATTTCCCATTTTCTAAGCATTACTGGCAATGTGATTGTAGATGTTTTTTACATGTGGATTAGCAGGAAGGGATAATTGTCAGTGGAATTCAGTTTTGTTCTGCCACCTCTGATCCTTGTTGCTAATAGGCAGTATGTTTCATGAATCAATAGGTCTGGTCATTACACATTTGTTTCGTCACTAAACTACCATGGCTCTTCTCTTTGCCTTCTTGCAAGGTCACCTTCATCACTACTGTTCTTCAGGAATCCACAACCTGCTTCCTGTTTGGGAATGTCTCTTCTCTTTCCATTGAAAGCTGAGCTGTTTTGTTTGCTTGTTTGCTTTGTGTGTGTGTGTTTTTGCAAGGGCCTCAAAGGTGTTTCTGAATTTCACCACAGAATTTCTTGTACAGCATTTCTTTCTGGTTGTCAGTCTCATTCACTGGGCTTACTCCTTTCTTCTTTCCATCCTTTTGGAGAGAGGTTCTTCTGTCAGTTTTTCTTGCATTACTCTCCTTTCTTTTATCTGATCAATCTTGATCCCTTTTCATAAGCCTGCTCCAATTTCCTGTCTTTTGCTTAAGGACCACTACAAGCTTGCACTTGCACAAATATATGACATGTTGTTCTGAGGCAGAAACACAAACATGCCACAAATATTTCAGGTCCGCAGTCTATTTTCATTCATCTTCATTTTTTTTTTTTTACCTATCGTATCGCAATAGGAGACTTTTCTTTCTCTTTCTTCTTTTCTCAGGTTTTCAAGTAACCCAATTTAATAGGGGAAAATTTGCTAAGGATTACCCCATAAATATCTCTTCCAAACTTCTGATGGCTCTCCTTTGGGAACTGGTTGTCTTATATTTCTCCTGTGGTCTCTGCTTACTCAACAGGAAACATTCATGCACTGATACATAGTGAACAAGCAGCAGCTCTTAGAATGTTCACATTGCATCCAGCAGCAAGTTCAGATCATCCAAGTGGTCATCCTCTCTTAAAAAACATAGGTAGGAAATGTTTCTAAAATAACAGTGAACGGAAAGGCAGGTTATTTTTTATTACTATTTAATATTACAATTTTTAAACATGCAAGATTTTTACATATACGTAGGCAGAAAAGCATTTTAGCAATGATTAAATATTTTGAAAGTAAAAACCCTCTTCCTCCCTCACTACATAATTAACACAAATTATCCTTCTGCTTTACAGAAGCCCAGTACAAGGACAAAATGGCACTACGTCAGTTTTCCCACCAATGGAAGAATTGGCCTGCCCCCAGGTTTCAGCAGTGTGCAGAATGGAAGTATTGCAAGACATGTTGAGCTACAGCTGAACTGTAAGTAAATTGTCTCAGCTGCCAGTGCTAACTATGTCATGGAACCAGAGGGATGTGGCACCAATCTGGAAGTGGTACCAAAACTCATGTGGAAGTACTTTCAGAAAAATGGGGCATGTGGTTGGGAGAAAGAGAGAATTATTCCATGATGATGACATATGAATAATCTTTAAAATGAAGCAATAAATTGTGAGAATCCAGTACTAAATACCTAATGTGATAGAACATGTGTAAAGTATATTAACTAATGTCAATACTGTACAGTGAATTAGATTCTTCTTCTCTATTCATTAACAATAGGCGCAAATGGCAATATATATTTCCAAGTTAAGCTTAAATCCTTTGACTGGGGATGTTGTTCTTTCATAATCTCAAACATGGTGAGGTCCTTCTCATCAAACAACCAGCCTTGCATGGCAATTGTCCTGAGGTTGGGCAGTCGAGAGACACATTGTACAAAAGACTTCACGGTTGTTGCTTGGCATTTGATTTGATGTGTGAAAAGGCGATTGAAGTCCATTGTTTGTAAGTCTGGCATGTTGGACAGTGTTTGAAAGAATTTTCTCCAAGTCTCTTCTGTAATGTTATGGTTGGCTGAGAGGCGCAGAAGTTCAAGTTTTTGGAAACCCCCATCAACAGCTACTTTTGCTGAAACAAAAACAACAAATAGCTAAATGAAATTATTCTGAAATAAAGTGGCCCACATTAGCAACTAATACATTGTTTAAAAAAACAGTTCAAATTCCTGTCATTTTAGTAGGATAGACAATGCTTAGCTAAAGAATGGAATTCCCTACCATTAGATAAGGTGATAATTAACAATGTAGATGCTTTTAAAGTGGAACTAGACAAATTGATGGAGGATCAGGTTATAAAGGGCTGCTACTATTGATAGTTGTAGCTCATCTCTCAAACCACAGCAGCGCTCCGTTCATCCTGTGGCTGAGTTTTCCCCTGGCTGAGCACTGTGTAATACACACTGCTAGGAGACATGGGCCTTTGGCCTGATTCAGCAGCCTTTTCTCAAGTTCTTAAGATATGGGAACTTCACAGAACTAAACGACTGTATTGAATATAAAGGCTACAAAGGAACTGATATTTTACAGAACTTCATGCTGGCTGGGGAATTCTGGAAATTGAAGTCCACCCATCTTCAGGTTGCTAAGTTTGAGAAACATTGAATCAGCGTAAAACGGAAGAGCTTCCTCTTAATAACAAAAAGTAATGGAACTTTTGATAAGATTCATTTGAACATAAAATACTGACTTGTGATATCTTGAAGTATTAACTCTTCCCTCAACATGACATCCTTATGTTATTCCATGATAGCTAACCCTTTTAACAACAACAATTCTCATTATCTTCTGGAATAGTTGGAAGGGGCCATTTAGGCAATGTTCAAATCCCTGCTCAGGCCAGAAATCTAAAGAAAAGCATGTCAGCCAAAGGGTCTCTCCCCTTCACGGGCATCTGCAGGAAGGGAAGTAGGTCACATGCATCAGGATATCATTGTGCAAAGAATGTGAATTATGGAATTTCCATCAGTTGCAACTTAATTATGAATTACATCATGCATTAATGAATGACAACATTCTCAACATTTGCACAATAACATAAGAATATATGGGATATCACTGGGGCTTCTACGACACACCTAAGGTCTGTAAAGGGGAGCCAGAGAAATCATTTGCATTCCATCATCTTGCAACTGAAGCAAATTATATACCTAGTATCAGTCACATCGTGCAGCTGACACAAATTACATCATTTACCTCATTTGCATGACGACATGCACATTACATAATTTGTGTCAGTTGCATGACATGGCTTTATGAGTCAAAAGTTGCTCTAAGGGCTTTTAAAATGTATTTGTCAGCTGTGTGCCCACCTCAGGGATAAGAGAGTGAGTCCAGGCAAATCTACCAGATCAGTGTTTCTCAACCTTGGCAACTTTAAGATGTGTGGACTTCAACTCCCAGGATTCCCCAGCCTGCATAGCTGGCTGGGGAATCCTGGGAGTTGAAGTCCACACATCTTATAGTTATCAAGGTTGAGAAACACTGTACCAGATGGATGATAAATAGTGGATGGCCCCATGTTGAACTTAAATCATAGAGGGATTATTGGTCTTAAGAACTTACCTATTTCCATCAGGCCTTCGGCACTTAAAAACTCATTAAACTCCAACTTGCGAAGATTTGGAAAATGGGAGCATTGCTGAACAATCATTTTAGCTGCATGATGTATTCCTTCTCCAATTGGTAGAGCCAGCTGCTCCAAATTCACAAGAGAACGTAAAGCTAATGCTGCAAAGTAAAAAAGATTGGGTAACTGGGCCTCTCCCAGGAAACTGTATATAGACTAAAACCCATTCAAGTAAGTGCAACATCATAAATGCCGAATGTCAAGCCAGTCTATATGAAACTTTTATTATTAGAGTTTTATCTCAACGTTTATATTTATAGATAGATAGATACAGATACAGATACAGATACAGATACAGATACAGATACAGATATAGATATAGATACAGATATAGATATAGATATAGATATATGTATGTATACATGTGGGGGGGGTCAACGTAAGACAGCAAACTTACCTAATACTCCTGTCTCCTACTTTCCCCACAACAACAACCCTGTGAGGTAGGTTGGGCTGAAAGAGAGTAGCCGGCTTTCATGCCTAAGGGAGGCCTAGAACCCATGGTCTCCTGGTTTCCAGGCCAGCACCTTTACCACTACACCAAACTTCAGAAGTTACTCATAAAGAATAAAAAGGTAAACCATACCCAGTGCTGTACATGCTTCCTTGTTTATCAGATTTAATCTTGAGAGATTCAGTATCTTTAGTGCTGTAAAATTTGGCAAAACAGCAGCTGCAACAGATAAAAACAAATATAAATATAAATAAACAACTACAGATAGCTGCCTTGAACTCAAACCAACAGATCAAATCAACAGATTATACAATCAATAGATCACTGATACTTTTACAATGAAGAAAGTTTTCTGTCATTCTTTAATCTTCTTGTTATTCATTTATCTGAGTTTTTTTACGGTTCAATCTTTTTTATTTATTTTAGTTTCCTTATTTGTTCTCATTTATAAATATATGTGCACACACACACACACGCACACACATACCCCCTATGTGTGTGTGTGTGGATGTAAATGACAAGTGGCTTCAGAAAATTGAAGTTCATCACCCATGGGCATCTGTTGGGATGGTCAAAATCTGCAAGATGGCAGGCATGGTACTGCAATCTAACCTCTACCCCTTTTGTATGTGAATGTAACATCAACATATGTATAAAAGGGGTAGGGCTTCAATCACAATACCACAGTCACCATCATGCAGATTTTGACAGAGACACTGCGATCATCCAGTTTGCTGGGCCTCTTGTTACATGGAAAGGAAATTGGATTATTTGTGGCAATGTAGTGGGAAGAAGGAATGACCTTGAGGGGCAGGGGGAAGAGCCACTACAAAGACAACAGTTGGATAAAAGAAACTAGAGTCCGGGACAGTGCTGTAACCTGAGAAAACATCTCGTTGTTTCAGCTTACAGTTCTGCCTGACTCAGGTTTATTTTATACAACTGTTGTCTTGGTAGTGGCTCTTCCTCCTGTCCCTCAAGGTTATTCCTTCTGTCCACTGCAGGCAACCTTCTGTGGTTTTTCTGATCACAGATATAACTCTGCATATCCAGTGCTCTTATTTCATACCAAAGTTCATTATAAGAATAGAAGAAAAGCAAACGACATACATCATTCCTTGGATATGTTCAGGTCAGCACAGAAAGCTCTAATTGCTGTCATATATTTTAAATGAAGGATTTCACGACCTTTGAATTGTTACTTCTTTGTTACTGAACAAAAAATGTAATTTGGTATCAATATTGCAAAAGTTCTCCATTATATGTTTCTTACTAAGGGTATATAGGTCTTCATCTCTAACATTCAATTCATTGAGTAGAATTTCAGTGAGCTCCTTGCAAGAAGACATTGCATCCATAAGAGCCCCCAAATCAGAAAAATCTGAGTTTTTCAAATGGAAAGCAGAGAGATTTGGAAAGTTCCGTATGAATTCAACTATAAAAGAAAAAAGAAAAAAAATATTGTAATGTGAAGGAAGTTACAGCTATATAGGACTTTATTAGTGCCAGGTATAGATTTACTTCATGTTAGTTAAGAATCTGTTTTACATAAGCACATATTCCACTTCTATTCCTTTTTGCCCTAAGCATGAACAAATCTGCCAGTTTCATTTTCACCTAGTTCCTCTTGACATGAATTGCAATTTTCTTAGTTGGAGCTCCAGCCAATTTGTGGCAATATGATCTCCTAAAGATTGTGTTGCTGCCAGTAAGACTTGTGTTTAAAAATAAAATTTAAGGATAAAACACACTGACTTTCTTGAAATTCTCATATTGCTTTTAAGTGTTTTAATCCAATTCTCTCTAATTCGGGGTCTCCACTGGGAGGGGGGGTCAAAACAATAAAATGGCAGCTGCAGCATCCTGCTTGAGGCCCCGCCCATTTGTATGTCCATGCAACACCAAGGCATACATAAAGGTGATGGGGTTGGATCACAATGCTGCAGTCAGCATTTTCTCTAGATTGATTGGTTGGCTGCTCTATTTATTTGTTTGTTTATTAAATATATAGACCAGTGTTTCTCAACCTTAACAACTTTAAGACATGTGGACTTCAACTCCCAGAATTCCTGAACTTGCATGCTGGCTGGGGAATTCTGGGAGTTGAAGTCCACATGTCTTGAAGTTGTCAAGGTTGAGAAACACTGGTATAGATTTCCTAACTCCACCACAACTCAGGGTGGTGTACAGTATTAAACAATTTAAAACAATACAATATACAACTGGATGCTACTGCCTTTAGTGACACACTTACATCACTATCACATGGTTGTGGTTGCCTGAAGCCCCCTTTATTTTTTTTTAAGAAAAGCGAATCCTCCTTCCCCAGAAAGGTTCTCCATCCCACCTATGAGTCCTCTGGATTGGATTTCCCACCTATTACACCCAGAAACAGGCACAAGAATTTTCAGTTCTACTATAACTTAAAAGAGGGACTTTAAAATAGTTATGTTATCTTAGGAAAAAAAAGAAAAAAGCATTAAACCACCCAGTTTTTCTTCCATATGCAGCCAGTGGTACTCTTGAATTTTATACCTTTAACACTTACCTAGCCGGGGAGAACTTGTTTTAAACTGAACATTGTCAATGAGCAATTTCTCAATGTGATGAAGATTTTTGAACCCCTCTGGGATTGTATCAAATACATTATGGCAGTTAGATAGATTCAATGAGAGTTCCTTCAAAAATGTGTATTTGTCCAAATTTGCAAAGAGAGTTTCTGAAACATATAAGGCAAACAGATAATTAATTCATTTATTTGTACATTAATTAACATGTAAGTTACATTAGTCAGATTTACTGTGAAATCCTATGCGTGCTTACTGTGAAGAGAGTCTTCAGTGTGTTTTAGATAGTGCAAGTTGGTTTGAGATGCTTGACCAGTCCTAATGATACCTGTGGTTAAGGAAGTTCTTGAACTGAAGAAAACCAATAGCAGTCCTTTCCCACCACCACCACCCTTCACTCGGGAACCGGCCACCACTTATGTTGCTCCTAATCATCCAGCACGTCCTGAT
Organism: Liasis olivaceus; assembly: GCA_030867105.1. Taxonomy (NCBI): domain Eukaryota; kingdom Metazoa; phylum Chordata; class Lepidosauria; order Squamata; family Pythonidae; genus Liasis; species Liasis olivaceus. The sequence goes on along the minus strand of CM061348.1, from coordinate 227,832,816 downwards.
TTAGTTTTATTTTTGAAAAAGTATTTTTGTAACGGGCACCTTTAATCCTGCAAGATCCAGCAATAATGAATGTTGCAATGATAAACTAAAAGCAAAATAGATAGAAATACCTGGTACTGAAGTGTTCCAGTGAAAGTCAAGGGATTCAAGTGAAGACATTGAAAGAAGCAGATTTTCTTCCAGCATATTCAACTCAGTACTATGTATGCTGAAGGTTTTAAAAGACTTCAGGTTCTCTTCAATAGCTGGTCTGATACTTTCAAGGAGGCCTTTGCAATTGTACAAACTGAGTTCAATATTATCAAAAAATGAAAAGAGCCGTTTTAAATTCTGAATATCAGGAGCCTCAAGGGAAGTCATATAACTGATGTCAACTTTCAAATATGGAATCTTCTCACAGCCTTTCACATGGAGAAATGGAGTTATGATGGAGTCTGGAATCATTCTGGGGAAAAGGGTCCTAACACTATTAATAACATCTGTGTCTTCTTTTATTTGCTGGGTAACATTACTGGAGAGTTTAAAAGCATGAGTATATATTGGTTCAACAACTGGAGCATTCAGTTTGAAACAAGCACTTTCCAGTGGAGACATATCAACATATTCCTTTTTGCCAGAAAGACTTTCTTCAAATCTACTTGGTAAGAACAAACTTTCTGGATAATCCAGACATAACTGATGGATGAATCTATCTTTAGATGCAAACAAAGATAAACAAACCTCTTTCCCAGTCAGGAACTCTAAAATCTTAGGTGCACAACTGGAAACCATATTGCTTTGATAGGCTAACTCAGTAGCAAATGTCAGTACAGTTTCAGTGAATTTTGAGAGATATAATTCTGGAATCAAATCAGAGACAGCACTGATATACTGGTATTGCATTAAATTAAGTTTTGGAGTTTGCTGCAGATAAACATCATTATCTGAGTGGCTTTCAAATGACTTTTTGCAACTGGGTAAATTCAGCAGGTGGGAAATTATTATGGGTACCGCTTTGGATGGTTCACTACAAGCGTATCTCAAAATATACTGGTAGCGGCCGCTGATTTTGACAAATGTGTTAATTTGCTGCAAGTATTCCAGGCCTTTCTCTCTATCTGCCTGCACATCTGAAGCTAGGAGCTCACTCATTCTTTGTCCGGCAAGAAATTCTTGGAAAGAAAGGTGGAAGAATTTGTAGAGTGGCTGAAGCCTTTGAGCAGTAAACCTGCTCAGCATTCCAAAGCAAAGAGCTTCCTCCCCATTAACCCCAGCTTCAGACAGGTCTTTCTCACTGAAGTTAAAGAGGGATTTGAAGAGACCTTGTAAGGCTAATTCACCACAAGCAGACACCACAGCTCTCACACAGTCCATCTTTTGGGGATATTTCAACAAGCTGTACAGCATGTAGGCTTTTAAAACGACAGTACCTGCGAATATTTTGCCATTAGGATACTGAGCCCAGGATGAGCCAAGGGCTACAACAAAAAGAGGAGTCTTGAACATGGAAAGCATGGTTTCTTCTTGTGCCAACTGACAATAAAACTCTTCTAAAAACCTAATATTGTATGAAAATAGTTTCTTTAACAGATAGAGGGTGCTACTCAATGGAAATTCCAAGATACTGAAAATAGTGTTGGCATGTTGGCGTATTTCTCTAACTTGGTTAGGACGAACTGTAATAACCAAACAGTGTTTGTTCAAATAGTTCTTTTGAATCAAATCTTCAATGGCATGGGGAACCCCATTCATTTTGTCAAACTCATCCAAAAGGAACAAGACCTCATTAGTTAGACTTTGACATATGTTCCTCAGAGAATCTTCAGTTAAGGTCCCTCTAAGCCCTACCACCTGACTGCAGATAAGGCCAGCCAGACTTTGGTCACGTTCTCCAGAATTCAGAGACAAATAAAAAACTAACTTGAATCTGTTGAGTATGGGACAACATCCAGAGGCCCAAAGAATTGCTATTTTTCGAAGCAATGCAGTCTTCCCACTACCTGCTTCTCCTTCTATCACTGTAATGGAATGAAAGCTCTCCAGGATCTGAGGCAATGTCAGCTGCTGCAATGGCTGGTTATTGATATCCTTGGAGACAATGCCCATGTCCCCATAAAGCAATTTCAAGTCAATAGCAAAATGAGTGTGGTCCCCAAAAGAAAACATTTTCCTGAAATTGGAATCATCATAAGCCTTTGAGAGCTTTCTTTGAAGCCATTCATGTTCATCCAGAGCAATATCTGTAGAAGCAGAAATGAGACATTTGTTTTGATAAAGCTGATCTGGCATGTTGTGTTTTGTAAAAGCATAGTGGTATAGCCACCTAAGCTATCCATGCCTCCAGTGCATTCCATTCATTTGTAAATCTGTTATTTGCAACAGTACATTTCCGTTTAGTTGTCTATTCCTCTTGTTGGACCTCCTATGCCTACAGTAAACCTATGTTAATGTAGAGTGGGTTTACTTGTCTGCTACATTTGCTCTTAATTACCGTGTTGCAAACGCACCCAGTCACATACATACATATTGTATATAATGTTCTACATATATTATATATTCTACATAACTGAATGGTGAAATGGTGGATGAAATTTGAGAATTTGCCACTCTCATGTTTTCAGTCTGTAAATAGTAATTTAAAAACGATTAAATATGTTGACTGGTATAATATGTGAAGCAGTTGTAAGAAAGATCCCAGCTCCCCAAGAATATATCTGTATTACATATTTTGCTTTTTTTGATTGCTTAAATGCACATTAGAAGTTAATTCCTTTAGCAAGATGACACCTGACAGAAAGAAGAAAGGCCCAGCAAGGGACCAGGCAAGCAAATATTGATCTGAGAAATACAAAATAGCCATCACATCCTCAGTAATGATTCTCAAACACCAATTGTAGATATTAATATGGATTAGTATACTGTGAGCCACCCAACGTTTGGTACAAGATGGGCAGCTATATAAATGTCTTAAATAAATGAATAAATAAATATTTCTGTAAACTTAAAATGTTTAATGAAGATAGTTAAGATAGCTATTATATACCCAAGCAACTCATTTTTCTGTTATTTTGATGACCTTCATAGTAGATAAGATTTGATCTCATGGTTTTTTACCCATATAGTTATTATGTGGGTAAATTCAAGACAGAGAGGGAGGGAGGGAGAGGTTTGTTTTTTTTTGACAGAGAAAGAGCCAAACCAGGAGACCATGAGTTCAGATTCCACCTTAGACACAAAGCCATCCAGGCATCCTTGGGCCAGTCACTCTCTCAGCCCTAGGAAGGAGGCAATGGCAAACCACTTCCAAAAAAAAATCTTGCCAAGAAAACTACAGGGACTTGTCCAGGTAGTCACCAGGAGTCAACACTGACTTGAAGATGATGATGATGATGATGATGATGATGATGATGATGATGATGATTTTGTATTATGTATTGGTTTACAGTATACTATAAATTAACATCTACATATGACATCTCTTTGGGTAACCAACTGGGTTCAGCAGTTGACTGTATGCCCCTCATCTGGTATGACACCTTAAGCAGGCTTATTAGAAAGTAAACCTTAAAAAACTTGTTGAATCTGTGAACTACACAGAAATGCTACACTAGGTGTTTTTGTGGTAACATGGAAGTTAATAGACCCTGCATGAAGTGAAGACCTGACCTTAAAACGGTCTTTAAGACAAGATCTCAAAGATCCATGCTGCTACATGTAGCAAAGTACTTACTGGTCATGACTGAGCAGACAGCTTCTATCTCATTCAAATTCTCATTGAAATCTGTTTGCTAAAAAAAAAATCATGTTATATTAAAGTTATGTCCACCTTGCTCAAGGTGAAACTTAAACTTATAATTAAAATAGAAAAGGAAATCTCTATATAGAACACATTACACTGATAAACAGGATGTAACAAATTTTGGTATTGCTAAAAAAAAAATCATGTTATATTAAAGTTATGTCCACCTTGCTCAAGGTGAAACTTAAACTTATAATTAAAATAGAAAAGGAAATCTCTATATAGAACACATTACACTGATAAACAGGATGTAACAAATTTTGGTATTGCAACACGGTAATTATCTGACTTTCCAGAAAAGAACACAATAGCACACCAGTTTTAGCTATGCAAATGCATATCTAGCCACACTGAAACTAAAATTCAAAATGATCTCTACATTGAGATGCTGGGGCTTTGGTCCCTTTCCCACAGTAGCACCATATCTTGGTTTCCCATCTAATGTCCCCATGGAGTAGCCAAACTGATTTTTTTTCTGGTTTGACTGACCTAAATTTCAAATTGTTTTGCAAATTATTATTTATTATTTTCTTTATTACAATTACTTGTATGCCACTTAATCAAATAACCCTGGGCAACTTACAACAGTTGCATACATTTAATGCATCCATAATATCCATAAATATTGAAATAATTAAATGTGTCTTTAGTTAAAAGTCACTCCCCCAAAGCCCTATGGAAGATGATGGTTTTTATCTGATTTTCTGAACAACTCAAAAGGTAGAAGCTAGCCTGACCTCAGGAAGTAAGCTGTTCCAAGTTGAAGGGGCTGCTAAGAATCACTCTAAGGATGGGTACCCACAGCATCCTCTCCCAGTCAGATTATGTACAGGAGGCAGATTGTACCTGGCAAAGACTCTTGCAAAGACTGCTCTTCCATGCAGTATCATATACGGTTTTATAAGTAACAACCAACACCTTGAATTGGGCCCAGAAGCAGAGTTGTGCATAGAATCCAACAATTTCATCAGAATGACAAACAAGAGTTGCAACACAAACTTTGTCTCTTACCTGTGTGTATGTGATGTCACAATATATGTAAAAAAGAGGCAGAGCTTGCATTGCAATGTCACAATGGTCATTTTGTAATTTGCCCACCTTGCCCCCTACATATTCCCATGGGCATTAATTAGCTAGTGACAGTACATTTTATTATTTATGTATTTATTTATTGTCTCAATATGACTATAAATTTGAAGGAGCAGCAGCAGGATGCTGATCTTGCCAAGTGCTTATTGACCAACTGGATGGAGTGCCGGTTTGTTCTTATGAGTGCTCCTAATAGCTACAGTATGGAATACACTAGGCCAGTATTTCTTAAAGTGTGCTCTGAGGACCTCTAGGGGTCCCCCAAGACCCTCTCAGGGGTCCATGAAATCAAAATTATTTGCCAGATATTGAAGATGTTTGCAAAAATTTAAAACAATATCACTCTTCTCATAAGTTTTTTATTTGCTAAAAATATAAGTTTTTTTCATGAAAGATATTTTATTTATGTTAATAGCTAATGGATTTAATATTGTTATTTTTACATGAGTCAATAAATAAATATTCTATGAATGCATTAATTTTAAATTTTAATAAATATTAATAAATAAACAAAACGTCTTTGGGACTCCTCCATAATTTTAAAAGTAGGAAGGGTTCCTGAGAGCAAAAACGTTGAAAAAACATTGCACTAGGCCATTGAAAAATAAGATTTGGAGGTTTGGATGGATTGGGGACTAGAAATGCTAGTGGTGTACAAGTGTTCTGAGCATTCAAGTGGTGTATCATTGGATTAAATAGACCTGAATCTTTATTCACTGATCAGCCATAGGACTGACAAAGACATTTTGTTTTGCCTTATTAAGTTTCTATTTGTTTACCCTCATTAGTCTATTCCTGCTGTTAGATACTAGTGTAGAATTTGAACAGATTCCTTGGATTTCAAAAGGAATAAGAGGGTATTTTCAGCATAGTTGGTAGCACCAATTACAGACAATCTGTCCCAGAAATTTCATGTAAACCATTCATTTCATGGTTGACAAGACAGAATCTTGTGGGACATCATAACACGAAGCCCCACTGTACAGGGATGGCCCTTCCATATAGGCAAACATAAGGCACCAAATTAAGTAGGACATCACATTTTCAAAACACATTTTGAAAAATCATGGGGATGGCATACTGATTACATGATTCACCTGGGACACCAGTTGCTGGCAACAAGTCTAGAGCCACCACCACCTCAGCATCAACTTCTAAGAAGTATCATGGCCACTGTAATACCGAATCCTCTTCTATTCCACCCATTTACAGTTAATGGTACTAAAAATTATATAGAGATCCAGCACAACCAATAGATGTTGTGTAATATGTAAAGGGGGCACTGTACTATGTGTTATGTAATATGTAAGTTAATTACAATAGCTAAAAAGGAAATGCAGTGTCCTTCTTTTGCTATCAGTTTCTGACAATATGTTTTCCTTTTCAGAAGCAATCACCCCCTCCTCAGTGAAACTTACTCTTATGTGTTCCTATACTGGCAACCTGAGTTACTGACCAAAATCTAAAATTTATACACACCAGGCACAATTTCTTAGTGTATTACAAAAAAGCAATAACAATTCTTGTCTCTTTCCCCGACACACCCACTTATAGAAATGGAAGTTACTTCCTATTAGGAATAAAATAACCCATCACATCTTAGCTACCTACTGTTTTACCTTTTCCTGCTGTGACTCAGCCTTTGTTTGCATTTCTGTATTCTCCGACAATATCCTTCTTTCTGGATCTGACTGCTTACAACTGTAATGCATTTTTAAAGAATAGCTGTATTAACTGAGATCAGCAAAAGGAGCCATGTCAGATGCTTCTCGGTATTTGCAGGCCCTTATATGGTACACCATTGAACTGTTAAATCCTGCCACTTTGCCTGGATGTTCTAGCTGGGCACCAGGCTGTTTGCCTTAAGTTGCTTTCTTTTTTCCAATCAGACTGAAATTGTAGGTCTGGTCGACAGCCTAGGATCCATCAGTAGGCTATGTAATCTTCCCCAGTCCAGTGCCATTCGTACTGGTTGAACTACAGCTATCACCATTCCTAGCTATATGCACTTTGTGCTAGCTAAGAGAATAGAAATCATAATCTGGCACATGTGAAGGGCACTGACAGCCTGTAGGAAGTTAATGCTCATTTTCACAGCTTTATTGCTGCTTTTTCATGGTTTTCTCAGCATGTTTTACATTTGGTGCTACAGAAAGTGGCATTGGGAGAAATCCAGCTATTCTGGAGAGTACTACAAGGTTCTGTCTTGTCTCCCATACACACACATAGGAAAGAACTTTCACAGTTTGGCATGAAATGCCGTCAATATGCTGATGATAATCAGCTACCTTTCTCCTTTTCTGCAAGCTCCAAGTTGGATGTTTTCAAGGCTTCTGTGTATCTCCAGACCATTAGGGACTGGGAGAAAATAAATTGAATGCAAATTAGATAGAGCTGTTACTAATTTCAGGGACTGGGCTTCAGGATTTGGAAGATATGCCTGTTCTGGAGGCTACTCTCCCTTAAGAATTACGTTTGTAGCTTAGGAGTCCTTCTGAATCCAGCTAGACAACCACATTAGATGGCTGGTCCTTTGATAAAGCAGAGATATCCCTACTACCTGGAGGAAAGAGATCTGAATTTAGTGATCGATGGACCGACAACCTTAAGACAGGATTATGGCAATCTCTTCTTCATGAGGTGATTCTTGAAGGCAATTAGGAAATTGCAGCTGGCCAAAATATGGTAATATGGGGGTGAGTAGTACTTCTTACCACCATATTGCCACATTCTGGCCAGTTGCAATATGTAAAGTCCTACATTACTCCCCCCCCGAAACAGTTTCACTGGTTGCCAGTTGTTTTTAGCACTGAATTTAGGGAACTCACAATGGTGTTTAAAGCTATCTCCAGGACAACTTATTCATGTATAGTCCTCACATTTTCAGGTCATCAGTGGAACACATCCAGCATATCTTCCCATGTTTTGTTTGACTTCCATACTGAATACAGTTTTTATATGATAGACCCACATTGTGGAAAAAACTTTCATTGGAGTTGAAACAAACTCCCTAAGAGGACCTCTTTAGTACTATTTAGCAGAGTTTAATTAATCAACCAATTAAAACATACTTATTTATCCAAACCTTTATTTGTATTTCTTATTATTTTATTCATTATTTCTATGAGAGTGGGCAGCACTTGCATCTTATAAACAAATAAACAAACTTATGGCATTTTTATAAATTATGTTGTACTGAGCTATCTCATTTCAATCTTCACTTACTGAGGGAAAAAAGTAGCATGTTCTTTCCAAGGATCATCAGTCTCCTTCCAGTCATTCAGATACCCACTACAGTAAAAACACTGTACGACATCCTTTCTCCCTGCAAAAAGGCAGTAGCAGTTCAACAATGTGGTTGTTATATATATATCTATATTTTTTAAAAAATAAGAATGCTGTCTTCAATGTTTTATTGATCTTTTTCTTTAATTTTTATCAGAAATCTGTAATATTCCATTTTGTTTCAGTTGACTTGTTATCAATATATCAGTATCATTGAAGTAGTGGATATAATGCTATTTTATAATATAAAACAAAAACAAAACAAAAGACTCACATACACAAATGCAGGCCTAGATTGAATCAACAGAAACATTGTGTCAAGATCAAGAGAAGTCATTATTCCTCTCCATTCTGCATTGGTCAGACCACATGTAAAATATTGCATCCTCTACTGTGCCCCTCATTCTAGAAAGGATGTTGACCAACTGTCGCACATCCAGAGGAGAACAACAAAGATGATATTGGTATGAAAGATAAAACTTATCACAAACAGCTGGAACTATTGAGTATCTTGGCCTGAAGAAAAAGAAAGCTTGAGAGAGACATAAGAGCTGTCCTCAACCATCTGAAGGACTGGCAAGTAGAAGAAGGACAGAAGAGTTCAAAGTTGTTCCAGAAGACATGACAATAGTTGTAAATTACAAGGAAATAGCTTTTAGTTGGAGGTCAGTAAAAATATCCTAACAGTAAGGGATGTTCAGTAATGCAGTAGACTGCCTTGAGAAGCTATGGATTCCCCTTCTTTAGAAGTACAGTATTTAAAGAGAGGATGGATGGCCATCTGGCAGGGATGTGTAATGGTATGTGAGAAAGACCTTGAAAGACAGGGCAAAGAGATGCTGCCTAGGGAATGGCCAGATAAGAGAGGGCCCAGCCCGCAGTTGCATATTGGGTGGAGAAAGAGGCTCAGAAGGACCCTCCCTAGCTTCCCAGGCTGTAAAGGAGACAGTGGGAGATTTGTACTTTCAGACTTGCAAGATTCTACCGATGTAGCCTTACAATAAAGTAGAATTAGCTCATCTGGTCATGTTTCCTGTCTGGTCTACCTGGGAAGGCTGACAGGTTGCTATAGTATTGGATTCCTACACTGGGCAGGATTTATATGATTCCAGCCCTTCCGATACTTCCATTCTATAATTCTGTGGATTTATTTATGCATTTATTTAAAAGATTTGTAAGCCGCCCGTCTTAGAAAACAACTCTGGGCAGCCCACAACAATAAAATTACAAAGTCATAAAACCATAAAAACTATAAAACTAAAACTAAAACCTAGGCTCCTCAATCATTCTCCTAGGATGCCCTGACAACCATCTAAGGCTCCCATCACTCTACCCCAGGTCTTTATGGCCTTCTGGAAGGCCAAATAGCAGTTGAAGACAAAGAATATATATCAAGATATATCACTTATGTTAAATTTCCATCCCCTTTCTTTGACACCCTTGTATAGACTTCCTTATACCCATACTACATACATAGAGCTCAGCCCTCAAGCAAGCACAGTTGCTTGATTATAATGAATAGGCTATTAAAGACTGAAAAAAGGATGATGATGCTTTAAGGAATACATTCTTTAAAGTCAATGTTTCTCTTAAAGCAGCCGCTCCTTTCTTGAGGCTTGCACAAAACCTGAAAAAAGTTGAGCTGCTTTAATGAGTACCACAAAGGTGCTACAGTCACACATATTCACAGTTGAAGTCCTTCCTCTGAATCATTTTCCAAGCATGCAGTGCCTCATAAAACAGTATTAAGATTAAATATTCAGAGTAGTGGCATTAATGTTTAACTCTACTTCAGTGTTTCTCAACCTTGGCAGCTTTAAGATATGTGGACTTCAGCTCCCAGAATTCTCCATCCAGCATGCCACTAAAGTTGAGAAACACTGCTTTATGTGCAAGGAATTTCAAATACGGAAACAAGTTTTCTCGGTGACTTAATTAAAATGTTGTTCAACATAGCCAGCGTTTTAGACATCTGTCTTTTGATTTGACTTAAATGTAAATAATGTACAGATGTTTTCAAAATATTGTTTAAAATATAAGTAAAGAGTACAAAGATATGCAGATAGAACGAGAAGTTGATTATTAGTTGGAACTGAATACAAATGAGAAAAGGTTAACCAAATTCCAACAAGACATTGCAGACATTGGTAAACAAGACCAAATTAATGAAAAAGAGCAACAGGAGACTGACCTGTATAGAAGAAGCCTGCTTTGGCCAGAATTGCTGGATCAGCGTGTGCATCTCGTGGCCACGTTTTAAAGGATTCCAGCCGAATCTCTTCATCCTTATAGATGTTCAGAAAGGATTCTATCTCCTCTTTTGCAACCAAAAACATCACAGAGTTTAGGAAGAAATGCTTGAGAATTTGTCAAGTAGACATATTTTAATGATTTATAGTAGAGAAGAAAATGCATGCCGTTTTAAAAAGACCCAGAACTGTAAAGAAAACTGTAAATCATCATTTCCCTCTATGTCTTGTTCTCATGTGTTTATACAGCATTCACTGTTTATGCATAGAATTGGGTTATGGAAGAAAATTATTTTGAATTAAGCTGTACTCCATCTTGAGTTCTTAAAGAAGAAGGTTGAAAAAAACAATGCTAAGAAAAAAAATAAAACTCAGCAAATTTTTAAATGTTTCAAAGCTTTGACAAAAAATTAACTGCATGATGTTATCTGCTGCAATCAATTCCTGCCCCTTCTCCACTAAATTGATGTACAGTATTTATTCTAAATAGACATCTACATGATTACAACCATCAATAACAATTCAACCAGTACAATGATAAGGAGCCAAAGAAGCTTGTGATTCTGTATAAACTGATTCTGTGTTCACAAGCAGACAGTTGAATTTCTGTTGCAGTGACAGCCCTTTGCATCCCATCAAATTCTCCTGGAGAATGTCCATGAATCCAAAAAATGGGATCTTAATAGGCTGCAGTAGGAAAAGGGAACTCGTAATGCAAATCATACAGCATATTGGACCTCATGACCACTATTAAGTTGAAGATAGCAATCTCAGAGTCTTCAGATATTTTTGATACAAGAGCCATAAGAGTCAGCCAATGAAGCTAAAGTCAAGTTTGAACACCCAAAATGTCTAGGCTGCTTCCTTGTGATTTAAACCACAGGCCTAGAATTATATTTCCATTACTGTACCTGGGTCAGAAGGTAAACATTTCCCAGCAGGTGCTGCAAAATGCTTTCCCTAAACAAAACAAAATGCTAGAATTAGTTTGTATTCAAACTTCTATTTCTTCTATTATTTTAATAATAAGCTAATATATATACTGCAGTTCCATTGCATGCTTTGAATTCAATTCATAGATGTATAAATTGCTATAAGGACTTTGCTGAATAGATTTGTTCCAGGTAATCTTTCCTTAATCTGCCACAAGTTTATTCTTTGACACATAAATATGTCCTGGACAGCTGCAGTTTTCACCATCATGGTAGGTCACCAATTTTGATTGTCCTGGACTCTTTTTTCCCAGAGCTCAGCATCAGGTAACTGCCACTTTAATTTCCCACAATACCCAAACACTCTACATTTTAATTTTGTGAAGAAATGGAAATAGTTTCAGTAGGTTCAGTTGGTATGACTTTCCAGCAGAAAAGTTAAGATCTTGAGGATTATTCTCTATTAACAGTAGCCCTTTAAAAAGTCTAGCTGTTAGTCTAATGTTTCAATAAAATCAAAATGAAAAGAGAATACCGTAATGCCAAAAAATCCATGATAATTTTGAATATACTGTTTAATTTCATCTCTGGACTTCTTCATTTGAAGAAATTCACATCTATAAAATAATAATATAATGGTAATTTATGTATTTTAAGTTATCACAACAGTTTCTGATATAACAATTAATGGAATCTCAGTCTATCCTGTTATCTGACCATGAACTTAAGGCACAAATGTAAATATTTCATAATGAGTATATTGAGGGCATTTTGTACAATGAGCAACTTGAGTTTCATATTATGAAATAACAAGGACATGTTGCTCTAGTTTTTATTCTCAGGACTCTTACAGGTTTTTTTTTTTTTTTAGAACCTAACATACAAATATCCAAGAGCAACATTCCTCTAGCTGGTGCCTGCCAGAAATATTGGATTACAAATTCCACCATCTGCTGTAAGCATGTTCATTGGCAATGCTAGCTGGCAATGATTATTGTAGCCCAAGATATCCTGAAATTATCAGGTTGGAATTTTGCCCAATAGGAACGAATGTATTAATGTATTTATTCATACTATTTACATTATTTTTCTAACAACTAAAGTATTATATTAAAATCTGACCACCATTCCAATTTTCAGAGATGGTGGTGGTGGAAGATGGAACAGTGACATCCTGAGGAGTGGTTGAAGGTGGAAGGGGTTATTCCTTCCACCTGCTCATCCCAAGCAATCCAGAGAAAGTCATTTGGTGCCTGGGAATAAGAAGCCAATCAGCAGCCTGGAAGGGCAGGAATGGATCAGGAGGACCTAAGGCTTCCAGGCTCCCCTTCAGCCTGCCTGCATCATGTTTCTCCACTCGCCCATTCTTTTGTTGTTACTTTTATGCTAATATATCTGTTTTCTGTAATGACATCAATTTCATCACAACTTGTTGCTGATGTTTGAGATATTGGGTTGGATCAGGGTTTGGTACCCTAGAAACCTCTGGCCAACACTTACCTATTAATCCAACCCCAATGGGAACTTAGTTTTTATGTTCAGTTTATTGTGTTCTTTACCCATTCCCACTGTTTTTAATACTGCCAAAGCAATACACAGTATTGTTCAAATAAGAAATCGTGCCAAATCATGTTAACATAAACATATATATGTATACATTTCAAAAACTACTAAAAACTGTTTGAAATGTTAAATGTAAAAGTTATTCTTCCAGGATGCAGAGAGGGTAAGGTTTAATTTCATTTTGAAAAGGAGAATGTTTCACAGACACAGCAACACAGACATTCTAACAACACTTTTGCAACTGAGAATGCATGTGGAAGGCATTTCTATACAAGTAACCAAAGAAGAATCCTGTAATGGCCCTGTGATGGATGAATATTGAATTGTGTTGTCATGAGGCTAAATTACTATCACCCTACATTGATTGGTGCTTTCCTTCAAGGATAACATGGAGACATGGTCAGCAAGCAAGCTTGCAGTTAGTGGCCACAGATTACCAGAGATACTGTGGCTTTGCTGTTCATTTGGCTATCTTGGATTTGCTTCAAGGGATCTGGTGGTGGGGTCTCAGCTGCTGGGAATATGTAGCACTGTGACTACAGTAAGCTCATAATATCTCCAATATCAGAACCAGGAATATAAAGGGACTGTAGAATTGTCTTGTATATTACTCACTCAGGAAACCATTTTGCATGCTCTTTCCACGGATCATCACCTTCTTCCCAGTTTCCCAGGCACCCAGTGCAGGCAAAGCATTGAACTGTGTCTTTTATGCCTGCATGTAAGACAATTACACAGAGCTGAGCTATTCATCTGACCCTTGGTACTTTGAAGCTATCCTTCTGGAAGGCAAAGCAGTACAATAAGAATACCAATCAAGTAGATGATTGAATTAATAGGCAAAGCCATATTAATCATCCTCGTTTGTTTATAAAAACCAATACATATATAAAATGTTATATTGAATTTATAGACATAATTGTAGCTTCTAGTGGATGCCTATGGACCAAAACATGTATACTTCTGCCTGCTTGGCCAAGGAAAAGGTTTGTTTGTTTGTTTATTTATTGGACTTATATGGCTGCCTACCTTATGCACAATAACCCTGGTGGCTCACAAGAACAGCAGTTAAAAATATAAAAAGGAATAATAACACCACCCAAACAGTGACCCCAAACAGACAGTCCTCCATACATTGAATTTACAGTTACTGGCCTCCATTTGCCACCTAACTCAATGCTTGGGGGAATAGCCTGCTCTAGAAGGCCTTCCAAAAGACTAGGGGAGTGGGGGCCAGCCAGATCTCAGGGGAGAGGGTATTCCATAGGATGGAGGCCATTATGGAAAAGGCACACTTCCTAGGTCCCACCAGATGACAACATTTAAGGGAAAGGACCTGGAGCACATTCTAACAATGGCAGAACAGGCAGATACCCTCAGGGAAAGGCAGTCCCACAAATAACCTGGCCTGTGGCATGCAGGGCTTTAAAGGTGATAACCAGCACCTTGAATTGCACCCAGAAAGAAACTGGATCAGCCACAAGTTGTAATAATGCTTGTCATGAACAGTTACCAGTACTCTTCTGGTCCATGGGCTCATGAGATACCCGGCACTTCCTGGAGGACCCTGTATTGCCCAAAAGGTAACCCAGTTAATGTGAATGAGCTGCCAGAAACACCAGTAAGAAGGTTTGATTGGGTTAGTGGCTTGGTGTATAGTGGGAATAGTACCACCGACCAAAATAAAAATGGTAGTATTTCTCAATAGCAAACAGTGTTGGAAATGTGGTACAACTAAAGGACTGCAAATTGTAGCAATATTGTTTAGCAACTTGTTAGCCAAATTTTGTAACTTAACCAAAAATTCATAAATGTCTTATGTCCTCTTTGGAGCATGGAGATCCAGCAGAGACAATATTTTGGAAATTACAGAATAAATATGCTTTGAGATTACCTGTAAAGAAAAATCCAGCATTAGCCAGCAAAGCAGGCTGTATCTCTTTGCAATAAAATGGCCAGTTGGTGAAGGATTCAAGTCTTGACTCCATTTCTTTGTGCTCATTTTTTACTTCTAGAGAATTGTCCTCTGGATTCTGTACTCGAACATCATATTTAGAGATGTTACCAACCTCTTTGCCTAAAATAAATTCGCAGCTGGACCACTGCTTCTTATGTTCTTCAAAAGGTGACCTTCCAATATGTCTTGCGAGCAAAACTAATCCACAGCAAAAACACTGTATTGCAGACTTAACATTGGTGTTATAGAAACCAGCTGCAGCCATTTCTGAGGGCGCCCAAGTCGATTTACAATTACTAGGTAGGGAGAGGAAGGTTTTTAACCTTTTGGCTTCACTTCTCATGGTAGAATTAAACCCTCTTTGTAGTTGCTTGCGGATTTGCCGGTAATCTAGCTCCATTTCTTCAATCAGCAGACTAAAATTAAAATTCATCTGAGGGTAGAAAGCCTCAAAATAAGAGGGATCTAGCTCTGAAATGTTACTCATATCTGCAGAAGTCTCTTGGGTAGCCATTCTATTAAAACAGTAAACAAAACAAAAGTATAAGTCAAGAAACCATAAATGATCTGGGCTCTGAATTTACATTCTTCATTGCATAGAGTGGTAATAATTATGGTGTTTGTTATTCAGGTTTACTCCAAGGACCGCAGTGCCATCATCTTGGCCTGTGGTCAAGAGAAAGTAACGTGGCTGTGCTATCACAAGTAGTATCAGTAGTTTTAGTACATGTTTAGGGCATAGCCAGATTGATTGATTGATTATGTGCCATCAAATCATTTTCGACCAGCAACCACATAGATAGATTTTCTCCATGCAATCTATCCCTAACCTGTTCTTTCAAGTCTCCCAACAGTGCACTCATCGCCACTGTAACTGAGATAGTCAGATAACAAGATTAAAGTATTATCCACCAGTCCTCGAGGTGGCAGAAATTTAGACTAGTCTAAAATTTGCTGCCCTAACAGCTGAATCCTATTTCCAGGATGGTAAACAGTGCTGTCTTTACAGTTTTAATTCAGGACAAGGAAAACAACCAGTGGCTTTCCTTCCCCTCCAACTGCTAGCTGGAAAAATAACTACTAGTCTCCGCCCTTAATATGTGCTGAGGAGTGGCTGGGTGAGTGAATGTTGGGTTTAGCCACTTGTCAAGTTGCCCAACTAGCAGACTGCAGGAGCAGAGGTGCTCCATACCTCCAGTTTGCTCATGAGACTATTTCTGAATACAGGTCTAATGGAGCTCCCCTTCTGTTTCATCCTGTGTTCATTCTTTGCTGTTGCAATTTTTCAAAAGCACACTAGAGCTGTGTTCAGAATTAGCCTAAAGGATTGGTCACAGACATGGAGGAGGGTTTCCAAGGAACATCCGGGGAGCTCCTGCCCTCTTACTTGCACCTGTCCTCAATACCTGTAGGCTAATAGGAATGGAAGAAAGGGACAGGGTGAAGCCATCAATCATGAACAAACTCCATCCTTGACTAGCACTGCAAGGAAACAGCAGAACTGCCAGTGAGTGTCTGTGGTCAACAGCATCCAGAAGTAGCCCAAGAGCCGGTAAGAGGATAGTGCTCTTCCTTGCAAAGCAATAAAAACAGTACAAAGTACAACCATGTGAAACCTTTCTTGGCAGAAGCAGTAGAAAACCTATAATGCACTCACTGTAAGAGAACCAGCAACAGAGAGAGGGCAGACCCTGCTTTCAAAAGAGCACCAAATCTCTGTCTAAAAAACAGGCTTAGCCTCTTTTGAAAGGGTACTCTATGGCCTGACACGCACTTTGGAAGAATTCAGCATTCCAAAGGAGATCCGCTGCTCTCAAGAATATTGATTGGATATCCAGACCCTAACCTGGATTGTATATCGTTACCTCGATCTTCATTGGCAGCAAAGCCAATGCATTGCCTTTAGAACAAATTAATATCTTCATGGTGCTGTATATTGTTTTCTTCAGTAACTCAGCTAGATATTTTGCACTAGCTGTAATTTCCAAACAGACCTCAGGTAAGGATGTATAGCATATTGCAGTAGTCCAGTATTTGGATGATTGGAGCGTTGTCCAGAAATGGCCACAGCTGGTAAACTAACCACAGCTGGGCAAGTCTCTCCTTCCCACAGAAGCCACTTCCACAGACCCTGATGGCTCTAAAGCACCCGTAAGACTACTGGATCGGTCTTTATTTCGCAGAGGCTACAAACCCATCCAAAGCCAGGGAGTTGCTCAGGCTTTTGCTTCCTCCAAGGATATTATGCGCCTGCACTTGAGGGAGGCTGGCCCTCAGGGTCCTCCACCAGGCCACCGAAACAAACAAAGTCTTAGGCAGGGGATAGTCAATCATTCACCCGAGGTCAGTTCCTACTAAACAGGAACTGAACTTCCTTCTTTCCCTTTTTGAGCTATCAGAAAGACCCATGTAAAAACTCCTCTGTCTCATTTCTCTCGTTATGCTTCTTATATAAGAAGCATAGAAGGGTCTAACGTGTCCCAGCAGTGTGGGGATAGCAAAAAGAAAAAGAAAAAGAAAAAGAAAAAAACCATAAAAGAAGAAACATCATTGCAGTTTCTTTAAAAAGAAACTTAGGTTGATACAGAAGTAGATTTTGTGCATATGTATCTCTTTGTGTGTGTTCACTCACAATTTTTCTTGTTGCTTGTTCAGTACAAAAACAAATTTATAGGACATTTTCTTAGGGTGGATATAGATGAAATGCCACTCGCAATTTAGATTTGTGTGAATGGCTTAAAAAAAATGAATAAACATAGCGCTAATCCAGATCAGACGCTATTGCCACCTTTTGGCTCCTTGCTATGATACTAAGATCAGGATTCTAGCATTGAGAACTTGCGTTCTTACCAGTTCAGGCATCATTATTCTCTTGACATTCATGTAAAACACTACAAATTAATATGGCATGTTTTCTTTCCCTTCGAGTTTGAGCTGCATAATGAGTGAGATGGGTGGTGACAAATTTGAAATATAAATAAATAAAAATAAAATAATCTTGTGAAACCCACTGTTCATGGGATCAATTAAAGTTGAGACTTAATGAGGCTAAAGAATAGGCTGGGATAGATATGCGATATTGCAGTCGAGCCAAACAGAAACAAGAATTTCACTTCCAAAAAGAAGTCAAAACAGACAGGGAAAGGGACAGAGAGAAAAAAGTGAGGAGGAAACACAAATGCAGATTCCTGTTTCTTATTCTCACTATATTCTTTGACTCCATATTAAATATCTAATTCATTCTCAAATAGAGTTCAATTGAGGATTGGAACTTACCTGTTTCCAGATCCTGATTCAAGGACAGTTTGCAATGAGCTGCTTCAGGAGAAAAAATGTTTCCCAGCCTGCATAGCAAAAAGGAGAAGAGAAATCTCTTCCTTTGCACGGAGGGGGAAATGAGAAAAAAACCTGATCTTCCTCAATTGAGAAATGTATCTGTGGAAAATAAAAGCAAGGGCAAAATAGTTTCTGCAGCAAAGTCTTGTGTAAAAATGACTTCATTGCTGGTTGGAGTGAAGCTACAGAGATTCTTAGATGAAATTGATTATCTAAATCAGTGGTTTCAAACTTTTTCAGGCCACAAAAAAATTCCTGGAACCCCAATCAAGAGTTATAGTGTTAATGATAGAAAAGTGGCAATAAAATGAAAAGTAAACTGTTTATTGTTAATGCCAAATACAAAAATAAAACTTGAATTTTATCGGGATGTGTTTGGGTTAATGTTTTAACTAAACAAATCAGTTTCAATGACAGGGATGTAATTACTTTTCCTTGGATAAAAGTTCATTATATGGAGCAACTGATGTTACAGGTAATCCTTGCTTAATTAGGGACCTGAACCTAATTAGGACACTAGGGACCAGAAAATTCATCGTCAAGGGGACGGTCATTAAGTGAGGCATCACATGACCACACCCAATTTTACATTTTTGCAGTGGTTGTTAAACGAATCATTGTGGTCATAAGTTACTTTTTTCAGCACCGTCATAACTTCAAACAGTCACTAAATGAACGGTCATTAAGCAAGGATTACCTGTATTTGTAAACCAAGATAATCTAGATTTAGCCTATTTCTATGTTCATTTTTTGTTGCTGCATAGAGAGAAAATTTCTTACAAAAATATCAGCATAAGAAATTTCAGCATTTGACTAGCAATTTCAGGATATTTTTTAAAAAGCCATACTCAAACATTTGTAAGTTCTGAATAAAGAAATGTTGATGAAATCAGTCAAATTTAATTTTAATTTCTGAAAACTTGTGCCAGAAGCAGCAGTGATATCAGCAGCCCTGAAATTCGTTTTCTCTTTTGTTTTCACCTTTTTCTGTACCATCTGCAATTGTACCAGTATGGTAGCCAATGATCCATAACTGGAAACATGTTCACATTATATGGCTATTAGGCATAATCAAAAAACATAATAAAAATGTATACATATACTTAGGGGTATATATGGCGGTTAATGGCATGGACTTTTTCCATTGTGAATGCCTGGCTGAAGCCACTGAAGCACCCATCTTCCTGCCTTTGCAAATCTGGTTTAATTCCCACACAGCTCAATAAGGCTTACTCCTAAGTAGGTTGGCACAGGATGTCATTATGATAATCAAGCGGGCCTTTGGGGACATGTATACACATATGCACAAATACTGTACTGTCTGCAATGTGGAAAGTGAAGAGAGAGGGAAGGACTCAGTGCAACTGCTCTTACACAGTTAGAAATGCTTGTTGGAGTTTGGGCAGGCAGAGAGTCAAGTTTTGTAGGCGTGCACGTCATGAGAAAACAGCAGCCAGTTGTCTCCTGTGTGGAGCACTTGCAAAAGCTGGTGATGTAGCAAGTGAGAGGGGAAGAACATCACTGAGGCAGGAGCAGAAGCTGGTCGGGTGTGTTCGAGGTTTTTTTCCTCTTAGTTTCTTGCAGAGTTTTTTCCTCTCCTCAGTCCTGTGGAACCCATTTAAGTCTTTGTGAAACCCCATGTTCCACAGAACCCTGTCTGAAAACCCCCAATCTAGATCCCTTTCAGTCAGGATTCAGCCCAGGGCATGGGACAAAAACAGCCCTGGTCATTATGGTGAATGGCCTTCATCAAGACCTGGAGGGTAGGAGTGTGCCCTCTTGGTCCTTAGGCCTCCCAGTAGCCATTGATATCATCAACCGTAGTATCCTGCTTGATTGATTTATTTTTATTAAGTCACTGGAGCTGGGTACTATTTATGTACTCTGATAACAAAAGTCAAGATTTTAACAGTGTCTATGCCTCAGATATGCCTAATGAAAATAAAACAAAGCACATTTAAGTTTTATTTTTTATATACAGAACATATGATTAGATAAATTACAATAAAAAATGAGTACACATTTCTGCAAATAATCTTCTGCTTTGCTCCTAAAACTATAGCTAAAGGTATGATTGAAACAAAGCTACAATGGTGTCTGCAGCAGGAGGAGCAAATTATGACACATGTGCAGAGATGTAATTGTAAATGCCATGATTAATGCCGAATATTTGATGTAAATATGTAAATACATAATTTCCATGAGAGCCAGTTTGGTGTGGTGGTTAAGGTGCTGGCTTGGAAACCAGGAAATCTAAGTTCTAGGCCTGCTTTAGGCATGAAAGCCAGTGGGGTGACTTTGGGCCAGTCACTCTCTCTCAGCCCAACTCACCTCACAGGATTGTCATTGTGGGAAAATAGGAGGCAGAAGTATTAGGTATGTTCACCACCTTGAGTTGACATATACACAACAATTACATTATCACACGTGTGTCATCATTTTAGTATCACCTTGAGTTGCTTTGGACATTGGGGAGTCAACCTTTACTCTAGATATTAACAGATCTTGTTAACAGGTCCTAGATTGATTTAAGAGTAATTTTTAAAATTAATTTAAATTCCCGGTCTCATTAATTAAAATCACACCTCTAATATAAGATTCTGCATAGAAACATCACTTTAAATAGAACCTATGCTTATACAGGACAGTTTTCTCTTCTGCCAATGGAAGCTAAAGAAGAGTTGGGCATTTATTAAACTTTTCATCTTTAAAACTGTAAACAATGTCACAGCAAAATACATAGCACTTTAAAACTATTGACATGGAGGCACAGTGGTTCCCTGGAATCAATCTCAACTTTTTCCTACACTTAATGGAATGGATGAAGGGAGCTAAGAAGCACAGGGGCTATCACAGAAAAGAAGCTTCATGTTCTCTAAGTCCAGACATAATATACAGGTTCATAAAAGCAACTGCCATCAAGTACTTCTTATTAAGTGTCAGATTATAGCCTTTATAATTTCAGAAATTATATTTAAGAAAAGTGACATATAAATAAGATCCATAGTTTAATTGCACATGCCCAGTTTAATATTTTCAAGATATAATTTGGCACATTATTCCATAAAATTCCAAAAGAACATTAACAAAAACATACACAGGTAACATACAGAATTGTGTGTCCATGAATATCTCATAGAATGGGTATGCAAAATCATATTTACATAAGCCTCCAGCTGACTCATCTTCTTTATCTTTCTCTTTAACTTAATTTGTTGAAGATGTTTAGTGGAACAATTGGTGAGGATTCTCAGCTCACGGGAATGTATAAGAAATAATATTTAATTAGAGGCATCAAGTGCAGGGAGGAGCAGGATGGCTGTGAATGCAACCCGGACAGCAGTGCAAGGTATCATGAGCAAAAAGATCACATTCAACACAAAATGCACTATGACAGACTTTACAAATATAGACCTGAGGGAAAAAAGGAAATTTAAAAGTTACATCTCAGCACATCATAGCATTGTTAATAAGATGGCAATGATCTCATTTGCTTTTTAAAATTTTGCTAAGCAAATGATAATATTCTATTTAATATAAGCAATAATTTTACTACATTATAATGAAATCTGGCTTATTCCAATGCCAAGATTGAAAATAATTACTTTTAAGGCCTAAAGTCTAATATGATATACATATGAAGTCCCAAAAAAGATGTTCCTAAAGCCTATTTGTACGGACATAAAATAAATATAGAACAGTTTATCAATTAAATTAAATAAATACTTACATGGTGATCTCTGATTTCCCCCTGGCATCCCTGACAATACCTATTTTAAAAAAAGTATTTGCAAAGTTCTATTAGGAAACCCATATTAACCTCATATGAATCTTTTTATTCCAATTTACTACCAGAATTAGAAAAGAACTGGTGCTGCCATTGTGCTATTAATAATGCCATATAATCCCTTTATTTAAAATAAATGCAGAAACAGAATACAGTGGTTTCCATAAAGAAAACTTTAACAACTGTTAACTGTTAAAGGTGAACAGCCCTTTAGGGATTCACAAGTTCCAACCAACTGTGTCCCACTGCCTGGGAAGAATGCAGTAAAAGGCCCTCCCTTGTGTACCAAAAGAGTGGAACTCTACCTCAAATCCTAAATTAGTCTTAGAAACAGTAATAAATGAAGAATCAAAACAAATCTCATCATCTACTGAAAAAAGATAATTTGCAAATATTTACTTAGCAGTGAATATGTTATGTGTTTTATACAAGAGGCTAGTTAAGCACTTAACTAGAAACATTAAAGGATACAACATTAATCTGAAGAACACAAGCCCTGGGATTTGGACTGACGATACCAAGTATCTTTTGCATACCTTTCCCCCATAAACTGCTCCAGTGGGACTTCCTCAAAGGCATCCAAAGGAAATAAGTGATGATACGATCGAGCCAGATGTGGTGCAGACACTAGTGTAAGTCCTACATAAAATAAGTTTTATTTATATTCAAGCTTCTGTCCCTCATCCCAAAATAGTATGTCCAGTATATAAAAGCAGTTCAAGTTTATTTTTATCCATGTAACACTGCAAGTGAGTAAGGTGAAGCCCCAGATCTTATTCTGATTGCCTAAAAGGGAACTTTCTGAAGTAAAAGTGTGATCATGAGCATATGCATACTGAATTCCACTCTTGACAGAATAGCCACAGCTAATCTAATATCTGTGTTTAATTATCATGATTTATAGATCAGTCTAATTTCAGTCATAGTTGGTGAAATGTGGAATTCATTCATTCAGGTGTTATCCATTCAGAATGTCTTATATGCCCTGCACACAGCTAAGGGATTGTTGATGTTTCTATGAATCATGGCAGATGTAGGTGCATGTGGACTTCCCATTCTAGTAAACTTAACTTTTTAACAGACCAGTAACACTTTTTAAAGTATTATTTAAAAATACTTACACAGAGATGTATATTACTATTAAGTCATAATTTCTACTCAGCACATAAAAAATAGGACAATAAAAACTGTAATCATAAAACTATAATAGTCCATTCAAGTATCTCAGAACATATTTGTACTCAAATTTCGCAATACGCCAAACTGCAAAAGATCAATTAGCTAGAAGTGTTTTGATCATTAATGAATGAACACTCATTAATGATCATCATAGATAAACAATAAACTGCAATTTTGAATACATGAGAAAACTTTAATCAGCTCTGTGATGTCAATTTCTTGTTGTATTAGTACTTCTAGATGCTGCTCACTTGAAACTATTCTGCATTCATTCTGTAAACAAATTGCTTCTACTTTAAACTGCAGCAGAATCTTTTACCATTGTTCAGACTTTAGTAGATTAGCAATATTTGAGTTGGATTTTTAATCACTCAAAGATTAGTAGCCTACTTGGAACCTATGTAACAGCTTAAAAGTGTAATTTTTCTAGGGTACATGACACATTTGAAACAACTGAAACTTAGATTTTATTAAAGGTTATGTAAGATGGAGGAAGTGCCATCTAACTATAGTAGAAATGTTGCAACTACTTTGTGGCAATGAGGTCTCATCCCTTCTTGTTTCTAACTATAAGAACAAAAAAGGAGAACATACTATTATGACATACTATGGTAGACATGTATAAGTGCCCTGATACTCACCACACACTTTGCATTCCACAGGGAGCTCACAGTATTTGGCTCTACACTGGGGACAGAAATATCCTCCTAGTGTAAGGCCTGGATCATTACTGTTTTCCAGATGCCTGCACAGAAACATAGATTGTTTCCTGAATAGTTGTGTTGAATGTGCTTGAATTATTTGAACAAAGTGGAAGGAAATATTATATTAAGCTTCCACAGGTAATATCATAATACTTAAAGAAATTGCCATACTTAATGAAATCATAACTATTAAGGGTTTCCATTTTACACTGCATTTTTCCAGCAGTTATACTGCATTTTACTGGGAAAATATCAGTGTCCTGCAAAGGATAAGATGCTAAAAAAGTATCAGGATTGTTCTCAGTTGCAAAATAATAACTGAATTATTGGCAATAAATACATCTGAAGAGACTTATAAACCTTCAATTCATTTTTAAAAAAATATTTATATTTTTAGAATGAATAAAAGGGGGCTTTGGTGAAAGCCAATTATGCTTGAAATTTAAAAATATGTAGAAAAGGGCTACATCATAAAAAATGTATTTGCAGTTTTCAATAATCACTTCCTGTTTCTGATAGCTGAAAAAGCAAGACTGAGTTTGCCTATTACATTTACAGAGAAGATAAAAAAAAACATGTATCATAAGCTGCTCAGTAATCTGACATACCTTAAGATTGCATCCTATGAAATGCAACATTTAATACCATCACCTCTTACTTACGCCATGCTAAAAGATGGTTTTGCATCCTGATCAGCCATCAGTGCAATTGTGTGCTGAGGAAAGCCTATGTAAGAAAAAAATATTTAGAAAGATTGACGCGGTCCAAGTTTGCATTCAGGCAAGATATGGGGCATAACATCCTATGATTAGGAAACCACAATAGTTCATGTTCCAATTTATGCAAATTCTGAATGAACAGGAGCATGCAACTTCTTTCAGTACAGCCCTTTCTTTACAAAAGAAAGGACTACACTTGGTACACATGATTATACATTACACATGGTAAAATGAGCTACCATGAAGACATTACATGCTGAATCCAGAAGCAAAAGGACATGGCAGAATTTTACCTCTGAGTTTCCACAGTATGGCCTGCACTTCCCATGTTAAATAAACAATGGAGTAAACAAAGTTGTATAGAACATTTATGAAAATGCTGTGTGTTCAATACTGAACTCTTAAAAGAATGCTTACCCATTCGAATAAGAGAACTTTCAGAACTAGAACTGGCTGGTGGTGGACTGACATGATGCATCAGGAGTTCCTTATAATGGCTTTCATCTAAAATAACATGGTAAGTTCCTGCCATACAAAAAATAATATGGTAGAAGTTACATCAACTGCCAGCAGATCTGAGCAAGCTTGCTTGATTGCCTGGGAAGAGTGAGAACTGTCCTCCTATAGACTTGTAAATACGATTCTTTGCAAATAAAGAAGCTCTATAAAAATGAGAGGTACTGTTTTCTCCGTTGGTCATCAATGAAACAGCTATAATAATTTAACTGTGAATAGAAAGACTTATATCAATTCTATTGCAATCAAAAAGACGCAGAAAGACCTGGACAAATCTGATTGCCAGATGCAATATATAATTTATAAAAATCAACTACTAGGGATTTTTCACCTTTTTCACTTTATTAAAGTTACCACATGTTCCTTATTATCTTTTCTTGTATTATCAGAAAAAATTAAATCAGTAATCTAATATTTGCTGCATGGCAGTTCAAAAAATACATATTTTAAGTTCCTTGGAGCTACACTGAACACACTTTCCATCATGCTGTTGCTGTTGTCTCAATATCCTCTATCCCTCCAGGTAGCAATAAGCCACCAGAGGCCCAGGGCTGCAATCTGGCCCCAAATCTCTCTTTGCAGCACTCAGCATGATTTTCTGCCAGTTTGATGTTGGAAACACTATAAAAAAGAACCCTGGAGAATAAACATTAAAATAGCTAACATGGTTTAAAACAAAAAAAAGTCCATAATTTCCCTCTAAAATGAAAGGAAATAAAACTTCTTAAATCACATCACCAACCTCCTTGCACTATACCCCTCCCACTGCCGTTGTCAGACACCCAACATCTGTTTAGTGTTGCCCACAACCATCAAAAGTTTTGTCAGCCATGCTTCAGATGCACAAGAGGAGGGGGAATTAGTTTTGTGAATATTCTCCAGGTTACTAGAAGTTCAACACCCTGGAATATAATTGATGATATTGCAATAGTATTTTACAGTACATTGGTTACTGAACACAAACCAGAAACACATTAAAAGTATGTTAGAGAATGGTTACAAATCAACATTCTTTATATTGCATGGTCAAGAGAAATACAAAACTTAAAAAAAAATAAAAACTTTCTATAAAATGATTTTTGCATCATTTTCTTTGGTAAAAATCCATATATACTTTTATGAATTCATTATATATACAAGCATACATACCACCAGTTTCTCTGGCAAGCACAGTGCAAACTCGAACTTCAGCAGAAAGGCCAATAACAGACACTCTGATCTTAACTGATTTTAAGCACTTTGGATGAAAAAAGACAAAGAAATGAAAAACACACACCACCAGAATGTAAAATTATAAAAGGAAAAAAAAAACTTCCAATTGTTATGACAACCCAATTATTTATTTAATTGCCAAGCTGGCCCAGCATTCATTTACCATTAAAAATAATAAAATAGAATAAAATTCTGTACCTTAATTAGATCATATATATTTGAAGGATCGCATGTTGTTAGGCTGCTGAGTATTACTAAAACTTCTCTGCTTGTATGTCCTGGCATGTGCCTAAAGACAGTAAAATATTGATTTCTAATTGTTACAAGAACAAGATTCAAATACTTACATTTATTATTTTACTGAATATGTGAGGAGTCTGTTTGCAACTTCATTGTAATCAGATCATTAAGGTTTTTTTAAATCCTTTCTTACTGAAAGAAGCAGATGCAAGTTTCTGATGCAGATAAACAAACCTGCACATATATCTAGTTTGAAGAAAGTGTGTGTATACAAGTGTGCACTGTTTAGTTTGAGAGTGATAAAAGAGATAAAAACACAAATGAAAAAAATCATATGGGATTTTACAATTTTCCAAAACCATTAATAACAAGAACAATTCTGTAGAGCTAACACAGTCTTATTTAATCTCAGCAATCATACACACCTTCCAGCCACAAAAGTTGCCAGGATTTCCATGTGTTAAAATCCAACAGAGCTAGAGAGAACAAGGTTGGAAAGGCCATTCTAGTGTCTTTATATTTATAATCTACCAAGAACAAATTAAGGCAGGCATTTTGGTATGCAGGCAAGACATACATTTGCCCAGATTGGATTTAACAAGAAACTATGATTTATCACTGAAATCAAAAGTCAAGAGAAGAACCAGAGCATGTGAAAAAATGAAATAAATATTCGAAAGTAATTAAACTTTTAAATTCAAAAGTAATTAAACTGCACTGTCAATTTTTAGCCCTTTTAAGATTAATTATAATTAGTACAATCTCTTACTGTTATTTTAAAATAACATTCAAAACAAAATTCACTCTTACATTTCCAACATATACTTACTTTAATGTCTGGGTGGCCAAATTTAAGGCATTATACAGAGAAGGCTCTCCTAGACAGGTCATATCTACAGCTTTTTTCAGAGCCGTTATATGTTTCCTTGGGTTCCCTACGAACAAAAATTAACCTGTCATCATAGATTAGTCTTCTAGGTCACTCCCAGGCTACGAAAAATACTCCCTTGGGAGCTATATTTGGCTGTCACACTCTCTGCCTTTAGAAATTAAAACTGCATTTTAATGTACACGTTGTTACAACATCAAGTGCATATAATATTTGTATCAAAAACAATGGCCATTTCAGGAAGAAATATAAAATATGAAGATGAAGAAATATGACGAAACATAGAATCAATACCTGAAAGCTCAGTCAGTTTTTCAGCTCTTTTACTCTTAGTTACAATGATGCCAATCTGCAAGAAATTTATCTGTGGTTAATAGGATTGAGCAATGAACATTACATCTGAGTAAAAGATGTGATTATATTTCGATAACAGGCAGAGCAGGAAAGCTCCACATACAGAACACTATTGCCCCTCCTTGTATTACGATAGGTATTGCTGGGAAAATAAAACAGTTATTACAAAATATTTAGTAAAATGCTTTATGAAACATTTTGTAGTCTGCATATTTAATTCCATTATGTATAGGAGTTATTTATTGCTTAATTGTGCTATAAAGCCATGGGCTCTGATAATGCAGATTTCAGAATCCTAAGGAATCATTGTTTCGCCCCCCCCCCCCCTTTTTTAACTTTCTAGTTTATAGGCTACAAAGCAGGCTTGATAGATGCTGCCTGATGAAATCAGAAGCCCAGGAAGAAAGGAAATCAAAGTTAGAACTTCAGGATATTATCAAGCACTGCTTCTGCATAATCCAGGAAAATAAATAGAGAAAGATTAATTACATTTATGTAGATTGCAGAAGCAAGCTGTTTTTGGTCATTCTAAACAATTCCAAGAATCCAGTTGCAACAATTGGGAAAAAAAGAAAGTATGCTTGCTTCCTCAACTCCAAATGGTTAACTAATCTCTCTCACTTTACCAAACATTAGAAAAAAAGTTAATTACAGGAATGGCTGCCCTACATAATTTCAAATCCTACATGATCCTTTCTTCATATCTTCCATCATGCATTACCTGCTCCCTTACCCAATAACAAGTGTTACTACAGAATTAACATCCACTGGAGCTTTGATTTTTGCCAGGGCAGAAATGAAAGTTATGCTAGTGATTTTTAATCTTATTTTAGTACAACATACATACCGCTTAGACATTTGTTTTGTACTAGAATCTTTTTCCAGGACTCCAAAGGTTATAGAGTTATATTTAAGACAAAAACAAAGAGAACTCATTTTTGCCATCAGTGTTTCAAAGGAAAGTGTATATTTAAACAGATGAAGGTTTATTTCTTTCAGTAGCAACAATTCTGAAACTGTATTGTTTTCAACTGTGCACATACCTGGCTTATAGGATTTTGATCAAAATATTCTTCAACAAAATATTCCAGTAACTACAGAATGAGAAACATTAAAACAATCTATCAAATACTATTTTATATCATGCAAATGTATTGATTTCTTTGTATCTCGTTATAAAAATGCTCTTCAAACTAATTTTTTAAAACATAACTATAGCGGTTTAAAAATATATCTAGGAGTTATTAGCAAAAAATACTACTGCGTCTAATCATTATATTTATGAAAATAAGCATACTTCAAGGGTCAGCTTCTTTTCAAAAATTATGTTCCCAGTTCTACACAGCCCACATATTTAGTTAAAAATGACTGTAAGTGGAATTACTGACTGCAACTCTCATTGAATTTAGCAGGACTTGAAATTGAACTGATGTGTTTATAATTGCCTTGTAAAACTGCACTCCTGAACACATTTTCTAGGGATTAATTCCCAGTGAAATCAAAGGGATTCCTAATATGCTTGAGATCAAACTGCATGCTGATTCACTGAAGCAAAGCAGGTTAACATATAACCCACATGATGGAAAGCTGCTACAATACAGTTACCTTAAATATATAAGTACCAATTTCAATAGCTTCTACAGGTGAAATTCGAAAAATTAGAATATCGTGCAAATGTTCATTTATGTCAGTATGGCAACTCAAAAGGTGAAACCAATATATGAGATAGACGCATTACATGCAAAGCGAGATATGTCAAGCCTTACTTTGGTATAATTGTGATGATTATGGCGTACAGCTTATGAAAACCCCAAATTCACAATCTCAGAAAATTAGAATATTACATGACATCAATAACACAAGGATTGGAAATAGAACAATATCGGACCTCTGCAAAGTATGAGCATGCATATGTACTTAGTACTTGGTTTGGGCCCCTTTTGCAGCAATGACTGCCACAATGCGGTGTGGCATGGATGCTATCAGCCTGCGGCACTGCTTAGGTATTATGGAAGACCAGGATGCTTCAATAGCGGCCTTCAGCTCCGCTGCATTGTTCGGTCTCATGTCCCTCATCTTTCTCTTGGCAATGCCCCATAGATTCTCTATGGGGTTCAGGTCAGGCGAGTTTGCTGGCCAATCAAGCACAGTAATCCCATGGTCACTGAACCAGGTTTTGGTACTTCTGGCAGTGTGGGCAGGTGCCAAGTCCTGCTGGAATATGAAGTCAGCATCCCCATAAAGCTCGTCCGTGGAAGGAAGCATGAAGTGCTCCAAAATCTCCTGGTAGACGACTGCGTTGACCCTGGACTTAATGAAGCACAGTGGACCAACACCAGCAGATGACATGGCTCCCCAAATCAACACAGACTGTGGAAACTTCACACTGGACTTCAAGCATCGTGCATTGTGTGCCTCTCCATTCTTCCTCCAGACTCTGGGTCCTTGGTTCCCAAATGAGATGCAAAAGTTGCTCTCATCAGAAAAGAGGACTTTGGACCACTGGGCAACAGACCAGTTCTTTTTTTTTTTTTCTGTAGCCCAGGTAAGACGCTTCTGACGTTGTTTGTTGTTCAGGAGCGGCTTGACAAGAGGAATACCACATTTGAAGCCCATGTCCAGGATCCGTCTGTGTGTGGTGGCTCTTGATGCACTAACTCCAGCCTCAGTCCACTCCTTGTGAAAGTCCCCAACACTTTTGAATGGCCTTTTCCTGACAATCCTCTCCAGGCTGCGGTCATCCCTGCTGCTTGTGCACCTTTTTCTACCACACTTTTCCTTCCACATAACCTTCTATTGATGTGCTTTGATACAGCACTTTGGGAACATCCAACTTCTTTTGCAATTACCTTTTGGGGCTTTCCCTCCTTATGGAGGGTGTCAATGATGGTTTTCTGCACAACTGTCAGGTCAGCAGTCTTTCCCATGCTTGTGATTCCTACTGAACCAGCCTGAGAGACCATTTAAAGGTTCAGGAACCCTTTGCAGGTGTTATGGATTCATTAGCTGATTAGAGTGGGACACTTTGAGCCTAGAATACTGAACCTTTTCACACTACTCTAATTTTCTGAGATTGTGAATTTGGGGTTTTCATAAGCTGTACGCCATAATCATCACAATTATACCAAAGTAAGGCCTGACATATCTCGCTTTGCGTGTAATGCGTCTATCTCATATATTGGTTTCACCTTTTGAATTGCCATACTGACATAAATGAACATTTGTACGATATTCTAATTTTTCAAGTTTCACCTGTATCTTGACAGAACAGGGAAAACAATAGTGAGCAATTTACTATGTTTATATATTTCACTTTCCCAATGATCTATTATGTTATTTCCTACCCTCCACTTTCAGTAGAACAAATCTGCCAGCTCATAAAACTAAGAAATGGTCACTGTTCTATGGTCAACAGTAAGAATTTGGGTCTCCAGTCCAAACCCCACATTCCATTTGTTATACAGATTTTGAGCTATTTTGAATTATTTAAAAAATGATTACCTTTAAGGTACAAGTTAATCTATTAGGTTTTAAATCTTGATCTTCCATTGTTCTTGATCCATCTACTACTACATACAGGTGGCGCATCTGAAAAGATTTTTAAAAGAACAAACAAACATAAAACCAATATTACCTATACTATTGTACAGGTAGTCCCTGGGTTAAGAACGCCCAGGTTACAGATGACCCATAGTTAGGAACAGAACCTACCGTAGCAAAATTTGGGTTAAATACACAATGGTTCGAGTTCATTACACAATACTACTTATACAGTATTATACAATAATACTGTTCTGGCCTACATACAAATTTGACTTAAGGACAGACCTTGGGTATGGAATGCGTTCTTAAACTGGGGACTTACCTGTACTCAAAAAATATTAACTTTATGTGGAATGTAACCTAAAATGACAAAATATATTGGTTTTCAAAATGGTTGATTCTTTTGCTGTCATTCCTTTAATGCAGAACTACAAATGCAAACCTGCAATAGACTTGTTTAAGATCCACTGAAGTCAAAGCTCCACTGAAAGCAAAGAAACTAATCCTGAATACTAAGCATGAAGTTCAGACTGCAGGTATCACGGACAGATTTTGTGAGGGCTCACCCTAACCTCTTCGCCTGAAGCATCATAAAATACACCTGAACTTGTCCAAGTAATTTATTACTTATCACAATTAAAGGTAAATGGATTGATAATATAACTGGCCCTTCCACACTGAAACCCAGGCAAGAGGCTGCCATCCCAATTTTCCTACTTCGTTTAATATGTAAATTCAATTTAAGCAATTTTACTTTAAGCAAAAAGTTTTTGAGGAAATGAAAATATACCATCCCAAGTCGAACTTGTCCATGATGTTCAAAGGTTCTATAAAATAAGAAATAATTATTGTAATGGTTCACGTTGCATGGTCTGTAGGTAAGCTGTTCATATATTTTAATTTGTGCATTTTCTAAAGGATAGATTCCAAGTAATTCATGCCTTGATCATTACCCACCTGGATTACTGTAACACATTCTATGTGAGGCAGCCTTTGGAGATTAACAGGAACCTACAACTGGTTTAGAATAAGGTGGCAGGACTGCTGGAGGGTCAGTTCCATCACTGCAGGGTAACATTTCTCCTGAAACTACCGCATGGGTTACCAGGTCCAATTCAAAGCACTGTTTATGTCTGAAAAAGCCTTAAACAGCATAGCACCTGGTTATGTCAGGCATCATCTTGACAGAATCAAATCTGTCAATCCAGTGAGAATAACTTGGCAAGGAGTGAATTGAATACCCGTAAGAAAACAGGCCTTCACATCTTGGAACTTTAGCCCCCAGAAATTCATAAAGTTCCCTCCCTCATGGCATTTATAAGATTATTGAAAACTGGAAAGCTGAAGTAACACATTTCCATCAGTACTATAGAGCTTTCTCCTCCTATCCTCCTCTTCACAGAGGGTCCCACATCCCTTTGGAGCTGTATTTGAGGTGCATGGGGAGGTTGCATCTCCTAACGTACCAACACCCATATTCTGCCCTAAGGTTTTAGTTACTGATTTTTTTTTTTGAGATGTACTTATTTTAATTGTTGTTTTTTTAAAGGCTGCCTATGCATTGATGATTCTGAGCAGTTTACAAAAGATTAAAACAATAAAAACCAACCATACAGGGAGAAACAAATCAGATGTATTACACTATTGATAGTGCTTAGGAGAACAATATATAAAAGTAATTCAGAGTCTGCTGGAAGAGCACATATTAGTTCCTTCCTGAAAGCCAGCAAGGTGAGGGCCACATGGACCTCAGGGGAGGTAACATTTCATAGGACAGACATGGCAACAGAGAAGGCATGTCTCCTGGGTCCTATAAGGTGCCATTGTTTAAGTGATTGGACCTAGAGGATGCCAAGTTTGTCAAATCTTATCAGACAGGTAGAAACATTTGGAGAGGCAGTCCTGCAAATATCCAGCCACTGTACCATGAAGGGCTTTATAGATGACCACAAGCTCCTTGAATTGCACCTGGAAGCCTAATGGTAAACAGTGCAGCTCATGACAGAGTGGTGTTACATCATTGTACTGAGGTGTACCACTCACACCACTGCATTCTGAACTAGTTATAGCTTCTGGGTGGTCTTCAAGGCCAGCCCCATGTAAAGTGCATTGCAGCAATCTAGTCACTTGGTGACTAAGACATGAGTTACTGTGAGAAAAGCCTCCCATTTCAGGAACAGACACAAGATTTAATGAATTGTATATAATCCTGGAATTTTAAACCGAATGAACAGCAGAATTAAATTTCTTAAAAACAAATGTTGAAAGTTAAAGATGCAGTATGTAGAAATCTGTAAATAAAATTAATTTGCAGAGAAAAATTAATTATACAATTTACTTGAATAGCTAAAAATTTATGTTGCTTAAATGATTCTGAGTAGCTGTATTAGGCTACATTCCATTATTTGTGCTACTTACTTCAGAAATGTGTAAACAAATTGCACCTTAACAATTTTCTAATCATAATGAAATGCAGAAGGTAACACTACAGGTATATAGTTTTGTGTGTTTACTCATATATAAATCACATCAAATCAACTGATTTGAGACACAAACGTAAAACAAATCACACATATCTATATGTTAACTGATATTACCATGTCATTTTAACTGGTTGTTACAAGAATCTGCTATCTACAAAGTATACATGAATTCAATTTTTTCCTCCTCTGTCCAAATCTCTTAACCTTTTTTGTCATGTGACTTCCTACTTATTCAACGTTAGTAGTGACTCTCTACCTGCTTAATTTTAAAAATCACTCTCGAAGCCTTTTTCAGCTGAACAATGGGGTAAAATATTTCAAATAAATAAATATTACTAGGAGCATATTTTGGAGTTTTAAAATAAAGCACTAAAGATGAGGACAGTGCTACATTTCATTTATCTGACTGGATATAACTTCAAACAAGGGACAGCTGAATATTCCACATCCAAATGGAATGAATTTAACTGCATTTAAATTCAAATTACACACTTACAAAATTATATCAATATGGATTTATTTTGAAGTACTATATTCATTTAGTGCTTACCGTTTCCGCTTGGCCTTGAAGAGAATATCTTCTATAGTCGCTTTTAATGATCCAGATTCATCTTCTTTAAGAACTTCCCTAGAAGCAAAAAGAAACAAAGAACAGTAAGAATGCTATAATGTACATACAGCTGGACATCACGTCTTTTTTAAAAAATGGAGGAAAAACTAAGTGCTGAAAAGGCAAACTTACCATGTTCTTTCATAACCCCCTTCCCATCGTTTGGTTCTTTCAGGTTCATCATCCATTTCTTTGAGCCAATGTCTTCCTAGTTAAGAAAGTAACAAAAATAATTATCATAATCTAATTAAAAAGATTTTAAAACATTGTACTGATAGCTCACACACACACACACACACACATATGCACACACAACACATACATACAATGATAGAAAGCTAATATAACCACACCCTGAATTGTACTGAGGACTAAATATATGTGGCCGTGTTCCCCTTGATTCAGAAAAACGGTTATTTTCAGTTTAGTGTGTATCTGCTACATGGAAAGCATATAGTTCTTAAGACTTAATAGAGGCCACAAAATTCACTGTCACCTTTCATATCCTTTCAATCAGAATTTTGCTAATTTTGCAAATTTGTTACTTTAACAAATTAGTTTACCTGTAGCCTTTGCATCAACTCTTGCTACCCTTTCCTTTATATATGAAAACAATAACTGCATTCTTCCACACATATATGTGGTCTTCACCCATGTTAAACAAGTTGTGCAACCACTCTATAAACAAACTACACCTATATTTCTAACATTACCTGAGTTATAGCATCTATAACTGCAGCTTTTATTCCTTTTCTCACAGCATTTATGACTTACCTTTTCACCATTTCCCCCCCTTGGGTACTAACAATTAAGCAATCATTAACAAGCAATCTTGCATGTGCTTTTTTTTCTCGTCTAGAGCATTTTTCACTTCATCAACCCAGCCAGCATCCTTTTTCATACTTGGATTAATATAATTCCACACACTTCTGTGGCACCCTCTATCATAATTCTTTTCCTTGCATTCCAAGGAACTTCCACAACTTTTTTCTATTCCTTCTGTTGGGAAATCAGCCAGTTATGTTAGCATCACTATTCTTATACATCTTATGCATTTGAGTTAATTCACCATCAAAGAGACCAACTTGTGAACAATCACAAATTTCAGCTAGGTTTTTAAACTTCTGTCCCTAAGTCCCCAACCCTTTACCACGTACATAGGAAAAATAATTACTTTTGACAAGTACATCCCTGGAATTTACTTAACTTAGAGGGCAATGTGTTAAACTTTTTTGACACATCTTATTATTCATAAAAGTTTATAAAATCACAACGTAAAAATAAAGAAGTATACAACCAGTAACTTTAAAATGTGATTTGATTAGAGGTAAAGACGTGATAACCGGATTGCGCGCTGCAAGGAGAACTTCAGAAACTGAAAACAACGCAATACTTGTAACACCAAACACGAGACCAAAACTTTGACCAAAGACTGCTACAGTCGAAGAAAAGCCAGTCTCTATCATGTCTGATGGGGAAGGTTCACTTTCTAGGAGCGGTAGGACAAATTTTAAGAGAAAACATTTTGCACTCACAGCGATTCTCGGCTGCCAGAAAGAGTAAAAGAACCCGGAGAGGGAGGGATTCTTCAAGCCTCCTTTTCTTCGTCAAAATCTGTTTGGAAAAACGAGGAGACGAACAAGACTGCCTCCCTCCTCCCCGAGAGAACTGGCAAACAACCGAACCAGCAAAACCGCGTCCCCTCTGATTCGGTCCCCACTTTAAATATTCCGGACGCAGCGCAAAAACGAAGCATAATAGTTCCGCTGAAAAAATACCTCGTGATAGAGGGAAAACTCCATAGAGGTACAGGAAGTATGGTATTACCTCTTTGTCATTAACCTGTGGCTTTGAAAGGCTAAAGGGGGCCTGCTGGAGGAGACTTTCTATAGTACCCTCTTGTTAGGGAAAGAATTCTGCTGAACCGAAAGGGGGTTGTTTTGGGTAATTCTAGCAAAGATATAATGAGTGAGTAAGTGATGCCGTGACCGCCCTCTCGCGGTGCCTGGAGGCTGTGAGGGTCTGGATGGGGAAGAACAGGCTTCAGCTGAACCCTGGCAAGACGGAGTGGCTGTGGGTTAATGTCTCCTCTGTGTCCGGGACATTGTCATCGTTGGTGCTGGATGGGGTGGCACTGCCCCAGACAGACCCAGTGTGTAATTTGGGGGTCCTCCTGGACTCACAGCTCCTGCTCAAAGAGCAGGTGGCAGCTGCGGCCAGGAGGGCTTTTGCACAGTTTCCGGTTGTGCACCAGTTACACCCTTTCCTGGATCAGGATGCCCTTCAAACGGTCACTCATGCCCTTGTTATCTCCCAGATAGACTACTGCAATGCACTCTACATGGGGCTACCCTTGAAGAGTATCCGGAAGCTTCAGCTGGTCCAGAATGCAGCCGCGCGAGCAATTTTTGGGGTCCGAAGAAGGACCCATATAACACCTTTGCTCTGTGAGCTGCATTGGGTACCGGTTTGCTTCCGGGTCCAATTCAAGGTGTTGGTTATCACCTTTAAAGCCCTACATGGCATGGGGCCAGGCTACCTGAGGGACTGCCTCGCCTCCACAATCTCAACCCGTCCCACCCGATCTCACAGAGGGGGCATGCTCCGGACCCCCTCAGCAAAAGAACTCCGATTAGCGGGGTCCAGAAGGCGGGCCTTCTCTGCTGTAGCCCCCGCCCTTTGGAACATCTTGCCCCCGGAGGTGAGACAGGCCCCCTCACTCCAGGCCTTTCGGAGGGATTTGAAGACTTGGCTCTGCCATCTGGCCTGGGGCGGGGAGGGAGGATGTCAGAAATGGGGCCTGGTGTGGCCTCTATTGGCCTCTTGGATTTTTTGATCTTTTTTCTATCTGTGTAAGTGTGGTTCTCTTTTTATAACTTTTAATAACTTTTAATTATGTATTTATGATTTTAATTTGATGTAAACTGCCCAGAGTCCCCCATTGTGGGGAGATGGGCAGGGACAAGTCCACTAAATAAATAAATAAATGAATAATCCAATTCTGAGTTTTGGATTTTTTTCCCCTTCTGGGATCAGCACAGCATCGTTCTCCTTTTCGTTTTTTTGTGCAGTACTTATGCGTATGGTATCACTAGACCTTGGGTGGGAGCAACCATAAAGAAATGGCGCAGGTCATGAATTGCAGTGCCATTGTGACTGGACACAAGTGTATCCCCGCTCCCACCCGCCACGCTGCTGCAAAAGTTATAGCAAAAGTGGAGGACCGGCTCAGCTTGCCTGAATATTTTCCTTTCCATTGGCTAAAAAGAAAAAAAGACAGATTCAGAGTGTCATCTTATACCCATATGTTGACTGTGTTAAGTACACAGAGACCTTAACAGAGCATTTAAGTCAAGAGCATGGCTGATTTCTGAAGATGCAACTGATTGTTGGATTGATTTGGCCTGACACGGAGGGGGCAATTTAAGGAAGACGAATGGGTATGTGTAGGCAGGGTGTGGTTCAAAAGCCACACCATCTGCCTCTTACAATAATCTGTACCATCAGTAGTGGAAGGTTGTAGTAAACCACTCTTCCTCAGCCTCAGGTTGCTTGACTCTACCCCTGCAATTTGCAGTTTGGAAATATGGGTTATACAGTACTGTTGTTGGACTTTCATAGGTAATACTATTTTTTAATGTTTGCATTGGGAAAGGGATAACAGACTTTTTAAGGGAGCTATCTAAAATCCTGTGATTTTCTGTGATAAAATTCCATTAGGAATACTTAAAAAAAATATTCCTAAGTGTATAGCAAATTGCCTATGAAATGCAATATTAATTTTAAGCAACATGATGATCAGGTGCTCTTAACTGGTCAAGGTTTGAGGGACATTACGTTGATCAGTGCAGAAGAGAAAGTTTTTTTCCACAACACTTTTGGAACTGAAACCTTATGAAAAAGGGCTCTTAGTTTCCATCATATTCACTTGTTTACATTTGAAAGCCAAAGAGATAACACAGACACGGACAGTCATGAATGTTCACACATTTCTCTCACACATCATCTTTCCTTCTTTACATTTGAAAACCAAAGGGATAACACAGACACAGACATCCATGAATGTTCACACATTTCTCTCACACATCATCTTTCCTTCTTTACATTTGAAAACCAAAGGGATAACACAGACACAGACATCCATGAATGTTCACACATTTCTCTCATTCAGACATCCTGTCTCCATAAGGGTTGAGGCCATAAAGACAAAGGGGGCGGCGGGTTGCCCTGAACTCTGACTAGTAACCAATATGTCATCAGGAAGATAAGTTTCCCCCAATAATGAGGAGGATCCAAAACTTATGCCAATTTCAACCAATCATTTGTTGATTGCTGTATCTCTTTGTAAGGAACATGTATAAAATGGTCTTCTTTGGGCGTGGAAGGGGGTCTCCTCTGCCTTAAGGGGAGACCCCAGCTGACTCAATTGGCTTACTTTCAATAAAACTTTAAAATCTCAGCTGGTACTTTCGTGTCTGATCTTCTGCCGGACTGAATCCTAATTGGGGAGAGTCAGAAACTCTCAAATTTTGCTAACAGAACCATGACTATTATACTACAAACACGTAGAAATATCTGGATACCCATTTGTTCTGTTTGAATTCTGACATTTCTCTAAGTGGGATTTATTGTTCTGAGGTTTAGTCTAGTTTGGCAAGGATGATTTCCTGAGGTTTGTGTATGTTTATCAAATATGTGTTTGTGTAAAATTGTGTGGTTTATTTTAAACCACTCTTTTGACTTAAGTAATAATGGATTTTCTCTAGAGAACTATATGTATCCCTTCTCTAGGACCTTTTCAAGAGATAGTCCCCACTGGCTCTCTTTCTGCCTCTGCATTAGACACACATTTCCTAAAAGCAGTGATTATTACTTCTATTCTTAAATATAATCATATGATTTATTGTGGCAATCCTCTCCACTGGGCGTAACCAAAACTGCACAAATGTGTACTGTATTGTGAAGGACAGTACTAGAGAACAGTCATTTTTCAGAATGTATATAGTTTCAAAGTTTCAAAACCCATACGTTTCAAAACTTAGAATAGAATTTTTATCCCATGATTGATGTGGGATTAACATTTCAGGCAAAAGATTCAGGAAGTTCCTGAGATAGAAATTTGTTCTCAGCTCTAGTAACAACACCTCATACATTCTCAGTCCCTGAGTACAGAGTGTGAGTGGCATCTTCATAAATTACATTACGGTGGAAATTTGTAAGGTATTAAGTATTTTATTATTAATATAAAGATATTAAACTGGATGCAGGGGGATCTTCTGTTTAGATTATGAGTATGTCCAATTGGCTGCATTGGAAACTCAGAAGTTGTACTTTCCAAATTGTCAAATACAACCTAATTCACGTTAGCATACCTTCCAACCAGGACTGTATGGATTGATAATTTTCTTGATCCTTTCAATTGCCCAGTTACTGAACTCATCAATCCTTTTTATTTTTATTTTTAATTTTTATTTGACATATTTAATATACACAATTAAGGAAATACCTTTAAACTTGGAAAAAATAGAAACCAAAACAAAAAAAAAAATCCTATTTTGCATGACAATGTGGTTTAACATTGATGAACAGTATTTTGCTTAAAGAAAAATGGTTTACACCTCTTAAGGAAGCCTGATTACTGAAGGTGAAGTTTGTACTTGGCCTTCAAGTGGTATTTTGGGAATGACATTCCGTAAAGAAATTGGTAGAGTCAGAACAAAAGTGAAACTGGATTTAATTTAATTCACACTTAAATATAATCAAATGCTACTATGGTTAATATAATTACTCAGCAATCATTCAGTTAATAATCATCCTCTTCGTCACAGTAAAAATTACAATTTTCCTATGTTTTTGGTGACTCCATCTAATGCTTTTGGACCTACATGGAGCCTTGGGACTCAGGTTATATACCTCTGGCTGTAGCGGCTAATAGCTTACACTAATCATACACTTCAGTTTTAATATATGGCTCTGCAACTTCAAAGCAAACAGATCTTGTCATCATCTAGCTCAGCCATCATGATTGTATGGCTCAGTATAATTGTGGGCTTATATAGATCTATCCATCTCTTCAGAGGTTAAATAAGCTAATTTAAATAATTTAAATTAACTAAATAAGCTAATTTATGCAGGAAAGTTTAGGGGACTGTACCACACTTTTATGAAGTTGCAATGTTTTTGTTATTGCCTCTGTTACACAAATAACTGTCAGGATTGCTATTCTTGAATAATGAAATGATTTAAGGGCAGAAGAAATAAAGGAAAAAATAGAAAAGTCATGATATAAAGAAAGAAACTTAAATAAACAAGAATGGAACACAAACGTTTGAAAAGTTTTTAAAAATCCTGAAAAGTAGTTCAGTCATGCTTGAAACAGCTGACAAAGTATGTTGTATTTAGAAAGTTGCAGTGCAATTTGGCACTGGAGGATATTACCATCAGTCTGTTGCCATAGACAGATCACTCTTTGGTTGCCTTCTGCCTCACTGGGGCCACCCACCTCCACAAGGAGAGAGGGCCTATTTGGCTGGCCCGCCCCAGGCAACTGACGGACCCTGTTGGGTTCCAGAGGGACCTTGGGGTTTTTCCCAAGGACCTGTCAAGCAGTGTGGCCAAGGCCTTGGCTGCAGCCTAGAATAGGCATGTGACAGAGGTCCTGGACAGGATTGGTCCTATGCGGCCTCTCTCTATGCACCAATCCCAGGGCGCTCCTTGGTTTTCCAGAGAGCTCCGAGAGATGAAAAGCCAGAAGCGATGCCTAGAGCGCAGTTGAAGAAAGACAAAGAGCAAATCTGACCAAACACAAGTAAGAACCCATATTTGGGCCTACATCATGGTGATAAGAGCGGCAAAATGTCACTATTTCTCCACTCATTGCGTCTGCCGATAGCCACCCAGCAGCCCTGTTTAGGGTGACCTGCTCCCTATTGGGGGGTTGGGGCCACAGGATTATCTTCAGGGCCATGGTGAGGAATATCCACGCTATCTGGCAGACAAAGTCACTCAGATTCACTCTGAGTTGGGAGTCTGACTGGGAAAGTCCTAATGAATTGCCCACGGAGCAGTCTTGTGATGTTATCTGGACTGAGTTTGATTCTGTTGCACCTGAGGAAGTGGACAAGGTCCTTATGTCTGTTAGTCCATAAGGTTATTTGTTTGTTAGATCCTGGCCCCTCCTGGGTTATTAAAGCAGCCTGGGAGGTGGCCACAGGGTGGGTTCATGTGGTGGTTTCAGCCTCTTTGAGAGATGGGGTGGTCACACCAGCCTTGAAGGAGGCGGTGGGACACTCCCTCCTCCAGAGGTTGTCGCTGGACTCTTCCCTGTTGGAGAATTATTGGCCAGTTTCCAATCTCCCCTTTCTGGGAGAGTTGTGGAAAAGGTGTTGGATGACTGCTGCAGAAGATCTTGGAAGAAACGGATTATCTGGACCCGTTTCAGTCTGGCTTCAGGTGAAGTACAATAGAGAGGCAGTGTTGATCACACTTGCTGATGACCTTTGGTGGAGCCAGGATGAGGATGGTGCATCCAACCTAGTGCTCCTTGATTTGTCAGCGGTTTTCAATACTATCGACCACAGTATCCTTCTGGACTGGTTCCTCAGTGGTCGGTTCCAGTCAGTGTTGATTGGGGGAGAGATCATATTCACAGCCCCTCATGTGGGGTGCCTCAGGGCTCAATGCTCTCCCCTTTCCTGTTCAACATTTACACAGATGCTGCACAAGCTGTCAATGTCTTGACCCAGTGTCTGGAGGCTGTTCAAGTCTGGATGGGGCAGAACAGACTTTGGCTCAATCCTAACAACTGAGTGGCTGTGGCTGTTTGAACCCCTTAGGTTGGGGATGTCACCATCCTTGATTTTGGATGGGACTGCACTTCCCCAGTCAAGACTGGTGCGCAACTGGAAGTCCTTCTGGACTCGCAGCTACTGCTCAAAGAGCAAGTGGCAGCTGTGGCTAGAGGGTCTTTGCACAGGTTCATTTTGTGTGCCAGTTGTGCCCTTTCATCGATTGGGAGGCCCTTCAGACAGTCACTCACACCCTGATCACCTTACACTTGGATCATTGCAATGCACTCTACAGGGGGCTGCCCTTGAAGACAGTTGGTTCAAAATGCAGTGGCGCGAGCACTAACAGGCACCTCTCAATGTGCCTATGTATCACCACTGCTAGGCAAAGTGTGTTGGCTGCCAGTTGGCTTCCAAGTGCAATTCAAGGTGCTGGTTATTACCTATAAAGCCCTGTATGGTGTAGGGCCTGGGTATTTGAGACCACTTGCCTTCTCTGTTGTGGCCCCCACCCTGTGGAACAGCATCCCCCCAGAGATAAGGATGGCACCCTCTCTTCTACCTGGCTTTGGTATCAGGCCTGGGGTTGATGTTTGTCGTTTAATGGCTCGTTTTGTTTTGTGGGTTTTGTTAGCAAAGTATTTTAGTCTGGAGCTCGGTGGCCAATAAATTTAAATAAATAATAATGTTTATAAAAGCTGTTACATATTTTGCTAAAAGAAAATGTACAGATACATGAGCAAGCAATAAGATATTTGAATGTACATTTAGTCATTTGAAACAATAGCCATCTATCCTGGCCTGGCAAGTAGAGAGGAGATATCTTCTATTTTGTTTTAATTTCCCAGATTTCTGGTGAAAGTACAAAAGTATGATAAAGCTTCCTGCACCACTTGACATACTTTAATGTAGGCAAAATATACACATTGGGAAGTTTATTGTACTTGTTTAGAGAAAGTATATGATAGGCTTGAATTATGTGATATATCAGATCAATATGGAATTAAAGGTTGATTGCTGAATGCAGTAATAATAATATATGATGGGAGTAAATGTGTGTAAGAATAAAAGGAATGCTTAGTAAATGGCTCAGTACTGAACAGAAAGACAAGAATGTGTAATGTTCCCTTGGTTGTTTAATGTATTTATGGATAAATGTACGAGGAATGCTTGTGGTGACATTGGAGGTGTACTGGCTGGGGACATAAATCTACATGTACTTTTGTATGCAAATTATACCATGTTGTTGGCTGAGAATCTGAATGTTACATAAATTGTTGTTGTTGTTCAGTTGTTGAGTCGTGTCCGACTCTTCGTGACCCCATGAACCATATCGCGCCAGGCCTTCCTGTCCTTCACTGCCTCCCTGAGTTTGCTCAGTTTCATGCTCATTGCTTCAGTGATGCTACCTAACCATCTCATCCTCTGCCATCCCCTTCTCCTTTTGCCTTCAATCTTTCCCAGCATCAGGGTCTTTTCCAAAGAGTCTTCTCTTCACATTAGGTGACCAAAGTATCTGAGCTTGAGCTTCATTATTAATCCTTCCAATGAGCAGTCAGGGTTGATTTCCTTTAAGATTGACTGGTTTGACCTCCTAGCAGTCCAGGGGACTCTTAAGAGCCTTCTCCAGCACCACAGTTCAAAGGCATCAATTCTTCGGCACTCAGACTTCTTTATGGTCCAGCTCTCACAGCCATAAATACATACATAAATTGTATGATCTGCTAATAATTTGACAGTTGTTCGACAGTGAACAATTGCAAGTTATGCATATATAAATGGCAAAAAATTGCCCCCCACATCATCTTGACTGTTTTTTAGTATTTATGTACAGGGTTGTTTTATAGTTGGATTTTAATTGATTAATTTTAATTATTTATATGGTATTTTTTTTAATGGCCTGGGTTTGTGGTTTTAATTATGAGCCACCCAGAGTCATCTGTTGGGGGAGATGGGCAGCATACAAATTTAAATAAATACATACATACATATAGCATGTTGATAATATGCATACCTTGTTAGACAGATGAGATAATGAAACTGGCTTGTACCACGAGCCAAGCCTATGGACACATTGGCACCCCCAGGCACTAGTTTGATCTCAAGAAGTAAACCAACTCACTGAATTCATCTAAAATGCCAAACAGCTTTTCATTTATTTTAGTAAAACAAACAGTGTTACTCATCTGTAAGTTTTACCTATGTTGACTCTGAATTCTTCCACATGCAAGGGCTATGCTGAGTTGAGATCAGTGCTATGTTCCTATGTCTTCACAACTCTGTGGGACTTCCTAATGTTTCTGCAAACTGAGCTGATTAACATTTGGCTCAACTAGTCCAGATAAAATGCTGT
Organism: Liasis olivaceus; assembly: GCA_030867105.1. Lineage (NCBI taxonomy): Eukaryota > Metazoa > Chordata > Lepidosauria > Squamata > Pythonidae > Liasis > Liasis olivaceus. The sequence continues at coordinate 227,788,251 of CM061348.1, read as the reverse complement.
GAAGACAGTTTTGCACATTTGCTTTGGGAGCTGTGGCAGGATCTTCCACCATCCTACTCATGAAGCCAAGATGCCATGGGAACTTCAGGATTTCCTGGATGGATTTTTCTCCATTTATCCTGGCTGTTCTGAGGAGCCATTCTCCTGTACAGAGAATGGGGCATTTCCACCCCCCATCATGAAAAATGAATGCAGCAAGAAAGGAGTAAGAATAAAGAGCCAGTTGGCTGCTGTTTTCCATGCTTTCTCATTGGCCAATTGGAAGGAATGCTGTTTGGCTCAACGGGAGGACAGAACAGAGGAGAGCTGCATTGAGAACACTAATGTAGTCCTGCAAAATGCTGTAGGGGAAATAACAGTGAAGCTGGTACCTGTGTGAAGTGCCCTTTACCGCCACCTCAATTCCTTAAGAATGAAACATGCTAGAAAACAAATTAAAACGCTTGTTTATGCATTGACAGTTGAATTTTATTGACATTGTATCATACAAATTACAAAATGCAATCCAGTCTTTCAATAGACAGTTACTGCATTCTAGTCACATATATTTAAACACAATTTCCATTGTTGAGAAGAAAAGCTGACTTTTTAAATTTTATTACAATCCTTACATAAATTGAGATGAATCCAAACTTAGTTGCATTTCAATCTGTGGAACTTATTAGTCATCACTAGAACCTACTGATCTCAATAAATCTTTTCAAATACGGTTTAACAGACCCTGCAGGGAACAGCAGCTTGGACTAATAACTTCTGGTGTCCTTTCCAACTCTATGGGTCTATGATCAAAATTGCTTGAAATCCAGTGGCTTAGATCATATACCTCTGCTAATTGTATGGCGTGTACTCATGGAACAGACTTTTATTCCCCAGCATCTGTCCCCGCCTGCAATCTGTTCCAAAGAATTCTGGATGCAGCCATTGTCAGGGACCTAAAATCAGGCAGTTTTAGGGATCCTCCAAAAGGAAAGAAATTCCCCAGTTCCAATCATGAGGTACATTACTGGAACACAGCCAAATTGAGTGCATATGGTTTTTCAATTCAGTGCTTAAAATTTTTCTATCACCAGCAGGGTAAGATAGCAGCACCAACACCCACTGAATTATCACCGGAGATAATTGCTAAAAGAGTGCCTAGGTTTAAAACTAACAGAGAATTAGCAGTACAAAGTTTAGGTTCTTTTGCTTTACAGTACTTGTTTTCCTGGTAAATATTATATTATTTAATATATTTTTAATAATATCAATATTATTATTACATTATTACAACATTAAATGTATTACAGGTAGCCCTTGGTTAATGATGGTAATTGGGACCGGAATTTTGATTGCTAAGCGAAACAGTTGTAAAGCGCGATGTTACATGACCACATCACTTAGTGATGGCACTCCCTGTTGCTGTTGTTAAACAAGGATTGTGGCTTGTTAAGCAAGTCCCAGTCAGTTTGCAAGCAGACCAGCAGGCAGGTAAGGCACATAGCATGAGCATGGCAGGGCCAGGGGTGGTTGCTACTGGGTGGGGGAGGGAGCAAGCAACTTATCAGAGCATCTTGCAACTTCCCTGCTGGCTTCCCTATTGACTTTGCTTGTAGGAAGCCAGCAGGGAAGGTTGCAATTGGCAATCTTGTGACCCTGGGACATTGCAACCATTGTATGTGTGAGCCAGTTGCCAAGTGCCCAGATCTCAATCACATGACTACAGGGGTGCTGGGGCAACCAGAACTTCAAGGACCTGTAAGCACCACTTGTTCAGCACCATTGTAACTTCAAACAGTCGCTGAACAAGTGCTCATTAAACAAGAACTACCTGTAATGTGAATACATTTGTTTTTACTTTTGTTCTGTCATTTGGCCATAATATAATCTGTCCTTAAAGAGCAGTCTAGATTTTTTTGGCAATTTAAAAGGATCGAGTTAATTGTGCATACAATATCAGAAATAAAGCCCATTGATGTGGGACTTCCTATTAAGTTTGTATAGGATTGCAGCTGCTTATATAGTCAAATATAACATACAGGCATTTTTATAACAGTTGGACATTCAAGTCAAACATACTATTATTCAAAATTATATTTCTGTAATAAAATGATACCTAAAATACAAGTTGAGATTTTAAAAGAATAAATTTACATTCAGTTTCACATTATCAATATATCATACTGGCTGATCAACAATGGGTCCAGTTAGACACCATTTAAAAGTAAAGCCTGTTAGTTTAATATTTACAAGTAACCTAGATGTACAAAATTGGTTGAGAATAAGGGAGGAAGACAGGACTTTCAGATAAAGAACATAGCTTATACTATGGAAGGTACAATGTCAAAAACATTTATCAAATATTTCTGAAATTAAGATTGTAACATACTGATAAAAATGGAATATGAGTTATCAAAAACAAGGAAAGCAAAAACTCAAGATATCCACTGTTGATCTTGATAACATAGGTGGTAAAATTCCTTGATGTAGTGAAACTATAAAAGATCCCATATACTGAACTCATATTTCAAGGTAAACATGGCACAAGTATTATTATGAAAGAAGTATATAAAAGTATGCAAAGGATCTCTCTTACTATCTGTTGTCCAACACAAACGTATCCCAGCTTAATGAAAATTAGCATTCTTATGCAGACCGATTCATTTCCTTCTTGTTATAACTTCTGACTGTCATAATCACTGACCATTCTTTTGATGTGGGACAGTTTACTCCTCAGCATCTTGCAATGTGCCTTTCGGTTCTTATAATCTGCTGACTAAGGACAACATGCAAAACAGTATAAATATCAAACATATAAAATTTAATGTGAAGGACACAATAATAGACTAATATAACTAATAATCCTGTTTTATTCCATAAAAATGGTCACAGCGGATGGCAATAGCTGGCTTGAAGGAGACTATATTTTTTTCATGACAGTAAGGCATTTTAATAAAATTAAATTGGCCTATATTTCAAAATTAATTAAGAAATTATATTTCCTACAGCCATAATAGCACAAAAAGTACATAAAAGACAATATGCACAACAAACTAAGGCTGTTTAGTTTGTCTTTACACTTGGCTTAGATGCTTCAGAATGCAGAGAAATCTGAAAGCAGCACATGCTGCAAATTATTGAAGCAACTAGGTCTATTTCTAGAACTGGGTAATCCCGCTTCAGTTGTTTTAAAAAATTACAGATAAGTGTTATGTTTGTGCTCTTGAGCATTCTGAAACATCTCTTCCAGATAGAATCCAAAGCATGGTGCAGCCTTAAACAGAAAAGAATAGCTCTACCTATGCTCTGTTCTAACAACAAAACTTGTGAGATAATTTGCATCATCCGAGAAGCAGCATTACAATTTTTAGAGTCTTGCAATCTTATACATATATCCTGATAAGTAATTCCTGTTTGTGTTAATGGAACTGTCAAGTAAACAGGCCCAGAATTGCAGTTTAAAAATCAAATTAAGCAGCTACATTAAATAAAACAGAGTTCAATTTTTTATTAATGGGATAGCACTCCCTTACAATGGAACATATGTTGTCTGGGATGTTATAGATCAATAGTGGGATGAAACCAGCTCAGGTTCTACTACTTTAGAACAACAAACTGACTCCAAACAGCAACAAATTATATTGCTGAAATAAGGAAGACTTGAGGTAACTAGGACTGAATTTGTGTTTGGAATAATTGTAAGTACCATCCAGTTCTGATTATTCCTCACCCTTTAATTCTAAATTTATGTCCCTGACATCTGGCTCTGATGGAGCTTACAAGCCTGAAATCTACTCACTCCTATTACAGATCTGTATGGACTGATTTGTGTTTTCTTGGCCAGGCCAGGCATCAAGAACTTGAATCACTTATTAGGGACAGAGGCAAGCAAAAGAAAAAAGAAAAAGAAATATTTGTTTGTTGTGGTTCTGATATCAGAAATTGAGAAGACCAAGCTAGACTGATACCTTCAAGGAAGACTACACTATTAATCACTGAACAAGAGAGCTATTTTTACATTTAGCATTATGCAAAGTTGAGCCCTTTTTAATTTTATAAGTTAGTCCACATAAGTGATCTTATATTTCTACACATGAGTATTAGTTCAATAACTTGTATTCAGTGAATCTCTGAATTTGTTTTATTTCCTGTCTTCTGTTCCTGTTGATACAAGGTCAATCACAATAGCTTTAACCATGGCAGCTTTTTCTATACATTTGAACCATCTCCCCTAGGCATGTCATTGCTGAACCATAAAAGGTTTTGATGGTCTTTACAACCACCATCTCCTCAAAGATGCAGATAAGGAATGCCCTTCCAGCTTTCCCTGTCTGAGGTGGGTTGGGGGCCAACTGTTAAAATAACAGCCAATAGCAATTAGCATGACATTTGTGTTATTGTTAAGCAAAGTGCGCTAGGAATACAGAAAGTTCTTGTCCTAAAAGGAGGACACCCAGGATTCCTTAGGCAACCCATCTGCATTTCCTATCAATTGTAAACTCTAACTATGAAAAGATCAAAATGTGCTTGTGCCCTTTCATTTCTCTCTGAACTCTATATAAGGTTTACTCCGATCAGTCTCTGTACTCTTAGTTCTTGAATTACAGTGATCACTGTAAACTTGACTAGTCTAATAAAGAAGATGGTCTGGACCTCTCCCATCATTTTGACTTATTTTTTAGGTAAATTTTTGCCACCATAGTTTGGTGTCACAAACCCCTGGTACTTGGAGAATTGGCTCTGAGGAAGGCACTTCTGCCATCTTTGGCAGGTCTGAAGACTCTTTCCCCAAGATTATCCTATCTATCTGGGATGTTTAGGAAATAGGAAGCTGCTACTATAATTAAAAAAAAAAAGTTACAGATAAGGAACTCATGCAGAAGCCTAGAGAAGAAGAATAAGGAAAGAAGAAAATAAACAATTTGAAATGTAAATGGGGGACTCTGAAAGGATCCAACAATGAACATTTAAAGTTATTTCTTAAACTGAGTTTTGCCACCACAGTTCTTAAAACCACTTACTGATTTGATATCCTTCAATCTGTTGTATTCATCAGCTGCAGCCTATGACAAAAAAAGACTCAGTGTCAAATTAGACAACCATGTAGTTGAAACTCAGTGCGTTAAAAGGTAAATTATTGTGGAGTTCTTGGAACCAAGCTCAGAGAACCCCAAGGACTCCACAGTTCAACCCTGAGCTACACATATTCGCCTCTATAGGTAAATTACTGCTAAATCTGTACATACTTTGAAATGATTTTTGAAATATGTACAGATACTTCAAAACATGCAGAATATAAACACCTCTTTAAAGCAGTCATGTCTTTTTTCAGGCTTTCTTGCAAGCCTGAAAGAAGTCACTGCTATTTAAGATTGAAGATACAGCCACTTTAATGAGCTGAATCATAAAAGCAGCTGCATCTTGCTTCGGGTTTTCAAGAAAGCTTAAAGATGAAGCAGCTATAGTGATACTGCACTCATACTCCCTTATATTCTGAAACACTTTTTCCTAGCAATTTCTGAAGTATGCACAGTCCTATTGATTAAATAAACATTTTTAATAGAAAAAGAGTAGCCTTCTCTATACTGATTCCTCAGGATTATGGGCAATATGCTCTTCAAAAGGATGAAGTACAAGATTTAGCTCAGTGGCAGAGATCAAGCTTTATATTCACAAAATTCTAAATTCAAACACTATTAATTCCAAATATGCCTTGAGTTAAAATGCTTAAGAGCTGTTAGGACATGCTAAGAATGAGCAATCTGAAACCCCATTTACAACCCCCTCCATTAAAAAAAAAAAAAAAGATTACAGAAACCTTTCCAATCACCATTCTAAGTATCAGCAACAAGGTTTCTTCTTCCCTCTCCCTATTCTGAAGTGGTAAACATGGTCATGATAATGTAAGATCTAAAGCAGAGTTAATACAGTTCTTTTAAAAAGGCCTCAAGCAATCTTCCAGAAAGGGAGGGAGGGAAGGAATTATTGCCCTACCCACTTGCGTAACCCTACTCTATACCATCACTCCATCCACTGCAACCCTCTTCCATGCTGATGTGTAACTCCTGGCTATCCAAATCTTGCATATCGCTGATATAAGCCACATTGAACAAGACAGAGCAATGCTCTGACTCACTCAAAGGCAGCCTTTGTTCCAATTACCTACAAGCTGCTGGCAATGAGAACATCAGCACTGGGTTGGATGGGCTAGTGGTCAAAAAATATAAAAAGACTTACTACAGAAACTTAGGAAGTTATGGAGACCACCACCAGAAAAGGCTGATCAGCAGAGAGAACGAAGAAAAACTGCACTAATAGAAAGTTATTTGACTTCAGGAGCACAAAGCATCTCCCTTTATAGCCATTGTTGAACAGTCTGGAAGGATGTCTGAACCAGGAGAGTAGTGAAAAGAGACCTCTTCACTACTTTCCGAGTGTGAGGTTGATCCTTAAGAAGGTAAGATTTTAATGCAGCAGGAAGGAAGAGGAAAAAGCAAACAATGACTGTAGAGACACGAACCTTCCTCCTGTGAAAGCTGACCTATTGAATACTTCTTACTTTGTTAATTCCCATAACACATGGATAACTTTGTTGTCTGAGCAAGTTTAAAAAGTTCCCTTAAAATGCTATTTCCTCTAAATCAGGGATATAGAATTTGTAGCTCTTCAAATGTTGTTGGATTCCAACTTGGACCAGCTCCATTCAGCTAGGGGCCAGAGATTGCTGGGGGGTAGGACTACCCATTTCCCTGCTCAAAAACTAAAGTACTTTTAATCACAGGCAGTCTTATTTTTAGATAAACTCCATTATTCCATGAAGTTCATCAGCATAAAAATGCTTGTAGCCATTTAACTAAGGGAAAAGTATGATCAGACTAACTTCTGGGAAACATTACATTGATTATAAACCTGCTAATGTGCTTTTCCCCAGGTCCTGTTTTTAAATGGAATTTTGCCATCTTAATTCTTCAGTATCCTATAAACATCTGAGAACAAAATAGCATAATGGTCTTCATCTCTATTATTGATTTTGCAATTGTTCTAAAACATGAAGCAATGTATATATTTCAAAAAACAAAATAGGAAGCTGTGAAGCAATCCTAGCCATATTAAATAAGCCTGACAGTGATTCACTCACTGAGTAAACAGTGAGACAGAGCTGTAAAAGATCTGGGTAACTATTATAAATTACTTCAGCCTATTTTCTGGAGATGACCTGAATAAAAAGCAGTTGCAACATCCTTAACTCTAGAACCAACTGTGAGGCGAACTTTTAGGATAACTTTAGGACCAACATTAACTACAAACACAATAATCCCTTCCCTTATTTAGCTTAAAGTGGCAATTACATGAATTATGTGTTTAGAATAGTTAAGTAAAGCTACTACCTTGTATTCTTCACTGCCTTCAATATAGTCATCCAGTTCTTTGTCAAGACGGGAGAGTTCTCTGCTGATCTCATCAAGTTCTGCTTGCAATTGTTTGTATTCTTGTAATCCTGCATCAAAGTCTCGCTTGTATGCTTGTCTTTTTTGGTCCGATGATACAGGTGGATACTCTCTAGATGACAAGCAATTTAAAATGGATCTTGTGAAAAATGGTTCGAGTTCATAATTATGGTCAGATTACACTAAAAACAAGATGGATTTGCATAAAGAAAGGATATCTAACACAGGAGCTAAATTCACCTTTCACTTTTGCTCTCTAATCTATATATAAACACTTAAGACTTAGTTGAATACCTTTTTCTGTTAGAACTCACATATGTACAAATGTAGAGTTTTATAATAAAAATCAGCAATTCCATATCTTTTAATAGCACCACGTTATAGTAGGGGTACGCAGCTTCTGTTAGTTTGAGGGCCACACTGCAATTAGGCAAAACTTGGGAGATAGCACTGGGATTTTAAAAGAAGAAATTAGTGTCTTGTTTGTCCCTTAACACTTCAGATTTGCCCCAAATACCTCAATCCTTGAAATGCTGTACTTGACAGCCTGCATTTTCTGTACCCTTATTTCAGTTGTACTAATATTAAATTGTACAATGTGTGTAATATATTGACTGAACAACAACATGTAATGACTAATTTGATTTTCTACCGGCAATTCTCAACTTGGTGTAGGTATCTGTGGTTAAGAAGGATTTCTACAAAACAAAGCAATACTTTACACTCAGATTGCACTCTCTTAACCCAACCCAAGGAACATTTTTTAAAATATTGACATGTTGACTAATTCACTCTGATGAAATGGCTAACACAAGGGTTTCCTTAAGCAACTTTCTATTTTCATAGTCACATTCTGACATCCTTATGTGGGTGGTGCTGTTTTAAAATGTATGGATAAAAATGAACTAGATAAATAGCTTAGTAAATTATTTACCAATGAACATACTATTGCAGGTTTCAATACAAGTGGTACTGAACAACTTGTAAAAATATGGACAGATATATTTCCAAAACGTAAAGCAGTTATGGCTTTCTTTTAGAAAGACTGATGTTTCTGATATGAAGCTTATTATATTTTGGCTTACACAATTAGTTTCATTTCTTTTTTTTTATCGTATTTATATACTGCACACTCCCAGCAGACCCAGCCCACAGTGGTTTCTAATAAAAACCAATCATTAACGAACAACTCCAGACATTATATGTCAAATATCATTTAAAAAATTATATAGTCAAAAAGAAAAAAACACATAATTATAATAAGAAAGAACAACAGGAAAACATGGTGTAAACATTGCAGGCCAGTTACAGGTAGTCCTCAACTTAGGACCACAATAGGGACTGGAAAATTCATTGTTAAGTGGTGGAGTTGTTAAGCGAGACATCACATGGCCATGTCTCGTGACCTTCCCTGTCAGCTTCCCCACTGACTTTGCTTCTCAAAAGCCAGCTGGGAAGGTCACAAATGGCAATCATGTGAATGCAGGATACTGCAAACTTTGTAAGTGCATGACAGTTGCCAAGCACCCAAATCACAATCACGTGACCGTGGGGAATGCTTACAGTCGTAAGTGTGAGGACTGGTCATAAATCACTTTTCAGCACCATTGTAACTTCAAACAGTCGCTAAATGAATGGTAGTAAGTTGAGGGCTACCTGTAGCAGATTTTAAAAATGCAGACTCTGTGGAGGACAAGCCATAGTATAAAAATTCCGATTTTAAAAAATGCTAAAGAAGAGGCAGACTGAAATGTCAGGGGAGGGAATTCCATCCTGCTGGAATCCCCATCAAAATTCTCACCATAATCCTATAATCAAATGTTGAAACATACAACTAGCATCTCAAAATAAAGTTGATGTTTTTGCAGTTTCAGAGACAGTACTTCAGTGCATAATATTTGGCTGTATCTCTCCTCACCATCCTACACTTATGCATAAAACTTTATATGTTGACATCATACTACACTACTAATACAGGGACTACACCTACTGATTTTTCACTTCTACTGAATTCCATAACCTTACAATATTGCACACATACTTTTCATAAAAGACTTCATCTCAATCACAGGTAAGAATGTTTTTTTTTCTTGGTATTTCATCCATTTCCTTGTCAAAATACTAGCTAATGATTCCTAATTACTACTGTGAGACTGAACCCCAAATCTTATTCCCTCCTCTCTCTGTAACACACAGATATCTCCCAGAGTTGCCAGGAGTTGGGCGGCATATACATTTAAATCATTATCATCATCATTATCTGTCTTAGACATTGCTAGAACTAGGATCCTCCACTCCCATAAAGACCTCACTGGCTATTAGTGCTATAACAACAGCCAAATAGGTGGAGTTGCAATACCTGTCCCAGTTCTCCTCCAGTTCATCACAAGACTCGCCACCAGTGATGTAATCGCCATTATAATTATCATTGTTAGCTCTCCTGGTTCTTCCTCTTTTCCTTTTCTGTGGGGGTTCCTTAGCTGACCCATTGTAACTGTTGGTGTTCACATACTGGGATTGCTTTAGGTCTTTTGTTAATGGAGCAACAACTTCAGGTACCCTGTTAAAAAATAAATATAATTAGTTCTCAGGTTCATACCAAAACACCAACAAGGCAACTGATAGGATTTTTTTTCTATATTATACAGAAATAAGTTGTCATACAAGAACTATGTTAGATGGATATACAGATGGACAACATGGCAGTCTTTAGTAACAAGCAGCATAACATTCTTGTTATCTGTATTGTTTAAATTCTGTATCTTATTCTGTGATATAAGCTGATATCATTTTCCAAAGATACAAATAATAAACAAATTATTGGTTACATAACTAATAATTTAGAATTGCAATTCTAATTCAGCCAGTAGACTAAGTTATTCCTCTGTTTTGAATTACCTAACAATAAAAAGTTAGTGAATGAACATTTACTGAATTGTGAATATGAATTAAATAAGTACAGTGGTACCTCGCGTTACGAACTTAATCCGTTCCGTGACTCTGATCGCAACTCGATGTGGTCACAACAGAAGGTAAATTTTCCCATAAGGTTCAATGTAAATACGGTTAATCCGTTCCGCCCTCTGAATTTGGTCGCACCACGAGGCAAATTTCCCCACTTTTTTCTTCAAAGCCTTATTCTTGCCAAGCCTGCTCTGCATTTTCTTTGGAGCCATGCTGACAAGCACACCAAAAACCTTCCAAACGCCACAAAACACACCACAAGCCTCACCGAATGTCTCCTTGCTACCGCGATCTCACCCACAGGAAGCTGCGACCACGTAGCAGCAGGGCAAATGGCCGCGGATCCGGTTTGTGGCTCAAGGCGGAGGTTGCACGGCGAGGTAAATTTTTGGGGCTGGAGCTGGTCGTATCGCGAAAAATTCATAAGGAGGGGCGTTCGTAACCCAAGGTACCACTGTATTTGAAAATATTTATATCTTAGAACACTGAAATAGAATGAAGAAGCACTAGGTGCCTGGTTGTATAGGCTTCTATAAAATTAAAACATAATTACTTGGCATTAATGACTGGATAAGTCACTTCCAAAATCTGAACGGCTAAATACTGTTGTTGCCCATTACACAACGGCCAGTCTGCATAGCCTCCAGCCTACAACAGTGTTTTTCAAACTTGGCAACTTTAAGATGTATGGACTTCAACTCCCAGAATGCTTAAAGTTGCCAAGTTTAAACACTGGCCTACAGTGACCACTTCCTGGGGCTAATAAGTTAAATAATTGCACACTTTCCCCATTACCATTTCTCTCCCTTTCCTTTGTTGTCTTTCTGTGTTATTTATAAGCTGATGAGCCACATGAACCAAGGATTTGGTTACTCTCAGAATAGCTCACATAAGTTTGTCAGGCTCAAGAATGAAAGGTTTATAGTATCTTTGTTCTCCTGTTAGAAATAATGTGTACACATTAAGTGGTCATGTCTCCACTATCCTAGTACGTGCACAATCAAGCTACCTAGTCTTCATAAACTAAAATAAGAGTGAGATATACAATCATATTTATTAGCTTTGGTAGCCAAGCAAAATGTGTGATCTCACAAAAGGTCACAGTCCTTTTAGTGCAACTTAATGCTTATTTGGAAAATGGTTTCATTGTAAACCCAGGTTAGTTAGTCCCCGATCTTTTTCTCTCTCTCTAGGGAGACAAGGGTAATACTTCTTTGTCTAATTTCACCCTGTAAATGCTAAGGAAAGGGAAATATTGTTTATTTTGCACTGTTCAAGTAAAACTGTCCAAGTGTCTTGGACAACCTATCATCAGAAGAACCAGCCTCAACCTTCCCTGTATCATGTAGATCAGGGAGGCAAAAAGTATGGTCTAGCGGCTATGCCCTTTCTGTGGCCCCAAGAATGTAACCATGCCCCACCCCAATGTACGTCAAAAATTTGGTGGGACTGAAGAAGCAAACTGGGTGGTTTGAAACTTTCAGGTGCTTAGGTACCTATTTCATCCCTTAAAACCCCTCCTAAAATGGGCATTGGCTATATCAATTAAAGTGCAGCACTTGACAAGGCCTGACAAATATATCAAAGACATAAATCTTGAACTGATGTAAGTAACATATTCCTGATATAAATGGTGCAACAAACCTGGAATCTTCAATATTTGGGATCAGTAGGCAAATCTGAAACATTTGGTTGAAAGGCACTCTAAAAACTGGTAGGGCAGATAGTAGGGCTTTCTGTTTACAAAATAGCTCCATGGTGGTCTCAAAATACTTCTTTATCAGAAGGCAAACTGGTATAGATGCCTCTTGGCAATAGGATACATGATGAACAAGTATCCCACTTGAAAGCCGATAACAGAAAACAAGAGAAAGCAAGCCAGTCTTGTTAACAAAAGGAAATATCTCAATATACCTGTTTGAAATATAAAATAACTACGCCTTGCATTTCTCCAACAATCCTAAACTGATGGTTCTCATTTAAATACTCTTGCAAAAATACTACTAGATTAAAAACATGGGAGAAAATGAACTAAGAGTCTTTCTAACTTTATCATATTTATCCCAAAGGAAGTCAAATTCCAATCACTCCCATCTCCAATGGAAGAGTAAACAGGAAAAAAAAATATAGACAAAAATCCTGTACATTATCTGTTTGGCTCCTCTTTAACTAATTTAGGGTTGTGAAGTCCAGCTAAAACCAATTCTGGACATTCTCTTTCCATAATAAATATGTGCACGTGAAACACTTGTGTTTGCATACTGCATGTGTACATACATATTGTAGACACTAGCCTGTGTCTAAAAAAAAGAGCCAAACCAAAAAAAAAAAAGCATTAAATGAATTCCAACTAAACCCTAACATACTAACAAGGGGAAAGGAGTATCCATTAAAAAGAATGACCGTTAAATCCAAACGACATTGTAAACATGAATGTTTTATGTATGGGAAGAGGATTTTATGCATACATATTTTATTCATTTTAAGTATGCATATTTTAGGCAGTTATATATGCATAAAATAGCAAATATGATTTTATGCATGCATAAAATGGCAAACAGGATTCCACACATTTGAAGGAATTTACAAGTAACAGATTTTTGATGGCATCCAAAGTCCACTAAAACAAGGCCATTAAATCAAGGGTTAACTTGTATTAACAGCTAATGATTCAAAATATCTCATTTAGAAAACTAATCAGTCTCTGCATCAACCAGCTTCTTTCACACACAAATCAATCTCGTCTGCAGAAATACATAAATACTCTCTGATACACACACATACTTCTTTCCTCCTTCCAGCAGAAACAGTAAAAAGGAGGTGAAAAACAGGGTGGAGATGCGGGAGAAGAAAAGGTAGCTGCATTAGGAAGGAGAGGAAAGAAAAGAGAGGGGACAAAATTTCATGGAAATGATGGGAGGGGAAGAAGCAACTGAACAGGGAAAAAATAAAAGAGAGACTCTTGTTAAGGATTAAAGAAAGAGTCAAATCTGGCAGGCATGTAGCCCCAAACAATGAATCAGAATGACACTCTCAATTCACAGATAATCATATTTCTATTAAGTATAGACAAATGAGGGAAAACTGAGTATTACTGCCAATCAGGAATCCAAAGTAGATTATTAATATTGCCTTAAGACTCAGAAATGTTGGCTTCGTGCCTTCTGTTTACTATAGCTTTCATTATAGCTTCCCTTTAATCTCATTAGTCAATCTAAAACGTAACACAAAGACAATGCTGTACTAGAAAAATATAGTCAGAGACTAAGACTATATAATTCTTACATCATGACTGTGTAACTTATTTCAGGTGGAAAGACTGGGGTTCCAGAAAGGAAGCAACACCTGAACAAAGCAGTAAAGCCAGGGAAAAAAAGTTAAATGTAATCATTTACCACTGTGGGACAATCTCTGGGAGGGGTCTGGTAAAGACGGTATATGATCCTGGACTTCTGGCTGTCGATCTCAGCTATATTTTCTTACCTAGTCCTGGCAGTCTCACAGAGCACAGGGTTCACTGTAATTGTGTATTTATATGCTATGTTATCAAAAGACAAATTGACCATTCTTATCCAAACAATGGCTATCTTATACAAATACGGATTAGTACTGGAACATACATATAAGACAATCATTTCATTAATATGAAACTACATTTGGACATATATTCCCCATCCCCTAGGTCATTTTAGAACTTTTTAGAATTTTTGGTCATTAGGTCTGCATAACCTATAACTTTTCAGTGTATCGAAATATGCTTTTAGATTACCATGCACAGTTCAATTTATGGACTCAAATAATTATAAATACTGTAGTTAATAAATCCTGCACAAGTCCATGATCAAAAGAGAAAAATGTCAAAGTGTTCAGGTCAAACTTGATTCCCAGTGAGCATGGAGATGCCCATGTTGTCTCCTTAGAAAACGTTATGGAAGTGGTTTGCTTTCTTTGGGTTGGTTTTTCAATTTCCCAATTTAGCCTACAGTCTGGCAAACCTTGGAAGCCTCTCATTCTAGAATTAATGAGGCCCAATTAAAACACAAGTATCTAGCAATTATATTTATTAGGATCAATAGTGCCAACCGTTAAAAAAAAAACATTGTTTTAAAGTATTTGGGTTGGTTGTGTGCAGGCATATTAATATTTAATGGATTTATATGCTGCTCTTATAAAGGAAGAACAGGATGATTTACAAAATTAGAATTAAACAAGAACAAAGATAAACTTGATATTAAAGTAGCAAAAAAAAAAATTCTCTGAAAGGACTGAAAGCCAGAATGAATAATACTGAAAGTTTAAAAGTTTCACCAGCAGCAAAATAATGAGGATTCATGGTCTATAAAAGTTGTACTAGGAAGGAGCACATTTAATATAATTTGCATCCATGGTTTTGCACTGACTTTCAAGTACATTGCATTCATTCAATCAATCAGAAAAATGGGAAAGATTACTCACGGAGTAGTTGTGTAATTGTCGTTGGGAATCTGATGTGCAGGAGCATCAGAAACTGAGTATCCCATAGAACTGGCAACTTGATCTGGATAGTCAGCACCTTGCACAGCTGCCTCTGGTTCTGCAGTTACATTCTTAACCTGGAAGAACATGCATGAGATAAATGTTGAACACTGAACAGGATACTATCATTCCAGTACTTCAGGTTTTAATTGGTTAGATTCCATGTGTTTAAATGTCACATAAAAAAATAACCTTGCTGGAATGCAGAGAAGGTATTAGCTTCTGCAGTAGAAGCACACTACTAACAAAGGCACTGGCTCAAGCAATCTGTTTGTAGGGGCACATAATAGGTCACTGCACTCCAAATGTAATTATGGAGTGTTTCCATTGCCAAAATTTTGTACTAAGCTTTCCTCAGTAGTGCAGGAACAAACAGGAATCACTGCAATTCAACAGTTGAAATAAACACAAGATTATTTATTTAATATAGCCACCTGTCTCACTTTTACCTGACTCTAGATGGAGTTGGCCACCAATGGAGCTTCAACGTTCATGCAGAATAAGACTAACAATGACTTCAGTCATAATGGCTATACATCCTACCTCTAGGTTCAGAAGTAGCATAGCTCTGAATCCTAGCCACAGGAGAACATTGGCAAGGACTATAACATGCTTGTGTGCTTTCTAATTTTCATCTGATGAGATGCTGTGACAAACTGGACTGAATGGGTTTTCTCCTTCACCTTATCATGACCATTTCTTCTAGGAGAAGCAGCACTTACTGATGTCATCTTAGGAATTTTCATATGGGCTACAATTAGAAAAAAGCATAATCCTGGAAGAATGCAAGGGCTGTGTCTGCATCCTACACTAAACAAACCAGCCAACCATATTTTATCCAAATGCTTGTGTAATTTGTTTCTGAATCGGAGCTTTGTATGAACCCAGAGATTGGGTAACTGAATGCACCGTGTAAATTAATCATGTGTAAGTACATCATACCAACACATGCAATAGATCTTATAATAGTGCAGAAGTAGGAAATCTGTGGCTCTCCAGACATTGCTGAATCATAATGCCCAGCCACCCTAGACAGCATGACCAATGGTAAAGATGTTGTGAGTTTTCCTTCAGCATTATTTGAGTGTGCCACTGGATCCCAATCCCCCAGCAGTAATCCTTGCATGCAGCTGCTCACAGTAAGAACAGAGGTTTTGCTAGAAAGCTTTCTTCTTACTCATCAGGTAAACAAGAGCAAACACAGACACTTAATCTAATTCTTTACCACATAGCAGCATGTGAAGCAGCAACAACTTTAAACTCAATTAAACCAGTCTAAACAATTATCATGCTAGCGTAAGAAAGCAGCAATCCAACAAAAGCTCAGTCCTCCAGACACATATGCTAATTAAAAGCTTAACACACATGCCAATCAGCCAGTTGGAAAAAAAAAAAAGCTCTCAAGAGCAGCCACATTCTTCAGCAAAAGAGAGCCAGTAGGCCCATCCTAGGAAATGCATTCCAAAGAGAAGACTCAATTCTGCACCTGTTTTAACCTCACTCACTGCTCAAAATAGAATGTAAGGGCTTTTCCCTTTCACTTAAGGGACCATCTGCAGGCCCAGCTCCAGAGTATTTATGGGGATTGACAGATTTTCATGTATCCATTAGCAATACTCCAGAACAGTTTCCAGGCCAATGTTAGAGTGACACATTTATATATTCAGGAATGTTCAGCTCAAAGTACTAGAGTTTGTTAACAAAAATTACTAACAATTCTAACTGCAAGGCAAGATGTCACAGAAATAGAGTTGGTCAGATAAATAACCTGATATGACTTCATGCTAAGACCACCATGATATTTCTGGGTGAAGCAATATCTGCTATCTAAAGACAGAAATCCATACATTCCTTCAAAGTGCAGTGGTGCTTAAAAGTTTGCAAACCCTTTTGAATGTTCAATATTTCTCAAGAGGAAGTGGGTCGTGTAGTAAGACAACAACCCAAAACACTCATGACCAAAGAATGGTTCAAGTAGAATAAAATTAATGTTTTGGAATGGCCAAGTCAAAGTCCTGACCTTAATCCTATAGAAATGTTGTGGAAGGACCTGAAGCAGGCAGTTCATGCAAGGAAGCCACATCCCTGAGTTGAAGCTGTTCCATAAGGAGGAATGGGCTAAAATTCCTTCAAGCCAATGTGCAGGACTGATCAACAGTTACTGGAAATGTTTAATTGTAGTTATTGCTGCCCAGGGGGGAGGCACACCAATTATTGAAAGCAAAGGTTCACATACTTTTGCCACATGCAAATATGTAGCTTTGGATCATTTCCCTCAATAAATCAATGAACAAGTATGTTTTTGACTCGTTAAACAAACTGGGTTCTCTTTATCTAGTTTTAAGACTTGTGTGGAAAACAGATCACATGTATGCAGAAATACTGAAAATTCAAAAGAGTTCACAAACTTTTAATCATCATTGTATACTGAGCTAGATTTGTATATGTTAGCTGCTGCAAGGATATTATGTGCTTCATAGTGGAAATGAATTCTTCCTTGGAAGAATGGTAACAAGCTGTGGGGATATGCTTCAATGTTCAGAATAACTTTGTGTCTTAAAAGTAAATCTGATAAAGAATTTCATTCTAATTGGAAACCATTCCTGGATTGTAATAGCTTGATTTATACCAATCCCCAAATTTGTGTGTGTGTGTATGTGTGTTTAATGTATAGAGTCTATATTTCACCTTTATGGGAAATTAGATGTCTAGCATTGATTTAATTATTATTACTTATAATTTTACTCAGTGATTTACATTCTTTGACCATGGTTCCTAATAAGCATCCTTAGCTTAAAGCTTAATAGTGATTCTTAGGCTTTTTAAAGTCATACATTATGTTTTAAAATGTCTTAAGTAATGAATGATATATTGGAAAACTCATCTCCATGCCATTTTAGATCCCTGATTAACTTATTTGTATTTAATATTTCTATTTTACCTTTTTATTCGTTTTATGTATCCTTTATTTCTCTAGTCTAGACTTTTTCTTTAAATATTTAATTTAAAAAAAGACAATCCTGAAGCCTTTACATGCTATTTTTTTCTCCTAATACAGAACAATTTATCACAAAACTCTAAAGGCAAAATATTCTATCCATGAAGAGGGAGCTGTAGTTCACATATCATGTAAGCCATTGTTTAATAATTATTTGTTGAATAAATCACAACTGGCAAAGTTCAGAAAAAACCTAACCCCCCCAACCCCAACTCCCCATCTCCCCCCCCTTCAGATCTCTATAAATACCCACAAAAGGGTCACATCATCCTGGGCACAGAGAGAACTACTCCTGTTTGTGCTCCTGCACTCTGAAGATGCCGGTCACAGATGCTGGCGCAACGTTAGGAAACAAAACTTCCAGAACATGGCCACACAGCCTGGAAGACCCACCACACCAGCCAAAGTTCAGAAAACATCGCTATAAAAACATAATTAATAAACTGTATACAAATCATATTATGGCTTAGCGTTTTTGTGCACCATGCCGATGTTTTGAGCAAAAACATAATGCCAGGTATCTATTTATTTATAGCAACACCTTGACTATAATATCTTTCTATAGTTGCTTCAGAAGAGTATGGATCTTTCCAAGGTAGGTAACTGGAGTTTCAACTGGGTTTCCACACTGTGAACAGGGCAAAATGTTTCTTGCTGGCAACAGTTAAGATTGTTGTAACTGGTTAATATGAACATGGACCTAAGAGACCACTAATTCATGGCCATGGCTGTAGTCTAAAATGTTTTGTAAACTGATGTATGTTATAAGCATAACCATATACCACAAAACCATATTTCCAGACTGCAGCTAACATTCAGTATTATATAGTCTTAGCTCTCACATTCTTATTGGTCTGTGTTCACTTTAGGATTTCCTCTAACAGAGAGGGAAAACAAAAAAGGAGTAGTGTAACTGGTTTTTCAAGCTTTTTATGGGGCTTAAAGAGGAAGGTATTTTAAGTGTTTGACATTGTTCCCTGATTTGTTCCATATGACATAGCCATCTCAAAAAGGTTTGCGACAGAATTTAAAGCCTAAAAACCAGAAAAGGAATTGCTAATAGCCTATAAGTTTCACAGACATAGGATAGCACATCAATTTTCCAGAGCACAGCGATAGAAGCAGCCAACTCTGGCTGAGATCTTGTATTGTGCTAAAGCATACCAGGCTTGATTCTGGCTTAGCGTGATGTGTAAAACAAGCTAAGTGATCTGCAAATTGTAGTTTATGGCTTAGCATTATATGTAAACCAGCTCACTATGGTTCAATAAACTATGCTTAAAACAAACAATATCTTAACAAGATAAGTGCACCCAACTGGGGTGGGGGGAAGAAAAATCACACTGCATAGATTTACCCTTTCTGTTTTGTAAAAATGAAATTATTCCAAAAGACAACTAACTTACATTTATTATTAATTTTCTGTCCTGCTTTTCAAACTTGGATTCACAATACCAATTGTGATCAATAATCAATTAAAGAATAGATGTACTATGATAGGAAAAAACAATAAAACAGTGAACAATTCATGATAGGAAGGACATTTTAAATCAAATAAGGGACTAAGCAGATCACTTAGGGCAATTTTTTTCAATCAATACCTTTCACTTGTATTGATTCTGAAAAAGTCAATTATTTTCCATTAGTAACCATACAAATGTTACTCTAATAGTATAAAATGGTATACAATGCATTTAAAAGAGTAAAAATTAAACATGTAAAGAAATAATGTGGTAGATTATATTTTAATAGACTTTAAAATATGAAATTTGAATGTTAATACAATGTCATATAAGTATACTTGGTAGATCTATCTATATACTCAAGTGCAAGTTTATGCTGAGTTTATCTGTCATCTATGAAAGAATTCTAGCTAAATTGTTTTGGGGGATTTAATGGAACACTGAATCAATAGTTGTGGATGTCTTCCTATTGTTACCAAATAACATAAGGCCAGTTCATATATAGTATAAACTAAGCCATGGTTTAGCAATCCAGGGATGAACCTAGTACTTACACACTCATCTCCTCTCAGAATTACCTTTCCTGTCATATAGTGAATGACACTTTACTGTTTAATATGCTATCACCAACTATAGTTGGTCACAAACCAGGAAGTGTTAATTAACTGTGGCATAGAAGAAGAATAAGTAGTAGGATAAAGAAGATATCTTAGTTTAATGCTAGACTACTTATTTTTACATTTCAATCCTGTTTTTCCCCCAGGAACTCAACGGTGATGTATATAGTAGTTCAACAATGACAACCTTGTGAGACACATTGGGCTGAAAGAGAGTGTATGAGTGCATGTTTGAGAGTGAATCTGAACCTAGATCTCCCTTGTCCTAATCTAATACTTTACGTACTATTGTATACCACAACGGCCTGTATGATTTAGCATTATAGTGACTCACTAATTCTGGCATAGCTGCAGACAGAACCATATCTAAGAAATAACACTGGGGCAAAGTCTAGGTTGCATAGCCTTTTTTTGATATGTATCTTCTTCATATAGTATAGGTGCAATATTAAATCTCTGCAGACATACTAAATCCAAACAAAGATAACAGACTCACTTTCACATGGTGCTTCTCAGCACCAAGGGAATGCAGTAGAGCACTGTTTCTCAACCTTGGAAACTTTAAGATGTGTGGACTTCAACTCCCTGAATTCCCCAACCAGCCACATCTTAAAGTTTCCAAGGTTGAGAAACACTGCATTAGAGAAACTAAGACATTACCATCATTTGATGGAAGGAAAAAATAGAAGCATGTGCTCTTTACTCGTCTTCAAAGACACCTTTTTTTTCCTTTCCAAGTGAAAGTAACTACTCATTCTTATTTGAACTATGGCAATCAATAGTGCTTGACACCTCTCAATGAGAGAGTGTTCTGTTTGTTTTTAAAATAATACACAATTCTGCTTTGCAAATGCTATGGAGAAATTCCAGTGTCCAGAAAGCCCAGCTTGCTTAAGGGCTCAGGCATGATTTGGGACATTTCAGAAGCAACTTCCAACAGCTTCACAGATCTGAAGCATAAAAGGAACACAGTCTGGGTCCCAAGTGTACCATGTTCCCTATGAAGAAAGGAAAACAGATTGTGACCCCACTCCCCCCCCCAAATATCTTGTTGCTTCAGAACCACAGACTTCTAAGACATCTGAGGGACTTCAACATGCAGGCTGAGCCTGCATGCCTCAGATCTTCATGGCAATCATGGCTCTGCCTCAATTGCTTTCCTCAATTGCTGGAAGGGCATAATTACCCCCAAATTGAGAGAAAGAACCTTTGTACATATGCACATAAAGCACTTTACCTACTATATATGGTTTAACCATCTCCATTGCAAATCCTGTGACAGCTTACCCACCCAGGTTTTACAACTCAGCATGCTCAGCACTGCTGAAGCCATTTAATGTTTTGCTCAGTTACAATAACTGTATTTTGTCTCTATCACCATGGCCATTTTGAGGACACAAAGAAGACAACATCAATCTTGTGGTCTTCTGCTTAATCCTCAGGCAACTTTGGTTAGCAATTATAATCTGAGACAAATGAATTAATGTACTATAAATGGCTCTGCACACTGAGTAATTCTGAGTAAGTTGTTATGTACATCTAAAAGTTCTCCAAGAAACAGCGGAAAAAAACAACACAAATGCACAGAAGTAGTAGTGTTCCTCCCACCCCTCCACCACGCCTCCTGCACTGACAACTACAGATTTTCTCCAAAGCATTTCTTTACATGCAGCCTTTGCTATGATCTTCTACTAAAGATTGCTGGTCCATGACAAACACAAAAGCCATAAGTAAAAGTTATTTACTAGAATGTGGTTTTCTTCCCAATTTATTTTAAAAAAGAAAAAGAAAAACAACTAGAACAAAACAGTATTGACCGAGTTAAAGGAAAACTACTAACAAGCCCAAAATCATACAGGGGAGGGGGAATTGAGAGTCATACCTATGCACACAAGGAAAATCTTGAGGACAAATACAAATTACTGATCTGTGATTAACAAAAAAAACCACAGGTACAAGTTATTTACTGTGATTTGATTTGCAGCTAGGCTTTACTCTCTCCTCGACTAGGTAAAACATGAGTAAACAAGTTCATTAGCTAATAAAGAACACACCCTGAAACTGTCTCACCGAAACATTCACTTTGTCTCATTTAAAGCACTGGATGAAGTAATCAGCCTCTTTACAATAAGCTTCTGAATAAAGGTCAACGCAAAGCAATGTCACAGGCAAGTCCTAAAGAGCCAGGGTGCAATGAATAGTATAAATACAAACAAGCAAGCTATATACAAGATTTATGCTGCTAATTTCAGTTTCCAAGTAGTGGACATTTAAGAAGGTGAATTACTTCATTACTTTTAAATACTATAAAAATTTGATTTGCATCTATGATGCCTATTTGTTTTTAGATAAAAAAAGGTTGAAGCATTAGAAATAGAGGGTATACTGCAATGCCAACTTTTAAGCCCAGGGAGGGGGGGCTATTATGTTTTGAGGTTGTTGGGCAGCCAGTGGCACAGGAAATAACGTGTTGGTGGAAGGAAAATTGGGTTCATTTAGGAGCTTGTCTATACTGGCAGTTTGCCTCATTTAGGCCAGCAACCATTTTTGGAGAGCAGGAACGATAGACATTGCCCTGTTTCTATCCCCACCATGTTTGCAACCTCCAGGCACATTTTCCTGCTCTGTTTTCCTGCCTATGTTGCTTCAAGTGCTGTAGTGTGTTTGGCTGGTGTACTTGAGTTTGTTCAAGGCTAACCCCATCACTTTATTGGTTGCAGCACAAAGTGTCAGGAATGTCCCTAACCCGTGGTCAACGCCCTGCACAAATTTGTCCCTTGAAGTTTTTTTCTCTTCAAGAACTTCAGAGGTGGATCACTGAAATGCAGGCCCTCACCCACCAGTTCAGCATTTTTGTTCTAAATTGCGTATGGCTTCCTGTATGAACATCCAAATGAGCAGCATTCTCTGTAACTGTTATCTTTTTAATACTTCATGGGGGAATAACAGTAAAATAATGAAATGAATAAGGGGTTCTCTGTCATATTGTTTTACTATGGGTTCATAAATTATACATAAATAGTAAATTAAAAAAAGGGACACGGTGGCGCAGCGGCTTAATGACGCTGAAAGTTGCCGGCCAGAAATGGCTGACGCTTCGGCGGTTCGAGTCCAGCCTTCGCGTTAACAGGGTGAGCTCCTGTTTCCTCCCCAGCTCCTGTCAACCCAACAGGTCGAAAACTCACGTGAGTAGATAAATGGGGACTCTCACTCCGGTGGGAGGAAAAATGCTGGCAGCGCCTTGCACAGAGAGACGGGACCAGTTGCCGGTAAGCGCGAAACCGCGCTCGCCCAAAAAGGGCGCTAAGCAACGGAAAACCCCGCCTCCTGCGCTCGCCAGCTGGGCTCTGCTCTAGGAAGGAGGCTCTGGCAAACCACTTCCGAAAAACAATTGCCTTGAAAACTGCAAGGATTCGTCCAGACAGTCACTGCAGGGTCAGTAATGACTGAGCGCAGACCAAAAAAAAAAAAAAAGTAAATAAAAACACATGCTGTTTAACTCTGTGTCATGTGGGGGTTGTATCAACTTCTTTTCACTCAGGGATCCATTGAAACACACAATTTGACCAAATGTGCCTAAACATTTGCATGCAACTGGATAGATGTTAGATAGGTTGATATCTGCCAAAACCCAGATTCCTCAAGAGGGCCAAGGCCAAGGCATAAGATAAATTAAATAGCTACTTATTAAAATGAATTGCCTATAAATAATATTCTCAACTTATAAAAATAATTCCTTATTTGCATGTATTATCTTGATTGGCCAAAGGCCATAATAAAAATTCATTCATTCACATACTATTCCTTTTTCTCTCATACAAACCCATTTATGTAGAGACATTCTTGACCACTTTCCAGCAGAAAAGAATGAGATGCACTAAGGAGTAACTGGCAGAGTATGTCCTATACTTACTAAGTTTTGGGAGAAAGCAGTGGATTATATAAATGTGATTGTACAACAAAAGCTAAAATTTTCAGAGGATAATATTCTCTTGAATTACATACCTAGTACATGGAATCTGACAACTGGACACTGTAAATGGATTCTACGTGCCCTTACTATGGCCAAAAAACTGATACTGCAGCATCAGAAAGATAAATGTATGGCCCCATTCACTCAATGGATTGAAGACCTGATTACACTTGCTATGTATGAGCAGATTGCCTATATACGTAAACTTTGTATGGACAAATATAATGAAATATGGGACTCATTTATACAAAATACAGTAGGTTAAAAAAAGCATGATAGTTATATAAGTGTATTAGAAATAAATATATTTCTAATAATTTATTTTTATTTATTTATTAATATGTTTATGTTGCCCCTCCAAGCGACAGCTGATCCTTTGTTGTTGTTCAGTCGTTAAGTCATGTCCGATTCTTCGTGACCCCATGAACCATATTGCGCCAGGCCTTCCTGTCCTTCACTGCCTCCCTGAGTTTGCTCAATTTCAGCTGATCCTTAGACTAATCTTAAAGGCGTCCATGTTTTTTCTGCAGCAATCTTTGCAGCTGTTTACATATTTATCCACTCTCCTGTTTTCACCCTTGTTTATTTCCCTAGACATCTCCTCCCTCCAATAATTCACAACTAATTATTGGGGGAAAAACTATTACATAGATCAGTGCTTCTCAACCTCAGCAACTCTAAGAAGCGTGGACTTCAACTCCCAGAATTCCCCAGCCAGCTTTAAGAAGTCCACGCTTCTTAAAGTTGCTGAAGTTAAGAAACTCTGATATCAATAACTATTCACAATAAGTATAATGTAACTCCAGTAGGGAAAAAATATATTTCTGCCTCATTTCATGTCACAAGTGACATGATTACCTGCACATTACTGCAAAGCATATTTCAGCATGGCACACATCTATAAAACAAATTTAAACCCTGCATCAGTCAACAAACAAGTATTAAATAGTTAACTTACCCATTCTTCTACATTAGGAGCTTCATCATAACCTTTTGTGTTATCCCACAGTATATTCATTTTACCATAGTAATTCATTTTACTTCGGGTTTTTACAGCAAAAAATATTATTATACCCAAAGCTGCGACAATCAGGAAGCCTAATATAATGGCAATAGCCTAGGAAAAGAACAGATCAGTATGTTCAGACTATTGTTTTAAAATCCACCACAAAAAATCTTACATAGAAAGTCTGCCTTTTTCAAATTACAAGTAAACAGCAATATGGAACCATTATATAGTGACTGAATATGCAAGATTCAAAAATATATTCAACCTATTTCAACTATTTATTTATTTATTTATTTGGATTTCTCCGCCGCCCATCTCCCCCACAATAGGGGACTCTGGGCAACTTACAAAAAACATATTTTCTTTAACTGTTATTGGCCAATAACCAGTAGCAAAATTAATAGCCCGCTTCTCAACATGGTTGTAAACTAATCTGAAAATCAATCAGCAGCTCAGTACAAGCACCTACAATCATATTATCCCACAAATTAACATATTCCATTTCTAGAAGCTGAAATTTTAGCGTCATTGGAAAGAACAATGTTAAAGGGAGGCATTAGACATTTTTTCTAGGATACACTGATTTAATCCTTTAATTTCCAGATATGTAGACTTTCATTTCCAGAATTCCTCAGGGAGCATGACCATTGTTAAGACTTCTGGCAACTGAAGTCCACACAATCTAGAAGTTGCTCAGGTTGGGAAATTCTGATTTATACACAAGACTAAACAAATCGGGGTGGGGGGGGGGGACTTCTTAAACATAGAATCAGGCATTCTTATTTGCATGTGTTTCAGTGGCAAAAGCCAAATAATGCATGTCTACAGACATGCATTATTTTAAAAATAATATTTATGCAGTAGATAAATAGGTCCCTCTCATATTTATTGTAGGTAAATTTTACTTACTTAATCTGATGAAACACTGATTTTGGAAAAAAATCCAATCTTCTCCATGTTTAATCTATAATTTTTCCAGGCAAATACATACATATTTTGATATAGTCACCAAAATATATAATAAAGTATAGCTTTTTTTTCAACAAAAATATATAAATCCTCTTAATGATCAGTGCAATTCCAGATTATCTACTCATATTGGTTTGTTTACAATGAATGAAGCTTGCACAAATTCCATGTATTTAGAGTTCTTATCCATTTACAGAATTTCTCCTGCCAATAACACTAGTTAGTCTACTCAAATATAACAACTGCAGCCAATATATTTAGCAAAAGGTTTTATATATTAAGTAGAACTTTAATCAGGGGACATAAAATTGGACTGAAAATTTACAGGTACAAGCAGATAATGGTATATAAATGCAGTCAAGCCACAGTGTTGGAATCCTGCACATACAACATAGAATAAAGGAAGTTTTTGTTTTCGCCTCATCATTTTGTACTTTAATTCATATCTAAGCTGGGTGGTATGGAGGTGGTATTCTCCAGATGTACTGCACTAGAATTTAACCCCATAATTAATGGCTGAGAACTATGGGTGTTGTAGCCCAAAATATCTAGAGAGCACTATATCAGAATCTGTCTCGAAGGAATGAGAAGACGACTCCATTTTTTCTTGTTTCCTTATATTAAGAACAAAAAAAATCACACTGTTGCAAAAAGGGTAGCTAGTATTCACTGTCCTGCACAAATCAATGAAATAATTTCCTCATAAAACTAAATTTTAATATAGTTATTTAATTGTACCTTTGATGTCAAATACAACTAATATTTTACATTTGGAATGATACTACTAATTTATTTACATACCTCCTGAGGTTCCACCACACAGTAGTGATATAAGTACTGATTAACAAAGAGCCCAGAGGTTGTGGGTGCGTAAAACTGGTTGCACAACATATAGATCTGATTGTAGAACACTGATCCAGAAGCTTGAGCAGTTGGGTTGACTGCTAGTATATATACAATTGTAGCAATGAACATCAAGAAGAGCAAGATAGCACTTGCTATTATCATAAATAAATAATATTTCCTCGTCCTGGCCATCTTAGTCTTTGTAGTACCAGTCACAAAAACCACCAATCCAGCAATAAAGCCAAAAGCTGCCATTGCAAGTATAAAGCCTTTTGCTGCTCGTGGATCAATATAATTTCCTCCAAGGCCATATGCACCATTATAGCCACCAAAACTTCCAAAACCACTGCTGCCACTGTATCCACCATAGTTGGTTCCAAAACCTCCATAGCTAGGATACCCCAAACCAGTTCCTAGTGGACCTCCATACAAGTCCATATCCCAAGCCAGTGTGGAAGCAACACAAGCAAAGACTCCAATACACATGACTAGTATGAGAATGGACATGATCTTGATTATTCCTGGGGGGGAGGACCATTTGTAGAAACGTTGCACTTCATCTTCTGGATAATAGGAATATGCTGGTTGAGAGAACATAGGCTGAGAATGGAATTCACCACCATATGTATTGTTGCTTGGTGCATAGTGTGAAGGTTTGCTACAAAGATTAAAGAAACTATTAGACACTATTATTTATAAAAGCTAATAACATTAAATATCAAGTTTATTTTATAGCCCTCCAAAACATATTCATATATGCTACATATTCACATGTATAATCTGCCATGATCAAAATACAGTGTGTATGTAGAAAGCCCATAAGCTTTCTTGCTGCTTCCCAAAAATGTTTATCATTAAGTTGTGTTCAGCTACTAATGTCTGACTAAAAGAGTTGATTAAGTAGGGAATTATGTGTATGTGCAATTCACACTAAACTGTGATAGGGCGGGAGCTGTTTTCATGTTGAATACTTTTTAGAAGTGTGGAAGAAAATGAGAAAATGAGATGGAAACAATGAGATGGAAAAGATATTTCATTAACATAATCATTTAGTTGAGCCCTCAGTCTGAATCAGCAGTAAATATCTCTGTTTATTATAAATAGTTATAATAACTACCTTGGTTAAATGGGGCTTTTGTCAGTTATTGTGATATTCCAGTCTCTGGGCAAGTACATTTTAACCTGCCTTTCAGCTCAAACTTACATTTCATGAGGTTGAAAGCTCCCAAACACTTGTGTGTCTGCTGTTAAATATTCAGCTATTTGGGAAACATACAAAAGTTTTTAACAAAATGAGTAGGTGCATATCTAATCTTTAATCATAATATAATACACTAATCACTGTACATATGTTTTAACAGCTCTGTCATTACATTAAGAAATGACACTTTGATCCTCCTACATGAAATAAAATTGATTGGAAAACAGGATTTGTTTTCAGTTAGGACTTTCAGATCCTTAGTAGCAGTGCTAACAGAGATCAATGCCTACCAAACCTTCATAATGGCAAGTCCAGTTATAAACAGAGTATGAAGAAAGCAATTTCATACAGATGGATTAAATAATTTAACTTTTTTTTTAAGTTACCCAGCTTCATAACTTAATATTAATGATGCTCAGGTAGTAAATATTTGGCCATGGACTAAATTTCACCAAGGTCTTTGTTTGCTGTGAAATGCAAATCCATACACCTGCTCTCTAAAAAAAGTTTTCTTCCTTCATACTAACAGCCTTCCTGCTGCCATGATATTCTTGCAGCTATTTTGAAGTCACTGCATATATAAAAGCCAAAGACTATTATGTTGATTCGCAAGAAAAAACAAAATCCATAACCAACAGTTGGGCAAAATGCTTATTATAGCCAATCAAAATTACAAAACATGTGCACGCATGTAAGTTCACTGACACTCTTCATCACGTTAGGCAGAACATAAACAGGAGAGAAACAGTGGCTTCCCACTTGCTGGAGATTTTGAAACAGGAACTGATTAGCAGGAATGCTTTAATGATTCCTACACTGAACAAAGGTTGGACTAGATTATCTACACAATCTCTTCCAACTTATACATTCTGTAATTCTGTTCAAAGCAGTAAGACCCAAAATGGTCTATTCTCTTATGTCTTAAAGGCCAACTTTTTTAACCTAGTGCATTCTAAATTTGTTGGACTGTAGCTTCTGAAATTCTTATCCAAAATGGCTATCCAAATTGGGCAAAAGGAGTTTATTGAAGTTCAACACATCTAGAAGGCAGCAGGTGAAAGCTAATGCACAAAATATATTTTCAGATTTAAATTTGAATTGCTTTACTTCATTCGGTAATTTCACTTCCAAAATCTGCATTGGCTTGGTGAAAACATGTAGCTGAACCTGAAGTTTATATCAGCAGTGAAGAAAACTGCCAGAATCCATATCTTAATAGTGTACCTTACTTATCTATAGTAAATGAAAATAAGTATTTACAATTCATCTGGTCGATAAGGCGGAGGACTTTCGAAAGGTCTGGATGACATAGTGGAACTTTGGGTTGTAGTTTTTTTACCTATAAAGAAAAATATTCCAATAAGTTATTTAATATTTTAAGTTAATTCAAACAAAATGGCAATAACTATGTGAAATACTAATTTTCAAGATTAAGTTCAGGGCACAACACAAATCTTTTAGCCAAGAACACCTGGAATCATGAGTTAAATTATTAACACTCTACATCGCAATCAGCTATTTTTAGTTAGCTATTTTTAGTTGTATCATTTACCCTTATAATCCACAGACAAAGATTCATTATGCAATTTTACAGAAATACAAGTAGTCCTCCCACAATTGGGACCAGCAACTTGGTCATTAAGCAAAGCAGTCACGAAGTGAAACCTCAACTGTGCTTACAATCTTACTTCAGCTTTCCTTTGCGTTATTGACCTCCAAAGGTCATAAATGCGAGGATTGGTGTCAAAGTTACTATTCCATTAACACTGTAACTGTGAATGGTCACTAAATGAGACAGTCACTAAATGAGGACTACCTGTAAATTAGAAATAAATTCTTCCGCATTCTGTGGGACTTCAAGCATATGTAGACTTCCACTGAAATATGCATCACAGATCCCCCTTCCTCAAAGCTTTTATAATGAGCTGTCTTTTCAGTCCGGATAAAAATTGCAGTTTCACATTCTGAACATATTTTATAAACAAGGAGACTGCAGGAAATAACAGCAAAGGAGCTCCTTTCATAATGTCCATTTTATTAATGAAACAGTTTTTCATCTCTTGCAAGAAAGGTAACAATCAGGAAAAAATTATCAGATCACACTCCTGATAAGACATGCATTTTAATTTAATTTTCCCAGTCTATACTTACATATGATTGATACTGTATTTGATTCTGGAACAAGCCTATGTCAATACAATGATTGCCTAATTTTATTTTTTTTAACAGAAGTTTTGCTATCTGAATTAAATACATTTTTGGCCAAGATATCAATTTTTTAGTATGTCTTCTACAATACAATCCCAGATTTACTCAGAAGTCATATTCATATGCTGTATTCAAGGGAACTTATTTACTAAGTGTAACCTCAAGAACTAAGAAAACAGAGAAGTGACTCAAAACTACTGATAAATATTCTTCTTGCTCTCAAAGCACCTGTCTTGTTTTCTTAATACTGAAATATAGTAAAGAATGACGCTGTGCAGAATGTTTTACAAATATGAGCCAGAGCCAGGATGACAGTAATATATAAATTGCTGTATTATAGTAATGCACTAATGTATTAATACCATTAATGTATTATTTAAAGCAGACATCTGAAAGAACTAAAAATAAGTTTATTAAAGGAATCACATTCATGGACAGAATGGCAACATTGCAAGAAGCTGGTGTTGTGATTATAAGTTACAAATCAACTAAACTCTTCAATTTTTTACCAGACTTCTTGAAGATTTCTTGTCTTTAGTTCTTTAAGAGCAGGCCTGTTCACAACCATATATTGGAAAACACAGCTCAGTGCAAAATGAAAAGGGGCTTAATTTGCAAAGAACATAAAGATCTAAGTACCTACCAGATGTGTTTAAATTGGGCACACTTGTAAATCAAATTACTACTGGAAAATAGGCATTAACACTACTAGAAGATGCTTTCTGATATATCAGTACATACATCAAGAAAACAGTCCAGTGGCACTTTAAAAACTTAATAAACTGGCTATGGAATCAGCTTGTATGTACTATGCTTATCAAGTGCTTAAACTGTTGTCAGTAAAAGTTTATACTAGAATGAGTATAGTACAAAACTTAAGGTAGTGTACAATTTTGCATGTTTCCAAACAAGGTTTTTATGTGGCATAAGCACCTCAATCACAAAATGTTATGGAGCACACAGGCTTCTTTGTTACTTCTCATGATATCCCACAGCTTTTCCTGTTTTTTTTTTTTTTTTGTCCTTACAAGAAAATAAATATCAGGGAGCAAAAAGTAGAATAACTGCACAGAGATGTTTATTTGCTAACATTTAAAAACCATCTCCATCATCCGGAAGCTCGAGTTATTTTTGCTACAACTAACTAGCACAGCTAGCTGTTATGTGGAAACATTAAAAGTCATGATAAATGACGGTGTATTTACCAGAAATACTTCGGAGAGGAAAAGCAGACAGATTAAGGCTTAGGACACACATCAAGCTAAGTCAAAATGTAGTTTGCTTGCTTGAGGCTCAGCCTAAACCTCATCGGTATAAGGTTGATAGTCACCTAGTATTAATGCCCCTTGAAACTTAAGGAGAAAAACAAAAGAGGAAAACAAGGGACATCTTTTCCCCCATTTCCTGCGTTCCCTTCGGCTCCCCCACTCCTCCGGCCAATATTGCTCAATCACGACCAGCTTTAGGAGAAGCCTGAACGAACTAGTTTCCTCCACAGAGATCAGAGCTATCCAGCCCAGAGGCCACGGGGTCGAAATACTTTTCAACACCTAAAGCTAGCGTGACTGCGACAGGTACAGGAGATACCATCTCAAATCACAGTCAGTTCAGAGAAAAACAATTAGAGAAATAATTCCTCCCATGCGCCCCTTTAAAGTCCTCTGCTCCGAATGTCTCTAATGCTCCTCAGTTCTGAGCGCGCGCTCCACAAAAAGGCAACCTTACCTCGCCTTCACGGAGCTGCAACCACCTGCCGACGTTTCGCTCTCCTTAAGAGGTGCATCGCCTCCTCTGGAAACCGAGGCAAGCTGCCGCGCGCACCACACCCAAGCAAGGACAGGGCATGCGCAATACCTACATACCTGAGCAGAGAGGGAGGGGAGAGGCGCCTTCGCCCCGCTCGGCTCCATTGGCCGAGCGCCTTCTTCCCGGCCAGTTCGGGGGCGGGGCTCGGAGGCAGCCGAGAGGTGAGGTGCGAGGAGAAGCGTCTTTGTCAGTCTGTGGCCGAAGCACCTGAAACTCGCCCGCGGGCAACCTGTAGGTCGCTCCGATGAGTCCTTCAGGGCGGGAGAGTCCTTTTTCACGCAGTGATTTGTTTCCAGCGATCGTTTCGCTGTCACCTCACAGTTTCAACCACAAGGACTAGTAGCCGGGTAATAATCAGACTAAGGCTTGTTCAGTACAGCGTTTTCTTCTTACTGTAGCCACCTAGATAGCAAACCTCTCCAGTGGAAGCAGTTTATTTTCCTGCTTGGTTTCCAGGGAGCTGGGGGCAAAGAAAGGACAGGGGCTCTGGGACAGCCGCTTCGGAAGATCTGGCACTGTACGCCCTTTTGGCTGATCGAAAGTTTCTGAGGGGTTTCATATCTTCCTTATTATCACTGGAGTCGTGATGCATGAATGTACACTGCAGGTCTTAATGGAGAGGAATTTTCATCTTCAGGGAAATAGTCCTCCGTATCAGAGATAAAGGGTAGGAGGTACTCTAAAGCAGTGCTTCTCAACCTCGCAGCTTTAAGATGTGTGGACTTCAACTCCCAGAATTCCCCAGCCAGTACAAGAAACACTGCCCTGAAGTGGGGGTGCACATCAGGCAGCCTGGAGAAATGTAGGAAGTGGCCCCCAGACAGACACACCAAATGGTGTTACCAAACTGTGATTGTTTAAGTGTGACAGAAGAGAAATATTAAATACGTGGCTGAAGAGTAACCATGTCTAAATTTAAATATATAATTTAATTACATATATATTTAAATAAAGAAAACAATTTCAGTGTTGTTGTGGTCACCCAGTACTTTCTGGAGTAAGTAAGTAAGTTATTTATTCAATTTGTGTAGCCACCCAACTCACCTAAGTGACTCTGGGTGGTATACAACAATAAAAACAGCATCAGAATAAAAACAAACATAAAATACATACAAACCATGCATAAAAACCACATTAAAACACACACACACAAAATAACCTTAGACATCAGCAAATCCAATCAATACTTCACATTCAATACAGTCACTGTAAAAGCTGCCTACCATTGCTGGACCTCTAGCACAATGGCAAGGCCACATCTTCAAAGCCTTCCTGAAGGCCAGTAAGGTCAGGGCCAAGCTAATCTCCAGGGGAATGATTTTCCAAAGGGTGGGCGCCATGGCAGAAAAGGCTCTCTTCCTAAGTCCTGTCAGGTGACTCTCCTTCATGGACAGGACCTGCAGCATGTTTCTCCTGCCAGACCTGATGGGATGGGTAGATGTAACCATGGAGAGGTGGTCCCTCAAAAATAACCCTCAGCATGCCATTCAAAAGCCATGTGCAGTCCTAGACAGGAAACAAAAATGTGTATCCTTGCTCTAGAACTGTAGTTTCCAACTTTTTCCTTTGTGTGGATCACTACATTATTTTTTGAAGGCTTTTGGTGACTATAACATAAACCAGAGGTTAGCCAAGTGCTGCCTGTAGGCACCACAGAATATGATTGCCCCTGATGGTAGCTGCAGAAGTCCAAATCTTGTGAGATATCAAATTACAAGAGTATGTAATGAGAATGAATTTTTTTAGGATTTTGACAACAATGCCAAGATCTTACAAGACTTGGTGATCTCATGAGATCTTAAGATGCCAACCTTGGACCCAACCTTGTTACACAATTTTCATCCAGTTTCCAACCTCTTTTTAGGAAAGGCTGTTGAGTGGGTGGTAAGCATTCAGCTTCAGAGGCCCTGGATGAAGTGGACCCTTTTCAGTCAGGGTTCAGGCTGGGTTATAGCACTGAGACAAGGTTAGCCAGGTTTGTAGATGTTGGGTTCAGGACAGTGGTGGCCCATCTGTCCTAGCCCTCCTGGATCTTTTAGTAGCATTCAGTACCATCAATCATGGTATCCTTCTGGACTGACTCAATGGGATAGGAGTAGAGGGCACTGTTTTGCAGTGATTTTCTTCCTTCCTCTGTGGTAGGTTCCAGTCAGTTTTGGGTGGGGGGATAGGTTGAATCTTAGGCCCCTGCATTGTGGAGTGCCTTAGGGTTCAGGTCTTTCACCCCTCTTCTTTAACATCTACATGAGGCCATTGGGAGAGATCATCCAATGGCACAGATGCAATATTATCAGTATGTTGATGATATCCAATTGTATATCTGGGTATGGCTGATCAACATTGTTCCAGTATTGGCCCAGTGACTGGAGGCTGTAAGGGTTTGAATGGGGAGGAACTGACTTTGACTCAACCCTAGCAAGGAGCAACTCTGGGTTTTTGGTCCACCTGGGTCTGGTGAGGTATCGTCTGACTCTTGCCAGGGTTGCAGCCATGGCTAGGAGGGCCTTCGCACAGATTCATCCTGTGCACTAACTGTGCCCATTCCTAGACCAGGAGGCCTCGTCACAGTCACTCACACCCTGGTCATTTCTTGGTCGGATTACTGCAACATGCTGTACATGTGGCTGCCATTGAAGACCATCTGAAAATTGCAACTGGTCCAGAATGCAACAATGCACAGTTTTGGGCAACCCATGGTTTGCCCATGTTACACCACTGCTGCGTAAGATTCCAGTTCTTTTCCAGGTGCAGTTCAAGGTGCCGGTTATTACCTTTAAAGCTCTGAATGGCACAGGAACGGG
Organism: Liasis olivaceus; assembly: GCA_030867105.1. Taxonomy (NCBI): domain Eukaryota; kingdom Metazoa; phylum Chordata; class Lepidosauria; order Squamata; family Pythonidae; genus Liasis; species Liasis olivaceus. The sequence continues at coordinate 227,753,457 of CM061348.1, read as the reverse complement.
TTATTTGTTGACACTGCCTCTCCCTGAGGGTATCTGCCCATTTTACCAGGTCCAATAGGGTGGGTACACTCCAGGTTCCTTCCCTTAAATGTTGCCATCTAGTGGTAACTAGGCAGCATGCCTTCTTGGTAGCAGCCCCTCCCCTTTGGAATATCTTCCCTCTGAGATCCGGCGAGCCCCTACCCTCCTAGCCTTCTAGAAAGCTTTGAAGAGCTGGCTATTCCCGTAAGCATTGGAGTAACATGTTAGCTGGAACCCAGAAGAGTTGTCTGTTGAATGTGAGGGGCGTGTTGTCTTTGGGGCCACCAGGAGTTTTTTTTTAATGTTGGTTTTATGTTTATTGTTTTATTATTGTTTATAAACCACCCAGTGTTATGATACATGATGGGAAGCTATATACATATTTTAAATGAATAAATAAATAAAATTTGGGCCAGATCAGGGACCGCTTGCAGTATTCGGTATCCTCCTGGGCCACAGGTTGAGAATCATTACTAAAGAGCATTTGAGATGTTGGGATATATACCTTGGGAACTTTAACAGTGTTCTAGCTTTGTAGTAGTAACAGGGTTGTGTAGCACTTTGGCTTTTATTCCAAAAAGGCACTCCAAAGTGTATGAGGGCAGCTATGTGGTTCTGGGAAAAAGGAGATGTTGCATTCAAACTTCCATGTGCTCCAAAGCATCTTATTTATTTATACTTATTTAACTTGCTGTACTGCCTGCCAACTATTGAAGAGTCTCAGCCATTTATAATGGTGCAGGTAAAGTAACAAATAACTAAATAACCAAAATAACTAAAACAAGCAAGTGAAATTGATAATTAACTGTTCAAATTAGCAGTTGAAAGCCTGTACAAAAAGATGCATTTTGAAGGTTTTAAAAAAGCCAATAAAGATCTTAGGTCCTTCAGCTCCTAAACCACCAGGAAACATTAGGAATTACAGCAGTAAACAAAGCCAGTAAATACACAGATTCTGCAGAGCATGCATTCCAAACAGCCTGGATGGCAACAGAGAAGGCTTGGTCACCAGATGTTACCAAATGACCTCCAAGCAACTGTAGGCAACCCTCAGATGATCTCAGTAAGTGTGGAAGTCCATATAGAAAGTGCTGTTCTCTCAAATGGCCTGAACCTAAGCAATGTAGGGCTTTGAAGATAATGACATGTACTTTGTGTTTTGCCCAGAACTGGCAAATGAATTTGGCACTGAATACAGAGTGTTGCACAGCCCAATTAGTACTAATTACCTACTTTGCCCACAAGGCAGGCACAATCTGTGGCAAAGTCAGGTGAACTGCATAGCAACAGGACTATTTTCTGATTTCAGTGTAGCAGTCTTCTGGATTTCAGGAATACTTAATCACTTAATGTTTCCACCCAATTAAAAAAAGATACAATATTTTGGGTGGCAGGTAGAATCCAGTGCTGTCCAGCAAAGAGACAACAGGTTTAGCCAGTGGTGAAATTAGCAAATGGTGAATGGGATTCTTTTATCCCAGAGTTTACCTTGTTTCTAATTGCCATAAACCAAAGAGTATTCATTTATCAAAAAATAGGAGTTAACATTCAAACAGAATGCCATCCCATCAAGAAGTATGAGATAGTTTTCCATCAGGGTAACAGTCTCAGCCAATTCCCCTGCTCTGACTGTATTTTGCATGGCATCTTTGTATATGCAGGAAAAAAAAAATTCTAGAGAATGTTGACATCCAAAAGGGTGGGCCAGTTTGGTTTAGTGCAGTGTTTTTCAAACTTGGCAACTTACAACTTAAAGTTGCCAAGTTTGAAAAACACTGGCCTAGTGGTTAAAGTGGTAGGTTAAGAGTGGGGAAATCTGAGTTCTAGTCCTCTCTTAGGCACAGAAGCCAGCTGGTTACCTTGGACCAGCTGCTCTCTTGCTCAGCTCTAGGAAGAGAGCAGTGGCAAACCATTTCTGAAAATGCTGCCTGGACCTGTCCATGTAGTCACCAGGAGTTAAATCTGAGTTGAAGGTAAAATCATCATAAAGAGAGAACAGTGAACAGCTGCTATTGGCTATGTCACCTCTTACTGTGTGCTGGAGAATTATTAAATGAAGTGCCATTGTTTGTAAGAGGGGAATTCATTCTGAGGAATATGCACAGGGATTTGCTTCTAATTATGAGTAATCATCACTCATAGACTGCTCAGCAGCATGCACCTTCTGTTGAAATACTCTGCTTCTAGATGTTATAGTGATATCACTAGGTAATATACTTGGGCATTTTATTACACCCTATTGTTTCATTACTTCCCTATTTGGGAGTCAACAGTCAACAAATCCACCGGCTATTAACTAACATTAAAATGGGACACTATCCTTTGAAAGAAGAGTTTTACGAAAGTACTGAATAAAATTATACTATATTTGAAGTAATATATTAAATACACAATGACTGGGTTAATTCAGACATGTTAAGCCTATATCAAATAAACCACATTATGTCTCAGCACATTATATGAATGCAGCCACTGAGTATTTTCATATGAAATATTCTGGTTACTTTCAAGTAACACTTACTTCCTGGGCAACACTGAGGCACTTTTAATAAACTATACATCAGTGAAGAAGTTTATTACACAAATACAGTGGTACCTCGGGTTATGAACGCTTCTGTTCACGACCAATTCGGGTCACGAACAGCACCGTCCGCAAAATTTTGGTTCTGTTCGCGAACGCCGGATCAGGTGACAAACAGGATCCGTGGCCATTTTCCCTGCCGATGTGGGAGTGTGGAGTAAGGGTGTGAAACATGGACTCTCATCCCCAGAAGAACGAACACGAGATAAGAGAATGAGACTGGCCCCTCCCTAAGGAATGCAGAGGATGTTTGTGGGGTGACCCTGGGAATTGCTCTCACTCTGAGAAGATTCTGTAACAGGAGTTGAGCCAATAAACCTTGCTGGACTGAATCTGTATTGTCTCCTGGAGTTTCCTGGGCTAATCCTGACAGCCATGACACGTGGTCCGGGCTTCCTGTAGGGAGGGGGACTCTCCCTCCAAGCAATAACCTCCTCCCCACCCGCCTTCCTGTCCTCCACGCCAGAAGTCGCCTCGAGCAAGGTTAGCTTTCTCTCTCTTCGTACTGTACTTTGTGTCATATTTTTGTGGTTTAAAAAAACAACAACATATGGTTCAGAATGGATTAACCGTATTTACATTGAACCTTATGGGAAAATTTGATTCGGGTCGCAACCGATTCGGGTCGCGACCAGAGTTGAGGAACGAATTAAGTTCATGAACCGAGGTACCACTGTATATGTGTATATACTTACTGTGTACATCTAGCAATTAAGGTACTCCAGCCATTCTGTTTCATATATTAAGAATAATAAAGAGGTTGATACATCCCAGTGATTATAGATAGGTTCAGGTTGCTGCGTTCTCTTTAAACATTTTCCTTTTACTTCACATTCCACTGCCTGCCTTGCAGTGGAATAATGTCCTACGTATCTTTCTCTGAAGCAATTATCTTGAAAAAACAGATGTCAAACATTTAAATGAGCCGCTAACACAAAGATTAACATTTGGCAAACGATAGATATAAAACAAAGCTACTTGCTGCCCCAGGATACAAACCTCAAACATATGGGAGGTTTGATTAATACTTAATTTAGTGGTGATGCTTAGAATATAATCACTTCAAAACACCTGCAGCTTTTGAATTTTAAAAGCAGTGTAGTAGAATCAGTTTGCAAAAGAAACAAGCCGAATGTATTATAATAACCATTGCAAAATGCAGTTACCATTTGTGATTGCCCATGTTTGGCAAAGCACTACACGTACCTGCCACATTGCCTAAATTCACCTAGTTATACACAATAGAAAATGAGAGCACAAGATAGTAATATTTTTCATTGGTTATTGAGCATGCTCACGCTACATGCTAAGCCATTCTGACCAGCTGAAGAGAATACATCTTACAACTGTTCTGTACTATTTGTTAACAACACTCTGTAGCTTTCCTTAATCATGTTGTCTGAATCTGAAGCAGCTGTCACTTCTAAGTACGTAAGCAGAATGTGATTTTATGTGAAAATACTCAGGGAGTGCATTCACACAATGTGCTAAGGCATTATGTGGTTTATTTAGTAGAGGATTAACATGCTGAGTGAGCCCAGCCATTGTGATTTACTCCACAAATCATGGTTAATATCAGGGAGATACCTAGTTTGTTATTTCAATTACAGAAAAAAAAGGAGGTAGTGGTAGAAACCTACTAATCGTGTAGAAGCATGTGTAAATGGCTGGCCTTACAAAGCAGTTGTGACATATTTATATGCATAACACATAGGCATAGAGGAAAAGTAATAAGGTCATAGGGATACAACAATATAGATTAGGACAATTAATTTTTTTTTGTAAATAAAATCATTAGTAACCACTAGTAAATGTCAGTTCAACATCTTGGTGTTGGTTAGGCAATTGGCACATGTTGACTAGCATGCTGATCTGAGAATATCTGTGTTATCAACATTGCTTTATCAATAGTGACTGAAGTAATGTAACATTTCCTTCACCTGGATACCTTCATTTTTATTCATATACACTTATATGTCATCTGTATCTGCCAACTTAAGATCACTTCATGTACCAGATGAAATGGAAGCTACCTCAACAGATGATTTAAGCATGTAGAAGTAGGAATCCATTCCATCAACAGTTCAGATCCACTTGAGGATGGACTCCATTGGGTAAAATGTCTTAATTTTCTTTTAAAACTTTCCCTTTCTCCTATCTTCCTTTACCAGATACTAAGGGCTTTTTCACATAATAGTTTTCATTCTTTCCTCATAAACCACATTGAAGTAAGCCAATCTATACTTCAAAACATCAAGGGCATTCAGGGAAACCCCCGAGTCAATCAGTTCTTCATGTAGCTGACCAGTAGAACAATGGGATTCCAGCAGTATCTGCTCCTTGGGCTGCCATGGCATGAGGAATAATTATTTAAAAAATCTCTCATGCCCACTTCACACACACACAAAAAGAAAATGAATTGCTAGCACTCCTTCCACATTTTCAGTACAAATTGTGTGAATCTGGCTGTTTGCAAAAGGAATATTAAACATGTATTATGGTGGGGAAGCCATCTTGCTGTGAAGATGACATTCTGTCTCTTCTTACAAAAAAGCCTTTGCTGGCCGATACTAAAAGGATAAAGTGGCAACATGTCTGCAACTACTCTACACAGTTCCCCCCCCTCCACTCCACTCCCCTCTCACACACACATGCAGACACAGAAATCTCTATACTGAAACCTGCTTGTGGGAGAGAAATAGAGATGGATTAATTAACAGCCTGGGTTGAGACAAGAGTTTGGCCTGCACTGCTTATGTAAGCAAGGAAAATCAAGCCAGGCTGTTTAACATTAAGGATTGTGAAACTGCCTAGCAGTGTTAGATTCATAGATTAGATTCCCAGTATTCCTCCATCCCTAGTATATTGCAGCAGATCCCATGGAAGAGTTGCTTATAACTAGCATTTTGGAAACATGGTGAAGTAATAGTAATAAAGCCACCTGAAAAACAGAAAGCCTGCATGTTTCAGAGGTGCAAAAAAGACCCAGTTTTCCTTTAGTTTGAGATCCACCAGCATAAGAAAAAAAATGCAAATGTAACCCTTAAAATTAGCTAACATTTTAGGGGATAGCAGGTCTAGAGCTAATGTGCAGTACTACTCAGTTTATGTATTCAGAGTATATAGCTTTGCTTAATATACACATTTGTGCAAGGCATTTTCTTCACTATAGTAATTTTATGTACAGCATTTTCACTAACACAAGGTTTTGTATTTTTTTCAAATGGCAAGTTTGAAGAAATTTGAATGCCCAAAGATAATTGTGAAGAGAATAGAAATGTTACATTACACATAGCTTACAGCATGTTATAATTTATTGTTCTTTCTTTACATCTTCAATGCTTATAAAACACACTTATACCGATAAAAATGTTCTTACAGTTCTGCACTTCTAGATTATAACTTCTGCTAAAATAATGTGAATATGAAATATTTGCTTAACAAAAAATATACTATTCCCAAGGACTGCTAATATTAACCTCTGAGGTATATATTATATGTTTTACTGATTATTTTATGAAAGTGTACAGTTCAATATTTCAGAAGGTTAATTATGACTTAACACTATAAAGAAAGCAAAGCAAAGTGACTTGCATTCCAGTGCATGTTATTTGAAAATTGTTTTCAAAGTTACACCAAGTAGTTCACTGCAATATGCTAGGATTCTTCTGTAAAAATTGAGATATGATACAATATAGAAATGTAGAAAGATATATGAACTTATTAGCAAGATCTGCTCCATCCTTCCTCACTCATAAAGGTAGAGTTTGTGGAATTTCTATTTTCTGAGAGTTGTTATTAAAAAACTGTGGCTATTTAATATCCTGAATAGTTTTTCTGCACATGCTATTCCAATCAGCATTAAGTTGCTGTTTAGAAAAAGTCAGCTATAATAACTTCTCCAATCCACATTTAAAAGATAACAAGATAATTGACAATTCAGTGATATATATGTGACAAGGCTATATTTCAGCAGTAAAAGTAGGATTCGATACTTCAGTTTGAAAATATTTGGGTTGAGTGTTGCTTTTCTTAGATAGCATTCACATTCTCTTTTAACACTTACTTCCCTAATGATATTCTCCCACACAAAGCTAATGACTTTCTCTGTATACTCAAAATGCATTACCTATGAAATAACGTTGGAATGGGTCTTCAAATATAATCACAGATTTCTAAACACCTGGATTTAGGTCCTTTTCTGCATCAGAATCAATTTTAAAAGGATGGTAGTCACCCCAAAGGTTTTGTTTCCACATCCATATGGTCCACCGAGAAAACTTGAAAGTAACTGTCCCTCCAACAAACAAGTTATACTTGCATCATTTAGATATTTTCAAATGCCACAGCACAGTCAGATGGAATCTAATATACCTATTTTGTTGCAATATAGACACAGGTCACAAAAATACTACAATTTTTGTTTAGAGTGTCAAGATTTACAAATATTAAACTTTCAAAATTCTTTAGTTTTAAAATGTATGGCTGTAAGGAAAATTGCTGAGCAAGATGACTGTACTGGATAGAAAGTTAACTTTGCTATATAACTAAAATATTTATTAGATCATATAAACTAAAGATATATTTACCCAAATCAAAAAATAAGGCAAACAAAAGGATTTATTTGTTAACCACCTATGTAAAATACTGCTCAATCCAGTGTTCCATGGATGTGAATCTTTGTCCTAAACACAAAATGTGCAACACTTCTTCAGGAATTGTTCAGAGAGAATTAAGAATTGGTGTTGCTGGGAGATCACCAAACACCTGGTTTGGGTTGTGGAGAACCTGAATCCAAATTCCTGTTTGCCAAAGGAGAAGATGGCTAAATCCTGGTTCCCTGTTGTTCCAAGTAAGTCATTACATATAAATAGTTAAGTGGCACCCTAGCACATAAGCAATATTTAATACATATGGATCTCTGAAAGACTGCATTTCATGTAACTGAGCTACACATGGAATTAAGACAGTCACACCTGAATGCATGCAACATATTCATATTTAAGAAAATATCTCAATGACTGAAATACAAATATTTTGAATTAAAAAAGTAAAAAGATACCAATTTTATCTATTATTGCAGAATAGGATCATCAGTGCACATGGTTCGACTAAGTTCTTAGAAAGTTTTACAGTATCTTACAGTGCATAAAGCTTTTCCTTAATTCACAAGATAAACATATTAAATTTTAGTTACTAATTTTACAGGAAAAAAAATATACAGTAAATAAATATTTTAAAATGGTAAAAAAAATCTTGCTGGTAAAATTAAAGTCATTCTAAGTATTCCAATTCATAATTTTGTCATATTCCTGAATTCTTTGTTTTATGTGGGAAAGTTTGTTCTTTAGGTATTCACATCGTTCTTTTTTCTCTAGAAACGTGGGATCCTGAAATACAAATGATTCAGAAAGTAAATCTTGCAATATTCATGCCTTTGGATTAGCTGGATTCAGTCATAAAATATGTGAACTTCATTTACTTATGTTTTTTGTTTGCATGCTTTAATCTTTTGTTATTTGGGATGGTGTAAGCAATACATTTAATTGATTAAATTAGTATGCTTATATCCTGAATAAAAGATGAATTAAAAATAAAATCTAAGCAAAACTTTGCTCTGACGGATCATTTGTCTTAGGAATTTGTCCTTATAGTTCTTTTTCACCTTCTGATATTCATGTCTTTGTTTTATACATACAGTACTATTATTTAATTTTATGCATATTCAATTGCTATCTTATTGGTAGAGTACTTGATTTATAGGAAGGTTCGATCCCTGGCTCTAACATGAAATCCTGGCAGCCACTATAGAAAATACTTAAAATATTCAGTGATTTGATTTGATATAAAACAGATTGCTATGTGATCCTTTGGTCTTGGGCAGGGCAGTAAAGCCATTATTAGACAACTGGGGAAGTTGTCTCCCATGCTGAAATCCTGTCTCTATATCCCTCATTTATCAATGTTAAAAAGAGATAAAAGGAGTGAAGACTAATCATTCTATTGATTTCAGTGTGAGAGAACACAGGACTTTGTAAAAGCTGCTTTACACTGAGTAAGACATGAGTCCATCCAGTCCAGTATTAGCAATAGAATTACATTTTTTAAAGCATCTTTGAAGATGTAAAGAACTTAATTGGGAACTACTATATTCAAGATATGGATTTTACACCAGTCTAGGGAGATGTAAGGATTAGATCAGGCAAGATCAGAAGCAAAGGGACTGAGAGTAGAGTGATCTGTTACAATAGCAATATACAGGACAACCATTCCTCCTGCTGAGCAACAGGTAGCTCTTAGCATGTAAGATGCACATGTGGCGGAAATGTGGTCTGAATGTGGTCTGCGCACGTCTGTGTACACACACACACACAGCTTTAATCTTATAGTCTGTCACTGCTGATTTTCTTTGCAATAATGGTTCTTTTAGTATCAACAAACTGATGGAAATCCTGGAAGCTCATGGGTCCAGGGCATCCCTGGTGGTCTTTTTATTATTGCTCTGAACATCAAAGTCATTGACAGCAATAAATCCATAAATAAGACAATACTCACATTCTTTTTCTTTTTATACTGTTGGAGAACACTGGCAATTCTGTCATGTTCCTAAAAAAGAAAAAAAAATGCAAAACATCAACATATATTTTATTTATCTATTTATTAAATTTGTATACTTACATTCTTTATAACTTTGTTTTATTTTCTACTATGTACAATGTTTTTGTTCTATTAACATTTTCCTATTTATTTATTTCTCACATTTTTAATACTGCTGCTGTCTGACCCCATAATGACTCTGGATAGTGTACAGTATTATAAACAATCAAAATTACTGTCATGTTTGCAAATGGTCTCTAAACAAGACCATGTTTTGTTTATAACCAACAAAAAGGAATGATAGATGTCCAGAAAGAGCAATATACCCTCTCCTTGTTTAGCAACTGCAATTTGTTCCTTAAATTGGAAGAGAAATGGTAAGAGAACATGTGACTGAAAGAGAGAGAGAGAGAGAGAGAGAGAGAGATGCTGCGAAGATCAGTGGTTGCTGCCGATTCATTTAGATAAATTTCTCTCATACAGTTACGCCAGCCTTTACTCTCACTCCAGCGTGCAATGTTGTCAGGTGCAAGAAATTTGGTTGTAAGTGTGCACATTGGTTGGAAAATGATTTTTTAAAAAATTACTGCCGTATTTGGGAATGGTCTCTAAACAAGGTAGCTGCTAAATGAGGAGTGCCTGTAAAATAATAACTCTCAATGCCACTTGTGTTCTGTTCTAACATTTAACTTGATCGTGGCAAAGTTTGAATGTCACCATAAAGAGATCACTTGCTTGCTGGATCAACTTTGGTAAGACTTGCATAGCCACTGTGCTCTGTTAGAAGCTGGTCTCTCTGACAGATACATCTTCAGTCAGAAACACCAAGGAAGAAGTAGACCAAGCATATGGTGATTACTAGCTCCAGTCATTTAACTGTTAAATAACAGGTGTAAGTAAACTACCAAGACTTTCTTTGCCTCTTCTCTAACAAGTAATGAATCTTAGCAACAAATATAAAATATATTTTTACCATGATTAGGCTGCTGTTCAGGTAACCCATCTACTGATATCTACCTATAAATATAAACTTTAAATCCATACTTACAAGAGTATTTCCAGGGTGCTGAGGAAGCTTCCTCATAAGTGCATCTAACTCATCAAACTTCTTCAAAACTGCCTGAACTTCAGAAGACAGCTCTTTATATTCAGAAAACTGATCATTAAATACAGCTTTATAACGGTCTCTTTCCTCATCTGTCCGAATTGATGGGTATTTTCTATAAGCAAAAAGCTTATAGTCAGTGGTATGTCAGCAATTTAGTAAATTGTAAATGCATGTTATAGAATTTTAAAAATTTAACTTTAAAATGTATAGCATAGAAAATTCTATACAGATTATTAAATATTGCATCAATCAGGACTAGGACCATTGTTTCCCTTAGCATACAATATTTGGACTGCAATCAGGACAATTACTTATCTGGAAAGCATTTGGTGGAATGGGCTGGGCCAGATAATATTCTGAACATTCCAACAAGTTGACTGAATTCACACATCACATGGTTAAAGTATGAGCTGACAAGTGACCATTGGTTAGGTGCCTTTATAACCCTAAGACATTTACAATGTTAATAGTTGAGTTCGCATAAACACTAAGCCAAATCCAAACAACCACATTACAATTTAATATGTGTGACTCCATTATATAATTATTATTTCCTAAAGCTTAATAAAAATTAAAATTCAAAATCTAAAGCGTACTTTTCTATTTTAAAAAGACTAGGAAGTCTTCCCATGATGTGGCTTTACAGCTTACGCAGCATACTTTTTAGGAAGCGTGAATAACAGACTAACCTTCTCAACTTAGTAAACTACATTTGCTGGATTTATATGTTGTATTTTTAAATCTTATAATGTGTCTTGTTTTTAGTTTAGTATATTATTGGAATCCAGCCAGTGTGATTTGTAAACTCTGATTTAAGGCTTAACATAATGATGATCTTAAATACTATTTTGCAAGCTAAAAATACTTATACTCACGCTAAGTAATCTGGCATCACTATAGGTTTAGGAATATGTCCTGCTGGTATATGGCCATTAAGTACTTCAGGTTTCATTTCTGCACCCTTCAGTTTCTTTATTGCTACTTTGGGTGTGTCATTTTCATGATCTTCATACTATGTAAAAAGGATAGAAAAGTCTTACTCTTGCTGAGATTTGCATTAAGTAACTAAGAGTACAATCCCAACCTCTGGGGCTAGTTTGCTGGAATGAACAATTGTGTTAGAGGTAATCTGCTGCTACCCTCTGTAAGCTCATTTGGACAAGAAGGCTTTGTAGAAAAAAAACTATCACTGGCATCTTTTGTAGTACAATACTGTTGTTACAGAGGCTTAAGGTACTTGTAGTAGCCCTCAATCGCCCTACCCCAAACCATCCCATTTGAAGGTACTTTAATTTTTGAAAACAATATTCATGCTGCCTCTTAAAACCCATAAAGAAAGTAACCATTTAATCCCTTTTCCATTAGATTTTTGCAGGTGGCAATAGCTACAATAAGATACTGCTGTAAAACCTCAACATCAGGGAGGGAAATCATTTTCTGGGGGATAAGGTGGTGATGGTAGAGCATCAAAACACAATTTGTGGATTTTCACTAGAACAGATTTTTTTTAATAAGAATCAATATTTTTTGCATCTCCTTTTGAAACTAAGGTAGCCCAAATTCTGTAACTACAAATTAAATAGAGCATATGCAGTTTTTGTTCTTACCATTCTTTTGGGGGAAAATGATTGTGACTTCATCTAATAAAAGAAACAGAAATAACAGTATTAAATGTATACATCCACACTACAACCGCCTGATAATGCTATTAAGGAACGACAGTAGCAAAATCATTTCATTTTGTACTGACAAAATATAGGTTCTGGTGGTATATATGCCTTTTTTTTAACCTGTGCAGAGAATTTGGTACTGAAAGCAAAATTAAGCATCTTTCAAAAACAGATGGTAGTCTGTACACCCCCCAAAAAAATGGTATTTATTTAGGCAGACTTTTGAAATGTTAACTGTTTTTTCAGGTTTTTTTTGTTGTTTCAATGCATATTTTATTTTAACTACAAAATTTATATTTTTTATTTTTATTAGCTGGTACCAGCTGCATTCAGTGACTGATAGAATAAGGAGTGATTTCAACAAAATTTTATCTACACGGGAAATGAGTATCTTTACATTATAATAATTAAATTTTTGTACACAGAAATTAAAATGGTTGAAAAGTCTTTTGATAGCAAGCCTGTGCATGTCACTTTCTAAAACTAGAGAGCAATTCAGAAAAAAGAGCACATTGTAAGACACTACATGATGACTCACATGATATAATCTATACATATGGTTTATATTTATAGTTTTACTCTAAAACATTCCTTCTAAAGCTTGGTTTCTATTACAACTCTTGGCTAAGAATTCGTATAAAAAGCAAGAATGACAATTTACTAGTAAGAAAATCCAGGTAATTATCTGTAATTATATGTAAAACCACTCGTTTTACAGATTACCCTAAAATAAGTTTTGAAGAACTGTTGGGGGAAGGAGCAGTTACAAAGGAGATCTTTTCTGCCTCTCCCTAAATCCAAGCATTACAAAGAATAGGTTTCCACTCCTTTCTTGAAACTTCTTTGGTGATCTGCAATGACAGAAAATGCCGCTTAACTTTCTAAAAGCTCTATTTCTTCTTATCTGTCTTTGAGTTTGATACAATTTTCTGAATCTTGAAGGAAAGTGAAAAAATGAAGGAAATAACCTTTATGGAAGCAATATACCCCATCTTTAATTAAAAAAACATACACAGAAATACAGCTTGTATGTTCTTGAAAACTTACCTGCTCTTCCATGAACTCTCTGTGTCTGCGTGCAGTTTCATGTCTCCATAGTTTTAGGCAAACTATTGCACCAATGAGATATATAATCATTGTTGCAAACAAAAAAATAATTCCAGCTGTCTGTCCTCCTTCTATACGGCAAAAAGCGGCATTCAGTGGTGTGTTAAATAATTGATAGGAGCAAAGTCCTCCTCTGTTTGTATCATTTACATAGACAATAGCGGCTGACATATATAAAATAAACAAAGCCACATTGATTCCAAATTCAGTTAAAGGCCACCAATGGGAATCTAGAAGAATAGTTCTGTAGTACATTGACATACCAAGTACCAGAAGTATAATAGTCACTATCCAAGCAAGTGCTGCTACAACGAGAACAAAAGGAGTTTTGGGTCCATTGTAATAATAACTGCCATACATGTTGCTTGCACCATAGCCATATGGTTGTGAAAAACCATACATGTTGTACCACTCATTGTCCTTGTGAATGTAAGCTGTGATACAGGCAAATACAGCTGCACCTAAGAGCAGTTCAACAACACCCAAGATCCTAAGCAATCCTGCCCAAGATTTCATGTAGGAATATCTCAGGTTAAAAGCTTCTACTTTCTCACTGTATGTCAGAGCCTGAGTATGCTTTCCCAGAGAGCCATATGGATCTGGAGGGAAAATGGCTTCAGCTTCTTTTTGTGAAGTGTAAGTTCCCCCTGATCCTCCATATGGATCCTGATAAGAGCTTGGTGCTGAAGTAGGGACTGGTTTCACTGGAGTAAGTGTTGGAGATGATGGTGGAGAGCATTGAATTCCCTCTGAAATGGCAGATACTGGCTTGTTCCATTCTGGATCATCTCTTTTTCCTCTGAAGAAGTTTTTCCATGAATCTGGAATGAATTTTCTCACTGGCTTGATATCAGGGATTCCAGCTGACTCTTCATTGTCACTTGGATAAAATTCAGGCCCAAACGGTGGCTGCAATGGAAGAGGCGGTGGCAAAGGATCCGAATTCAGTATCTCATTAGTATCTTCTGGAGAAGGGGAATCCACATATACTGTATCATAATGGACAGAACGACTGTGCTGCCCTGCTCTGTGCTCCAGTGATGTATTCCTTGAAGACATTTGTGACCTTTTCCCCTGTTTCAGAAATAATAATAATTAAAAAAACTTTGAAAATTACCATATTTTTTCTAAGCAGGGGACAAATACTTCAAATAAAGCCTTAAAAAGGAAAGCCAACTGAATTCCTGCACTCACAGCCAGAAAAAACTAATATGAACTAATTGAGAGACAAGTCCTTCCATAATAAGGCAACTCAGAACTCCCAAGTCACTTGGATTGCTTTGGGTTTGATACTGGGTTTATCATAATTTAATGCCTGAATCTCTTCCAGAGCCTGTGAAACTACAACAGTGAAGATGGCAACGGATAAGGAAAAAACCTTAAACTTGCCTCATGTGCAAGTTCAAAGTCCAGTCTGCCACAACAGGAGGCCCAGTTTAGGGAACAGCAAGACACCTAGATAGTCTGAGAGAATCCAAAATAGGTTCACAGGAAAGAGCAGCACAGAGACCATAATTTAGATACTGAAGAAAACAATGTCAAAAATGCTAATACCTCACTCCTTTCCCCAGTATTCTCTATTCCAGCGGTTCTCAATGTAGGCTATATGACACCCTCCCCAGAGGCATGCCATATTTCTAGAAGGCCACAGTCTTTATATGATACAGTTTAGATTAATAAACTGTGTGGATGGCAAAGAACCTTTTTTTCCAGCTAACAGCGATTATGAGGGGTTCACAGAGGTAATTGAGCAAAAAAGGTTGAGAACCCCTGCCCTGTTGGGCTACCTAGAGAGAGAGAGAGAGCGGGCAGAGGGGAGGGGAGACTTGACATTACCTACGCATACTTACTAGTTGCCAGCATTAAAGTACACGTTTAAATCTACAGTCCTTCACCCACTTACCTTTGAGTATATCCCATTAAACTTAGCGGGCCTTACTTCCAAGGAAATATCCACAGGATTTCACCAGAAGCGTCTCAGAAAGGCGAATTCCCACCCAATTCCCAACTGCTTCCCATTTTCCTCTCCTCTGGCCCCCACAAATCGCGCAACTGCACGGGCACCTTGCACCCGCTCCGCCCTCTCCCGAAAGCCCCGAGCGGGACAGACCAGGCGCCTTTCTGCCGCGAGCGTGCCAGCCTCGCCCGCTCTGCTCGGACCGGATCTTCCCACCCCGGTAATAACATGTCCACTCACTCTTTCAGACAAAAGGGCAGGCAGAATATCCCGCTACGGACGGAGGAACAATGGCCAGAAGAACAATCCCGCTTCCGTCTCGCTTTCCCGGAGGCGTTTCTTTCGGGGGCGGCTCAGCCGCAGACAACCGTCCCGCCCATCTAGTCATGCGCCAAGTCTTTCTGGCCGTAACGCTACCCGCCTACCTGCCTCGCCCGCTCCAGGTAGACCTGCGCAGGACAACAGGTTGGTTCTTTCCGCTTTCTGCGCTGAACCTTTGCATCCTCCCGTCCCCTCCCAATCGTAATTGGTTTTATGATTCCGACTTTACGCCGGGGAACGAGTCTCGCATTTCTGTTTCAAAGGACGTTATCCAAGTTTTAAACGAAAAGAAAAAAAAACTCCAATGTTCTTTATTAGGGAGGACAGCTAACTGGGTAGATGTAGATAAAGACTTGGGTTACTATAGCCAGAACTAATAGCAACTGGCAAGAAATGCAAAGTGGAATAGGAAGAGGAGGGCAGAATAGTCTCACCCAAGTGTCTCCAAATGCAAAGATAAAAAACTAATACAACCTAAGAATATAAAAAGTAAAAAAATAAAAGGTGCAGAGAAAAAGAAAAACAATTAGAAAAAGGGGGAAAAATAAGAAAAAAAGACATATAAAGAAGTAACTCCCCTCTCCCTCCAGACAAGTATAAACAACTTCAGTAACTTAGCACCTTCTCTAATATTTAAATTAAAAAAAATCTCTTCTTCCCATATCTCATCCCTTCTCAATTAACAAATTGTAAAAACTCATCATTCATTCCTAATCAGCAAGTCCATTAAGAGCTACCAGAAATAATAACATATATATTTTAACCTTAAATAAATCCATTTTATATTCCAACATCACTTTCTCTAAAAAATAAAGCAAAAGAAATTCCCCATATCGTATCTGTTGTCTATAAACAAATCTTTAAAACCTTGTCAATTAGTCCTAGTAAAAAAACATTGCATTAAGAGCACAACATATGTATTTTAACCCTGACTGAATAAATCCACTTTATATTCCTTCTGTTTACTTTTAAAAAGCTTGATCTTTAATTTATTTGAAGGAAATAATGTCCCATAAGTTGATTTCTTATCATTTTCTCTTTGTCTCCTCTCAGAAACTCCTTCACTAGTTTAACTTCACTGTTTTGTAAATCCAAGATAAGAAAGCTATCCAAGTCACTCTTCTGATTTATTATTTGTATGTCCCCTTTAATTGTTAAGACATCAGCCAGTTTCATTTGTAAATTCAATGTGGCATCTTTTCCATATCACCCTTGTAGTCTGGCAGTTTTAAGTCCATTTTCAGATCCAAATTCAGATCAGCCTCAGTCTATTTTGTCCAATAAAATCTGTTCCTCTTCTGTAGCCTCTGTTAAATCCATTTTTATAGTGGCAGACAATCTTAAGAGTATTTTCTGGGTACATTGTTCCCAAATATCCTTGATTTCTTCCGTAGTCAAATAATATTGCTCCATTGTATTAATAGGTCTCTTCTCCTTTAATTGTAATCCTTAGTTCTCTCTGGTTCCCTCTAGTCAACGTTCAGAGTCCCCTCTTATCATATGTTTATTTTCCAGTCAACAAAACTTTCCCACAGGAGGATTTCTTAGAGTTAATTTCAAAATCTTCGTATATATTTTGATCAAATTTTAAACAACACTCAGGTCTTTCAAGTCCATCTGGCCCCTTAACTTTCCAGAATCAACCTTATGGTCCCCCTTTTGCTGTTTTCAAAAGTATTTTTTTTTCTTTTTAATCCTTAAAGTTACATGAAACTTCTTTCATCAAGGATAGAAGGAAACTCTCCTGGCATAATGAAACTTGCCCTTCTGAAGGTTCTTAACATCCAAAAAGTCAATAACAAGCAATTTCCTATGATGATTAAGAGAGGAAGTAGACAAACCCAGTGCCTGTTTGAAGGTGCCAAACCATAGCTTAGGCAAGATGATTCCGCCCCCGGCTCCCAGAGCTCTAAAACCTGCAAGAGACCACTATTTTATTATCTCTTTATGGGGAACTTCTGTATGAAGTAAACTTGTGGGTGATCCTAGTCCTCTCTTTGATCCCGAGGGGAGTTCCAAGAAGCTGATCCATTCACTGGCTCTTCTTTCTGTCACAGCCATTGGCTCCACTCTCTGCATAGCTGTCTTCAGTCCACCATTGCTTCCCCGGATGTCCATGTCTCCAACTTTGTTAAAGCATGTTATTTAAGTGGTTGTCATTGCAGATCCAGCTGCTATGGTGGTGTGACACAGGGCTCCTTTTTATTTTAATTAGACATTTTAGAGAAAGGGTATAAACAAAATAAAAGACAAGTAAAAAGAACAAGAGAGTTCTAATAAGTAAACCAAGAAAATGTCATGGAGATTACAGTTTTCCAATCTATCATTAATTACTTATGAATTATAGGCTATATTATATCTCTTTCAGGGACTAAGAATTACTATGAAGTTTTGAACCAAGAAGAGCTGCCTTCATACTGGTTGTTGGGGCAAAGCAGTACATGCCTCAGAAAAAAGTAAGACATTTCTCCAAAGTATTAAAGAAAGTAATCTGGCTTTATTTGACTCTTCAAGAGAAGTCTTCTGTGCATGGGCACAGATGATAGCCTATGGTTGGTGATTTGGTTGCTTTGGTGTGGTGCCAAGGCATCTCTGCTGCATCACTTACGGTTCACTTTATGGAGCAAGGTTAAAGAAATGGTTTGTTAAAGGCTAGATCAAAATGAAATGCCCTGTCAAGGCATCACACAGACCTAGCAGCTAATCATAAAATACATGTTCTGCAGAGTGCAAACTGGTAAAACTAGGCGATTAGTGGATCCAGAAGTATTCTTGGTAATACAGATTACAGTTGAGGCTGGTACTTTCCTTTACACACTAACACTATAGAGCTGTGTTAGTCTATGGAGGCAACAAACCCAGATGTCTACTTTGCCCCCACATCTACACTATCAGCACCATCACAGGCCCCAGCAAATACACAAACAAGATTAGAGGTGCCTTCATGTGCTCTTCCTCCAATGTAATATATGCCATCATCTGCCAGCAATGCTCCTCTGGATTCTACATAGAACAAATAGGACAAACTGCACAAAAGAATTAATTTTTGTTGTTGTTCAATCGTTGTGTCTGACTCTTCGTGACCCCATGAACCATATTGCGCCAGGCCTTCCTGTCCTTCACTGCCTCCCGGAGTTTGCTCAGTTTCATGCTCATTGTTTCAGTGATGCTATCTAACCATCTCATCCTCTGCCGTCCTCTTCTCCTTTTGCCTTCAATCTTTCCCAGCATTAGGGTCTTTTCCAAAGAGTCCTTTCTTCGCATTAGGTGACCAAAGTATCTGAGCTTGAGCTTCATTATCAATCCTTCCAATGAGCAATCAGGGTTGATTTCCTTTAAGATTGACTGGTTTGACCTCCTAGCAGTCCAGGGGACTCTTAAGAGTCTTGTCCAGCACCACAGTTCAAAGGCATCAATTCTTCGGCGTTCAGCCTTCTTTATGGTCCAGCTCTCACAGCCATACATTACTACTGGAAAAACCATAGCTTTGACTATGCGGATCTTTGTCGGCAAGGTGACGTCTCTGCTTTTTAATATGCTATCTAGGTTTGCCATAGCTTTCCTCTGAAGGAGCAAGCATCTTTTAATTTCATGGCTGCAGTCTCTGTCTGCGGTGATCTTGGAGCCCAAATAAATGAAGTCTGTTACTGCTTCCATTTCTACCCCTTCTATTTGCCAGGAATTGATGGGTCCAGATGCCATGATCTTAGTTTTTTTTAATGTTGAGTTTCAAGCCAACTTTCGCACTCTCCTCTTTCACCCTCATCAAGAGGCTCTTTAGTTCTTCTTCACTTTCTGCCATTAGGGTGGTATCATCTGCATATCTGAGGTTATTGATGTTTCTCCCTGCAATCCTAATTCCGGCTTGTGATTCTTCCAGCCTGACATTTCTCATGATGTACTCTGCATATAGGTTAAATAAGCAGGGTGACAGTATACAGCTTTGTCGTACTCCTTTCCCTATTTTGAACCAATCGGTTGTTCCATGACCAGTTCTAATAGTTGCTTCTTGGCCCGCATATAGATTTCTCAGGAGACAGGTAAGATGGTCTGGTACCCCCATCTCTTTAAGAATTTGCCACAGTTTGTTGTGATCCACACAATCAAAGGCTTTTGCATAGTCAATGAAGCAGAAGTAGATGCTTTTCTGGAACTCTCGTGCTTTCTCCATGATCCAGCGAATGTTGGCAATTTGATCTCTAGTTCTTCTGCCTCTTCGAAACCCAGCTTGTACATCCGGTAGTTCTCGGTTCACGTACTGCTGAAGCTTAGCTTGTAGGATTTTGAGCATAACCTTGCTAGCATGTGAAATGAGTGCAATTGTGCGATAGTTTGAGCATTCTTTGGCATTGCCCTTCTTTGGAATTGGAACGTAAACTGACCTTTTCCAATCCCGTGGCCACTGTTGCGTTTTCCAAACTTGCTGGCATATTGAGTGCAGAACTTTAACAGCATCATCTTTTAGTATTTTAAATAACTCAGCTGGAATACTGTCATCTCCACTAGCTTTGTTGTTAGTAATGCTTCCTAAGGCCCACTTGACTTTACTCTCTAGGATGTCTGGCTCAAGGTCAGTGACCACACCAGCATGGACATCAGGGACATTAAGATCTTTCTTGTATAGTTCTTCTGTGTATTCTTGCCACCTCTTCTTAATCTCTTCTGCTTCTGTTAGGTCCCTGCCTTTTTTGTCCTTTATTATGCCCATCTTTGCACTAAACGTTCCTTTGATATCTCCAATTTTCTTGAAGAGATCTCTAGTCTTCCCCATTCTATTGTTTTCTTCAATTTCTTTGCATTGTTCATTTAAGAAGGCCTTCTTATCTCTCCTTGCTATTCTCTGGAAATCTGCATTCAGTTGCTTATATCTTTCCCCTTCACCCTTGCTTTTTGCATTCCTTCTTTCCACAGCTATTTGTAAAGCCTCATCAGACAGCCATTTTGCTTTCTTGCATTTCTTTTTCTTTGGGATGGTTTTAGTTGCTGCCTCCTGTACAACGTTACGGACCTCCATCCATAGTTCTTCAGGCACTCTGTCTACCAAATCTAATCCTCTAAATCTATTCATCACCTTCACTGTGTACTCACAAGGAATATGATCTAAGTCATACCTGAGTGATCTAGTGGTTTTCCCTACATTCTTCAATTTAAGCCTAAATTTTGCAGGAAGAAGCTCATGACCTGAGCCACAGTCAGCTCCTGGTCTTGTTTTTGCTGTCTGTATAGAGCTTCTCCATCTTTGGCTGCAAAGTATATAATCAATCTGGTTTTGGTATTGACCATCTGGTGATGTCCATGTGTAGAGTCGTCTCTTGTGTTGTTGGAAAAGAGTGTTTGCTATGACTAGCTTGTTCTCTTGACAGAACTCTATTAGCCTTTGCCCTGCTTCATTTTGTACTCCAAGGCCAGACTTGCCTGTTATTCCGATTACTCCTTGACTTCCTACTTTAGCATTCCAATCCCCTATGATGAAAAGGACATCGTTTTTTGGTGCTAGTTCTAGAAGGTATTGTAGGTCTTCATAGAACCGGTCAACTTCAGCTCCTTCGGCATCAGTGGTTGGGGCATAGACTTGGATTACTGTGATGTTGAATGGTTTTCCTTGGATTCGCACTGAGATCATTCTATCGTTTTTGAGGTTGTACCCCATTACTGCCTTTCCCACTCTCTTATTGACTATGAGTGCAACTCCATTTCTTCTAAGGGTTTCTTGCCCACAGTAGTAGATATAATGGTCACCTGAATTAAATTCACCCATTCCCGTCCATTTCAATTCGCTGATTTCCCAAGATGTCGATGTTCAATCTTGTCATCTCATGTTTGACCACATCCAGCTTGCCTTGGTTCGTAGATCTTACATTCCAGGTATCTATACAATATTGTTCTTTACAGCATCGGACCTTCTTTTCGCTTCCAGATACATCCACAGCTGAATGTCCTTTCGGCTTTGGCCCAGCTGCTTCACTCTTTCTGGAGCTACTTGGAATTGCCCTCCGCTCTTCCCCAGTAGCATACTGGACACTTTCCGACCTGAGGGGTTCATCTTCCGGCGTCATACCTTTTAGCCTTTTAACATTGTCCATGGGGTTTTCTTGGCAAGGATACTGGAGTGGGTTGCCATTTCCTTCTCCAGTGGACCACATTTTGTCAGAACTCTCTGTCATGACCTGTCCGTCTTGGGTGGCCCTGCACGGTATAGCTCATGGCTTCACTGAGTTACGCAAGCCCCTTCGCCACGACAAGGCAGTGATCCATGAAGGGGAAAAGAATTAATAGACATAAATAAATAATATCAGAACATTTCAACCTCCCACTACATTGCAAGGCAGATGTGAAAGTGTCTGGAAAAGCAGGACTTCAACAGTACTATCAAGTGAGGAATCTTTGAATTCTTATCCATCAAAAGGTTTCAGGCAATTTCAGATCTCAACAAACACAATGGGTTTTTAACACATTAAAATTATTATTTTTAATTAATTTATTTATTAATCAAATTTGTATAGCCACCCATCTCACAGAAAAATGACTCTGAGTGGCTCACAACAATCTAATAAAAATAACACATACATAAACAATCAGTTTAAAATATAAAAATCAATATAAAAGATAAATATGATAAAAAAACAAATATACAAACCCTAGGCAAGAGAGAATAATGATAGCTAGTTCAGCAGTGGAGCCATCTAAGCATGTCTCCAGTTCCCTGGGACCCCTGGACCTGGTGACATAACCAGGTCGAGGGACTTCCGGAAGATCAAAAGGGATGGAACTAATCTAATATCAGGGGAAAGAATGTTCCACAAGGTGGGCGCCACAGCAGAGAAGGCCTAATGCCTGGGACCCACCAAATGTATGTCCCTAGCTGATGGCTCCCTCAACATGCTTTATCTGCTAGATCTGATGGGGCAGGCTGATGTAGTTGGGGAGATGCGGCCCCTCAGATAATCCAGTTGTGTGCCAATCATTAGTTGATAAGGGACTTCTAATCTATCTCATATGTAACCTGCATCTGGATAACCAACCCATTTTCCCTTCCCTCCCTCCCTTTGGGAAGGGTCCATACTGAACCCTTGTTTGAAGTTAAATTCCTGTATCGGCAACTAAAACTGATACTTAAAAGGGGCAACTAAGTCAATTCACTTAAAGATCATGAGTGGCTTGTCTCTTCTGCCTGGAAAGACAGCTTGGCTTTTGCCTTTAAGGTGGAGTAGAAAGAAACCCTTGGAGAAAGAGACCCTTGGCACTGCTTTCTCCCTGTGACTCATCCTGGCTGGAGGCCCCAAGCTTTTCATGTTCTTCCTAGAGTGTTTGCGTATGGACCTCTTCTTTCAGAACTGAAGCCTGATTACAGACCCTGTGGCCTTTCCCTGGAAACTCTGGGGAATGGAAAATAAGTGGGGTTTCAGAAGAACATATTACTTGGTGAAGCCTGTGTAGAAACTGGAGTACTGCCAATCAGCTGGCAAAGGTGATAGAAGGTTCAGTGGTCTGTTGTCATGATCATCTGCTTCCTCCAAGGCCCAGGCATCAAGCCTTATGGCAAAGGACTGGCATTAAGCCCTATGGCAACCGGAAGAGGTGTGCAGCTCATGGCCAGCTTGGCAGCTGCTGTTTCAGTCATGCCTTCTTGAGGGGACTGCAGTAGGGAGTTGAGGGTATGCAGTGCTTATGTGGTTGGAGCTGAACATTGTTCAGTTCATCAAAACACATTCAAGGAATCCCTGGACAAGTACATTACTATTAATTTACTAGTCATTGGATTGGGATCTTCCAAATAGGAAGGCAAAACCAATTCTAAGTTAAAAAAAAAGAGGAGGAAATCTATTATCATGGTGGTCCTATTCATACAAAAAGTCAGCAGAGCTTGCAGGCAGGTAGTCAGGTTTGCTTTCTGCAGCAATGCCGAGCTGGAACTTGGAATGAAAGCTATCCCTCCCATGAAACCAACTTCAGAAGCCTTTTTAGCCCTATCACTGGAGCAAATGGGAGGAAAAACCTTACTTCAGAGTGCTCTGGTTCAGGTGGAGAAAAATGAGCAACCAGAATTAAAATATGTATATTGTAGGCTATAAGCAACAAAGCACCATAAATAAGTATAACAGGCTCTAAAATTAAAAATGTCAATACTAATCAACTTACATAGAAGACATTCTGAGGCTTGGAACCATCTTCTGTATAGTACATCTATTCAAAAATAAACTGCCATTGAGTTAAATGAAGCTTACCTACAGGTATATGTTAGTAACCTTAGCATAGGTTACTTAGTATAGATAGGTGCTTAATTTGTAACTGAAAGCCTGTATCTGTTTTCAACAGCAGAGCATCAGTCCTGAACAGTTCCACTTTAAAGGAACATTTTAACTAAAACTTCTGTAAGAAATCATCCATCCTATATTTGCAGGACTTGGATAGAAGCCTACATAATCTACCTAAAACAACCGTTCACCAGGACTTCCAGAGGAAGAAATGGTGGACTGAAGATAGCTTTGCAAAAAGCGGAGCCAACTGAGGTGAAGAACAAAGAACTGGTGAGTAGACTGTCTCTTTGAACCTCTCCAGACAAAGAGAGGATGGGAGATCACCCACAAGTTCTCCAGACAGTTGCTTCTCACAAGGAGACAACTTTAAAAATCAAAAGGGAATTATAAATAATAAACCAAGAGAGTGACCTGGATAATTCTTTATATTGGATTTACAAAAGAGGTTTTTAAAGTTTGGATGAATCTTGTGAGAAGGGGTAAAATAGAAATGAAATCAAGTTCTTCAACATTACTTGAATGGACTAAAGATTTAGATTGTTAGAGGTAAAAGGAAGGAATATGAAGTTGTTTTATTTGATCAAGGTTAAAATAGATATGTTATTATTTCTGGCAACCTTTAATGGACTTTTGCCAATGCTGGGCCTGAAATGACAATGCTTTATGAATTTGTTTATAGATAAGAGATGGGACATGGGATAAAGAGATCATTGGTTGAAAATAAAGAGGATGTGAAAAGTTACTAAAATTGTTTATACTTGTTGTGATGAAGGTTGGAAATCACTTCTTTATATATTTCTTTTTCTTTACTATATTTGCACTTTTCTTTCTTTCTATTCTCTATGTTTTTTCTTTGCCTTTGCACTTTTTACTCTTTCTACCCTTTTAGTTTGTATTAGTTTTTACTATTGCAATTATAATAACTCATTTTACTGGTGAAATAACTGTTCATCAGTAAAAATAAACCATTTGAAAATACAAGTTCAAGAACTCTTTAAAATACTGAAAACTCTCATGTTATTCCCTCAGTCTTGTATTAGCAATACTTCTCAAGATAAAATTATCCAAAACTTATGTAAACATTTTTGTTTCAGAAATATCTGAAACTATAATGATACAATTTATTAATAAGGCATCCAGAGATTTATTTACATATTAAATAGTACACAGCCCAGGTTAAATGTTTTGTACAATGTTTCATCACCCCAGGTTAGGTCTAAACTTGTGAAACGTTAACAAAATAGTTGACAAAGCCTTCAATACCTGCAAGATAAATACAAGTATAAAAAGTAAATACATTTCCTCTTATTTATTTCCATGCTTCCTCATGGATGAGAAGCAAAACCTTGAGTTTTAACTGAAGCTTTCAGTGTAGACTCAAATAGAAATAGGAAGACTTTGTACCCATTTTCCTCCGTATTAATTGTTAGTCATGACAAATATGCAATGGCCTGCAGAAATAACTAATAAAGTTATTTCTATCTTTTCTGTACATTTGGATACAAAATATGAAACAGAAGTAAAATTATAATTTAAACATTATCACAGCTTTCAAATTGCTACTTTATAAATGTTATTCACTGTCAAACTCTTCTATATTTAGATTATCTGCTTCCATTATTGCTTGTGCTGCAACAGGCTGAGGTTGACTGGCTGGTAGTTCATTTCCACTACACTGACTAGAAGTAAGGAGGAATTCATCCAGTTCATTTTCCTCACTGGTTTTTATTTTCTCCGCTTGGATATGCAGAATTGTGGGCTGCATCTCAGCAAACTCCCCTTCACCATCACTGTCCATGATATGTATTGCAGAATCCTTATCAGTGAGAGTTTCAAGTTTCAACCTGCGAACAGCAATACAGCATCAGAAATATTTTTCTTCCTCAGAATGAACTAAGACACCTAACCCTGACATAATAATTATTTCTTCCACAATGGATGTTTGTAAAAAAAAAAATGCACCCTAGTCACTACTGAGTGCGCAGACAATTCATGTTATTAACAGTTTAGCAACTGTTAAAAGCTGTATTACTCAGGGGAGAACAGTAGAGTAGGGCCGAGTGCTGAGAAAATTACAACCTTGGTATCTGTTCTGCTGTCTATTCTTCTCTGTGTAAATAAATGGATATAAAAAGAGCTATTAGCAAATTTCCCTCCTACTGCCTGGCAACTCCCTCTGCCAATCAGTTCAATCATTTGTGTATGCCAGCAGCATGTAATATGGGATGGCTGAATCTTCTGAGCTTCGACCATTACATTCCTAGCCAGGGTAAGGGAGATTGGTGCTTCCTATTCCACTTCCTTTAAAAAAAAATCTAGAGAGAAAAAAATAAGCTTCCCCATTGAGCCCATCTGTGTCAGTATCAGTGGATAGTCTGCAGGAGGGGTGTCCATTGCCCCACCCATTTTCCACCCCATGGATCCACCTGGGAACTGAAATGACAGGTGAAACAATGGCTCAGTTAGAGCCCTCATTTAACTGGAGTTTGTTGTGAAAATCAGGCCACTGAGCCCAGGAGTTAAATTCAAAAGCAGTATTTCTTAAAGTAAGATCAGCTGGGCCTTTTCTATATGAAGACAGATCATAGTAGGAAAAGGGAAAAACAAATGCTTTATACTTTTAAGTTATGACAGCATACAGATATAAACAAATACATAGGACTTCACAATAGGAAACAATGTTAGGGACCATTTTGATCTTTATTTACTCGAGAGGTGACGGATGTTAGCAGGGGGCTGGATTCAATAAACCTTTATCAGTAACATCAAGGTTACCTTCCAAAGTGTTTCCTTAAAGGAAGTTTTCCAACATCCTGAATAAAGGTAATCTGAGCTGAAAAAGCAAAAACAAAAATTATTCCTAAAAGTAATTTCAATCTGTATCTAGAAAGCATTTTATACCTATTTTTAAATAAAAAACAATTTCCTTTCCAGTTTGACCCAACAACTGCTCTTATTCATATAAAGTCAGCATATGATAATGTATCACAGAAACTGATTTAGACTTTAAAAAATAAATCATTTTGGAATCAATAAAAGGCTTCATTAGAACAATAAGTCACATTTTTTTGAAAAC
Source organism: Liasis olivaceus (assembly GCA_030867105.1). Classification (NCBI taxonomy): domain Eukaryota; kingdom Metazoa; phylum Chordata; class Lepidosauria; order Squamata; family Pythonidae; genus Liasis; species Liasis olivaceus. The sequence goes on along the minus strand of CM061348.1, from coordinate 227,726,761 downwards.
AGGTAATTATTTCAATGCAAAACATACCATCCAATTGTTATCCAGATTAGTAGCATATGTTCACAAAATGACCCAATACATTTGTTATTTCAGAGAAAGTTGTAAAGTAACATTTGCAGAGTCATTATATACATATCAATATTTGAGCATGGTCCCATTGAGCTCAATGTGCTTTACTCTCTCAAGTAAGTTGATATAGCATTGAAACCTAAAGCATTTTTTTCAAATGCACTTAGTTGTTCCTACTGGGATCTACGCCAATCCCCACCCAGGGAGGTGGAAAGTGCTTAGGCAGCTGCAGGAAGCAAAGAAGCTGTTTTCTTCTAGCAGCTTGAAGAGGGTGGGGAGCTGTTGCTGGAAAAGAAAACTGGGCAGCATTTAAAAAAAAAAAATTCAGAAGAGATCCTAGCCAATACATTCATTTCAAAATGTTAATAACTGAGGATATGATAACACAGTACTTTACTTCTCTCTAAGCTATCTAATGTTTAAGACATTCAGTGCCATGTCCTCTTTCTTCCTCTAGAAAGAAAAGCAGTATGGAAATATAAATGAATATCCTTTTTTTTCTCTTTCAGGGGTAAACATTTTGCATAAAAAATACTGCTCTTTTTTTCCAAGCATCTGTAAGAGGCATGTAAAATTGACTTTCCCAGGTTTCAAGGCTGAGCTGGAGTTTGAGATCCAACTTCTAGCTGCTGTATCATACTGCTAGACTATAAAATCCAAAATGTTTCATACTTTCTGACATGAGTGCTGAAAATGCTGTCGATAAATTTTTTAAGCATGATGGTTACACAATTTTAAGCACTATGGTTACACAAGCAAATAATAGAAGCAGTCCAGTTCACATGCAGTAAGGTAGAATTATTTAAAATTCTGTGATCAAGCAGGCTAGTGTATGCTGCTCACTTGTTTTTCCTCAACCAACAGAAGCAGTTGAACAATTTAGGAAGCCATATCTATAGTTTTTGCATTTCATGCAAAGTCAAATCCTTGGACTGTCGCTCCCAAATATGCCAGGAATGTGAAACAACAAATATTTCAGACCTGGAATCCTAGATCATATTCCACTGGCAAGAAAAACTGAACAGGGTGATTGACTTCAGCTTTTTTGTTCAGTTGCAAGGCAGATTTCTAAAGAATGCTGGCTTATTGTTATGTGTGAATCAGGCCTCATTTCTTAAATAATTCTGTATATTTTTAGTATTTAGTATTAGATGGTTTAGGTTCTTCCTGAGCAGGGGGCAGACACTGGTTGGAAGAGTAAGGGGGCAACATGATGGATGGGATCATAATTGTGATGGGCAAAGGGAGGTATGGCAGGAGACTGAGAGTAGGCCTCATTCAGGGAAATGGATTTGACATCTTTATGCAACCCAAGGGTCCCAACTGCTGCTGGTCTGTTTCTAGTAAGATCTTCCTCATCCAATATTTGATTGGTGAGAGAAAGAGTAATACAGAGACCTGACCTGTATTACTGAAACCTGAGGAGGGAGAGAGGACATCTATACCAGGTTGCTCTAGACTTCTCCCTGTTTGTAGATTCACTATAGCCCCTTGGTTTATTGAGGAACTTAGGTAGATGACACAACAGAGGAGATGCTTGGAGCACTGTTGAAGGAAGGCCCAACATGAGTCTGAAAAGGTATTGGTATAAGTTCAAGCTTAAGCCTATATAGTGGCCTTTTTAAGGCAACTTATTCCTTTTTAGCCAATACCCTCTGAAAGGCTGTGGTGAAGGATTTTTGCAGAATTTGTTGGACAGAACTGCTTAAATCCAAAATGAGCTGGACTCCAGCTGGACTGGAAGGTGGGATTCTAGTGTGTGACATTTGTATTGGTTAGTGCTTTTAAAAAAATGCTTACTTGTATGTGGGATTTCTTGGAGTATTTTATATGTTTATATTGTTAGCAGCCTAGAGCCTGCAGGAATGGGCAACATGCAAATAACATATATACAAAATATTTGATACATCCCATTTATGTCACTGGGACTTACGGCTAAGTAGATATAGTACATATTCTGTACTATGACCAGCTGCCCTTGCTTCTAAAGCACAAACAGAAATATAAAACTTTTTGCATGTGTTTAAATATACCTTGGTTTCTCATTGGATTAGTCAGCATGGTAAGATAAGGTATTAGTTCAGTCTGAAGACACAATGGTGATAAACAGAAACTCGAAAAGAGGGATTTTGCAGCAAAGCAGTTTTCTTGATACTATAAGGAATCAGAACATACAAATCTAATATGTAAAAACACTTTTTTCAGTTTCATCCATTAAACTACAGAATTTCTATTTTCTTTCTTCTATGTATAGCTGCATATGTTAAGAAGTCTTTTTCCTAATCATCTGTATTTAGCAATCTATTTTCAATATTATTCAATTAAACTGCTCTGTAAAATAGCTGGCTGTGGTATGATGTAATAAATACCTAATTAATTGCAAGATACTAAATCTTCAAATTCTTTCTTTTCAGTCTGACATCAGTTTTCTAGATATCACTTAAATAGGGCACTCCAACTTTGATGAAACTCATTTTTACTTAAAGGTATTATAATCTAAAAGACCTTTAAGATTGTTTCAGAGGATGTTGGAATGGATATGTTTCCCATATCAAAGGATGCTTCATGGTAATCCATAAAAATATTTTCCCTAAAATGGTTTTTGTAATCAAGTTAGTGCTACATTTTACTGACTCATCTAAAATATCTTACTTTGCTAGTCAGGGCAGGGCTATTTCTAACTGAAGCCTAAGTCTTTCTATTAATCCTAATCTTGTAATAATCCTTATCACAAATACCAAATTAAGTCAATGTTACTTCTGTATTAATTCCACCATGAGAGCAATAGTAACAAATTAGAATCTTATGTGATTCTCTTTTAGAATGTTATTTCTAATGATGCAAATAACATCAGTAGGTTGAGAAAAAGTAAACTGTTTCTACATCTACATAATTACCTTTCTATTAATTAGGATCCATTGTGGTTTATGAAGAGGTCTAAAGCCCATTCCTCCTTTGCATTGTGCAAAGGCTCTGGTTCGGTTTGAGTGCATTATACCCCTTGTGGCTACAGAGGCACTATACTTTTGAAGTGTAGCTCGTGCCTAGAGGAAGTGGCAGAATTAAAATATTGTATAAGAGTTCCATAACAGACTTAAAAGCAAGGTACAGAGGACCACATGTAAATTACTAATATACTAAAGGTATATATTAATACTTGTTGAAATACCAAGTTGTACATCCTATAAAGCAGTCAAAATCTTGGTTCCATAAATGTGCTTGATTATATAAATATCAAGTTTTTTTTTCCCCATTTGAACACAATAGAAAATCCATTATTAGGAAAAGTTTGTTCTGTTACTATAAAAAGCAAACTTCTACTTTGTCATTAAAAACAGTATAAAGTCTAGCACTTAGAATTAGTAAAAGAAATCAGTCAATTTCCTGTTAAATTTTATTAACAAGCTCTGAACATTTTGCTAAGAGATTATTTTTAAAATAGACAGAAATTGATATATTGTATGTCAAGATGGTGAACAGAACACTGCCTGGCAAAACTTCTTGGATGATACTGCCCACATTATTTTTAAATGCAAAGGCTAAAAGCTCTTAAAATATGGAATCATCCAGACTGTGGAGTTATTCCACCATTGCTAATACTTATCGTTATAGCTGTTGTTAGTAATTACCATTTGGAAGGAGAGAAGGAAGGATTATTTTGTATCAGTCCTGTCTCCAGGGCAAGAAAATTGGAATGACAATTGTATACCAGGAGACCCTAGCTGTTGCCAGGAGTGCTGTTTCACAGGTGGCAGATGTGAGACATTGCTGGGCTGAAAGGACAAGTTGGGGGTGCTGCAACTGTACCATCCTTGCAGCTGTATAGCAGCATTCCTTATCAAGCTGCTCAATATCATTGCAGGACTAACAGTAGATTTGCCCAGACTATTAGTACTGGCAGATTTCACCATTCCCTCCTTGGGATTGGAGGCAGCTCAGGGGTTCATTACTGCAAAGAAATCAGGGGTGTGTCCCAGATCACCCCTAGGCCAAAACATACATGGCTGGCCATGCATTAGATCTAATACAGTGGTACCTCGGTTCACAAACTTAATTCGTTCCGCGACTCTGGTCGCGACCCGAATTGGTCGTGAACCGAATCAAATTTTCCCATAAGGTTCAATGTAATTACGGTTAATCCGTTCTGACCCCGAATTTGGTCGCCAACCGATTTTTGATCGCGTCCCGAATCAAATTTCCCCATAAGGTTCAATGTAATTACGGTTAATCCGTTCTGAACCATATGTTTTTTTTTTTAAACCGCAAAAATATGACACAAAGTACAGTATGAAGAGAGAAAGCTAACCTTGCTCGATGCGACTTCTGGCGTGGAGGACAGGAAGGCGGGTGGGGAGGCGGTTACTGCTTGGAGGGAGAGTCCCCCTCCCTACAGGAAGCCGCAACCACGTGTCACGGGAGGGAAAATGGCCATGGATCCTGTTCGTAACCCGATCCGGCGTTCGCGAACGGAGGCAAAATTTTGCGACCGGAGCTGTTCGTGACCCGAATTGTTCGTGAACAGAAGCGTTCGTGAACCGAGGTACCACTGTATTCATCTCGGAGCAGGTGTACTGTGATCTGGTTCCAGGGAGGTTTTCCATCAGTCCACTATCATGGACAGATCACTTTCCCATAACAGTGGGGATAACTGGGGCACCAACCTCTGCAGGGAGGAGTGGCCTACTAAGATTATCCGCCCCAGATATCTGATGGATCCAGCAAGTTTCCTCATGGAACTTGGGGATTTCCCACAATTAGGAAGATGCCAATTATATGGCAGTTTATTGACTACTGGAATACAGGGGCAACTAGGCACTTGAAAGGAACATCCAGAGCAGCGCTGACTCCCAAGCTGTGGACCTGCTCTTACAGAGGCAGTGCTACCCCATCAAGAGATAATGTTAGAAATGTCAGAGAAGACTAATGAACAAACAGCAATTGTGTCTTGAGTTGTAAAACAGTAAATGTATAGACAATAAATGTAGTTAGTGTTAAGTTATTCAGCCTCTGTAAGATTCCAATTGTGAAAATTACAGTATGTGTGTCACTGTGGTGATACTGATATATTTTTTTAAAAAAAACTTACATCCCAGTTACTGCAAAGGAAATCTGCGGTACTTAAATATTCACTGGCTCTTACAATATCATCGATATCAGAGAAGAACTCCAAATAATTCTGGTGAAGGTATATGTTAAATAAGTCCCCAGGCATATGTGATTTTTCTATGACATCCTAATAAAAGAAAATATACATAGAATATCATACCGCGTGGAAAGAATTATTAGCACTCCTTTAAATTAAGAATTTTGCCTACTGTACATGCATACATATTTATTACTTAATAGCAAACACTTTTACCTCAGGCTGAACGAGCAAGGGATTTCGTTCATATTCTGATAAATGATGAGGTAACCGAGGTAAGTCCGCCTCTGTAGCTGGTTCTCCTATAAAACGAGTTTAAAAACACTGCAGTTTCATCAAACATCAGATGTCTGAAGAACAGAATCTTGGCAAATGGGGACAGCTATCTCTTCAGAAATAAAAAATAGTTTATAGTTCAATCCTGGCAATATTGGCTCACATGGTTTGCTCTGTTTAATATTTATACCATTATCTGAATTCTAAGTGATATAATAATGAATTAGCCTGTATCAAAAAGGCAGTGCCTCTGTTTTGTTGGAGATTTTCACTATTACATTTCCATAGGTTTTGGTTCTCTATTACAAGAGAATTATCACAAAATAATTAGACAACATCCTGCTCCAAGATGTCCATGTGCTGAGATGGGCGGTATACGCCGAATAAGTCTTATGCTGCTTCCCACATGTTGTGATTGCATGGAAGGTCTTGTTAGTACACAGAGTATATGTGTTATGGATATCTGCAGGTGCTATAAGGATTGAAGCTGGTGAGGAAGCAATCTGTAATGTCAGAGAAAATTGCTTTGTAAATCAGGAATAGATGCCAGAAATCTTCAAAGCCACAAAGTAAGCAGCTTCAGGCTGTGGATTCAAAAAGGTGGGAAGAAGATACCTGGGACTTAAAATTGGGGACTAACATATATTAGTTAAGGACAAAAATTAAGTTAAGGACAAAAATGATTACTGAAAATGCTAATTAAAAATGTTATAACAGATACACACACACACACATATTTTCAGTTACATCAAAGAAATGTTAGAATCTTTACACACACATGGTAAACACATGAGCTGATTCTCTTACTTTTGCAGTAAAGTATTTTCCCCAAAGCATGAAAAAGGAAGATGGAAGCATCTTTGCTACCAATAGCTGGTATTTCTTGGTCTTGAATAGAATGAATATTGAATAGTTTTTTCTTCTTTATTTTAGATGATGTATCACATTTTAATACAGATTTTTTCTTTCTTTGTGACCATAAGCTCTTGTCTGATGGCCACTCTGGAAATCAAAAAAATAATGAGAATTAATAAATTGGAAGAATGGAAACTCTGTCTCCGATAGTAAGATACAAGACACTTTTACAGCAAAGTTCTCTTGAGAAAGAACATGAAGTATTTTATTTTTTGTTTATTTCATTCCACTGTGTGTAAAAATGCATGCACATTTTGAGACTACCAAAAAAAAAAATTACTATATTGTTTTTAAAATGCTTTTAATTTTTAAAAAGTTTGAAATTCTTCCAAAGGGTAACTGTTTCTATTCTGAGTATTTGTCTTTAATTGTTTTGATCATTTACAGTTTTATATACTACACATGTGAAGAGGTTTTTTGAAAATTAGAAATAATTAAAAAGTTTGATGCTTTCTTATGTTATTTGCATTAGTTATATCATTATAATTAATAAAGTTAATAACAACCTGTTAACATACTGGCATGGTACTATAACAATTTTACAATAAATAGAAAACATTCTAATTTGTGATATCTGAAAGACATTAGTGTGCAATAGGGATAAAATAGTGGAAGCCTACAATTAATATACAGTGAGAGAATCTAGTTAAAAAATAGAATGAGAACATCAACTATAAACAAGAATAGTGATAAAATAAAAAATGATAGCAAAAAAGGAAAAAAATTTAAAAAATCAGTCTACGTTAATATAAAAATAACACTGTAATTTTAAGAAGAATTCAATGAACTTAACTAGCCATATTCAGAATTTTTATCCACAAAAACAATTAGGATAGATTGTCAATAACATAATTAGAAACTAGCTAAATATAAATTAAACATTCCTTAACTGAGCTACTCTTCAAAACTTTTTTTTCATCCATTGCTATTTCCCACACTTTTAAGTACAGTATTGGTAATGCTAAAAAGATATACTTTGGTTTTTCCTGTCTTATAAAATAAAATGTTTTTCTGACAAGCTCAAAAGCAAACAAATTCTTCCTCAGGAAGGAAGAATATTATTATTTTTAAATGTTAGTGCTATACCTTAACACATTTTAAATGAAAATATAGGCTTACCTTTTAGAGAAGAAAACTGAAGGGTGTTTATTGCACTTCTAATGTCACCTGAACATCCACTGCAAATCAGTTCTAATAAGGCTTTGTCAGGGACATCAACTTTCTCTCTTCTCTACAAGGAAAATTGAAAAAATTGTAAAGCTAACTTGTAGTAAATCTGCACAAAGCATTAAAAAAAATAATACTTCCCAGATGCCTCCTGCTTCAATTTCCTTTGGGTCCAAAAGGTCTAAAAGCTGAATTGTAGCTCCCTACCCACCCTGGAGCGAACATTTATTGCTCGTCATTTTTATTTTTTATTACTTCTACAGAATCTTTCAAAATTCTGTCCATGATTTATCCCTATTTTATTTTCACAATAATTTTACATTAAAGTTGGCTGAGCAATGATAACTATGAATAAATCCCTCAGTAATGTTTGGGACTGAGCAAAGATTTTTAAGATCAATACTGTCAACCATTATTTTACAACACATTTTTTTTAAAGTTCTAAGTTATCCTTCAGAAGGAATATAATAATAACGACCTCATCTTCAACCTTTACTTTCTGTATCCCTTACAGTATGATAACAGTGCAATTTATCTTACCGTACTGATCTCCCCTGTGGTTACTCGACTTAGGGCTTTCATCATCATTGTTGGTGCCACTGGGTTAAAACTGAGAAAATTGGAAAAAGGAAATGGTCAGAATAAATTTCACCATGAACCTTCCATCATGGCCAATGTAGCTGTTAATTTATTTACCTAATGGTAGCTATACATAGTTCTTCCTGAATTGCCTTTGGGAATAGAGACCTTTGGCTGCTGCCTGCACTGAAAACATCTGATATTATAAACACAAGAGGACATCTGCCTGTCCGCAAAAACCTCCTACAATGAAAAATGAAAAAAAAAAATGAAATTAAGCAGCTCAAATTTAACAGCATTAATTCTGGCCAGCAATCAATAAAATTGTACTAGCAAAAATACAAAAGCTATGTAACTCACAACCTGCCATCTTCACTCATTCACCACCCCCAATTTAGCAGCAAAAGGAGGAGATGGAACTTTGTATTTTGGTATCAGACCATTCTGCACTGGAGAACATGAGCCCTGGTCCAGCCATACCCATTAATATTTCTGAGTGGTCCTTTGGCAAAATGAGATACTGAACATACCTCAGAATGTCATGCAAACTGCTAGGGTTGTGATAAAAATGGTTTGGCATATCCTGTTGAAAAGCAAATACATTGTTGTTATTCTAACATGCCTTCTGAATTGAACTAAAATCTGTTGGACCCACTAAAATTGCATGTTAAGGGTATTTTACATTTATAAATATGTTACAAACATGGAATAATTGAGATGAATCCAATGCAATATGGTGCCAAGGCTGAAACTGGAGAGGCAGAAAGCTACAACTCTCAAGCCAGAAAAAGTTGTTATGTAAACAAAGAGCTATAGCTGTTTTCCACTGCCTTGTAGAGAGCAGTGAAATATTATTTAACTTGGAAAAGTGGAAGTAAAAAGCCTAGATTTAAGACTGGGAGCTTAGACAGACAGACAGGCACACACGTATATGCATGCCTTAAGTGATGTGAACCTTAAGAAACAGATTTGCATTAAACTACTTATCTACCCATGACAGTCTATGCATTGGGCTTATCTATCTATGACAGATTCTGGAGAGCTGGGATTTATTGCATGCTTAGAGAGAGGTCCAACACATAAGGGAGTGGATATGCTTGTTCATACAAGTCCAAAGTGCATCTGGAAACCACAGAAATAGTTATAAGACTGATTATGCCCTTGTTATGAATATCCTAATTTAATTGTTCAAAAACAGTTAAATCTATACTTTAATTAACACATTGGTTTTTTGTATTTTGGGCACCAAGAAGTGATGACTGAATCTAGGACTCTGCATTCACAGCTGGTACTCTACCATTAGACTATAGCTTTTTCCCAAAACGCTTGACAGTAAAATAAATCTCAACATAATGAAACAAAGATTTCAGGCCATTATTTTTGTACTTTCTGAAAAATGTAGTGTTAAAATCAATTAATTGAAAAAATTCAAATATCTGTCCTATATTTATGAGTAATTTCTATTACTGATTATCAGTGGCTCTGTTTGAAATGAGCTATTGGTTATTATTATTGGAGAAAAATGAGATTTTACTGAGTTACTGAGTAACTAAATTTGGAAAACCAACTTAAACTTCTATTTTTAAAAATTGGGAAAATAACAGAATGTTTAATTTTAATTATTAAAACAATTTAACAGAGTTATTCAGCTATTTCAACTTACTTCCACAAGAATAAGTCTTCTGTCAGTTTCCGTGGACTCTCCAACCATCTGAAGCTTGATATACTTGTTTGCTCTTAGCAGAAATTCTTGAAAGATAGCTGTCTGGCTCTGATAAGGAAGTATCTGAAAATCTGATTCTAAATAGGAATACTTATTTTACAATATGCACTAAGTACTAAGAAAGTAATACAAGCACAAAATTACAGTATGCTAGGGCCTATTGTTTTGAATTCTGTGCTTATAAGCATTTGCATGGATTGTTACTGGTCCAAGGCAAATTGAATTGTACCAAATGTGTAAATTACAGGAACTGGATGGGCTGTATGGGTAGGGATCTTAGTATATATTTTCAAACAATGGCCCAGACAAACCAATTCCTGAGTTCAACTGACCTTCTAAAGTCAGATGTGCTTTAGCACTGAAGGCCTGTCCATCATGTATTGGGCAAGCCAATAATCACATAGAAAAAGTGGCCTCAATTTTATTTGAAAGTTTAAAAACTAATCTACTGAAAAACACACTGCACTGAAAATTAATCATCAGCGTAATAACAGTTATATTATTTAGATGAAAGGTGTCAGTCACATGGTCCACAGGCTGCATGTGGCTCACAACACACCTGAGTGCAGCCTGAACCAGATTAAAATGCAATTGGGAAATATTTAAGAAAATAAGATAAAAACTCAGTAAAAAACAGATATTACACTTAAAAACTAAACAATAATAAATTTATTCACCAATCACCATAAAACCCTGAGCTTGTATTTTAAACTTGACTGAATTCTCCTACCACTCTAAAGTATAGCAGTTTTAAAACACAGGAATTCATAATATAGAGGAAGCTGAGAGTAAAGAATGCCTTGAAGACTATAAACATGTGCAAATCCTTTGGAATTTCCCCAACAACCTACTTTAGAATCTACTAATTAGAAGTTAGTCTCATTTATTTTAATGAAATTTGCTACCATCTCACGGTCTTCTTACCAGAAATAGATATGCCTATTAAATATAGTCTAACTGCTCAACAATGAAGAAGTGAACATTTTAAAATTAAATTTTACCATGATTCAAAGCAACTCGAAAGTCGTCATATTTCTTGAAGTCTAGTGATACAGGATTTATCCATTCTTGTATCTGAATGCCAAGGTCCTTGGCTAATATTTCCATAGTTGCAGACTTTCCGCATCCTGGAGGGCCAGTTAACACTAGAATGGAGCCTCCCTACAAAATGATACTGTATTGTAAGCTGAGTTTACAATATTTAAAGGAAAAAAACAATATGGGCTTCTGAATAAAACATAATAAAACTTTGATGTCAATATTCTCCTCCATTTTTATATTTCCAGTACTGTAAGTATAATAGCCATAGTTATATTCTCAATAACTCAGTATTTCATTATAGTAGCCCACTTTATTTATGCTGTGCAACTTAATTCCTGTTACAACTTAATACAGGCTTAGAGATACAGGTAGCCCCCAGGTAAGAATGTCCGGTTTAAGGACGATCCATAATGAAAAGTGGATCCTACTGTAGTAAAATTTGAATTAAATACACAATGGTTCAAGTTAATTACACAATACTACTTATTACAGTATTATACAATAATACTGTTCTGACTTACATACAAATTCGACTTAAGGACAGACCTTGGGAACAGAACTTGTTCTTAAACTGGGGACTACCTGTAATTCAGACAAATTTTTTGGATTGCATTTCCAAAAGTCTTCCAATGCATCGTGAGAATAGGGCGCACCTGCCATTCTCCAATCGCGTGCCCCTTTCCCGTGCTGCTTTGGAAAGCCTTTGGAAAGATTGTGAGGTCTTTCAAGGCATTGCAAGAACGGGGCATGCCTGCCATTCTCCAAACAGCATGATTGGAGAACGGCAGGCACACCCCATTCTTGTGATACCTTGGAAGTCCTCAGAATCTTTCCAAAGGCTTTCTGAAACAGCGTAGGAATGGGGTGCATGATTTGGAGAACAGCGCGAGTAGCCTCAGGAAGAAGGGCTGACACAGCCAGCAGCTGCCTTGCATAAGGCAGGCTGGGCACACCTCATCTGCAGCGGGAGAAAAACGATGAAGATCAGCTGGGCACGGCAGGGCCTGCAGAATGCAGGATGACAGGGCGGCTGGGGCTTTGCACTGTGGCTGTGGCGCGGGGCTTGAGGTGGCACTCCCCAGCAGCGGTGCCGGCTGGACTTGGACTGAAGTAGAGGCCTGGGGGCGGTGGTGGCGGGCTGAGACTGCTGAAGGCCCCGGGCCTCTAATTCAGCCCCAGCACTGCTGCTACTGCCAACAAATGCCGCTGTGCAGGGCAGCCAAAAGGGCAGAGATGGGGGGAGATAGGTGAGTGAGGGGAGTTGAAGCAAAGGCAAGTGTGGCAGGGCAGGAGAAGCGTGAGGTACTCACTTAAGGATGGCACTATCCTGGCCTAACGACTGCAACTGGGACTACTGGAACTGCCATCACTAAGTGATGTAGTCAAGTGATATTTTGCCTAAGGACTGCATTGCTTAGTGACAGAAGTTCCGGTCTCAATTGTGGTCGCAAGTCATAGTTCATTTCTCTCAAGGCAGTCCTTGAATAAATCAACTGCAACTTGCTTTATCTTTAAGTAAATATACTATTTTCCACAAATAAGTTTATTTTATTCTAGTAAATAAATGTTGCTATAAAATAATCATGTAAGATTTTGATAATATTCAAATCTCACTTCATTAATTATTCAGCAAAATAAAATAGATAAAATAAAAATAAAAATCTATTGATTTAAGTTAAACAAAAGCTTCAAAACAAGCAAACTGGCAGGTAAAAATCTTAGGTATATAATATTACCTGTCTCGGCTGATTTCCAAATATGTGATCTTTTAACCATCTTTCAACTTCTTCAATTTTTTTCTTGTGTATGGCAAGGTCACTCTAACAATTAAAAATATACATATAATAAAAGACATATTTATGTAGCAAAATATTAAATCCTGCATTGTCTATACTAGAATTCTCCTAGTATATACACTAGAATAAAAATATAAACAAATTAAAATATTAGGGAAAGTATACCAACTACAGTTGATTCTCATTATTCACGGTAGGTATGTTCCATAAAGTCACCACAAACACTGAATTAGCAGGTTCTGAACCATTGTTTCTAGAGGAAATACAAGACACTTGTTTGTACTATGAGAGCTGAAACAAGAAGGCAAAGCGTCACCTTGTTCAACTTCAGCTGGGAATATGTGCATCAGATGATTCAATTTTTTTGCCACTTTGCATACATGTGCAAATGTAATCCAAAGCATCAGGACAGCATCAACGTTGATGCTACACTCAGCAGCATTCATAACAAACTGAAATGTCACAATGACATGTGCACAATAATGTCATCATGCAAATTTGCTCCCCTTCTTTCCTTGTGGATGCCTATCTGAGTTTCTGAAATCCTCATATGCCAAGTAAATTGATGGAAAATACATGAACATTTTTGGATGTAATATCATGATGTCCACTAACAAATGCAAAAATACTTGTACCGTGACTTAAATAAATACTTGCAAACTACCTCCACTGATTTTCAAGGAAATATTTCCAAATACAGTGAAATTTTAATTATTGGACCTAAATACAACATTCTTCACATGCAACAGATCCAATCTACATGGCAACTTGCTTCATTTATAAAATGATATCCTTATACAAATTATGCAACTTCTGTCATTTGCAAAATAATTTCATACATATGAAGCAAATGAAGTAATTTGCAAGTCTGCATACTCTCCCCTTATTTATCCAACCTACATGCTGAATATATATTAAAACAAGCTGGATTGGAAGATAATGAGAATGGTTTTAAAACCGGAGGAAGAAGCATCAACAACCTGTGCTATGCTAATGTCACTATCCTGACAGCTGAAAATGCAAATGATCTGCAAGCCTAGTACTAAAAGTCAAAGAGCACAGTGAAAAAATGGGACTAACATTAAATATAAAGAAGACCAAATTAATGACAACAGGTAGAACAACCAGCATGTAACTTTAGAGAAAGAGGTACATTTATAACTGTAGTTATAACTGTTGTAAAGATCGGAACCCTATTTGCATCTTTTTTCTTTCTTTTCTATTTTTTTTCTTTCTTTCTTGCACTTTTAGCTCTCTCTTTCTTTTTTCTTCCTCGCTCTATATTAGTTTGTATTAGATTTTACCTTTGTTTTCAAAACTATATATATAAATAAATAAAATAACAGGTAGAACAATTAGCCTTAGAATTGGCAATGTGGTATAACAATATCAAAGTGGAGGATAGCTTCTGCCTTTTAGGATCAACCATCAACAATAAAGCAACAAACAGTCAAAAAATATGCCACAGACGAGCACTTGGTAAAGCAGCCATGGAGTCCTTGGAAAAGATACTCAAATGCCGTGATGTGTCTATACCTATAAAGATCAGAATTGTGCAAGCCATGGTATTCCCTGTGACAGTCTATGGAAGTGAAAGCTGGACTTTGAAGAAGCAGGATAGGAAGAGTATTGACGCCTTTGAACTTTGGTGTTGGAGAAGACTCCTGAGAATAGTGTGGACAGCCAAGAAAAGAAACTGATGGATCATTGAACAAATCAACCCAGAGTTCTCATTGGAAGCACAAATGACCAGGCTCAAATGATCCTACTCCGGACATGTTATGCGAAGACCTAGCTCTCTGGAAAAGACTCTAATGCTGGGAAAGGTGAAAGGAAAGAGAAGAAGAGGACAACCAGCAGCATGGTGGATGGACTCAATTACAGTGGTGGTGAGTGCACTGTTGGGAGACCTGAAAGAACAGGTTACAGATAGATTGTGATGAAAAAAAATCTATGTGACCGCTAGGAGTCAAAAACAATTTGATAGCACATAATCAATCAATCAGTCACTCACTTAACAACACCATTGTGCAAATGATGTAAATTGCTGCAATGATGTACTCTCTAATTTAACAGACAGTTAGGAATAACATCTTCCTCCCCACAACTGGTCCATTAAATTACAGTTTCACTGAACCCTTATGACCAGGGCGCATACCTTTCACTTTTAGTAGTTTTGCTACTTCTTTAGAAATGCTATTATAACAAGCAAGATAGTTACTTATTGTTGGTCTTAATAAAATTCTATATTAAACTGTACCTGAGTTTTTGGTTTGTATTTATCTACCCATGGTTCAATTTGGCTGTGATTTTGTTTGAAGACTTTATATTTCTCATCTACAGAAAGTGGTTTTATTTTTTTTGTCCCACACTCGTAATTTTTAAGCAGAGGAAAATGCTCTTTGTTCTTGTGATAATTATCAATATCTGTAGGTGATTTTTTATGAAGAATGCTAGATGACAGTTTTGTAGTCTTACAGAAATCAATAAAAGCTGGTTCCACCCAGTCAATTTCCTGATAAAGTATAAGCATAGAGAAATTATTGCAGCATAGAAATTATCAATTCTTAAACCAGTTACTATTTAATTACTGCTTTTATTTATAGCAGAGTAACCAATATTTTAGTAGTTAGTAAAATGAACATGAAGAAAACTATCATACAATATGTAATATGCATGCAATCATTTACTGAACATAAAACAATTTAAACACAAAGCACTTTTAAACATTTATTAACATTTCACATATCCTATGTTTTACAGTTCTTACTTTTCAATCTTGTTTAGTCTAAAAAAAATTAGTGCAATTTTTAAATAGTCAGTGGCTGAATTCAAATTAAAGAAAAATAATGGAATTTTTTCCCTCCATACCCAAAATTATACAATCCAGTCTTTTTATTAAAAGTATAAAATTATAATGACTTCAAAATATTCCACTTGGCCATGAGGGTCTCAATGTATCTGCATCAGCCTGAATGCAGCACTTGATAAATCTCAAAAGAAAGTCTGTAGAGGATATTATTAGTGACCTTGCTTGACCACCCCTTACTCCAACTGATGTTATTCCACAAGAATACTTATATGCAAGCAAAATATGGTGCCAATAGCGCCCTTACTAATCCAATCCTCACCAGCTGGGATTAAACAGGGCTATATCCTTGCCCCTTTACTATTTAATTATAGTATTCAGGCTCTATTTCACCTCCCAAGGGTAGCACACAGACCCATCCCTATATTACTATATGCTGATGCGGATTGCAGAAGTAGCTGCCTAATGATATTTAACGTTTTATTGCAGTTTATAACTTCTTAATCTATATTATTTGATTGTAATCTATTTTACCTATTATTTTATCTCATTTGTTCTTTCACTTAATCCATCCTGTTTCACAAAATATTTTTTTACTTGTTTCTTGACCATACATTCAATAAAATAAATAAATCACTTACTTTACTTGGAGCTGTCTTTCTTTTTGAAGATTTTTTTGACATCATCAACCTTTGCAGTTTCCATCCGAAGTATATGACTAGATGCCTTTAAAAATAAAGTACCTAAAGGTGAGGAAACTTTTACATAAACAAAGTCTGCAGCCCTGCAAATAATTACTGAGAGACGACTTGCTCACATCTCCTTTTCTCATCTGTATAGCTCCTTTTCTTCTTTCACATACTGTCACTTTTATTATTTTTCTTGTTGAAAAAGCTACTCTTTATGGCTAGAGAACACACCACCCCTAAAATCTCTGCAGTGCTGCCCTCTGCTGAAGAGAACAGACTTCTTACAGTGAAAGCAGAGTTCTAAAATTTTCAGTGATAGCAACACCTGTTTAGTCCCAGGAATAGAATAATGTATATAATGTTATAATGATACTTTAACACATGCAGTATAAGAGAACCTGCATATTTAACTTTTCACAAAGAGTCAATGTCTTGGTATGTACAATAATTTACACATATGAAGGAAACTGCTATGTGCCATAAACACATTGGAATTGCATATCTTTATATCTATGAACTCCAGCTGTAATTCTGAATGTACTTCAACCAACAATTTAAGTACAGGTAGTCCTCGTTTAGCAACCACAATTGGGACCAACAACTTAGCCGTTAAGTGAAGTGGTTACTAAGTGAAACTGCAACTATGCTTTATTTATTTATTTATTTATCATATTTATATAGCCGCCCATCTCACACAAGGTGACTCTGGGCGGCGTACAACAATTAAAAAGAATAAATACATAAAAACAATTACAAATAAAAAAACTGTAAAAATACACAAAATAGGAGGGGATAAAATTAATAAGGGAGCCATCGCAAAATATTCCCAGTTCCCTGGGAGCCCCAGGCCTGATCACATACCCAGGTTAAGAGGGTTGGAGCTAATCTCACTTCTGGGGGGAGAAGATTCCAAAAGGTGGGCACCACGGCAGAGAAGGCCCACCTCCTAGGACCTGCCAAATGTAATTTTCTGGCAGATGGGACCTGCAGCATGCCTTCTCTGCCAGACCTGATGGGACAGGCAGATGTAATCGGGGAGAAGCGGTCCCTCAGGTAACCTGGCCCCATGCCATGAAGGGCTTTAAAGGTCAAAACCAGCACCTTGAATTTGACCCAGAAGCAAACCTGCAACCAGTGCAGCTTGCGGAGCAGAGGTGTAACATGTACGGCCCTAGGGGCACACATAACTGCCCGCACCATTGCATTTTGCACCAGCTGGAGCTTCCGGATATTCTTCAAGGGCAGTCCCATGTAGAGCGCATTACAGAAATCCAAATGGGAGGTGACCAGGGCATGAGTTACAGTGATTAGGTCCCTCTGATCTAGGAATGGACGCAACTGGCGCACAACACGAAGCTGTGCTAAGGCCCTCCTAGCCAAGACTGCCACCTGCATTTTGAGGTGGCATATGCTTACAATCTTACTTCAGCTTTCCTAAGACCTGTGAAGGTCGTAAATGTGGGCACTGGTTAAAGCTACTTTTTCATCACCATCATAACTGCAAATGGTCGCTCCCTGAGGCAGCTGCTAAACGAGGACTATCTGTACATTAAGTTATTTTTATTTTGAAGCAAATCAGCCAAGGGAATCCTAATCTAAACATGCTCCTAATCAGGATACCTCATTGCACCCTATTTGATCAAACTATAAATTCCCAGCTTTTGAGAAAAATTCAAAAGCAGACTGACAATGTATCTGCAAAACTGATTATTGGGCTTACTGTCAAAAAGAGAATACTAATAATTCAAAAGTAGAACAGTCAAATTTCATAGCTTTTGCAACATCAACATTGCATATTTATACACCCAAGTAAGCCCACAATGAATACTGTACAGATAATTGTACATTCCACCTGAGGTAGTGAGAAAGTTTCTAACAATTTCTATATTTATACACACCTCTGAAATGAAGATATTTGTCTTCCCTGACAAACACAGTGCGTAAGGATTATGTTGAGGAGTTTATAGCAGTGTTTTTCAAACTTGTCAACTTTATAATGTGTGGACTTCAACTCCCAGAATTCCCCAGTCAGCATGAATTCCCCATCCAGAATTCTGGAAGTTGAAGTCCACACATCATAAAGTTGACAAGTTTGAAAAACACTGGTTTATAAGAAGCATCTTAGGGAAACAGAAAGTGAAAAATCGTGATTACTTGCAAAAGAGACATTTATGCTATCAAATAAGAAGCGTTGCAAAGAAGCAACAAAAATAGAACTCAGGTCACACATTATAATGAGCACATACTGATTTAACCAATTGCCCCAAATATTCACACGGTGCTTTTTGAGATCTTCAAAATTCAACGGCTGCCCTTAGAGGACTGTGGTGTGCGCGCTTGTTTAGCCATCCCCCCGCTTTCCTATGAAAAAGACAAGAGGAAGGGTTCATAAGCAAGAGTCACATATGTGGGATGAGCGGCTATATAAATTAAATAAGTCAACCAGCCAGCAAGACAGGAGTCGGGGTGGGAGGCTGTGTTACTCTACAGGGGACACCTCCAGGGTGGAAGAAGGCTTCAGCCGCCATGCACTTTAGAAAGAAATCTCCCGACTGAGCTCAGCCAACGTGTTGAGGAATCCACCGCACGCACACGAAGCCCGGCCTCGGTCCCAGGAAAGAGGCTCCATCCAGCTGTCGTGTGCGGGCACCTTTTAGCCTTGCGAGGCTACAACTCACACTCGTTTCCGTCACTAAAAACCACACCCAGCCCTCCACACTCCCCTCTTTCTCCCTACCCTCTCTCAGGCCAGCTCCATGCCGACTGGGGCCTTGCACGCTCCTCGGCGCTTAGCTGTTCGCCAGTCGCCTAATGCGGCCGCTGCTTCTCTCCACACCCCCCTTTCAGTCACGGTCTGGGAGAAGAAGTAAATACGACCGAGAAAGCTAAGGGGGAAAAAAAAAGATTACACGGCTCTTCCCTTCGGCGCTTATCCACCCACCGTTGGACCCTAGAGAGGAAGGCGAGCCGGACGGACGTCTTAGTCTGCTGCCATCCGAGCAGGGCGGTTCAGGTCCCCGCGAACTGCTGCACGTGTCTTCTTGATGGCAACTTGCAAAGCGGCTGCGGGAGCAATAGAGCGGATATGAAGAGGCCTAACATTTTACTCACAGGTAGGAGAGGGTCCGAAAACAGGAGAAGAAGCGGGAGGTAGTTCGGGTCAGTATAGCTTTAGATCGAGCGCACTCGCCCTTTCCGGAAAGAAAAGAAAGAAAGAGAGAGAGTGTTTGGAAGAGGTATCTTCCTATCTATCTGAATAGGACCAGCCATCTATCTGAATCTCCGATTCAGTCTCGTGCAAGGGTTTAGTAATAACACGTTCCTAATGCTGCCGCGGTCAAAATCCATGATGGGATAGCAAAAGGTAATTTCATTTGCTTTGCATTATGCTGGGTGCTCTAGCTGATTTTGCTTTCACGTTTCCCTACGTTTTAGAATGCATTTCTTTCTCTCAACAATAGCAAGTAAAAATCACCCTTTTCATGTTGTTTTTCTGTTTGCCTAAAATTTAATATATAGAAGCATTCGAAAATGCGATTACCTACTTGCAGTTGGAAGTGTTGTTGTTATATCATAATCATTTAGCACCTCTTGCATGTGAAGGCCAGGACTAACCCGTGGGTCTTTTCTTGTATGAACGTTTGTCCTCGGATATGTGTGCGTGCGTGTATTTACGTATGTATGTATGTATGTATGTATGAGAGGGCTAAAGCGATCAAATTTTAAAGGACCAAGAAGCATATGTTGCAGTAAATACATTGTTTAGCCTTTCAGCCCAATTTTGCAAGGGAAGCTCATTATATATTAATATTTAGCACTATCCTGATTGTTTATGTCTTGTATTTTTGTAGGAACACCTGGTGTTGGGAAAACTACACTAGGCAAAGAGATAGCTCTGAGAACAGATTTTACATACATTAACGTGGGGGATTTGGCTAAAGAAGGTAATTTTTAAAATTTTACAGTATCTAGCATTTTATTTTATTAATATTTATATCCCACTCTTCTAATGTATATGCATCACTCAGGATGGATAAATTTTATATTTAATATAAACTGTATCTATAATTACTTTAACGATATGTTTTAATAATATTGACATTCCAGAAGCATCTCCAAATTGGAGTACTGTATAACAAAATAGATAAAAACAAAATATGAAAATCAACTGTAAAACACCATTAAAATTAGTGGAAGCAACCAAACTGAAGAAATTATTGTTAACTCTTTTCCCAAAAACCAAGTGGATGCTATCTAATAGATGGGGAAAGATCTTCTGTATCTGATCTTCTGATCTAGAGCATACTCACGGCATAAAATGCATCTGAAGTGAACCTTATATCATTCAGTGAAGCTTATTTCCAGAACACTCATTTGATGAAGTAGCATGAAGATTTCTGAGAATAAGCTGTCTAAATAAATAATGATAATAGCTTTTTATGATTTAATAATCTTGGGCTTCAATTTTTTTTAATTATGCAGGGGAACTATATGAAGGGTTTGATGAAGAATATGAATGCCCAATATTAGATGAAGACAGGGTGAGTGTAAGCTGAAAGATGAATGTAATTATGCATTCTGTTTTTGTAGCTAAGAATCCATTCTTAAGTTTTCTTTGCGTTATTTTCTATATAGGTTATTGATGAAATGGAAGATAAGATGAAGGATGGAGGTGTCATAGTTGATTATCACAGCTGTGACTTCTTTCCTGAACGTTGGTTTAACATAGTATTTGTGCTTCGCACTGAAAATTCTTTTCTGTATGACAGATTAGAAAACAGGTAGGTTGGCGATGCAAAACTAAATATGGTTAAGATCCAGCTTAAAGCAAACCCTTTTATTAGTGCATAATATCAAACTTCAGTATTTTTACCTAAATTATCTAAATGCTTTATGTCATTTTTATATTTTTCTAGAGGATACAAAGGAAAAAAGCTTCAAGACAATATTCAGTGTGAAATCTTTCAGACGATTTATGAAGAGGCCATGTCATCCTATAAAGAAGAAATTGTACATCAGTTGTCCAGTAATACTCCAGAAGATATGGAGCGGAATTTAGATCAAATTATAGAGTGGATTGAACAGTGGATAAAAGACAACAACTAATTTTTGAAAAAAGATATTAAGAAATAGAACAGCAATAAATAGAACTTGTGTTTTCATTCATTGAAGAAGCAGTAATAGTTGTTTCATTCAGGATGAAAATTAAGTCAAGGATGCCACTGAATGATCAGTTTTATGCTGTGCTCTTCATTTAAACTCTGTGAAAGCAGGAATCAGACATTAAAGAGTTAAGAACTTAAAAATCTGAACTTTTACTAAATTGGGTATCCAATACTGTAAATAAAAATATTTGAAAAGGTGGATAATAATAGTTCCCTAGACATTACGGCTGCTAAAATCTAATTCCTGTACAAAGTTTTATTAATGCAGTGGAACTTCTGAGAATCATTTCTAAACATGGGACCATACAACTTTATTAAAATAATTTGAGTGATTACATGCTATAAATACCTAGGTGAGTTTGTGTCTATATACATGTTTTTGTTATTTATAAGCAAGATTTGTTGCAGTTTAGTAGAAACATACTTTTTCCTCAGCTTATTTCTTATTCAGTTTAGAAGGCATCCTACCCCCAGGTTCATGAACTCATCTCTCTGTGGGTGAATGCTGGTGGCATTTTGCAAGATTTTTGAAGCAAGTGAATAGGTTGTATGTGGCCATAATTACAATGATTCAAGAAGTGTCTGGTGCTATTGCTTGTATCATGTTTTTCTAGTCTTCTCTGCACTAGCCTGGTTCATAATGAATGTTGTCAGAATTCATTACCCTAAATTCTTTCCAAATATTAAAGTGAACTTATTTGCAGTCCTGTCTGTATAAACATCCTTTACAGTGTGAAAAAGTGAGAAAATTGGTGAGAAAGGGTGCACTTTATTTTGTCATGTCAAAATGCATATATAAGGTACACAAAAAAATTTTCTTAACAGCTCTCAAATTTGATAAGTGTATTGATAAATTAAAATTTTAGCCTTAATGATAAATCACTGGATTCCACCCAGAGTGTGAACAGAAGTGCATGTTCAGATTCCCTTTTCTTCCCACAACCTTCAGTACCTGCAAGATCCAAAGCAGATTTTAATGGTGTAGGAGGAGCTGCAGGATGTAGTCTCTTCTGCCTCTTGTGGCAGTATTGAAATGACTTTCATTGATAAGCATCATTGCCTTCTGTTTTCTATTTTGGTTACCGTTTGTAGGAAAAGAAAGGGAAATGGTTACAAATCTACAAATCCCCCTTAAATTGGATGAACATGAGGTGGTTTTAAAATTGGGTAACAAATATTTCTTCTCTATTCATAAATTGAGTCAATGATACTATTTTACAGTACTCCTACAGTGGTAGCACAGGTAGTCCTCATTTAGTGGCTGCAGTTATGACAGTGATGGAAAAGTAACTTTACAACCAATTCTCACATTTACAACCTTTGCAGGTCTGTAAAGCAAAGGAAAGCTAAGATCATAAGCATAGCTGGGGTTTCATTAGGAGCCACTTTGCTTAGCGACTGAGCTGCCAGTTCCAATTTTGGTCGCTAAATAAGGACTACCTGTAAAAAGGTACCTTTTAGAAAGTCTCTCATAAAGCAAATTTTTAGTCACTCTTTGCCAAAGAGTTTCGTTTAACTGAAACTGTAAAGTTCTCAGAGAAAGTTATTTTGTTAAAAATCGTTAAATGTTTCTAGTATTGCAACTGAACTAATCTCATTGAAGATAGTAATTTCTGTTAGGTGTAGTGTTCACACTAGTATCTGACAAGCAGATGCTTGGCGAACTGCAAGATTTAATTTACCTTCTGCACATTCAGGATATTGGTTCTAGGATCCTTGTCTTTGATTATTGTAAAAATTGCAGTATCTAGTGAGTAATGTTTTAAGCAAGTTATCTATTTGGATACTGCATCTTTTAGTGAATTGGTACTGTACTGTACTATAGTTTATTTTCAAAATAGTTCTTAGATTCTTTCGTATCACATGTTTCTGTATATAATGAAGAACAAAGAATTAAATAGGTTTTTGAAAATGAACAAGGACACTAAAGGCAAACATTTAATATGAACTATTTATTTATTTATTTCATTTCCATCCCAACAATCAGTTTGACTCTCATCGGCTTACATAATAGAAAACATTCAAACTATGACTTAATTTAGAAATAGGGCTTAATTACAGAATCAGTATTTCACAGACATCTGCCTGAACCTGTATTATTTCTAGTATGTATGTATGTATGTTTGTTTGTTTGTTTATTTAATTTGTATGCAGCCCATCTCCCCCAGTGGATGACTCTGGGTGGCTCACAATTAAAACCAAAAACCCACGAACAATTAAAAGTAATACCACATAAATAATTAAAATTAATTAATCGATTAAAAGTCAGACTATAAAACAAACCCTATACATAAATACTAAAAACATTCAAGATGATTGAGGGGGCAAAATCAATTACCCCACAAGCCACTTCCACTGATGCGAGCCCCCATCTGGCCCCCAGGCCTTCTGGCATAGCCAGGATTTCACATTTTTCCTGAAGGCCATGAGAGTGGGGGCACATTGCACCTCGGGAGGTGGGTTGTTCCACAGACTGGGGGCCACCACAGAAAAGGCCCTCTTCCTAGATCCCACCAATCGAAATTCCTTGACTGGTGGGGGTCTGCAACACACCCCTTCTGCCGGACCAAGTGGGGCAGGCTGATATAATAGGCGAGATGGCTCCTCATAACCTGGTCCTGTGCCATGAAGGGCTTCAAAGGTAATAACCGACACCTTGAATTGGACTTGGAAGTAAACCGGCAACCAATGCAGCTCATGTAACAGTGGTGTTATATGTGCCCCCCCCCCACCAGGGGCAATCAGAACTGTCCGCACTGCTGCATTCTGCACCAGCTGTAGCTTCCGAATACTCTTCAAGGGTAGCCCCATGTAGAGCACATTGCAGTAATCCAACCGGGAGGTGACCAGGGCATGAGTGACCTTTATTTCTAGTACTAGTATATTCTTTGTTTAAAGGAACTTTTTGTAAGAGATTTTAGTAAGCTACCATATATAAAAGTAATTTCGGATAGCCTATTATCTTGAAATTACTTTCACATATTGAGTAAAAATTGAGTTTAGACTTTTTTCAGCTTATAGCTTTTATTTTATTTTTTTCTCCTGGTGGAAATATTGTAAGGTTTCTGTGTTGTTTTTTTCCCCTGAATCAGAAAGGAAAGCCTTGCATTCTTTATTTGCAAACTGTTTTAAAAACTGATAAACCATACAGCGGAAAATACAGTGACTCGGTGCACGGTTTGTATGAAAAATCCGGAGCATCTCCGGGTAGAATAGGAAAAAATGACGCTGGCAATCAGTCAGATAAATGGATCAGTTATTTGAATCAATAGAAGGCAGATTAACAATAATCTTAAAAGATTTATCATTAAGTTGTTTTAAGGTTACCCCCCGAATTCCGTTCGTCAAATTTGTTCGCTTTGGTTCCGTTTTCCGACGTGGTTTGTGGCTGAGGACTGACCCCGACTTTGCAGCAGGAACCCGCTTCCGCCCCTGTTCGACCGAGCCAACCGAGCCGCGCTCCACCTTTGAGTGCGGAGAAGGCGGGGTTGCGGCCAAGAGTCGGGGAAAGTTGAAGTTCCGCTCTGCCCTGCGGGAGGAAGGGAGGGCCCGGCCAAGCAAACCAGAACTGGGCTGGCAAAGGAGGAAGTGGAGAGCGCCGTGCCAGCCAGGTGGGGGAGAGAGCGGGGTCTCCCCGCTGGACCGCGAAGTTTCGCGTGGGAGCCGCGACGGGTAGCTCTGGGGCGCCGGGTTCGCCGAGGGAGGAGAAGGAAGGCGAGATGCACATTGTGACAGAAGTCCCGGGGCTTTGGCTCTGTGGAAACCTGTCGCTCGTTTGTAATAGAAGAACCGCGGGGAGGCCTGCTGAGGGAGTGTGTGGCAGTGTTTGTGGAAGGTGTCGTGTTCCCTGGGAGTGCCCACGGGTCCGCATACCTCTCAGGAGATTACAGCTGGGTTGGAGCAGCGGGCGTTTGGCTGTCTTTCCCGACCAAGTAATCCAACAAGGAACGGGATTTGTTCTGGTCAACGTGGAGGTGGTAGGCAGAGCTGCACCTGCTGAATGCTTAGTTGCAAGGTGCTTTATAAGACGCAAGGGACCCCATTCCGAACAAATGGAGTGCCACTGTGCTTAACAAATAAGGTTCTTGATACCCGTAAAATAGATACAGACAGCATGGGCTGTAGCATATATTCCACCCTACATAAGTGACAGTATATGTTGTACTAGTAATGGATTACTTCTAACATTAGATTAGTGGTCCATCAAATGTTAAAATGGGTTTTTGTCACCCAGGCATAAAGTATAAAGGTTCTGATAATTTTAATACACACAGTACAATGAATGTGGCAATTGAATATATAGTGGGTTATTGCATTGTGTAATATATGAATAATATCTGTTAACCAATCCGTCTATATTTAATTGTGCTGAAATCTTCATAGGATCAAACTTTTAATGTAAGTTGTATGGAAGTATGGGGTAATCTGAAGAAGATGAATGCATACCTGCTGTTAATAATGGTGTTAGTTCCTATAATGATTATTTGTAGAAAAAGGATATTTTCCCCTTACTAAATTAAATTTTGGGGAGATGGTGATGATTGGGTTGCAGATAAAAAAAAAATTTACAAGTATCAGAAAGTAAAAGTGTTGGGTGTTTCTGGTTTGTGACTTTAGGTCATATTGCTGACAGTACTTCTGATGATCCAATTTCCTATGTGTAAAAACAGCACAGAAGTTTTATATGAAAATAAACAGATGCTTCATCTAAAATATTGCTTGCAGAGGAAAAATAATTACTCAGAGTTCATTTAATAAGAATATTATTAATGACTGCGTTCCATCAAAGAAAACTTGGAAAGCACTTAAATGTAGAATTGGATGATTTGTAGCATAACTAGCCACTACATATAACTTGGTGCAACTTCTAAAATACGTGAATTATTAAGATAAACAATGCTTTCTTTTTTCTCTGACTTAAGAAAACAAAGCACCTGGGTGTGTTTATGCCAGCAAGGCACAATTTTACAGTGATGGGCTTTTGTAGTCTAATTTTGCAATCAGTTTTGTTTTGTATGCAGTAAAAAAATGTTTCACATATCTAGATAATTTTAAGATAATTTTAAGGGTGGGAGATTTGGATCAATTAGGAAACATTATAAAAAAGATGCTGGCGAAAGCATCTGTAAGCATATTAGAACAAGTATTAAAAAATGGAGGCATCTTAATCTGAACATGATTCTAAAATTTCATGAATTTGTTTTCTAGTACTGTATACCTTTACCTGAAGATTTTGAGAAAGTGTGGAAGCCTGGAATAAGAAATTATTTATATTGGCAATGTGTGAAGCAGCCCTAATGCAGAACAAACTGAGTGATGCCTCAGAAGGTGAAGATGACATGCTGTACGGAGATTTGGGAAATGGATTTAAAAAACATAGTGATCTTTATGAACAAGAAGGCTTCCACAAATATACAGTGAGGCCTAGAAGTGGTTCTGCAAGGAAGAGCTTGCCAAGCAATGGAGAAGAATATGAAGCAGTATTTTTTCATTGCTCAAAATGTAACAGTTTGAATGATGTGCCAGTCAGAAAAATTGGAATGAATGGATTTGTTCACTGCAAACAACAAGCCAGTTCTGGTAAGCCTTTTAACACTGTTATTAAGTAACAAAATCCATAAAGTTTTACAAAATTAATGTTGATAAACTGTTTTGATCCAATAAAGAAGAAATTCCATTCATTAGACCACCATGATTAAAGATGATGGCTGGAAGTTTAATTACAAATTCTTCCAGATAGATATGTTCAAAGCAAAATAAATAATATATTAGTTTCAGAAATAATTTTGACCCAGGTCTATGTTCTTTGAAAGAAGGTACCATTTTGGCTTATATTGATGCTATGATAATTGGATTATAAATATTTGGTCCTGCATCATTTTATATGTACATGGGAGCACACAAAGTGATATTTTTTAAAAAAATAAACATATTTTGAATAAAAATACAATTAAATAATATTTGAATGAATTTGTTCTTGTACCTTTAAAAATAAGAGATGACTGTAGGAGAATTTTCCCAGAGGAACATTTGAACCTGACATCAGAACACAATTACATTGAAGCACAAATTGGTATATTGACAGTGATGAAAACAGAGGCCTTTTGTATAAACTCATGCAAATTTGAGTATACGAGTGATTGTGTACAGCAGCAAGTTATTTGGGTATATACAATAGCAAAGTATTTGATTGGATATAGGACAACATGCATCTACAGTACTAAGGTCAGTGAGTCAATTAGGATGTAATTAGAGGTAATGGGGCAGGACTACAAAGACAATAGGAGTTTTGAAAAACAAAGGGGCAATATTCCATGAGTTTCTTTCTGGGGAGTTGCTTTCTTTTGCTTTCCCAGAGCTCTGCTTGCCTCCCAGTGTCTTTTCCTAGTTTATCAGCTATTTTTTGGTCTTCTAAATGTTTTATGGCTGAGCTGACAGTTTAGTTTTCCTAGGAAGATATATTTAGGTAAGGGGCTTTTAGCTTGACCCCCCCAAATTATCCTTCATGGCAATGGATGAGAGGAGGTAGCAATCAAAAATGTAATAGATTGATAAGGACTAGAATGTCAATGGATACTCTTCAGTTTCTTTTTGCTATCTCAACCAGTTAGATGCAAGACTCCAATAAATATGGACAAATTTGTAAATTCTAAGCACCCAGGAGTTTAATGCTATCTATGTGATAGCATAAAGGTATCACATTTGGATGATAACATGAATAGAGTTTAATAAGCCTATCTGGACAGTTGTACTATTAGTCAGGGAATATGCAATAATTTTGTCTGATCCAGAATCTGGAAATTCACATTTTCCCAGTACTCCGTATTTTCAGATTTTTCAGAAAATATAGTTTTCTTCTTCCTGATAAACAGTATTGTGTATGAACTGTGGTCATGCAAGTTTTTCAGACAGTTATTTTGAAATGTACTCATTGCAAGCATTACTTTTTAAATCTTAACATTTCTTTCATGTTCAGAGATTAAGTACTGCCTGCTATGCTATTATCTTGTTTTAATATTAAAAATAAAACTAGGAATATCAGCCTCAAGCATTAGAGTTCATGTGTCCTTTGTGTTTGATTTTGGTTTTTATTACAGTGACAGCATAGCTACCAGCAAATTTTATCAGTTGTGGTAAGCAAGTATAATTACCCTTTAAAGGGCTACTGTTGCTTTACTATGCCTTATACTCATAGCTTTTTTCCTTCCACATCCACAACAGTTAAGTAGGATTATGTTTTTCCTCCCAGCTACTAATTACTGTTCATTTAAGGTAAAGTTAAATTTAATTGGTATCCTGTCTCTCCAAACAAAGACACATAGTTTTGTTTTCTGTTGTGAATTCAGAGTCTAATTCTGAGGCGTCAAATGAAGAATTAAAGCAACATCTGCAGGAAATTTTAGAGGTAAGTATCACTTAGACTTTTGAGTCTCATTTATTTATATACATGTTATGCCATATTTAGTTTTTGTGTGACCTGAGTTTCATATATCATAATCTGGAAGCAAAAAAAAAAAATCAAAGAGTTTTTTTTTATAAATTAAGAATTTAATTTAAAATTTTTTTAATTAAGTATTTAAATTAATTTAAAATATTTATCTGCCTCTAAAAGTTTCCTTTCCTTAGACATGAAAAATATCTTCCTCTTCTCCCAGAAGGAAAAAATAAAAACACAATACAGATGGTCTATAGAGTCTGGAATAAATATAATATGAAAGTAATGGTTGCTGTAAAGTTAAAAACACAGTCATAATTTTTTGGTGTATGAATTTTGAATAGAGCTATTGTGTATATTATTGTTAAAATATTAAGTCATGAATTTAGAGTTGTATGTAAAGAAATTATATATGCAGTCATAATTCATATTTGATTTAACTGGCATGCCAGATCTGGGGTGTTTTCTGCATCCTGAAGTGCAACTATTGTATGTATTGTTATAATAAATAATGGCATACAGTATTATCTGATAAGTGACTTGAAACATAAAGTTTTTTTCCAGTAATATGTCTGGCAACAGCTGGTAGTAGATCTTCTTTATAGATAAACTTCAATTATTAGTTGACTTGACTGCTTAAGCAGAAAAATTCCTTTAATTTTCCTTCTACTTCCTCTCCCCAACTGCTTTATGAAAGGAGTTATACAAGTGTCCCAGCCTATCTCCAAAGTCTCAGGGTTGTTTACAATTTCAACCAGAATCCACAGGCTATAGTTGCTTTTTTCATTTCAGCCTTTTATGAGGAGGAAAAGCTCCTGTGTTCTGGGTACTGGTGGTCTACAAAGAAGATTCTTGTATAACAAAATGTCATAGATAAATATTTTTTAGGTATGGTTTAGGACTAGATTTATGGATGCACCCAGGAACTGCCCATTTTAGAGGACTATAAGAAGCCACTTTGATTCAATAACAGCTAATGAATAGAAAATACATGAAAGTATCTGTTTTAATATATTTTATTGCCAAAAGATTGAAGTCCATAATTGGTCTTTGAACCAGAATGGCCTGAAAGTGGTCAGGATGAACTTCCGACTTCACTGCTAATGCAGTGGGAAACTTCATCCCAGTGTCAACGTTAACATCAACTTGGTATCTTTAAAATATATATAAATCCCCTTAAATTCATTTTAAGGAGATTTCTGTTTGTTTCTGTTTGACATATTATTCCGGCATAGAAAAAAGATTTCAGAATAAAAAAATTGAATGTATCACCAGTGCTGTATTCTGTTACATGTGATAATGGATTAAAATTCCTGGCCTTTGTGTCAGGTATTTTAAATATTTTTGCTCTTTATAAAGCGTTGTTACTGCTTCATTTGCTATAACTGAATTATTGCTCTTGATCTGATTTATGTTCAGTCTGTAAAAAAGTTATATTTGCCAATATATTCTTTTACTCAGGGTTTAAGAATGTATACTGTGAATGTAAAACTCCAAAAGAAATTCAAGCTTAAAGAGGAACAATGTGTTTCAAAGAAGGCTTTTATACGCTTTTGTATTTGCTCATAGCATGGTTGAACATGAAGTGGCATCCAAAATGTTTTCTTTGATCGGGGGCCTAAGAATGGGTCACAAAACCTTGAATGCTTAATTAGTAGGATTCTATAAATCAAATCTTTTTATGTACTCCTTCTTCCTAGCTTCTTTCTAGCACAGTATTTTGAGGAATGTTTCAAAAAGCACTCTTCAAGCCAAGTAAACACTCTGAATGGTGTGAGGTATAAATAAGTTACAGTCTGAGGTGAAACTTGTGACAGAAACTTTTGGTAAATTTTGCCTCATGTTTGTGATGGTAAATGCCAGGGGCATCTGTAACAAAACTATACTCATCTATAATCTTCAGAGAATGAGTAGATGTACCTGGTGTGTGTATTACTGAAAACTATTTAGGTGAGGGCCCTAACATTGCGCTGTCATAAGTCTGCCCTCTAGGCCTTTGACACCAAGGCAGGATAGCACTAATTTTACTTGTGAGCAGGTTTTTTGTTCCTGAGATGACTAAGTATGACTGTCTGTTCATCAGACTGGGAATCTTGTTAATGTACAAGCCAACCTGCTGCCTAGCAGAATCCCCTCCTGAGCTCCTAGATTTTATCTCAGGGCTGGTATTGGAATCTCCTCACCTGGCAATGGTGGGTGACTTCAGTCTTAAGACTCTTGGGTTGGGTCTGGAAGAACTCAGGAGTTCATGGAGACCATGGGAGTGCCTCACATAGTCTTGGGCCCAACAAATGGAGGCAATCATCCATTAAACCGTGTGTTCTCGGAGCATTTGTTTAGTGAGATTGATATGAAGGGTGTAACTTCTGACCCTTTGTTGTGGTCAGGCCACTTCCTGGTCTGGATAAGATTAGGGGCAGTCATAAAATGAATTAAAACTACTGTTCCAGATATCTTATGGAGCCCAAAGGATTTTGCTAAGCATTTGAGGAGTTTCCTAACAATCTGGTAGGTAGTTCCCTTGAATGCCTAGATAGCCACTGACAACAGGAAGAGGTGAGCCAGGCTATTCATACAGTTCTTTCTTTTTCTGCTTACCAATCCTGGTTGGCTCATTGGTTTATTAAGGAGCTTCAGGAGATGAATTGGCTGGGAAAAAAAAACACCTGGACTGCTGGTGAAGGAAACCCAAATATGAAACTGATTGAGCACTTTGCTCACTTTGAGCTTATATCATGAGAGTAGGGGAGACAAAGCATTCTAACTTCTCCTTCCTTACTGCATCAGCAGGCTATCAAGCATTATTTATTCAGTGAACTCCATATTGGGAAGGGAGTTGTAGACCTCCTGCCTAGTATTTGTGACCATTTTGTGTAGCATTTTGCCAACAAAGCCACTGAGATTCACTGAAGTCTTGACTTTTCACAGTCGGGGTCTATGGTGGGGGCTGGAATGCTGTCTTGTAATGTTATCTGGCACTACTTTTAGTCCTGTGGATTAGTCCTGTGGATTCCTATGAAACAGGCTGTATAATCCCTTCTCCTCCTGACTTATGCGGAGATCAGGAAGGA
This sequence comes from Liasis olivaceus, assembly GCA_030867105.1. NCBI lineage: Eukaryota > Metazoa > Chordata > Lepidosauria > Squamata > Pythonidae > Liasis > Liasis olivaceus. The sequence continues at coordinate 227,694,883 of CM061348.1, read as the reverse complement.
GCATAGTTACCCAGGTTAGGGAGATGATCAGCACATCCTTGTGAAAGGGGGTGTTTCCTACAGTGTTAAAGGGAGTCGTAGTACTTCCCCTCCTTAAGAAATGTTACCTAGATCCAATGGACTGACAACTATTGTGATGTCTCCAACCTTTCCTTTTTAGGGAAGGTTGTTGAGGCTATGGTAGGGAGGCAGCTACAGGGCATTCTAGAGGAGGTGGATTAACTGGACCCTTTTCAGTCAGGGTTCAGGTCCAGGAATGAGATGGAAACTCCATTGATTGCACTGGTTGATGATCTTTAATGGAACCTAGATGGCAGGAGTTATATTCTTATTAACTTCTTGGTGGCCTTCAGTGCCATTGAGTATGGTCGTCTTCTGGGCTGGCTGTGGGGATTAGGAACTGGGAGCAGTAACTTTAAGTGGTTCCAATCCTTCCTCAATAGATGATTCTAACTGGTGTTTGGGAGGCAAGAGAGACTGGTTCAGTGACTACAAGATTGGTTCTGTCCTCCCTGTTTTTTAACCTCTATATGAAGCCACTGAGATAGGTCATCTGTCAGTTTGGGTGACAAAATCATCAATATGCTGGTGACATCCAACTTGCATTGCCATCCCTGGTTGTTCCAGTGATATTGTTTAAGTCCTGTCCCAGTATCTGGAGACTTTGCAGAGAAGCCAAACAGGGTGAAGTTAAACCCAAACAAGATGGAGTTTCTGTTTGTCTGTTGAGGTTCTCCATTGGCTCTGGTAGTGTCTTTTGAAGTGGTGGCACTGCCCCTAGGTGAACAGATCTGTACCTTGGAGATCCTCCTGGACTCAGAGCTAATACTAAATAGGCAGATAGAGGTCATGATCCCAAAGGCCTTTGCTCAGCTGTAGCTGGTACACCTTAACTTGAATGGAGGATCATATAGCAATAACTCTTATTCTCGTTGCTGCTTGTTTGGACTACTGCAATGCCCTGACATTGGGCTGCCTTTAAATGTAACCCAGAAACTGCACTGCAGGACCTGCACTGGATACCTAAGGGTTTCAGAATGCAATTTGCTATTTTTTAACTCAACTGGCTTGGTACTGAGGTACTTTCAAGCACCTATTTCATCTAGAATAAACTTGTTTGATATGAACATCACTAGAAAAAATACTTATAATTCTCTGCTACAAAAAATTAATTGAGCAGAGGCTAGGAGAAAGTGTTTTCCTGCCATAGGCACCACATTTTGGAATAGCTTTTCCTAGGAAAGAAGACTTGATCCAATTCTGTTGATCTTCCAGGAGAAAGTTAAAGAAGAATTCTTTAACTCTACCCTTCTAGGGTTTCACTAGTTAGATAACACCATAGGAATGTTATGTACTGTTGTCTTTTGGGATTTTTATGATTCTTGACTTTGTGATTGTATTTGTGATTATAAGCAGAGAATGCTTTATCTTTTATACCACTGAAAGTAGTAATGATTGCAGCAGTATAACCTTTAATTAATAAAAGTTAAATCCCTCAACTTCCACAATCAAAAGTATCTTCCACAATTGTAAGGGACTGCATACTTTATATCTAAAGTTTTGTTTACCCATTTTAATTTTTTTTTCTAGGAAGTAGAAATTTTAAGAGTGGAATTGGAAGCATCTCAAAGACAACTTGAAGGCAAAGAGCAAGCTTTAAAAATTCTGCAGAGCATGGTAACTTAAATAAAAGTTTAAAATGTTGTAACAGCTAGGTTAGCATTTATAACTAATATGTAATACTAACAGTACATTATAGTTTATTTTCTTTATATGAGGATGAAAAGGTAACATTATACATTTTCAGTACTGTTTATTATGTCTAAATTATATAAGCTTAAATGTTAAATGTATGATTCACCCATATCCACGTATCTTTTAGACAGAAGTACACATAAAGGAGTGGATTCTCCCTAATGCTTGCTTCATCTATGTTTAATTTAAGCCGTATCTTTTTAGCCTTATTTGGGCTTATGTGTAGCATTAGGGTATTACGATAGACTTGACAGTTATTGAGCAATGGAAGATCTGTTGGTGTTTCAGTAATGAGTTTAGGATCTGATATGTAGAACGGGTGATTTCAAGCTTTTTAAACTGTGGAAACTGTCTCTCAGACAGAGAAATACCCCCCAACCCCGGTCAGCTTACAAGCCCTGTCTTTTCCACCGTACCTTAGAAAAATTGTTCTGGACACTTCTGGAGCCTGTGTTTGAGTGAACTTTTTTTTTTTTTGCTCTTAGTCTCTTATAGAACCTCATCAAGTTCTCACAGAACACTCTGTGGGTTTGGCAGAATACAGTTTGAAAAACCCTGATGTGGGAGCTGAGTAGGCAACCTTCTGGGAGCAGTGAAGACATCTGGAATTTTGGGCACGTGTCTTTGCTGCTCTCACAAAATGACTGTCACAGGCAGGCATAGATAGTCACAAAGCACACATTTGCCAGAAGACAGATTAGTGATATCCCTTTTTTTTTTTTGATATATTTTCGTTTTTAGGATCTCCTTGGCACCCCTCCCCCCCAAAATTACCAGCATTTAGTTTTCTTTTTTCTGCTAGATAACACTTTTTATTTTAAAACAAGAATTGTATTTTTGCTGTTTATATAGCTTGTGATATTGCACTTGCAGTAGCACATTTTGATTCTTTTTTTTTTAATGTACATTATCGTTTTATTGTAGAGCAGCAGCTTTTGTTGATTGTCTTAATCTATAAGCACTGATTTCAAATTTAAGATGATCTGTGATATGGAATATTTCCACTTCTTGTTTATATATTTCTCAGGCTGTTTTGGACAAAGCTACTAGTCATACTAAAGCAGTATTTATAAAAACAGAGCAACAAAGACGATCTTTAGAAAAGGTAAGAATGTATCTTATACTGTCCCTGACAAAGGAGAAAAAAAGTTGGAATGTGGTGCTGCATGACGGTGTAGCACTGAATTACAAACCAACACAGTTTAGGCATCCTTAAGACCATTTTTTTCAGTGGGCTGGTACTCTTCTGAAGCAGTTGGCTCCACTGAATGTTCTGATGAACTTTAGGGGGCATCAGGGAACTATGTTCCATTTTTACATGTTGTGGCCCAGATCTTTGTATTTATGTACTTCGATGGACTTCACAAACAGAGGGCTCATCAACCCATCCAGCTTACCACAGCATGAACCCCACTGACCATTTGTTGAGGACATGTGCTCATGACAGTCTCCATCTCATAGTTGGCATGCTGTTGAAACAACCTAAAGTGTTCTAGCGTGAAAGGAGTGTCTTCCCTATTACCTCAACCTGAGACCTCTGATGCAGAGATTCTAGGTATGTGGAGGAGGAGCCTTTGGAGGACATGTGGTGGGCTACTCCATCGAGATGGTGACGGGCAGGGGACGTTATGGCGGGAGCTGGAGGGCGGGCCATCTTCAGGGAAGACGCCCCCGGTCTGTCTCACCGGTGGCGTGTTCCGGCCCTCCTGGCTCATTCCCAGGTCCTGGCCAGCAGGTTCGTAGGGGCCCTGGCTTCCGGCTGTTCCTGCTTAATGCCAGGTCAGTTAACAAGGCCCCCCTCATATGTGACTTGATCACCGAGGAGGGGGCAGACCTGCCATGTATTACCGAGACCTGGCTGGGCCCCGAGGGAGGGGTGCCCCTGTCGGAAATTTGCCCAGCTGGGTTCTCGGTGTGGCACCAACCGAGAGGCCAGGGCAAGGGAGGAGGGGTGGCTGTTGTGATCCGGGAATCTCTAGTGGCCTTCAGGGGCATTGCTCCACAAGTTTCTGGCTGTGAGACACTGTTTATTAGGTTGGGCTCCCGCGAACAGTTGGGAGTTCTGCTATTGTACCAGCCTCCCTGTTGCGTGGCAGCCTCCCTGCCTGAGCTGCTGGAGGCCATCGCAGGGCTGGCGGTGGAGTTCCCCAGGCTTATGGTTCTGGGGGACTTCAACCTGCCATCCCTGGGGCGGTCCTCGGATGTGGCTCAGGAGTTCATGGCTACCATGGCAGCCATGGGCCTGTTGCAAATGGTGCGGGACCCGACCCGAGACAGTGGCCACATGCCGGATTTGGTTTTCTTGTCGGAGCAATGGCAAAGTGATCTGAGGGGAGATTTATAGCTTTCCCCGTTGTCATGGTCAGATCACGTCCTGATGACCCTGAGTTTCTCTTATGCCACCCCCCTCCGCAGGGAGGCAGGACCCATGCATTTGGTCCGCCCCTGGCTCCTGATGGACCCGTCAGGGTTTCAGAGGGAGCTGGGGGATATTCCCGTGGACCTGCTGCACGGTCCAGCAGAGGCCTTGGCTGCTGCCTGGAATAGGGAGGCGGCTGGGGCCTTGGACAGGATCGCGCCTATGTGACCTCTCTTGCCACATCGGCCCCGACACTCCCCATGGTTTGTGGAGGAGTTGAGGGTGCTGAAGAGGGTTAAGAGACGTCTAGAGCGCTGCTGGAGAAAGACAAAGACTGAATCTGATCGAACACAGGTTAGAGCCGCTGTTAAGGCCTACATTGTGGCAATAAGGGGGGCAAAGCGCCAATACTTTTCTGCCCTTATTGCGTCCACAGAATGCCGCCCAGCGGCCCTGTTTAGGATCAGTAGGTCCCCCTTGGCAAGGGGGATGTGGGGGTTCATTTGCAGGGCTGTGCGGAGGAATTTTCAGGGCATCTGCAGGACAAAGTCGCTCGGATTCATTCCAAGTTAGACTCCGAGTGTGGGGCAGGGTCTGGGGAGATACCGGGGGACCGTTCTTACCCAGTTATCTGGGAACAGATTAATCCTGTTGCTCCTGAGGAAGTGGACAGGGTCTTGGGGACTGTGAAGGCCACCACTTGCCATCTTGACGCATGCCCCTCCTGGCTGGCGAAAGCAGCTCGGGAGGTGACATGTGGTTGGATCCAGGTGATGGTTACTACATCCTTGCAGGAGGGGGTGTTTCCAGCTGCCTTCAAGGAGGCGTTGGTGCACCCCCTCCTCAAGACCCCCTCCCTGGATCCCACCGTACTGGACAATTTTCGTCCAGTCTCCCACCTCCCCTTTTTGGGGAAGGTGGTTGAGAAAGTGGTGGCTTCACAGCTCCAAAGGGTCCTGGAGGAAACGGATTATCTGGACCCTTTCCAGTCAGGTTTCAGGCCCGGTTATGGAACGGAAACGGCATTGGTCGCACTTATGGATGATCTCTGGTGGGAGCGGGATGGTGGAAGTGCAACCATCCTTGCTCTCCTTGATCTCTCAGCGGCTTTCGATACTGTCAACCACAGTATCCTGTTGGGACGGCTCAGGGAATTGGGGGTGGGCGGCACAGTATTGTGCTGGTTTGCCTCCTTTCTTCAGGGCCGATCCCAATCGGTGTTGATAGGGAGCGAGAGATCCCATTCCCAGCCCCTCCTGTGTGGGGTGCCGCAGGGTTCGGTTCTCTCCCCACTCCTTTTCAACATCTATATGAAGCCGCTGGGTGAGATCATCCATCACCATGGGATGAGGTATCATCAGTATGCTGATGATACGCAATTATACATCTCCATCCCTGGTGAAGTAAGTGATGCCGTGGCCGCCCTTTCTCGGTGCCTGGAGGCTGTAAGGGTCTGGATGGGGAGCAACAGGCTTCGGCTGAACCCTGGTAAGATGGAGTGGCTGTGGGTTAATGGCTCCTCTGTATCCGGGACTTTGTCATCTTTGGTGCTTGATGGGGTGGCACTACCCCAGACAGACCCAGTGCGTAATCTGGGGGTCCTCCTAGACTCACGGCTCCTACTTGAAGAGCAGGTGGCAGCCATGGCACGGAGGGCCTTTGCACAACTTCGGGTTGTGCATCAGTTACGCCCTTTCCTGGATCAGGATGCCCTTTGAACAGTCACTCATGCCCTTGTTATCTCCCAGACAGACTACTGCAATGCGCTCTACGTGGGGCTACCCTTGAAGAGTATCCGGAAGCTACAGCTGGTCCAGAATGCAGCTGCGCGGGCTATTTTTGGAGCCCCGAGAAGGGCCCATGTAACACCATTGCTCCACAAGCTACATTGGGTACCAGTTTGCTTCTGGGTCCAATTCAAGGTGTTGGTTATTACCTTTAAAGCCCTACGTGGCATGGGACCAGGTTACCTAAGGGACCGCCTCTCCCCTATGACTTCAGCCCGTCCCACCCGGTCACACACAGAGGGCATGCTTCGGACCCCCTCAGTAAAAGAACCCCATCTAGCGGGGTCCAGAAGGCGGGCCTTCTCTGCGGTAGCCCCCGCTCTTTGGAACATTCTGCCCCTGGAGGTGCGATTGGCCCCCTCACTCCTGACCTTCCGAAGGACCTTGAAGACCTGGTTCTGCCACTTGGCCTGGGGTGGGGAGGGAACATCTCAAGCAGGGAGATGGCTAGCCCCATAGTGGCCGGCTGTCCCTGCCCTGATTTTCCATCTGCTTGGATTGTTTTTTTCTAGTATTGTTTTAACTGTATATATGCTATGTATTTTATATATATTTATAGTTTTAATGTTTTTGTAACCCACCCAGAGTCCCCTATTGTAGGGGAGATGGGCGGGAGAGAAATTCAATAACTAAAATAAATAAATGTTCAGGACCAGCCATCTGCTCAGCTCCAGTTATGGCAGGTCTGCTGTGGGGCTGCCTCTCCTTTGCAGCTGCTGGACTCTACCTCCAGGAGCATTTTGACTGTGGCAGTGAGAAAGACTGGACATCTCACTTGAGCAGACTAATGTTTCTTCTGGGGGCTTTGGACATGGGAATATAGATCTCATGGAAGAGATCCAAGTGATGAATATTCTCATTACTAAGCTTTTGCCCTTTAAGGGATTCTGGAGGACTGACAAATGTAGGAAGGGAAATTATGTGTAACCAACTTCTTGAAAAAAATCAGAAAGTTGATCAGCTTGCTAGATTTGATCAGCTTGCTAGATTTGATCAGCTTGCTAGATTTGATCTAGCAAGTCAGCTTGCTATATCTCTGGGAGTTTCACCAGCTGAGATCTAGCAAGCTCAGGACACATAGTGTTGGCACATAGACAACAGTTATTGAGCTGACTCGGGTGCAGCGGCCATGAATTCTCAGGTAACAGTTGAATGCCCCATGTTGTTAGTCATCTAGAAGAGTTTGAATCAGATAGGATTCTCCAGCAGTTGGTGTGCAGTCCAGCATCAGCCAGAGGCAATGACCTGACTTCCATCACAAACAGCCAGGGGTATGGCATAAGCTTTGTTGAATAGCAACCCCATCTCAGCAGAGCAAGCCAGGGGGTTTCTTTAGAGGTAGACCCTGTAAGCACCGGAGCACAATGGTCCCTTTCCTGGGGCCCAGGAGAAAGCAAAGCTGGGGGATTACTAGGGTTAGAGAACAAATGTTAGAAGCCTATAGTTCTTTGTTATCAGTCTGATAATAAAAATGACAGTTGGAACACCAAACTCTGCATTGCTACACATTCAGGACAGCAGTTGGTGGTTGGTTTTCCTGCTGGTAGGTGACACTGAGTAGGAGAGGAAAGGATGGCTATGAATCCAGCAGTTTCTGCCTAAAAAGTATCCTGCATTACAGTGCGAGAAGGCAGTAACATTGACCAACCTGGCTGCTGAGGTGTAGTAAAGGTAGGCTGTGGGGGCAGCACATTTTACCTCAACATGGTTTCCTCCTAACTCAAGGACAGGAAGAAAGCACATTATTGTAGCTGTGAGGAACAGCCCAAGGATAAGTGTAGATAATTCTCCAAACTTGAAGAAACACTTCCTCACAGCTTCCCCCCCCCCCCCCCAGTAAAGTACATGATAATGCAGTTTAAGTTCATATATGAGAGATTTGGTTTGTCAGCCCATGAGGTTAATTGGTTGTATGACAATGTGAATCCATAGGATGCATTAGTTCTTTAATAGAAACAAAAAATAGAAACATTTTTTTACTAAATATTTTTGTCTTTTGTCATAATTAACTACAGTTACTGAAGCAACCTCCACATATGAATTTGACACTAGTTTGGAACCAGCTGTGCACCTATGTGATCACACAAAGTCAGCTGGCTCTGAGAGTGGAGACTTTTTTTCTGGGTCTGTTGCAGTTTACTTGAAACTAGAGGAAAACTACTGTTTTTCTTTACAGCATTCATCTCAGTTTGTGGGTGGTCTATTTTCCTATTGACAGGAACTTTTGCTCCTGGACAGTTTTTCTTGGTGTCTGCTTAAATGCATCTCTTCATTTCCCCATTCTACCCTTCACAGAAATGTGCCACAGAAAATGCGAGTTGGAAAATAACTAATACTATAATTTCACCATCACAGCTCACAAGAGACTCTTAAATGCAAGAGGAAGACCAATTTTGTGGTTGGAAGCTTCCCTTCATAGCAACTGCTCAAAACTTTTTGCAAAGATCCAGACAAATGCATGCAGCATGAACTACACATGAGGCTAGGGGGAAGTTAGTAACTTATTTTATTTCCTTTTTTTATAGAGTTGGGATATGAGAGGATTTTTGTTACTCAAAAACTGGCAGCAGATTTGGTGCTGATTTAATTATTTTTTTGATGAGCTGGAGAGAACACAGATAGGATTGTGGTGAACTCTGAAAATTCACAGATTTTACAGTTGGCAGATGCAAAGATTGTCACTTTGGAAGGATTTAGATGAGAAGTAGTGGTGTGGAAGTGCCTGGATTCAGTAATTTTAAATATTGAATAGTATAATATTTTTAAGGAATTGCCAAAAAGTTTAGGTAATTTAAACCACAATCCTAGATTGCCTTAGGAATCATAGTGGGAGAAAAGTGAGCATATAACCAGAATAGTGGAGTCCTTGGTGTTCTCTGTGCTTGGTTGTTTTGTTGCAGATGTTTCGTTACCCAACTAGGTAATATCTTCAGTGCTAGAAGGAAGTGGGGTTTCATCTATGCAAGGTATATTCTCTTCTATTGATAACCAGAATTATTTAGAAATTCTTTTGCAGTTTGCTTGTTCTGCCAGGCAACTGGCTATAGTAAAAACATTCCAATATCTTCCATTTGTATTCTTGCATTTGTATTCTTTTCTTGCAAAGCAAAACCAATATCATGATCCTAAAGAATATATATTTGAGGTAACTGAATCCAGTTTCACTAACAATGTAATGTTTAAAATATGAAAAAAAAATCTTTTATGTTTATAGGAAATAAATGTTCTGCAGTGGGAGATCAGAATTAATCAGGAGAAATTAAAAAATGTAGACGAGACCTGGGCAGAGAAATATGAGAGGTAAATTAAAGTATGTTCTTTTAATCATCCTCTAGGCAGAAAGCATATTAAAGGTATGATTGAAATATGTTATTTCCCATGTCAACAGAATTTATTGTGAAAACGCTGCATTTAAAGAAACACTTAAATTGAAAACTGAAGAAATTAAACTACTAAAGTCTGAAAATCAACGTAAGTAACCTCTGCTTTCTCAGTGTTTTCTTTTTTAAAATGTGAATTGCTTGGCTTAGATGATGTAGGTGGTCAACATCTAAAAAAAGTATTGAGAAGTCTATGTCCAAGTTAATATTGTGCTCTGCTAAACACTTGAAGCATGTTTGGCTCAAGTTTGTAATTCAGAGATGTTCCAATGGTAGACTAGTCATAGATGAACGCTCAGTACAATATGTAATACTGCCATGTTGCTTTTGAAGAAAATCAAGGCATATCTTATAATACAATGTTAGAAGATTAAAATCTGATGCATTCTTACCTGAAACTATGCCCTATTGTTTATCTTTCATTAACATAACTTTTTATTTATTGGAGAAAAATACCATTTAGTATTAATCTCTTTGTTTGCATTTTTATCCCACCTTTGCTTCAAGGAGCTCAGTGCAGTATACATAATACTCTTCTTTCAATTTTATTCTCATAGGAATTATCTTGAAAGTTACATTACACAGAGAGGTAGTATTTGGGCCAAAGTACCCCAATAACTTTCATGGCTAAGTATGGATTAGACATTGAGTCTCCACAGACCTATCCAAGTCTCTAGTAATTATGCCATTCTGAAATCATTTTCAGATAGTTATTTGAAGTAAAGCCTGTGACTTAACAAGCAAGTAGAACTATTATCCAGGAGGGTCATAGTTTTTTTGAGGCAGTAAGCAAATTTGGAATTCTGTTATCATGTTTTGGACACTTCCACAAAAGAAGTGCCATGGTGGGCAAGACTAGTAACCCCCCCACTCTTGATTTACTAGAAGGCAGTTTTGTTCCCACTGCACACCATCTAGTTTCACAAGATGCTTTGTATTGACTCTACTTAATTGTCTTTTTTTTCTGGGCATACTTCCTAAGTGAACTGAATTGCAGTTCTCCATCCTTTTATTGTCTAAGAATGCCTCTGGGATATACACAGAGCCCAGCAGCATTCTTGGAATGTAAAGATTATGGCTGGTGCTTTGCATATATGGATAAGAGGGGAAACTTGAGCTTCCCTAATCCTAGTCTTAGGCTATAACCATTATGCAGTACTGGCTCTCATAGTGTGCATTGATAATATTGCCTTTTATAAGAAAAGGCTTAACTGAATAATGTCTATGTTCTATCCATGATGTGCAATCATAACACAAACAATGTTTCCCTCCTTGTGTGTCCTCATCCAGCTTTACAAAATAAGGATATTTTCAAATCAGAAAATGCAGCCTCTAGACAAATTAAAGTTCTATTTTTTGGATTTTTATTTCAGATATGCCATGTAAGCCACAAGCAAACTTTTTTTCTCAACCTTTTTCAGTTTTAGAGCAACAGCATTTGGAGATGATTGCGATGCTTGATGTAAAACAGCAAAAGTTTGTTCAAGATAATATGTCTCTTAGCAAGAGTGGCGTTACTGAGGTTACGGGTCTTGAAGTATGTATTTTAAAATGGTCTTATTTCTTTTGATAACATCTTATGAATCATTCCAGAACAACTGTATTAAGAGCAAGAATGTTTAAAAAAAAGCAGATTTATTTTGACATGAGCTTTTCAGTGTACATCATGAACTGAGAAGCTAGTAATTGTGGTTCTCTTTTTATGTATTACGAAGAAGCAGACATGTGCACTAATGAGCCTTGGGATCTTCTTATCTTCTCCCATGTGGCTGGTAGCAGGAGATTGAAGATTAACTGAGACTTATTGTATCACATGTATCCAGAATTGTCATCCAGATAATATAGCTGGCTATTTTTAATCAAAAACAGAAACCGCTGAATTCCTCTTTTGAGCTGTAAGAGAAGTTAGGTGGAAGAAAATGGAACTGAAAGATGTTACCCCATATTTCACTAAGATGTGACTTAGCATGACCTGGAGTAACCAATTTAAAGGTTTCTTCTGCAACAAAAAACCTTGCCAAGCATGAAAGAGCTCTCTGGGATGCAGTCTAATCTGATCATAAAGAAATGCCATTCCACTTAAATAAAACTTAGTGTCCTGTCTGACAAAGAAAGCTAAGGAGGGATGCCAGGAATGCATAACCATGGATTTTTGAACAACCACACTGATTAATTCATGCAAAGTCATGATAGATTATTTGTACTTCCTATTAAGCTCCAAATAATCGTGTTATAGCTAAGCATGTGAACCAGCCTGTATTTGTCAATGAGCTGGATTTTAAAGTAACTGCTGGAATTCATTTGAATTGGAAGTTGGCAGTACTTGGAGCCTGTGCTTGCAATGGCCCCGAAGGAGAACCCTGTTCGTGTGCCAAGATGTCAGCAGCAACTCGAAAGCAGCTTCTTCAACTCAAGCAAGAGGTATTTGAGCTTCAGTTAAAAGCATTATTTTGCTAACATGTCAGGTGTGAAGCCTTGCCATGTGAGAAATAATGTCAAATGTTGCTGTTGTAAAAATACAATACTTAGGCAGCTGTTATATCAATATGTTTTTCTTTTCTTTTTCATTTACTGACAGATGCTTCAACTGCAAGTAGAATAGATATATAAATAATGACAGGTCTACATATTTAAATATATTTTTCAAACTTTATGTTTTAGATGGAGGTGACCCATGAAAATGTAACATGTTGAGTTCTGATAGAGTGAGCTACTCTGTCCTCATCCCAATATAACAGATTTCCTTTCATCTTACCAATACATCTCCTTCTTTCTTTGCACATCTACTTTTTAGCCCTCTTTCAGGCTAAAAGATACTCCTTGCTCAAACTTATGTTTCCCCAGTCACCCAGCAGAATTAGTATCAGTTAGTACAGCCACAGTTCCATAGTTCAAACAAATTATGTTAAGAAACTTTCATCCACTCAGAAAGCTGCCAGCAGAAGCCAGTTCAACTAGTTTTATAGGAAACGTATTTACCCTCTCAGCAATCAGCCCCTTGCTTACCTTCAATCCTTTCCGTAAGGTGGGCTGAGTGACACTGTCTATGTCAGTGTTTCTGAACCTTGGGAACTTTAAGATGTGTGGACAGAAGTTGGCTGGCTGGGGAATTCTAGGAGTTGAAGTCCACACATCTTAAAGTTCCCACGGTTCAGAAACACTGGTCTATGGGAAGTATTGGGACACTTCTCCTGCAGATTTATATCCCTTCCTGTACCATAGTCTCCTGCCATATAGTTCTGAAAAGAAAGGAAAAAAAATGACATGAGAAGTAGACTAGAAAGTTTGAACTAATTCAATAGCTTCTAAGAAGCATTTTGCCTGTTTTCTGAATAAATAATCAGTGACAAGTACAGATATGTGAAATGAAATGCCTCAAAGAAAAGCAGATTCTGTGTCTCAGGAAATGCAGTAGAAGATAAAGAATTAGCTCAGGGATTTGACTATCATTGCTATTGGTAGGATTTGGAGTTAGAGAGTTGTCAAATGTACTTGATATGTAGAAAAAAATGGTTTCTTAGCCGTAAAATGTATTCAGCATCATTAAGAAGATCAACAAAATAATAATTTTATAAGTACATAGTATATATCCAAATCTTTGTTTCCCTAATAATGTTATTTGCTTTACTTCACCAAGTTGTTTTAGCTTTACACCTGGTCATGTAATGAAATATATATATCCATCAACTCCAGCTTGATTAATCAACAGAGAATAGAACTGAAGATCAGGGTGCATAGACATTCATTAGATTTAGTAGGTAACTAAATTTGAATAGCCAGCAAATCTTTCTGTGCTCTTGATTCTGTTCTAGAGGGGAAAGAAAGCTTTTTAAAACATGTTGCCCATGAAGAGGTTCTTGGGAGGATTAGTAAGTGATATTCATGTTTGTAGAAACTCTGCTTTCTACTATTAATTCACATTGCAAGGCAAAAAATGACCTTGTCTCCTCTGGATTCTCAACAGCTTTTTTTAAAAAATGTCATTCTTTGGGGAAATTATACTCAAATTCTATGTGGATTTCTGCTTTATTGTAAGCATAAACATGTGGATTTCATCCTTATTTTAAAAATGCAATCTAAAACTTATCTTAATTGAAAAAAAATAACAGTTTGAACTTCTGAAGAAGAGTAAAGAAGAAGCTTATATAATGGCAGATGCCTTCAGAATAGCTTTTGAGCAGCAGCTGATGCGGAGGAAGGACCAGGCTTTCAGGCTTGCACAGATGAGTAAGATCTGCAGAAAAGAAACTAAAACAGCAAAGTGGAAAAGCACCAAAGAATATGGTAATTCTTTCCATTACACATATTTTTCAGTGAAAATAACTTGGTATTGGCAATATTGTTTAGCATTTAAACTTTGGTTGAAAAAAATCCCTTCATTATCCAAAGGATTCATGTAACTATCACCAATTTTCATTTTTTTATGACAAAAACCTTCCCAAGGCAATCTTAGAAATAAGTATGTATTCGTGTTCACTCTACTGAATACAGCAACAACAGGGTGACATAGTCCTACCAAGAGAGCTTAGAGCTGATTCACATATTTATGGCATCTGATTATTAAAGGATCTACTAATGACTGATTTGTTGGACAGAATAGTACAGATATAACTTTAATAATCACCTCAAAAGACAGTTAATCAATTGAGATAGCATGGCCAACCTGTTGATTAGTTATCAGGGTGTGCCTTAGAGTTGTGAATGTCAGCTGTCATTCTCTAGCATTAGTGTAGGAATAGCAACCTTTTTTGCCATGGAGCTGCGCTACAATTTTTTGCCTAGTCCTAAGTGCTGCAATAGATATGGCAAGTAATGTCATCAACAGGGCCATGGAAGAATTTTTTAGGCCTTTGTTTTGGATTGTGGATGATTAAAAAGTAAATCATGCCCTGTACTCCCACTCAGGTTGACTCATAGCTTCCTTTAGGCAGGTAATAGGATTGGGGATATGTTTAAGAATATAGCATGCATCTGGAGAGGGAGAGATGGTGCTCAAAAGCTTCATCTAAGTCAGGGGTTCTTAACTTGGTGATAGATTTCAGGAGGTTTGTCAACTTGGATGGGAAAAAAATACACCTTTATTTTCACTAACCTGTAACTGAAATTTAGCTGAGAAGGGGTCCATAGATTTCACAAGACTCTCAAAGGGATCCATGGCACAAAAAGATTAACAACCCTGATGTAAGTGATTAAGAATGTCTTGATTTCATCAAGATGGCTCCTTCCTTGCTCAATTTATATACAAACTGATTTGCAAGGAAACTCATATTTCAGCCACCATCTGCCCAAAATAATGGATATGATTGTCCCAGTCTTGCTATATGCAAAAAATATAGCAATTATTTTGAAGACTCCAGTTGGACTCAGGGAAGTTCTCAAAAGCTTAGTGCAATACTGTAGGGCAATGCAACCGGTAATCAAAACCAATGATGGCAAGACCAAAAAATCCTAAGAAATGGAATTAGATTATAGGAGGATAGGAGACTGAACAAGTGAATAGTTTTAAATATATTGCTGTAGTATTCCCGGATTCAGGGTCATGGAAAGCACATATACTTTGTGGTATGACAGGCTCAAGGAAGCTCTTAAGCAATTCTCAAATCTTCCACAAAAAAGCAGAAAACGGGGGGGGGGGGGGGGGGGGAGAAGCAGAGAAAAAAATTCCTGCAGCTTCAAAATTATTTGCCATTAGATGTTTAGATCAGTTGCTCTAGGGTTCACAGATGAGTCCTTATCCTAAATATAAGTAACTGGATACAATGCAAGTTAATAACAGGTATTTCAGTGACCAAAATGTGTATGCCATGCAGCTGAGAGATTAGTTTGAAGTAAATGCCTTTATTTCCCTTCAAGGCTGACTTCTCTTCTTGTCTGACAAATTTTCATCCTTCATGCAGTTTTGGAAAAAACATTATTGTGCCCTGTCTGTAGACTTTGTACATTTCTTAGAATTTACTTAGGCTAAGAAAATAATCAGAGAAAAGCTTTTGGATAAGGAGTATCAAAATGAGATATGGTTCATGGGGTCACGAAGAGTCGGACATGACTTAACGACTAAACAACAAAAATCAAAATGAGACTAGCCTGATCGCAAAGCCTATCAGAACATCCTAGATGACATTATATCACTTCCTTCACTATGCACTCTTTCAACAAAGATTCTTCTTTAAAGCCAGGTTTAACATCTTATGCTCAGCATTTCTATATGACAAGTTTAACAAAGTCCTTGTAGCTTGTCAAACTTGACCTTGTGGCTCATTGTTGAATCCATTGTTCAAGTATTGCTACAATATTTCTTTTGTAATGACAGCTGATGAAGCTTCATCTTTCCCTCATGATTAGACATCCCATGTCAGTTGGACTAATATTATACTGACTTTCTTTTATCAAATAAAGAATTTTTTTTTACCTATAATGTCACAACTTTTGCATAGCAAGAGTTAATATTTGCAAAAATTGGATTCACAAATAGATTTATTTAGACAATTTTTATATTGTTGGTATCTAAATGTATTTTTTTTGTCTCTGATTTTTTTTAGCACATTAAACTTGATTAATCATATCATCAGGATAGACTACAGAATTCCTAGAGAGGATTAACTCAGTATTGTACCAAACAGATTAGCTGGCCAAGTTCTAAAACTATATTAGAAGTGATAAATATATTGCAATATTATCTTCCAAGATTTGTTCAGTATAACATTTATAATCTGGAGCAAAAGGCTGTGTGGAGAGATCATTATACAAGATTATGGAAAAGGTGAAACATAACTATAGGCCAAAGAGCTACTGCTAAAATACATTTTACAACAGTTCAAATTAAAAGCACAGAGGGAAGCATTTTCACACATATGCATAACTTCTACTTGGTAGTCTATGAGAATATTATAAAGTTACATATTATGAAATGTGTAATCCCATAGTTGGTTCCTTAAGGCATTTTTTAAATGATTCACTGCTATTTAGTTAACGTGGGGAGGTTGTTTTGTGTAGATCTTGTTCTCAGTTTATGTACATTTTATGCTTTTTAACCTCCAGGTTCTTTTTTTTCCAGTAACTTTAATTTTTCTAGAGATGGTTGCTTGCAAAGATAAAGTAGTGTGATAATTCTTTTCATAGATTTTATTTTCTCTTTTTTTTTTGGTAAACTTTGTAAAGGAGTCTGTGAACAGTTAGCAACAAATGCATACAATAAATTGTTATTCTTAAACAATTCAATAACTTTTCTAAGATTTAGACATATTGTCTTCATCTTATATACCTCTGTATTGTAATTATGCATTTCTTAAGCATGCAGAAATCTTGCCCTGCTCTTTGAAATGTATTTTCTGATTTTTATTTGGAGTATTAAAAATGTAATAATCACAAAAATGAAAGGTACTTTTGAAAACTATATGTGAGATATATACCATCTTTAATGATATAAATTATGGTAGTTTCAATTTTATTTGGAATTTGGACCATGCTTTGTTAACTTCCTCAGTAGATTACTACAATGTGTTTTACATGGGGCTGCCCTTGAAGAACACCTGGAAAGTTCAATTGGTCCAGAATACACCAGCATGGGCAGTTATGGATGTGCCTCGCTATGCCCCTATTACACCTTTGCTTTGCAAGTTGCACTGGCTTCCAGTTTCCTTCCAAGTGCAATTTAAGATGCTGGTTATTACCTGTAAAGCCCTACAGTACATGGCATGGGGCCAGGGTATTTGAGGACTGCCTTTCTGCCATGGTTTCTACCCATCCCAATAGGTCAGGCAGGAGGGCACGCTCTGGGTCCCTTCTATTAGAGATTCTCATCTAGGGAGGCTCAGGAAGCATGCCTTTTCAGGAGCTGCCCTCTGAAACACTGTACTACCTGTGGCTCAGCTGGACCCAACTCTGCTCAGCGTTTGGAAATCCTTGAAGACTTGGCTGTTTTCCCAGCCATGGGGGCCAGAAAGTAATTGAGCCCACACTATTGGTGAAAGGTGTTTTCAGGAGCCGCTATGTGTCAGTTGATTGGGAACAGTATTTCTTCCTTTAAATATATATTGTATTTATATTGTGTTTTAATTCATGTTAGCCATCTACAGTCACACTGGTGAGATGGGCAGCCATATAAATCAATATAAATTAATTAATAAATATATAATCTTTTCAATACCTAATTAGATTTTTTTTTTAATGTGATACCATATCCACCCACCTTTTTTCCTGGTGTTTCCTTGTTTCAAGAAAAAAGAAAAAGTCTGGGAGAAAAGCTGATGGGCATGCTTGCTTCCGGCACCGATAGTAAGACAGTAGAAGAACTGCATAATCCACTGGAGATCATTAGGATGCTAATAGACCTGGTTGGTATCTCTTACATGACTTCAGAGGCTATATTCATAGTATTATATATGTCTGAACAAATATATGTATATACTGCCTGTTTGACTGCAATATTTCTTAATTTCTTTCTTGTTGATATAGCTGAATGATAAGGAGGAGATTTTGGCTCATCAAAGGAAGGTTAGTTATATGCTTGCTCGTGCGCTGGAAGATAAAGAAGATACTTTACAGCAAAAGAAAGAAAATACATTTTCAGAGGAAAAGTTTACTTTTAAAAACAACCAGTGCAAAAAAGAGTTAAAACCCCAAGAACGGATTTTTCCTGAATGTTCATGTTGTCAAACATATCCTGCTCAGGATGGCTTTTCTTTAGCTTCTAATACATACCCCAGCAGAATGCCAAGTTCTCATTCCACGGAATCTAAAGAAACTAAACATCACAACTTCAAAGAAACAGCTAATACGAAGTAAGGTACTGCTTTTTAGGAAAATGTAGATCTAGGAGGAAAGAAATGACAAGAATTTCCTTAACATTTTCCTTCATAATTTAGGACTCTTAAATGCCATCTGTGCTCCACTGAACATACGGGATTTTTAAAGGAGCGGACTTCTTCATGAGTTCCATATCAGGGACGTGCCTATAAACACAAATGGAAAAGCTGCTCATTAAATGGAAGGCAGAAGGAAAAGCTGAAAATATGCAATCTATCTCTAACACCCGTACTGAACTGTAATTCTGCCATAATTCAGAAAACTGTAACCATAAGATTAAGCATATTTTACCATTTAAGTAACTTATAATTTCAGTATAGAAAATAAGTAAATGTATAATTTATTGTAGATGGCTGCCCATCTCAGCAGTCTCAGTCTGTGAACAGAAGACCTTATTCCATTCTCCTAAAGTAGTGTTTCTCAACCTTGACAGCTTTCAGAGGTGTGGACTTCAACTCCCAGAAATCCCCAGCCAGCCTTGCTGGCTAGGGAATTCTGGGAGTTGAAGTCCACACCTCTGAAAGCGGCCAAAGTTGAGAAACACTGTTCTAAAGACTTCTTCCAGTTTCTGATCTTGCCGAGTACTTTGCTAGCAGAATCTACTAATGCCTCCTCTGCATACATCTCTCCTGCTGCTGCTTTTCTCTGTTCTCTGAAAACAAGACATTTTGAATTCCTTTCTCCTCTGTCTCTTTTCTAAGATGGCCTTCTAATTTAGTTCCTTGACAAGGAACTAAATTAAAAAGGCCAGCATAGAAACCATTTCTGTGTGTGAGTTCAGTGTTTTGCATGCTCTTTTCTTTTCAGCAGAGAGCATTTCCTTCTTTTTTTAGACCTGCTTGATGCAGCTGTGAAAGTTTTATTTTGCTGCTCTTTTTGTATTAGCTTCTTGTATCTGTGCTGTTCCTCACTGACAGAACACTAGAAATAAGTTTTTACCTTAATCAAGGCTTCCTAATTCCCTCTTAAACTGTTTCTCCTTGCTATTTTGTAGCATGAAAATGGTACCTTTCACTTTCCAAATGTAGTTAGACTCCAAGTCCTGTCAACTCCAGACATCACAGATTTGTGTGTGATGGGAATTAAAGGCTGTAGTTTCTCATCTTCAACATATTCTATACCTCAAGTAACTTTCTTTTTGAAAGTATGAAGGAACATCCTAGGATTTTCATTAAAATTCAATCATTTACTAATTTCTTTGCAGCAATGAATGATTGCTAAGATATTTTTCACTTGGATAAATGCCTGCTTGTTGATTTCCATTTCTTCTGGACCATATTTTCATAGGGTACAGATAGGCAAAATTGGTACAAATTGCATCTCCTCCTCTCCTTCCTCTGTTCATATAGACTTTTGATTGATCAAAAAGGGGGCATAATGGGATTCAACCTAATCTCTATAAAAAGTTCATTATCTTGTGCAGGTATATATTTGAAAGAATGATTTCATGATTGAATGAAACCTTTTGTCTTATGAAAAGGGGAGGTCTTCTATACATTAACCCACATTAGTGGAAAACATTCATCTGTAGGTATGTTGGATTAGAACTACATATGTATAAAACACTGCACGTGACCATTTCTTCACCAGATTAACATATCAGAAAGTTGGAGCATGATAGTAACTAGCTTGGAAATATGTGCACAATATAAATTAGTGTTGTGTTCACACTGGGTATCTATTAAGTACATACAGACAAATGCTGCATGTATGAGTGATTGGGTGATATGATATGGGGTTTCTTTTGTTGAAAATATCAAATTTAAGGAAATACAGTCTATATTTTGTTCCAATGAGTAGGTTCACATATTGCATTAAGCCATGGTTTACTTTTAGGCATATTTTTAGTAAGTCTACAGTTTACAAACCATAGTGACTAGGTTCATATAACATGCTAAGCTAATGGAAATTCACATAAAACATATATGTAAGCCCAGCCTTTTTCTGTCATCACTTATTTTTTATTTGGAAGTCTTGCCTGTTAATAGTTACGTTGCATTGTATGTTGTCACAGTAATTTGATTGAATTTCTATTGTAATACTTCTTAAATATTTTCTGTAAATTGAATAGCTTTAACTTTGTATAGAAATTTCTCCAAAATCTGTAAGATAAGCTATTATGTTTTTGGAACAGTAGTCACATCTTAAAATTTTAGAGTACATTGTGGGCATTCTCATAAAATGATTGTCACTCTGGGGGCTTGCCCATTCACAAAATATCTTCCATGGTAAGCATGACCAAAAATAAATACTGAGAGGCTATTTGCTGCAGATATTTTATGATACTACCTATAGCCCTAAAGGTATTCCCCATCATCTCACTCTTCAAACTCTATTTCAGAATAAAATGCTGGGCCACAGCCACTACCATTTTAACTTTCTGTGAAACAGATCCTGAAAATGCAATATCTTAAGTATAGCACAATATTTCTCAGCTTTCAATTCCAGTGGTAACTGAAAGGAACCTCTGAACTGTAGAATTTCTTTTAAGACATAACATTCAGATCAAACCCAGCATTTGGATGAGTAATGATTTGACTTTACTGAGACTGGAATATCCAAACTAATAATCTTTTGGGCCTCCCTCTGTTAACTCCATCATATTTGAGAACAGATTTTTATCAGTAGCCTGTTCTGTTGAAAATCAGTAAGTTCACAGCTATTTAAAGAATATTTCTTGGACAAATGGTTCATTCTCCAATTGAAGAAAATTTAAATATCTGCCCACAGTTCCCAGTTCACACATTTTAACAGCATTAATTCCCCCACAAAATTAACTTCTGATACTTGAACTCCAGTGATAAATTCATTCTCTAAGTGAACACTTACCTGAAACTGATTAGTGAACTTTTGAAATACTGACTACAGTACTATAAATATTTTTATTTTAATTGTAGACATTTCAGCTTGACTAGTGCGATTATATGACCCTCATAACTATCTGGATATCTTAAAAGGCAATTGTCATGCTAACAACATTAGAAACAATGTATATAGCAAGAAAAAGTTGCTTTTATTTATGTACTCCACAAAGTTTCTCTGTTTTCAAACATGTATTTCTTTACATCAGCTTTATCCGTGGTTAAGGATTTACACTAGCACCATTATTAACCAGATAAATGGTTGGAAATATGTAGTGGGGCTGTGAGGCACTTCAGATTTAGTTCTCTGAAAGGTACTTTGGAGAATTCAGGAGTGCAAACATAGCATCTATCTGCAACACCTTAAAACAGCTGATACTTTAGAGAAGCCCTTCTCAACTTTTTTACACTGGAGGAATTTCTGAAAAAAATTTCAGGTCAGTTAAGAAAGGCTGCAGTAGACCATCTTTCAGGATTAAAATCAAGTTACTACACAATTGCGCCACCCTAAAACAGTGCAATTTTATCTTTCCTCTTTTGTTTAGGAGACCCCCAAAACACAATCCTTAATTTCATGGGAGGTTGGCTATTGTAACAGTAATATTCCCTTTATATGACTAAGATACCTCAACATACTTTTATACCATTTATTTTTATATTTAATCCACATTCATTCAGCATCCACCCATTGATGCCCTTTTCTTCTTTCTTTTAACTATATGCAGTTAAGTACCCCACTCCTGCATTCAATTTCTGTTTCTTCTGACATACCCAATTATGACTTCTATACATATAACAAAATGAGCAGAAGTACACTCTTACTATTTCACTTCTTTTAACAAGCATTCAATCCACACAACAGATCACATATTACCCAATAACCTTCTGGCATATTGGCATGTCTTAAAATGTCTCAATTTTTCTATCTTTAGTAAACATTCTACCAAGGTATGCACATTCATCAAATTGCTCTCATTTTAACTTGGAATCATTTAGTCTATCAAAGATTTAGTCCTAGCTATACTACTAGAGCCGCTCTCAAGTTCTAGAGCTTCTTTTCTACAGAGATTTTCCAAGCTAAATCTCTTTCGCTCCTCTCTAATTTATTGTCATCATGCTTGCTACTAATCTCTTCCACTAGCAGGGTGATCTAAGGAGTGACTTGCCTTCCAACTGTGGCTTCCAATAAGAAAAATAATATCCTACCTCTAATTGTGAAAAATCCTGGCTTTTTTTTTTTTAATATCATTAGAAACAGTATACTCTCTGCTACAACTCTGTATATTTGTAGTGTGCTAAGCTACACTGAATGATCAGTCCAGGAACTAAACAACTCTTGTTCCCCACTCTTCAAAAAGGTATTTGCTCTCATTGTCTCTGTCAATACCTCCCGTAGCTGGCTGCTTTCTTCAAGGATCATGTCTTCAATCCACTCTTCTCCTCCCCTCAAGCATTTTGCTCCTTGGGCTAGGTCTCTAAACTTCTTTAGGTGAAACTTTTTGCTTTCCATTGTGGGTTCACTCAGCTCTGGTATTGCTCATAGGTAGCCTTTCTGTGAGTGTGTGTGTGTGTGAGGGGCTGCTCCCCACCCTGATACTGTCAAACACTCTTCCTTTCTTGTCTCTCCCTGCCATACCCCAAACTGGGGTCTTAACATGTTGTTGAGCTACCTCTATCTCCCTTCCAGTCTAGCTTCCTTTCCTCCATTTTATCCTCCCTTCCACTGCGCGACCTTTAGCGCTGAGGTTAGATAAATTATAACTGACTGTCAGGAGCTCTGGTTGGGTTTGCTATCTTTTTCCAAATTCTGTAGCTCCATTTACCTACCGTACTGCAATCGAGCTATTTAATTTAACAACTTTAACCTTACTTGCCTTGCACCAAATTAATGCAAACCAGTGAGTTGCAAATACATTAATGTTCAGATCCATACTTCTTGTTACGTCATATATTCTAACATTCACTGCAAATCATTTGGGTTCTCAGCCAACAACACAGCAACAGCTGGATATAAATGTACACATACAATCATAAGTCCAACAAAACTAGCTATAGAAAATTATTTAGTTTAAGCAAGCCGCCTGTTTTCCAACCCGCAATGTAAATAGAGAAACTGTAAAAGAAAATGTTCAAAGCAATATTGTTAAGGCTGTCAAGTGGGAACATTTTTAATGAAAATGTTGCAGACAAATAGTGAAATAGAACTTTTTTCAAAATAATTTTTCTTAGGACTACTCTCTAAGTGGTGATAGCGGGCTTGTGTCGAATACGCTTTTGTAATCTGCTTCCACAGTGCAATATTGGAAAAGTACAGTAATAAGTTTAATAATAATTGCTGCCCTGTCCCATGTTTTGAGAACTTATTTCTGACCTTTGGACAAGGAATGTTTAAGAGAAACTGACTAAGAAAGCTGTAGAGCAGAATGCTCTGTTAAACTGGTCTTTCAAAATAAAAATCTCTTTGGTCTTCATGTTTACACACACACACACACACACACTCTGTGGCTTTGAATAGGTACAAGGTGAATGACTGTTACTGTCATTGTAGCATGTACGAAGGTGGAATGTGGACCATGAAACTAATGTCATAATAAACATATTTGTCTTTAATATGCTATTCTTACCAGAATTGTTTTACTTTATTAGGCTATATACTTCATGCTTATAGCTGAACAGGGCACACAGAGCCCCAACTATAGCATATTAAGGTTGAATTAAGGGTCCTCCCCCACTGCTGAATTGAAGTGCTAGCATTCTTGGGTTTGTAGAAAACCTTACCAAATTCTATCTTGCCTGTGTTTCCATTCAGCGTGTCAGAATAAAGGAGAAAAACCCACTTTAACACTTACACAGCTAAGGATGACTTCAGCCTGTCTCACTCATAGGCTGGAGATGAGATGAAGGCAAAGTCATTGGGGTCATGGTAGAAAAGAAAATGTTGGCAGGACATCTTCGTGCTGTGGTTAGGTACAGAATGGGAAGAACACTAAATACAAGTAAATGGTACAAATCTTTGGCTATGTTCATACAACATCCTTGCCTATGATGACCTAGGTATCAGGCTTTATATACCATGAAAAACAAAAATAGCTACAAAGCCTGAGTTTGCCCAATATTTAAGACTCCCCCTGGAGAGCTTGACTATGGCTTTCTCTTGGCAATGGACAGAAGTGCTTTGCCACCCTGACATTTTTCCAGTCTAGTGTAGCCCAACCCTCTTAGTTTCCATCTTCAGGCCCAGTCAGCTAGAGACTCAAATGTGGGTGGCTTATTTGTGTTCAGCGTGTTGCAAAAACGCAGCCTATGTGACAACTACGTGTTATATGACATGACATTATATATTATATTTTCTCAGAAATTAGTAAGTAAAATACTTTGTACAAAGGCATTTTTCTTTTTACAGCTCGCTTCAGTCCCGGTTCAAGGCACTTTCCAATCTCCAAGTATCCTTTACAGTACTTTTCTCAACAAAACTGCCTACATATGCACGGCACACGGAACCTTGGATGAGCCAGCCACATTTTAGGCTAGGGCAGTGTTGTCCAAACTTGGCCGCTTTAAGATGAGTGGACTTCAACTCCCAGAATTCCCCAGCTGGCTGGGGAATTCTGGGAGTTGAAGTCCACTCATCTTAAAGCGGCCAAGTTTGGACAACACTGGTCGAGGGAGTCTTTCCTTTCCTGCCAAACCATGATGTAACCCGTTAATTACAAATTGCAATTACATGGAATAATACCTGCGGCTGGCAAATCAGCCCCAGATTTCCTTCCACCTGCAAATTCTAAGTCCCGTTTCCCACAAAAGTTCGGGGAAATCACATCCGCTCGTCTATCTGTACCACCGTAACGAGCGTCCGAAATCCACCTCCTCCTGGGCGCACCACCCCCTGGAATTAACACACCAACACTCTCCCAAACACACCCTCCAGATGGGAGGGGCGGCAGGCGGGACGAGGAACCTCGCATAGCAACTGCGCAGCCGCAGATGGGTCCATCCCGGAGATTGGTAGCAGACGTCTCCTTCGAGTGGGTGGTGGCCTGGCAGCCTTCCTGCGCGCTTGCGTGGGAAGGCCAGGAACCAGAAGGGGACCCTTTTTTCGCGAAAGACCAAAGTCTGGAAAAAGTGCCGCGGACGCCGTCGCGCTCGGGGCCCGGAGAATGACGTGGAGCCGGCGCCCAGGCGGGGAGCTAGTCCGGATCCGGGGCGGCTCGGAGTAGGTCCGGCTTCCGCGCAGACGGGAGGTAAGGAGGGGGCGTGTCCGGCCGAGGTGTCAGTCTTACGAGAGGCTCGCGCCCTTCAGCCACCTTCGTGGGATGGGAGGGAGATCCTGGGACGGCTGAGCGCCTTCTCTCTGACGCGTTGCGAGGCGGGCGGGGGAGACACCGCTGTGACCGCGGGGAGCCTCCGCCTGGTGTTGTTTTCCCCTCCGCGAGCTGAGGCGAGGATGGAGCCGTCGCGGTGAGGAGGAAGAGCCGGTTGGCTGTAGACCCGAAGGTGGAGCTGGAAAGGCCGAACCGGCTGTCACTGATGGCGCCTAACCTCGCGTCTAAATCCCACGGAGGGTCTCTCCGCCTCTCTCCTCTTTCCTCGAATCCAAGTCCCTGTTCTTTCTCTTGTCTGTCTCCCCCTTCGCTTTCACTTCCTCAAGCGTCCTGGGCTCCGGTTTCTTCTGTACAAACCCAGTCCCAGCTTTGCCTGGAATTACTCAGTGGGTCATCCCTCTTCAGAAGTTTTGTCTGTGCCTGCTTGGAAGGCAGACGAGGGATCCCTGGAGCCAAATCAGAGATGCTCAGTGTCAGTGTAGGGTGATCAGACACAAGGTTAAAATAAGAGCATTTTCTTCCTGCAAGGTAAAGAAAGTAAGTATAATACATAGGGCAGTTTTCCCCAACTTCACCTCATCATTGGGCTATGTTGATTGTGGATGATGTACTGTTAACCCAACATGAGAGTGTAAAATATCTGCCGGAAATGATGGTTATATTGCACCCAAATCTGCACGTTTCAGTAGGCAGACTTTTCATAAGTAATGCCAGTACTGGATCAACAACAAAAATTGTAATCCATATAATGAGCTCAGCAAAGAAATATTTTGTGGTGCACTTAAGGTAGACTAGAAAAAGCCCAAACGCTTAGTTGCTGGACAACTAGGAATTGGGAATATTTTATCCGCTATAAAAATATGTTAACTGCAACTTTGTGCAATTAAGGGTAGTTTTATACTTGTAATGAGGGGAGAGAGCAGTTCCAACAACTACTGCTCAAAATGCATTGTGCAATTATTCCATCTTTTTATCACATTGATTTTTTTGAGAAAGAAAAAAAATGAGAACATGGCAGGATTGCAAACAGTAGATAGCAATGTGTAAAATTTGATAAATGAGATAAAATTCCTTGATTAAAAATACTTTTTTAGAAGCACTTTTGTCCCTGCATATTACCACTGTAAAAATAACATTTTTATTTAGTGTGTGCTTAGATATAAGTTTAGTATAAGACCTATTTATCCCCACAACAACAACCGTATGTGGTACGTCAAGCTGAGTGAGAGCATAAAGTCTGAAGATAGACTAGAATCTGGGTCTCCCCATTCCTGGTCCAACACCTTAGCACTATACCACACTGGTTGTCATTATTCATTTTTACTCTTGTTATTGTTCAGTCTCTTCCAATTCTTTGTGACCATATGGGCATCATTTCACCAAGACTGTCAGTAAGTGCTCTTTAAAATTCTTCTAAGCTCATGCTTATGTCAGCAGTGATAATATCTAGCCACCTGCTGATATCCAGCTGTTATCTGCTGGCTTGGTTTTGATTGCTTTCTATTTTTCCAAACACCGGTGTATTTTCTAATAACTCTTGCTTCTTAATTAGTGAGCTGTCTGACTTGACTTTATGTAGTATTGAATTTGAGACTAGAGAGTTAAAAGTCTGTTACTACTAGCCCACAGACATAATCTTGGGGGGGGGGGGGAGTTGTTTTAATATTTTTTCTTTAGCCTTTGATAGGAGATTTCTTATGTCTTCCTTACCTGTAGCCATCAAAGCTGTATCATTAAAATATCTCAGCTTATTGATGTTTGTCCCAGCAGTTTTAATTTCAATCTATTTAATTCATAAATTCTCATAATACAGTCAACAAATGGAATTAAATACATACCACTTTTCTTGTTTTAAATTATTTAATTGCTGCATGTTTTGTTGTAATTATTGCTTCCTGATCATCATACAAATTCTTCAGTAGGCCCCGTGTTTTAAAAGGTTAATGACAATTTGTTGTGATCTGCACAGTCAAAAGCCTTAGTATAATAAATAAAGCAAAAAACAGTGTTGGTTTGGAACTCCCTTGCCCTTTTCATTATCCATCAGATGTTAGCAATGTGATCTTGGATTTCTTTGCCTCTTCTGAATCCAGTTTGTAAGTCCAGCTTGTGTCATGTTTTGTTGAAGACTTGACTTCAAAGTTTTGAGCATTATCATACTAGCATTGAGATAAGCACAATTGTTCATAGTTTCAACATTCTTAGCACTCCCCATTTTTGAAATTGGAGTATAAACATATCTTTTCCAGTCCCTTGGCTATTGCCGTGTTTTTCCAAACATGCTTACAACCACAAGTAGCACTTTAAAATGTTACAAGTTGATGTAATTAAATAGTTCAGCTCATATTTCATTGAAGTAATGAAGCTTTGTTGTTAGCAATATTTTCCAGTAGCTATTTCACTTTACTATCAAGAATGTTTGGCTTTAGTTCAGCAATCAAAAATTGTGTGTATCATCAGTTTTGGGATCATTTAGTAGTTTTTCTGTCTATTTGCACCATCTCTTCTTTATATTTTCTTTTTCCATTAGTCTCTTTTCTATTTCATTTCACATACCAACGTGAAAAAATTCTGTTATGTTAGATGCTACTTCACTTCTACTTGTAGAGTTCTGACATTTGGGGGGTTGTATCCAAGCACTGACTTTGACACCCTTTTATTAATGATGATTACTCTTCTTTCTATGATTTTCTTGTCTGGAGTAGAAAATCTCATCTACTCTATTTCAGTTGGCTGATTCCCAGAATGTCAGCATTCATTCTTGACATTTCTGTTCTTGACAACATCAAGTTTGCTTTGGTTCATGGTTCTGCCATTCCATATGCCAATAGTATAGATATCTTTGCAACATTGGCTCTAGTCACATCAGAAACTGAAATCCTTTTAGGTTTAATCCAGCTATATTATAAGCACCAGCACATTAATACCTTCTGATCTCTGGGCTCATTTTCCGATATCATGTTGATATTATTGTCCTGATTGTAAATGTCCATTTGGTTTTCTTGGGAGAATATTGGAATGGATTATTCCCTGTCCAGTCAATTGTATTTAGTCTGACCCCTCTTTGATGATTTACCCATCATGGGTGATACTTCTGGGAGTGAATATTCCTGATGTGTAGCATTATTGGGATTTACAGTTGTCAGGTTCAGCCCAAGAACAACAGCGAGACAGTCCAGAATAGTTTAGCTCCTTTATTAGCTTACACCTAATAGACAGAATCTTGCCAGACTAAATCTATACCACAACAACAGTAACTATAACCATGATGCCCTGGGGGGGACAGTCTCATTCTCTTGGCTTTCCCACACTTCAGCTGGGGACTTAGGAGGTGCTTCCCCTGGAATGTCTCTTCCCCCTCCTGGCAACCTTGAAGCTCCATTCCAGAACCTTCCCCGCTCAGATCTTCCATCACATCATCCCCTTTACCACTACAAGGCAATGATCCATGAAGGTGATTCATTTACAGTATATTGATCATATTGTTTAATGTAAGACTTTCAGAGTGGCTTGTTTGATCAATGACAACATGGCAACATTTTTCAGCTTTTTAGAACATTATAAACAATATATGTTTGAGAAAAATTTAACTTCTTGCTATCTTTTCGCTATAATGTTTCAAGTATTGGTGTTCTTTTCAATATGCATTATTTTGCATACGCTACTATCTTTTTCAATATATCAAATACACCTAGTTTTCTGGAGGTCTGCTTATATAGTAGATGATAATTTTAAAAAAATTGCTTTCTAACCTGTTACATATCTATTCCTGATATATAAAGGGAACTATGATTTAAAGCTTGTATAGCTTTTAAGAGAAAGCAAGTACTATAAAGTGGTATAATTCTAATTTATACTAAGCAGAACATAGTATAAATCCTATGGATCAAGTTCCTTAATAAAATGATAAAAAATAAGTAGCTTACTTGAATAATTATTGGAGGATAGGAACTGTCACTACAATGTGTTGATAAGAGTGGACAGTGAATAGTCTGTGAAATAATCAGATTTCTTTTTTTTCTCCTTTCGTATTCTGAATTTCATTTGGATGAAAGAAGCATGCTATAGTACCATTTTGGGGCACTGCTGTATCTAGCTTATTTTAAAGTGTTAAATAACTTTTTTTAATGCAGGAATCAAAGCTACCTTAGGAAAATGAATTTATAGTTTAAAGTCTAGAAAATTTTCATGTTCAAAACTATATCCCACAGTGGCTGAGATCACAGTCATACTAAGCAAAGGTTTGCTTAATCATGGCTATTGAATAAGCCAAAATTGTCAGGGTTCACACATTGTGAAGCATAGTTCATGGGTTTGCTAAGATGAAACCAAACAAATTACACTGAGGACTAGCATGGAGTTTGAACCTAGTCATTACATTACTAAGTGACAAACATGTTGTTTGACAGAGTAGTCCAGTCTTAGAACACTGGCAGTTTCTGAAATCACTGAATCCCACTCTATTGGCCAATTTTTGTCGAATATCTAACCTCCACTTTCTGGGGAAAGTGGTTGATAAGGTGGTTGTGCAGCACCTTCAGAGGACCTTAGATAAAGCGGATTATCTGGATCCCTTTCAGTCGGGATTCAGACCTGAGTATGGGGTGGAAATGGCATTAGTCGTGCTTTTAAATGATCTCTGGCAAGAGCGGGATGGGGGTTGTGTATCCATTCCTTACCCTACTTGACCTCTCTGTGGTTTTCGATACCATCAACCATGGTATCCTTCTGGATCAGCTCAGGGGAGGGGGGGTGGCATTGTGTTGTGCTGGTTTACCTCCTTTCTTTGCGGTCAGTCCCAGTCGGTGGTGATTGGAGAGGAAAGTTCCCACCCCCGGCCCCTACTGTGTGAGGTGCTGCAGGGTTCGGTGCTCTCTCTGCTCCTATTCAACATCTACATGAGGCTATTGGGTGAGATCCATCACCAGGGGGTGAGGTTTCACCAGTATGCTGTTGATACCCAATTATACATCTCTGCCCCTGGGGAATTAAGCGATGCTATGGATGTCTTATCCCTGTGTCTGGAGTCTGTGAGGGTCTGGATGGCGAACAACAAGCTTCAGATGAATCCTGGCAAGACTGAGTGGCTTTGGGTTTTGGGGCCTGCTGGTTCTAAGACTATGCCATCTTTGGTGCTGGATGGGGTTGTATGGTCCCAGACAGACCCAGTGTGCAATCAAAGAGCAGGTGGCAGTCATGGCTAGGAGGGCCTTTGCACAGCTTCGTGTTTTATGTCACTTACGCCTGTTCCTAGATCGGGGGGCTCTGCTCACAGTTACTCATGCCCTAGTCATCTCCCGATTGAATTATTGTAATGCACTCTACATGGGGCTGCCCTTGAAGAGTATCCGGAAACTTCAGCTGGTGCAGAATGCAGTGGGGCAGGCAGTTCTGTGTGCTTCTAAAACAGCACATGTTATGCCTCTGCTCTGCATGCTGCATTGGTTGCCAGACTGCTTCTGGGTCCAATTCAAGGTGCTGTTTTTGACCTTTAAGGCCCTTCATGGCATGGCACTGGGTTATTTGAGGGACCACCTCTCCCCAATTACATCTGTTCGTCTCATCAGATCTGGCAAGAGAGGCATGCTGCAGGTCCTGTCTGTCAGGGAACTACACTTGGTGGCCCTGAGGAGGCAGGCCTTCTCTGCTGTGATGCCTGCGTTATGGAACATTCTCGTCCCCCCCCCCCCCCCCCCCAGTAGTGAGGTCAGCTCCATCCTTGTTGATTTTCTGGAAGGCTTTGTCATCAGGTCTGGGAGTCTCAGGGGTCCAGTGAGATCTTGAGGTGACTCCATTGCTGATCAAATTTTGTGTATGTGTATGTGTGTATTTTAATTTTTTTAATATGACTGTGTTTGACATGTTTATTTTTTTTATATCTTTTTGCGGTATGCTGCTGAGAGTGACTTCTTGTGAGATGGGCAGCCATATAAATTTGATAAAGAAATAAATAAGTCCTGCCTGTTGCAAAGCAACAGGATAGAAATGGGAAGGATTGATATTTGCTGTCTCCAAATTTGAGGGGAAAGGGTATGAAAAAGTACCATTCCATTGCTTATAATGGAAGGCAATATATTTAGACAAGCTCAGTTGTTTCTGAGCACATGCCCTGATTTTTTTTGTACTAAAGCTAAGTGTTATTACTGATTTCCAAATGTTCCTCTCAGCAGCTTAACTCAGAACAATAAACAACTCTTTTATTAGTAGTCACCCTTAAATAATTGGGAATTTTGTTTAAGAATAATATTAGCTTAATGTACATGATCTAGGGTCTACTAGTAATCCTACTTCTGTTTTTTTGTCTTAATTCATTACACTATTCCCTACAGGTGCACAGGAAAAAACAGTTTGCAGATCAAGCCTTAGAATGGACAGTTACTTTAAAGCAGCTGTCTCTGATTTGGACAAATTACTTGATGAATTTGAACAGAATGCAGGTTGGTTCATGCTTTGTATCTTCTTCTATGTGTATGTGAGCAGCTAGTATAAAAATTCATAACACTCTATTCTTATGTATGTTATATCATTGGCATACATAGTGTTTTCCAGACAAATCTAAATTTACAATGGACAAATAAGGTGGCAGGGGGAAAATATAAGGAAATGTAGAATGTAGACAGTATTTATCATTGAGAGAACAATGTGTGTAGGAAGTATATAGTGAAATTCTTAATAATGTGCTTCTTTTTTTTTTTTTAGATGAACTTGAAAATAACAGCACTATAAATCTTCATAATTCTGAACACCACTTAGTTTTGTCAGATTCATCTTACCAGCAGCCAAAACCCTTTGAGCCAAATGTGGAAGAAAATGTCAGTTGTGTTATATCAGATGAACTCTCATTATCTTCTCAAACAACAAAAGTTGCAAATTTTGAACAATTGAACTCTGACCAGAATGAGAAAAATGTTACTGGTTTAGATCTTCTGTCCATGGTGGGTGGTGGTTCTTCAGATAAAAATCAGTCATCTTGCTTGAAGGGATGCAGTATACCTGTCTGCGATCTTATCAGTGACACAGGTGGTTTGACCCAACTAAAAGGTAACTTGGGATGCATTCAAAAGTTGCAGCCAGATGACTCTCAGTGTAGTCTTTCTATTGATGGCTTTGATTTAGCACTACTGTCAACCAAAGGTAATAATTCATTGGTTGATTGCATTTCTGATTCTGGGACACAGCAACAAATTGATGAAACACTGTACAAAATACAATATAATGCAGCAGGAGAACTTAATCAATGCGAATTAAAGACAGATGCTCCTTTTGAACCAAATGTAGCAGACTCTGGTGAAGATCAAGAAAAAACAAAACATTTGAATAATAATGAAGTATTTGACCAGAAAGAACAAGTGATAGGAATTGATATGGTATCAACTTTAGTAACTCATCTTTCAGCTGCACTTGGATCCAAAGATGAATCAACATGTGAAAAGCTGCCTTATGAGACATTAGTGGATGAAAATAATTCAAAAAGTCAAATGACACATGATAAGAGTGACAAGCAAGCCATTTCAGAAGATGTAAATGAATCAGAAGCCTTGAATTTGCCAAAGATCCATGAAGTAAATAATTGCAACATAATATGTAACAAAAAACTTTTATGTGATTCTACTCTTCAGACAGAAAATGTGCTAACTTTGGATAAAGAACATAGCCCAATTGACAAGTTTTGTAATGTACAACAATACACTGATACAACTTTAAATACGGTTTCAGTACCAGAGATCTCTGAAGATATACAGACTTCATTATCCTGTCTTCCACTTGCTGTTTCTATATGTGCATCATTAGTTAATACTGATGACACAAATGGAAAGGTTACTCAGAAAGAAGATGTCATTAGTGACATAGCTCTGCACACTGAAAATAGCCTTCCTAAAGGTGAATTTTTTGGAGAAATAGAAATCTCAGAAAAGGAGAACGGTCTCAACAAAACCAATGAATGTGGGATAGAAAAATCTTCCTCAACAAATAGAGAGTATGTTGTTTCTAGTAATTGTGAGCCTTTCCAACATCAGGGTTCTATTGCTACTACTAGTCCTTTTTTGGCTGCAGATACTGAAATGTGCAGTGTTTTGACTGTTGATGTTGATGAAAGACCTTTTGTTGATCTAGCTTTAGAAGAAGACATTATTGGAAGCAACATGCTCATTAGTGATACTGAGCTTGATGCCTTTTTGTCTGAACATTGTCTTGAAGCAAATAATTCAAAGCCTCTGAAAGAAGATACTAGCAGTGGACTTTTGGAATCTGATGTAATAAATGACAACCTACTGGATATAAGCCATATGAGTATCAGAAGTGATAGCATACAAGCAGAACTGGAATTTAAGAAAGCAAAAACTTCCATTGAAAATAATTGTATCTGTATTCCGGAATCTAACTTAGGGATTCCAGTGGAAAAACACACACAACAGGTTCAACAAGAGGCTATAGAGAACACAAATGAGATTGGAAATGAAGTTTCAGATTCAGTAAATGGCCAGCCAACAGTGCACAGTGGAGGAGCAAGACCAAAGCGGCTGCTAAACCTTCAACCAAATGCCACAATCCCTTCTGAGTTCAGCAATAAAAATATATCTGGGAGTGAATCCCAAATGATAAACTCCACAGACTCGAGTACCTTCCTCTCAGATGATAAAATTTCTCCCGAATCAGACTTTAGCTATAATAATGCTGATGGACAAAGATGCTTGGGAAACACGGAAGAAAATGTCTTACCTGTGATTTTGGAGCCAAGTAAAGTAGTGGGACAAGCTATAGCCTTGGGACAGAAGCAACCATCCTGGGTTCCTGACTCAGAAGCACCAAAGTGCATGAATTGTCAAGTCAAATTCACATTTAGAAAAAGAAGACACCACTGTCGTGCCTGTGGGAAAGTAAGTAAAATAAACCATTTTTTCTTGTCTGCTCATCTTTATAAATCTCCTTTTAGTAGCTGAGGAAAAGGGGAATTTTTTGCCCTTTTGCCTGCAAAAAAAAATTCCTTTTACTAACAGTTTTTCTTCACTCAGTTAAAATCAACTTTGATCAGCATGTAAACTTTTTGGTCTGATTTATTGAAAATGTTTCTGGTTATTGACTAAAACATATGTTTTGGGAGTTTTGTAAACTTTGTGGTTTTTGTAAAGTCCATATTCACTGACTTCTTCAAGCCAATCTCACGCTGTAGAATTAATTTATTTGAGCTATGTTATCTAAGTGATTTTTGTCTGTACTGGTACTAAATTACAAATGTAATAGCTCTCTTTTGCCTTTATTCTTCTAGTTTATGATTTTTCTAATTAGTAATATATGATCTTAACCTATTGCTACATCAAAATACATACATTCATATACCTATAAAATCTTAATGCAGCTTTTGTGCTAATCTAGGTTTTTTGTGCTCCCTGTTGCAATCGAAAATGCAAGCTCCAATATCTGGATAAAGAAGCAAGAGTCTGTATAAGCTGCTATGAGTCCATTAACAAAGGTAAAATTTAGTTGGAGAGAATTAGAAGAAACAGAAAAAGTAACTAGAATAATTTTTGAATGTTGGAACAAGTCTTCTGAATGTGAACAACATGGTGTGAAGTATTTAAGATGAAATAAATATGAAAACCTATTTCCATATGTTCTATTTGAAAAGAGAGCATCCTTTAAAATTACTTCAATTTAATGATTAATTTGTTGCTCGTAAATACAAATAGAATATGAATTATTTCACTTGATTAGATGATGCATATCCTTTTAGTTATCGTGTTAAAGCTGATTTGCAGTTCTCTACTTGCACAAAAGTTCTGAACAAAGCTCAGTCAGAAATCTGAATATGCACCTGAAAAGTATATAACCTTGCATTAAAATTAAGCATAAGAATAGTCCTCAATCTGCATTATGTACATCTGTGATTGAGATACAGATAGTTCTTGGGTTATGACCATTCTTTCAGAGACTGTTCAAAGTTACAACAGCACTGAAAAAATGAACTTACCATTGGTCCTTGGAGTTTCAGCCATTGCAGCGTCCCCACAGAAGCAATGAGCATGAAACTGAGCAAACTCAGGGAGGCAGTGAAGGACAGGAAGGCCTGGCGCGATATGGTTCATGGGGTCATGAAGAGTTGGACACGACTTAATGACTGAACAACAACAACACAGTCACGTAATCAAAATTCAGGTGCTTGGCGACCAGACCCCGTTTACAACCATTGCAGTGTCCCACAGTCACGTTCTCCTGCCCTGTGCAAACTGCCTCCACTTCAACTCCCCCCACCTGTCTATCTCCTCACCCATCTCTGGCCTTTTGGCTGCCCTGCACAGCATGGCCGAGATGAAGACATTGTTGTATTCTGCGGCTGCCTACCCTCTGCCACCGCTGCACCCAGCAGGCCTTTCCTCCTGACTTCCTCCTTGGTGCCATCATCATCTTCGTCCTCTTCCTTCTCCTCAGCATCATCTTGCCTCCCCTTTTCTGGGCTTGCTGATGCCACTGGCCTCAAGCCCTGTGGTGCAGGGGCTCTGTCAGTGCTGGGATCAGAGGTAGCAGTGAGAGGTGGGGGCAAGCCCAGCACTGACAGAACCCCCATGCCATGGAGCTAGAGGTTGGCCAGCATCAATGAGCAGAGCAGAGGGGAGGAGAGGTGATGCTGAGGTGGAGGAGGAGGAAGAAGACAATGACAGTGCTGAGGAGGAGGACAGGAAGGTCTGCTGGGAGCAGTGGCAGCAGCAGTGGGCAGGTGGTGGTGGAATACAGCGGCGTCTTAGCCTTGGCCGTATTGTGCAGTGTGGCCAAAAGGCCAGAGGTGGTGGTGGGGAGATGAAACGGAGGCAGTTCATGCAGGGCAGGAGAAGTGAGTCAGCCTCTTCTGGCTCAGTGATCCCCTGAAAATGTCACTTGCCTTGGAAGAACAGAGACTTGGGGCTGGGAGGGACCAAGCCAGGAATGGCATGGATCGGGGTGGCAACTATTGGGAGATGGGAGACATGATCACCATTTGTGACCTTCCCAGCTGGCTTCTGACAAGCAAAGTCAATCTGGAAGCTGGCAGGAGGTTGCAAGTTGTGGTCATATGAGGACCTCACCTAATGACACATGGTCCTTGCCTAATGACCACAACCGGGACTGCCAGAACTGCTGTTGCTAAGCCGGGTGGTCACGTGACATTTTGTTTAATGACAGCTTTGCTTAGTGCCAGAAATTCCGGTCCTGATTAGAGTCATAACTCAAGGACTACCTGTACAGTCCTCTTCAAAATAAGCAATAATTATCTCCCATGTCATTTTTGTGCAAAGCATGATAACCATGAGAGCTAGTGTGGTGTAGTGGTGCACCAGGGAGACCAAGGTTTTAGTCCATCATTAGCCATGGAAGCTCATTAGATGACTCAGGGCCAATCACTCCCTCTTAGCCTGATCTACCAGATGGGTTTTTGTTGTGGGGAGAAGGGGAGGAGAATCCACCGTGTATCCCGTCTTTTGCTCCTGAACAAAAAGGTGAATATAAATCTTACAGAAAATTTCAGATGACAGCTTTTGGTAAGAAACTTAGAAGTATGAACCTTTCCAGGTTGTATATCCAGACAGCCATGAAAGCATGCCATATCAATAAAACACAAAAAAGGAGACAAACTAATAAGCAACTAGGGTCGAGTATCACAAACTAAGCTTTAGATCATCCTAAGTATACCTCCATATATCTAGGAGAGTGCTCTCTATCAGATGACATTTAATGATACTACATTGCTCTATGTATGGGTGTTCCATGTTTTGGTATGCTGCAATTAATGTATTATTAATTCTGACACTGGCAATTAGATATCCTAGGATATTTTCCCAGGAAGGATAAGATGATACTTATTCTACAGTTGCTGTTGTCCTCCTGAGAGAGAAAGAGGTTAAATGTGTCAATATATTTTCTGTATTCCGCTTCAGTGATAAGGTATAATTAAGCCTGTGCTACATCTACATGATCTTGGTTTTTAGGTTAATAGCAGCAGAGGATGGGATTTGCACGTGTTCTTTTCAAATACAGTAAGTCCCTGTGCCTAAGGTGCCAATGTGAGGCAGTTGTGGCGCAGAAGTATGTTCACTGAAATTGTTTCTGAAAATGATTTAGCATTTTCAGTTAGCTATAAATAGCTTGAATGCTTTTATTTATTTAAGAAAATAAAAAATAGGACAAAACTCAAAGCTGTTTTTGATATACATACACTTGCAATATATACATAATAAAGTTTTTAAAAAGTTCTTTAAAGCCAGCAAATACTAAAGCAGCTCATAGTCAATAAGAAATACTGTCTTCTTCAGAATAAAAAATAATTATCTTCCATTTCATTTTTGTGCAAAGCATGATAAAAAGAGCAAGTATGGTGTAGTGATTAGAGTGTTGGACTGGCACCAGGGAAACCCAGGTATTAATCCAATCTTAGCTATGGAAGTTCACTTTATTTAGGGCCAGTGACTCACTCTCATTCTGACCTATCTCACAGGGTTTTTGTTGTGGGGGGAAATGGGAGGATAGATATATCTAACTGTTGTGTAAATGACAATGATAATAACATTATCATCTACAAAACAGTTCAAGAAAATCTTAAGAGAAAGTGGTAGTAAACAAATGGTTCTTTGGAGTCATTTTGTGTTATACAATGGTGGGGCCTATGTATATATTGCCAAATATATACATTCTGTCTCCTGCCCGTCACCCTAAATGGTCTTACAGATGGACCATATTAGTAGCACCACAGGGTTCATGAAGAGTCCTAGAGGTAAAGGTGGCCCTTCAAGAATATTAATTTGTATAATCTAATTGTGAAATGTTCAAATTGCCCCATTCTCAGCAGTATTCAGGAGCTACATTTTTCATCAGTTAACATTTTTCAACTGTACCCATGTATAATGCAGTATAGTAGTCCAGTCCATCTAGATGTCACAAGAACATGAATAACTGAAGGAAGATGTTTTCTTTAGATAAGATTGCAGGAGTATTCCTGTCTAAACTGGTAAAATGTTCCTGGCCACCACTACCATCTGAGTTTCCCAGTTAGCACAAAGTCCTAGTGAACTCCCAACTCTCTGCTAGATCTGCAATTTAAATGTGACCTTTTAAAAGCCTTTGACATGAGAAATGCCAATAGCTGGGGAATGTCGTCATCATCTTAAAGAGCTTTCCAAGAAGGAACATAAGACTTAAAGAATACATTTTACTTAACAAACTTTAGATTGATATAAAACAGTAATGCTTTTTAAATAAATGTTTTGTAAAAAGAAATTATGTTAAAAAGTTATATATTAAAAGCTCAAACCTTGCAGGATTAGTTAAAAATGAAATTGTATATGATATATCCTGAACTCACCTTGATTATTATTAGGCAAATGAATACCCCAGAAGCAGACATTTGTGAAAGATTCTAGGATATAGTTTTGACACTTAAACTCTTTTAAATTTTGTCTGTTAGCACAGGCATTAGAAAGAATGACGACCCCAACTGGTCCAGCACCTGATTCTGTATTTTCTGAATCTTCAGCTGTTCCATCTCTGCATGAAACCCAGACATCTGGTACCTCTTATTCTATGTTATTATCCAGCTCTATTTTAACAGTGGTTAGCTTAAAAAAAAAATAGGGATGGGCCATGAGTGGCTCTATAGATTTATATCCCAGTTGACAGCAGCACTGGCTAGTAAGGACAGTGGTAAGGATGATGGGAGTTCAACATCTAGAGATCACACATTATCCATACTTATTAAAGAGATTAACCAAGCTAAACTTCATTTACTGCCCAAGCATTCCTAGACATTTATTGTTGTACAATATACTTGCAGACTGTATTGTTTTGTTAGGTGAGTAAATTCTTCAAATAAGTATTTCTTTTTTGGTGATAATATTTTCTTCAGCATACAACTTGTGATACTTGTTGGTGGAAAGTGGAACTTAAAACTAAAACTTACTTAAAGCAAAACTATATGTCAGGTGTCTATGATGCACTTAATTCTATATGCATT
This sequence comes from Liasis olivaceus, assembly GCA_030867105.1. NCBI lineage: Eukaryota > Metazoa > Chordata > Lepidosauria > Squamata > Pythonidae > Liasis > Liasis olivaceus. The sequence goes on along the minus strand of CM061348.1, from coordinate 227,655,636 downwards.
TACATTCATGCTATAAATGTCAGTTGGGTAGTAATCTGACAACTTACTGATGAAAATAGCAAGTATTCCTTTTACCAGTGCCATGAAATTCATTTGAACAGAAACACTCCAAAAAAGTGAACTTTCATGAGAGAGATCTTATAAAAAAAAACAGACAAACTTTCCCTAAGGAATTATTCAGCACCTTTAAGATAACACCTCCATACCTGAGATAGAAAAGTGAAAAAGGAGCTTCTGTAAGCTAGTCTTGAGAAGTAAACTCCTCTAGCTCCTATGCAAATTCTTCTATACGCAAATCCAACTGCATCTTGAAATTGTATGTAAAGTATTATACAGCAGTTGCTTGACATTACTAGCTGCAGAAATCCTGTGTCTTTGGATATGATGTTTATAACATTTCTTTTACCTACTATGAGATTTCAGAGCCATCATGTGGATTTTAAATGAATATTTGTATGGGGGGGAGAGGGTAGGTGACTTTGGTGCTAGCTAAGCAAATACCTGTGGGGTACTCATTTGTTTCTTCTCCTATAGGACCACTTCCTAAAGAACAGAGAAGAGTTTGGTTTGCAGATGGAATTTTACCTAATGGGGAAGTTGCAGACACAACAAAATTGTCATCTGGAATCAGGCGATTCCCACAGGAACCATATTCTGTAAGCCCTGAAATTGTCATTTTATGTTCTGAATACAATTAGCTAGCTGATAAGTGTGTCATGCAAAACTGTGATTTGTCTTTTTTAATACAGAAAATATACTGCTCAAATTTGTTTAGAATCTACATATTACCCTGCAGCCAGCGAGTTACATCACTCAGTTGAGAATTGTTTATCATAAGAATAATTTGGGGCATTGGTACCAAGGAAGGAATATTTTCATTACTTACAATGAAGTGATATCATAACAAAAGATCAAAGGAACCAGTGCATTGATGATCTACTGGTATTCTTATATTCTCAAGTTTTTGCCAGGTTTCTCTGATTTTCTGTTTGCAATAAATTGCAGCATATATTGATTGACTGTGTGTGTTTATCCAGCGACTGCATATAATAAAATGCTTATGACTATGTTTCTCCTGCAAGCAAATAACATAATTTATATTATTTATTTGTGTATCCTGTTTTTATATCAGTGTATACCAGGACAGCAACAGATAGTAACATAATAATTTTGTTTTTCTAATGACTTCACACTTTATTCTTTGGCTTCAAAAATTAAAAGTAGATATTTGTGTTCCTGCTGTGGAGAGTTCATTTTCTGAGTGTTGTACATCTTTTTGTTTTGTGTTATTAAAGTGATCCAAATATACAAAGTTGAAACCTACTTACATTTATGCATGTGTAACCCAGGAATCAGGGGATAGTTTCACTTTTTAATTTCAACCAGTTAAGATGGGTTAAATTGTTGAGTAGGAATAGTTGAACTTCTTCATTTCAAGTCCAGAAATCTATTCAGCTGCCTCAACCATGGATAAAGGTTTTGTTTTTTTTTAAGGTCACTTTAGATGAACTAAAGAGTTCCCCAAAATTAGCATTGATACTAGCATTGGGCCTGGATGGGGCACAACAGGCTTCAGCTCAACTCAAGCAAGACAAAGTGGCTCTGAGTTTTTGAACCTCCTGGTTCTGGGGACTTTCCATCTTTGGTTCTGGATGATATGGCACTGCCCCAGACAGACCCAGTGTGCAGTTTGGGGATCGTCCTGGACTCACAGCTCCTGCTAAAAGAGCAGGTGGCAGCTGTGGCTAGGAGGCTGTTTGCACAGCTTAGGGCTGTGCATCAGTTGCGCCCATTCCTAGACTGGGGGGCCCTGCTCATGGTCACTCATGCCCTTGTGGCTTCCAGATTGGATAACTGCAATGAGCTTTATGTGGAGCTGTCCTTGAAGTGTATTTGGAAGCTTCGACTGGTGCAAAATGCAGCGGCACAGGCAGTTTCTGGTGCCAGTTTTCTCAGCACATGTGACACCACTGCTCTGTGAGCTGCACTGGCTTCTGGTGTGCTTCCAGGTGCAATTCAAGGTGCTGGTTGTCACCTTTAAAGTCCTTCATGGATGAAGACCGGGTTATTTACAGGGCCATCTCTCCTCAGTTGTTTCTACCCATCCTATCCAATCTGGCAGGAAGGGCATGCTCCGGGTACCATCACACTAGGGAGTGTTGGATGGCAGGGCCCAGAAGGAGAGTCTTTTCTGCCATGGCACCCTTCCCTTGGAACATCATTCTTCCTGAGATTAGATTGGCCCTATCCCTGTTGGCCTTTCGTAAAGTCTTGAAAACTTGGCTTTGTGCTCGAGCCTGGGTTCCTGGGCGTGGGCTAGAGCCCATGACTTGGTTATACGGGTGATGGATTACTTTGTGCCCAGCTGCTATGTATTTTTATTTTAGTTTTACATTACATATTTTGTGTTTTGCTTTGTTTTATTATAAGCCACCTAGAGTCACAGAAAAGTGAGATGGGCAGCTATATAAATCAAATAAATAAATAAATACAGTAATAGATTCTGCTTAATTGCGTTTAAGGGTTTTTTGAATGTGCAGAATGCTGCCTGATCTTGTTTTCCTATTTTCTTTATTAATTTGTTTTCTTTTCAGCGTAAAAGCTCTCTCAACCCAAAGTTTAACCCAATAGTTAAAGCATTTATACAAATTTTGCAATATTGAACTCAAGTGAATGCCAGATCTAACGGGAAAACTTTTGTCATAGGTTGGAAGTCCAGCAAATGAAACTGTCTCTGCAACTGATACCAAATCAAAAGATGAAATGCATGTTGCTGAAGAAACTGGGATTGTATGGTGTTCTACTTCTGTTCCACAAGAAGACCTATTGCCTAGTAAAGGGCAACTTGACTTACCATGTGATTCTGACCGTCTGCCCATTTCACAAACTCAAGTGCCATGTGATTCTGATTCTGTGATTGTAGCTGTTACTGAATTTCCTACTGTTGCTGAACTAACAAAGGAACCTGTTCCTGCTGCAACAGATCAAGCAAATGATATACCTACTAGTACATTAGATTATAGGATGCTTTGTTGCATTGAAAACTGTGTTAGTAAGGAGGTCAGTCTTATTCCTGAGGATGATGGATTTCCACCTCTTCTGCTTGCAAGAGGAGAAAAAGGCAAAGGTAATGTTTTGCTTTCAAGGTGTTGCAAAAAATTGTTCCAAATTATTTTGCAATGTAGAAGTATAAAATAATACTATGAATCATACAAGTACACTGATATTATTTATTTTGTTTTTATACTATACTTCTTTCTAAGGAAACCCAGAGTGGTGATACTAATTTCAGTATACATTTAATGTAAATGCATGATATGAAATACAGATAGGTTTACATATACTGATTGTTAGGCTAAGAATTTGATTTTTAGAAATTGAGTTGAACTAAAATAGCTGACGTGATTCTTTCATAGTGTAGAAAAGAAATGTTGTAGCGTAACATATTTTTTTGTTATAATGAAACAAAGTTGGATGTCAGTAGACATTTCTGCTAGATTAGAGTGTATAAATTGAAATTCAAAACTGGAAAAATAAGGTGCTGTGGGACATGGCATGTTCTGAATGAGGTTGTGCTCTTTTGATGGGACTAATCCAGAACTATCTCTACATGCACAATGGCTGCTGCATCTAATGCCCATTCTTGGCTTTGAAAGTTGAGGATTTCCTGGTTTTGGGTTATCCATATCTTAATTTCATGGTTACATTATTGCAGTATGCATGGGGCTATCCTTAAAGATTGTCTAGAAGCTGCAATAATGCAAAGTGTAATTGCTAGTTTAAGTGGAGCAACTAAGTGAGAAACATGATGTTTAACCTAACAGTATTGCATTAGTTGCTAATGAGCGACTGAACTGGATTCAGGTTAATACCTTTCCAATATCAGTAAATTTATGCATGAGATTGCCAAAGGAAAGCTTACTCATGGTCACAACTCTCTGTGCAGCCCAATAGAATCTTATGGATTAGGCCCCCTCAATTATAGAATTGTTTCTCAAGGAAACTGTAGTTGTCCCATGTATGTTCAATTTTAGATAACTTAAAAGAACTCTATTCACGGATCAGTTGTATGATACAAATAGGTAAACGTCAAGAGACAACACATTTACCATTGCCAACAGTGAAATAAGTATTCACAGACTTATTTTTATAAGGTCCAGAATTGAGGAAACTTGAAAAAATTGGTTTGATCCAGCTTTCGTTCATTGGATTACATCCTAAGCATCAGTTATCTCAGTGTAGTTCTAGTTACTAAGAAAAGAATTCCAGTATTCAGGATTGCAGTTGTCTGTCTTTTTACTGTATCATATTTTGGACCAATACCTTCATATTTTCTTCAGAATCCTTAATAGAAGAACATCCTTCTAATGAGCAAGTTACCTTATTGCTTGAAGACTCTAATCCAGTGACATTCATCCTAAATGCAAACTTACTTGTGAATGTCAAGATACTATCTTGTAAGTATTAGTATATCAAAACAAACATGTAAAATATTATTGTAATTACAGTTGCAAATGTAAACTCTGAACTATTATAATCAACTGGTCAGTTTTAATTGATTTTTTTAAAAGATACTTTTCCAATTACCATTTCTATCTTATAATTACTTACCTTTTATTTTCTACCTTTCAATTGCCTTTTTCTTTCTGTCTTCTTATGCTACTTTGATCTACTTTTGAATAAATGTCATCTTTTTTCACCATTGGGACACATTTAATTGCCTTGGAATCCAAAACATTCTAGTATTATTCTAAAGTGTTGTGGACATTGATAGGGATATAAAACAGGAGGTTGATATTTTGTATTAAATCAAGTATTAGTACAAGATTTTGCCCCCTTGCAAACTCTTCATTAGGGCAAATCAAATGGAAATACAGTAGTACAGAAAGTCTAGTAGTATCAAATCTAAATATTTTTAGATACAGTAATCTGATTACAGTTGCTTCATTTCATTGTAATATGTTCATCCTTGATGATAAGGTTTAGGTAATTTAATAAAATCACCAAATTCTAATTTTATATTTTCTGGTAATGTCCTGTACAAGTGCATTTTGTAAGATTGTTTAAAAACTTTTTATCAACAATGTGATACAGAATACCGTATTTTTCCGACAATAAGATGCCCCCATGTACAAGACGACCCCCATTTTTCCAACCCCAAATTAAGAAATCAATATTTTAAAGATAGTGCAGAACACATTTTTATTTAGTAATTAGTTAACATTTACCTGCTACACTCGGTGGGAGGAGGTTCAAACCGTCTCTCTGCAGCTCTATTTCCAGGCTCTTTTGCATAACTGATTACATTCAAGCACGAGTGAAACTGCCGATAGCTTGTCTCTGCAGACACACTTCCTCTAATTGGTTTGTTCAGCATCAGCTGACGTCAGTTACATAAGGCTCGTGATTGGAGGAAGTCTGTTTGAGAGACAAGCTATTTCACTCGTGATTGGAGGCTAGCAATAGGAGGAAGCCTTTCTGCAGAAACAAAGTATGGGCAGTTTTGCAACCACGCAATTCTCGGCTGACTTCCTTGAATAAGACGCCCTTCAATTTTTAGGGTAAGGATTTTAGAAAAAAGTATCGTCTTATAGTCGGAAAAATACGGTAACTATTGGCCCTACAATGCAGTCCTTCCCCATATCTCTAGGTATGGAAGTTTTTTTCCCCAGTAAGTTAGCTAGAGAATTATCCCAGAGTAGGACACTCTACAAGTGGAAAAGATTGACTTTAGAACCATTGGATTATAGCCTCTCAATTTCAGATGAGGTCCAGGAGTCAGTTTATGCTAAACTCAAATTAAGCAGTTATTTTCCCTGTCATTGAAACCAGTAGGGGGTGGAGATTGTTATGATTTCACTTCTGGCAGAGATAACCCTTTATGGCAGGGCTCTGGGAGGTGGGCTAAAAACAGTTCTATGGCAGATTCTCTTTTTGGTCAGCATTGCTCTATTGGATACATAAAAAGATATAAAAATTCTAATTTTTGGTATTTTAGCAACAACATAAATAAAAAAGCCTTAATGCTTTTTTGTCATTTAGATAATTTAGAAAGATGCTGGTATTTCTCCACCAACGGAATGCATGGCTTGGGGCAAGCTGAAATTATCATATTATTACATTGTTTGTCAAATGAAAGTGATATTCCTAAAGAAATCTTCAACTTATTTATCAACATATATAAAGATGCCATGAAAGGTATGAAGTTTTATTAGACTTCTAATCTAGTATGTATTAAAGATAATGTATGTGAACTGTTTAAATATTCTAAACCTGTGTTTAAACGTGGTGTGTTACTCTTAATCCTACATGCACACAGAGATAGAAGTTTCATTCATTCATAGCAAACTTATGGGAGGGGTATGCCTACTCACCACTTTTTAACTGGAATTTTTCATAAATTGGAAAAATATTGGAGATGGTGATAGGTTGTTGCTTTTATGAGTCAGTCTTCCTAAATAATTGTACATTCAGGAATGGCTTTAGGTCACTTAATCCCTCTTCACCTGTATAGGAGCTTTCATATTTAAGCATAGCCCCCACCCCTTACCCCAATAAGCAAATCTTATTGGATATGTGTTGGATATTAGTAGAAAGAGAGTTTGTGTTGCATAGTAGTAGAAAGAGAAAAGCTGAATAACATTTTAGATTTTCTATTTAATAAGTTGATTTGCCTGACATAGATCACACTAGTATTCTGGGGCATTAGGATATGCATTGATTTTACATGAGGTATTATGAACTTAATCGAACTTCCTGTCTTTCTAAACTGTTCCGCCTAGAAATGATGCTAATCTGTAAGTCATCTGTTTTTCTTCTACATATGCATGGGGCAGTGCAGGGGGAACCTCAGTAGTGATAGCTTGATACATTCAGAGAATTATGCTTCAATTTCTGAAAGTGGCTGGACCAAAAATTTATGGCCTGATCCACAGAAGTTAAGCATAATCCCCACCCCACCTTCTGCCTGCAGACGATTTGTATAGATTCATTGCAGTTCCTGTGATACCATCTAACACTATTTTGGATGGTCCCTCAAATGTCAGTAGAGTTAGGGAAGTATTAAACTGCGCTGAGAATAGGATAGTTTCTCTGGATCTAAAACAATATGATGATACTGAGAATGTTGACCAGTACATCAAGAGAACATCCAGTTTGGGAAGGCTGCCATATGTTTATGGATTTCTTAGCAGATAAAGTTGTTTCTATCCACTGTGGATTGGATGCCAGTTAGACAGAGTCTACTCTGGATGAGAATGTGGCATTTCATATAGTAATCTGGGATGTATTTGAGTTTGTGGAACCCAAGGAAGTGAATAGGTTCTCTGTAGTTTGAGTTCTGCCACCTGCAGGACCCTGCTGATCCTTTGGGTGACCAAGTGGGACATAAAAGGTTGGATCTGGGAGGTAATGCTTCTCTAAGGGAAGGCCATAATGCTGCCTCCTTCCAAGGAGGTGATAATATATCCTTTTCTGAAGGAATTTTCTCTGATCAAACCATGTTTGGTCACTTCTGACTGGTCTTCAATCTTCCCTTTTTAGGAAAGATGGTTGAGAAGTTGGTAGCAAATTAGCCACAGTGGGTCCTAGAGAAAACAGATTATCTGGATCTTTCTAGTCATGGTTAAGGCCCAGTCATGGACAGAAATGGCGTTGGTCATTCTGATGGGGATGGCCTTTGTGGGACTTAGATGGACAAATATGCTCCTTTTAGCCCTATTAGACCTCTTGGCTCAACTCTGGTATTCCTCTGGGCTACCTGCAACAGATGGGAGTTTGAAGTGCCGTATTTTGGTGGCTCTGTCCTATCTGAGTCAGTAATCACAGTCAATGGTCATGGGGGAAAGAATTCAAATCCATTAATATTCTAGTGTAGTTTCCCACAAGGGTTAGGCCCCTCTCCCATGTTACCCAATACCAAATGAAATGCTAGAAATGCTCATCATCAGTTTGAGGTCAGATGTCATCAATACACTAATGACACTCAGTTAAACATCGCCACCCTGGGCTGAGCCAGAGGTGCCATGGAGGTCCTGAACCAGTACTTGGAGGCTGTTAGGATATGGATGGTGTGAAACAAATTCAGATTAAATCCTATGAAGACAGAGTTGCTACTCATCAATAAATATCTGGAAATATGACCACATCTATCTTCTGGATTGGAATCACACTCTCCCCAAATGAGGTGCTTTGTGACTTTGTATTTTCCTTGACTCTCTGCTGAAATAGCAGGTGGAAATTGTGAGTGGAGGGCAGCTGGTGTGCCGGTCATGAAGTTACCTGGTGTCCCCTAATGACAGGAACTCATATCCTGATCACCGCTTGGTTAAACTACTGCAACCATCTATGTGGGATTGCCTTTGGACATTATCCAGAAGTTGCAGCTGGTACAAAATGTGGCTAGATTATTAACCTGGCAATCTCATTAGTGCAGAGTGACACTGAACTTAAAGTTGCTGTACTGATTACCAGCTGTAGAGAGTATAGAGGATGGCCTTGATAGACAGAGGGAAGATCTGTTACTAAGGCGATGACCAGATAAATGTGGCTTGAGCCGTACAAAGAAAGAGATTTATGAAAATGCCTCAGTCAGCCCCCCCCCCCCCAATTCACAAGAGGAAGGAGAGAAAGCATATTCAGACTTGAAACATTGTGTCACTATAGCTGATCTAATAAAAGTAACTTTAGGCTCACAGGTATGTTTCTTAATTTGGTCTACCTTATAGGACTGACATCAGTAGACTTCTGGTGCCAGTTCAAAATGCTTTAAAGCCCTACAAGACATGATATTGGGATACATCAGGCAGCACCTTGCTAGAATTCAGCCTGCCTGTCCAGTCAGGTCATCTAAAGAGGGTGTATTGAAAGTCCCATCCCCTTGAGAGGTTCACGGGCATGAATAAGTCAACAAACCCTTGATGTGGTTGCGCCCCCTCTATTGAACATTTTGCCCCTGGAAGTTTGTGTAGCCCCTACCCTGATTTTCAGAAATGAGAGAAAACTAATGAAATAACTGTAGGTATTGTTGCAGCTGTGCTTTTGGCCCTGATTATGGATGGCCATTGTAGGTATTGTGGATCATATGTTTGCCATCCTCCCTTTTAAAACTGATATGTGAAATAGACAGGATCTCACACTTCATAATATACTTACTTGCCAGTACACTGGGAATAACAGAGCAGCAGCAGCAGCAACAGCAACAGCAGTAATAATAAATAACTCCATAGTGCAACTTCCTAGCCCTTGGTGGTTAGGAGAAGCAGTTTCTTCTCCTTTAGAACATCAGAGTCATTTGGAAGTTGGATGGTCTTCTAAAGCTAAGAAAATAAGTAAATTAATAAGATGGATCAAAAACACAATCTATAATTCCAAATTAACTTTATTAAAAACATTGACATGTAAGACTTTCATTTTAATCTTAGTAGTCAAGTGCAAAAAACAATTAGGGAAAGTTAGCAATACTGTCTACTTAAATTACAGGCAGTGGATGGTAGGAATTTCCCATAGAAAAATGCAGTAAAAATGTCAGATTCTGGGGAAATCACAAAATGGTAGTAATAAATAACTGAGTTTTTTTGTTTTTTTATTATGGATAATTATTTTACTGCCTGTTTGTTATCTGCCAAAATTTATTTATGATTCTGGTAGGATATAAATTAGATAATTAAATAAGCTACACAATTTACTACACATGCACAGAGAAAAAATGCTAAAGAATAATCACAAGGACCATAAATTTAAACTTAAAAACACAGAGAAAAATAAATATCTAATTAGCCTTAGCACAATGCTAATTAGATATTTACTTATTTCTATTGAGATAATTGTTGCCTAAAAGAGATTCCCCCCATCTCAGTTTTCTGCATCCCTTCCTCGAACGGTTCCTGAGGATTCCAGATGTTCTTCCATTTTCTCTGGAGCTCTGCTTTCTGAGGCTTGGATTTAAGGGGATGGGGAACATCTCTTCCTGCCTATATGATGTCAGCCTTGACTTGCTATGTACTAAACATCATGCCTGAGAGATACTGAGATATGTGATTGTACAACAGGGACAGATTATACATAATATCAAATAGATAAATCAGATGGCTATTTCAAGGGCATTTATTTCTTTTTTGCATCAGAAATTTGTTTTAGTTCTATCTCTTTGTGTCAAGGGTATTTTTGTTACAACTTTGATTTAATGTGTTCTTCTGTTCTTCTCAGGAAAATTTATAGGAAATTTGGAAAATATTATATTCACTGAAGACTTTCTTGGAAGCAAAGAGCATGGTGGATTTCTGTTTGTTACACCCACATTTCAGAAGTTAGATGATCTCGTGCTACCTTCAAATCCCTTTTTATGTGGTATCCTTATTCATAAACAGGAAGTACCTTGGGCAAAGGTTTTTCCTATTCGCCTGATGTTGAGATTAGGAGCTGAATATGGGGGTAGGTTTATTGCAAATATTTAAAATCTGTATTTATATAAAGATAAACCTTTGTGGGTTGATTTGAGGTTTATACCCTACTTTCTCTTAGTCTGAAGAATACTACCGAAAGACTCAGCAATTTCATTGGTCATTTTGGAGTGCAGTTTATGGCTCTACAAGTATTTCTTTCTGACCCTTGCATGGTTGATTAAAATGGTGTGTGCAGATCAGAGCTAATGTAATTGCAGTCTTGCTGATATGATTGACTATGAAGGTTGTCCAATACCCAATCTCTCTGGATGACTATTAGAAGGTCAGTGATGCAGGATGTTGTATAATGGTAAATCTTGTCTTGCCAACTTCCTTTCAGCATTCTTTGAAGATGTCAGCAAGGTTTTAGACATGTGTACTTTGATTTGCAAAATCTCTTTACAAAATATCTCAGAAAATATTCCTTTAAGATGAAACATCCCATAATCCCATTTCAAAATAATAATATGTTTAAAAAATAGAAAAAGAAGGATAAAAAGCAAATAGTGCAATTCCCCAAGAATCTGTGCTTGGATATCTTGTTTATGAATGCAGTTGTCTGGAAATGAGAGTACGTAGCATTTGTTATAGAACGAAAGTGCTGCTGTATAACTTGGTAAATGGTATTAATGTAAACTTTTGTAGGTGAATTTAATTATTATTAGATTTATATCTTACCTTTATTTTGCACAACTCAAAGTGGTGTACATAATGCTCGTCTCCTATTTTCCCCACAACAACAACTCTGTAAGGTGGGTTTGGGCTGAGAAAAAGCAACTGGGCCAAAGTCACCAGGTGGCTTTCATGCCTAAGAGAGCCCTCAAACTCACAGTCTCCTAGTTTCTAGTTCAGCACCCTAACCACTATACTGAACTGGGTACAAATGTTGCGCAGAGTGCAGCAAAAATCCCATAAATCCTGCTCTCAGGAAAATTACACATCAGCATGAGAGCTTGCAAGTAGCAACGTCCATATTTCGTTCTCCAAAGAAAATCCAGTCAGAAAAGATAAACTAACTGATCTTTATTGATAAAAATGCAAAACTTCACAAAATACAAGTTGCATACAAAATATAGAATATAACAAAGACTTCTTCTCATATTAGCTTCCAAGACTTAGCACTGCAAAGCCTCTAGCTAAAAAAACACTCTCAGAGAAGAGGTTCACTACTTGGTTACTAGTTAGGACTACATAACCTATAAAAACCTACATGGTTAACTGTTCAAAGCAAAACACACACTGAACCTGAGCTGGGCATTTCACTCCCATATATTGCTAGTATAACACCCCCACTGAATAACTAACACACACACATACAGTAGGTGGCAGTGAGAATCATAACAGAATCACAAGATACTTTGTAGCCTCAACACCCGGTGTTGTATAGCGAATGGGATGACCTTCTTCCCATGAGAAAATCCTGATAACAAAATGGTGGCAAATAATCATAAAAAAAATGCAAATACTGATTTCTGTGTTTCAGCTTATAAAGAGAATCAGTAAACTCTATGTATTTCTTGTTTTTTGTTTGTTTCTTAGTATATCCAACTCCATTAACAAGTATCAGACATAGAAAGCCACTGTTTGGAGAAATAGGCCATACAGTCATGGATTTACTTGTTGTGAGTATATACTATTGCTTGTACTTCATTAATATCTTGTTGCTGATACTGAAATAGCAATATCAGAAAATAAATGAAGCTTGCTATATCAAACATTTAATACAGCTTAAATATGTGAGATACAATTATAGAAACTACCAGTAAAATACACGAAACAAAAAAAATTATATATTAAATGGAATTAATAAAGATGATATTCTTAAAGCTGTGTAGCTCATTGCTATAAAACTGTGCCCAGACTATTACTAATTAATCTTCTTTTACAGGTTTCAAATAGTTAAATAACAACTTGATGTTAATTTTAATGGGGTTAAAAAAACAAATCCCAATTATATATTTACAGAGAAATGTCTTCTGTCAGCTCATATTTATTTATTTATTTATTTGATTTTATTTGATTTGTCCCCGCCCATCTCCCCTACAACGGGGGACTCTGGGCGGCTTACAACTATATAACTATAGAGTTAATGAGAAGCATGTTTATTACTTCCATGATTACCTTATCAGTGGTTGGTAAAACATTGATTATCCAGGATCTACTCCTGACTAAAAACACTGATTTCTCCCGTATTTTGGAGACCTCGCTGAAATTTAAGGGAGAGGTAATCTTTCCCAGTTGTCATAAAGCAGACTAGGTTTGGAGGGTGGGATGTGGAATAGCTGTAATTTATAGGAATTCCATCTTGCTGACCACAAGCTCCATCTGATAGTTACTGTTGGCTGCTGTGTTTGGCTGGTCAGGACAGTGTATGGGTATTATACTGTCCACCCTACTGTATGACAAGTGGATCTAAGGATTACCTTAGACCAAATTAGACTTCCTGTCTTGGAGGATTCCATTGTTTCTGTTGAAGTTGCCCAGTCAGTGGCTCAGGATTTCATGTCTGTCATGATGGCCATATACCTGTCCCAGCTGATAATCTGGTCCTGTCCATGCAGCAAAGCACATACTGGATTCAGTTCATCTTATGCTGGTGACCAGAAAATGGAGGAGCTTTCCGTATCTCCATTGACATCAACAAATAATTTTCTGCTCATATTTAGAGTAGCAACTACTATAAACCTTTATGTATGTGGAGGACCAGTTAAAATGGTCCAGTTGCTTGATGGATCCAGATGATTTTCCTGCCTCAGTTGTCAGCAATATTGTTGATGCCCTGGCTAATCTGTGGAACACAGAGATAGCCTGGGCAGTTGACACTATTGCTTCTAAACACTGCCTTCTCTTTAGCATTGCTGAATCGGAGCTTTGGTTTATGGAGAGCTGAGAGGAATGAAGCAGATAGGCAGAGGACTAGAGTGCAAGTGGAGGAAATCTCATGATGAATCAGACCAAACACAGAGCAGAGGCCTTTTTCAGGTCCATTTGAAATCTGTTTTATGATAGTGGGTACAGCAAAGAGGGTTTATTTGTTCGTCTCCATTTTGTCTGCACAGAACAGGCCAACAATGCTTTTCTACATTGTGTGGCAGTAGAATAGGAGAGGAGCCAGACCAGTCAGAAGCCCACTGTGAACAATTTTCATCATCCTTTGCAAAAAAAGTCAATTCATCTTGATTTCGACTGGTATTTTGGTAGGTCAACCCTTGACATCTGCTGGCCAGGTTCAAATGGAATCTTTTCAGCTCATAGATATCATGGATGTGGACAGGATATTTGGAGAGATAAGGACCATTGCTTGCTTGCTTGACCTTTGCTCTTCCTGACTGATAAAATCTGTCGAATTGGGACTGGTCTTGTGGATGACTAATGCCTCACTGAATACAGGATGCGTTTCTGCATGGTTAAAGGAGGTAGCTATACAACCTTGACCCAGAAGATCTTTCCACTTGTAGGCCAGTCTTAGATATTTGGTTCTTAGGTAGGGTGATGGAATTCTGGTAAGTGACTGTAATAAAGTCTGTACTCTACTGTGTACAGTGCTTGAGCACAACTCCAGATGCATCTGCATGAAACTGATTTTATGGATTATTTCAATCAGGATTTATTTGGGATGTGCTACTGAGACTGTCTTGGTCACCTTGGTAGATGGCTTGTGCAGAAATTACACAGTATAGCTTAACATGCTAGTTCTCCTGGACCTCTTGGTGGCTTTTCAGCCATGGTTAGTTAGCTAGCTATCTAGCTATCTATCAAATTTGTCACTGCCCATCTCGTGAAATGACTCTGGTTTACAAGATAAAAATTCATTAAAATACAACATAAAAACAATCCTAAAAACAAATGGGTTCCAAGAAGATGGAAAATTGGTGGGTAATTTCAGGGAGCATCATCAGGGGGCTAACCACCCCCAGGGACGGGTAGAGCCCATATCATTATGTTTTTGGCCTATCTGGCATGGTTGAGTTTTGGGGGCATTGTTTGCAATAGTTTCAGACTTTCCTGTCAAAATATCTCCAGAAGGTGATACTGGGGGACTACTGCTCAGTGTCAAGGACATTGTCTCCTGTGCTGTTTCATATCTAAATGAAACTGTTGTGAGATGTCATTTGGACATCAGCATGATAACGATACTCAATGTTAGAATCCCTGTCTTATAACTCCAAGGAAGCAGCCAGTACCTTAAGTGCTATCTTTATCAATATCATTAATTGGCTGGATGAAGGAAAACAAGCTTAAATTAAATTCATACAAGATAGAGGTGCTGTTGATAAGAAGAAAGTTGGACACTGGGATTGAGCTATCTCAGTCTTCTGTATGGGTTGCACTTCCCCAAAAGGAGCAGATTTGCACTTTGGGTGTGCTCTGTGACTTTCAGCTGTCACTGAATTTGCAGTTGGCAATTGCGTTGAGGAGCTCTTTTGCACAATTGCAGTTGGTGCTCCAACTGCGAACCTTCATGAAGCAGTCAGACTTAACAACAGTTATCCATGCTTTGTTTGTTTGTCTGTTGCAAAATATTTTACATGAAAAGCATCTGAATATTGCAGTTGGTGCAAATGTGGCAGGATGCTGGCTAATTCAAGATACAGTAATCATAGGCTGTCTATACTAAAAAAAATCTGCAATGGTTTTCAGTTGCCTATTGGGCACAGTTTAAAGTGTTGGTGTTGCTCTTTAAAGGGCCTTTTTAACTGTGGGACTGCTTTTGATCATGTGAACCTGCCTGGTATTCAGATAAACAGGAAATATCCTTCTGAATATGCCCCCATTGGCAAACCTAGATAGCATATTAAAAAGCAGAGACGTCACCTTGCCGACAAAGATCCCGCATAGTTAAAGCTATGGTTTTTCCAGTAGTAATGTATGGCTGTGAGAGCTGGACCATAAAGAAGGCTGAACGCCGAAGAATTGATGCCTTTGAACTGTGGTGCTGGAGAAGACCCTTAAGAGTCCCCTGGACTGCTAGGAGGTCAAACCAGTCAATCTTAAAGGAAATCAACTCTGATTGCTCATTGGAAGGATTGATAATGAAGCTCAAGCTCAGATACTTTGGTCACCTAACGCGAAGAGAGGACTCTTTGGAAAAGACCCTGATGCTGGGAAAGATGGAAGGCAAAAGGAGAAGAGGACGGCAGAGGATGAGATGGCTAGATAGCATCACTGAAGCAATGAGCATGAAATTGAGCAAACTCAGGGAGGCAGTGAAAGATAGGAAGGCCTGGCGCAATATGGTTCATGGGGTCACGAAGAGTCGGACATGACTTAACGACTGAACAACAACAACAAAATGCCCCCATTGCCAGAAGCTCAACTATATCATCATCATCATCATCCCAACTTTATTTTGGGTCAACTAAAAATAGCATATGTACTTTTGCATAAATATGACCTAAAACGTGATCTGTTCTCCGTACAAGTCTAAAACTAGATAAAGAGAACCCAATTAAACAAATGAGTCAGAAACATTGTACCAGCAAATTGTACAGGAAAATGTCAGGGTATCTGTCCATGAATTGAAGCTCAAGAGAAAGTGGGCCATACAGTAAGACAACAACCCAAAACACTCAAGTTGTATGACCAAAGAATGGGTTAAGCAGAAGAAAATTAATGTTTTGGAGGGGCCAAGTCAAAGTCCTGACTGTAATCCTATAGAAATGTTGTGGAAGGACCTGAAGCAGGCAGTTCATGTAAGGAAGCCACATCCCTGAGTTGAAGCTGTTCCGTAAGGAGGAATAGGCTAAAATTCCTCCAGGCCAATGTGCAGGACTGATCAACAGTTACTGGAAACGTTTAATTATAGTTATTGCTGCCCAGGGGGGAGGCACACTAGTTATTGAAAGCAAAGGTTCACATACTTTTGCCACACACAAATATGTAGCTTGGATCATTTTCCTCAATAAATCAGTGAACTAGTATAATGTTTTTGACTAATTTGTTTAACTGGGTTCTCTTTATCTAGTTTTAGGACTTGTGTGGAGAACAGATCATGTTTTAGGTCATATTTATGTAGAAATATTGAAAATTCAGAAGGGTTCACAAACTTTTAAGCACCACTATCCTTTATAAATAAATTTAATAATATCTTCTTTTCTTTGGCTGCATTTAGAATTTATTTCCTGCTTTAAACCATCTTGCATAATTTGGGTTACTTTGTGGTGGCCAAGTATTTTACAGTCAGTCCACAGACTCTTAGTAGACAGTTTTTGCAGTGTGAAGGATATTCACTTACTCAAGTAACACTTGAAGATTTCTGTGAATCAATGGTGGTGCTAGATTTTGAGAGCTGGTTTTTTATATTATGAACAGTAGTAATGAGTTACTCACATGGTTCAAAATTAAAGAACTAGATTAATCTATTTTTTATTGCATTGCAGGACCTTAGGAATTATCAGTATACATTGCATACTATAGATAATTTATTTATTCATATGGAAATGGGTAGAAGTTACATTAAAATACCTCTGAAGAAATACAATGAGGTAAGTATAATTTCTAGTAAGGACTGGTGTCAGATGTAAGAATCATGGGTAAGGTTCAGGAATGAGCTGCAGCTTTCATGGATTATCTAGGATTTGAAGTGAGGTGTTCTTTTGCAGCAAAACAACAAAGAGCCAAGTGTCACAAATATTTTTGCAACACTTATGAACACTTATGCAAGATTCTAGGATTTAAACTTGAGGCATGTTTGTGCTCTGGTAGATACATACCAGAGATTTCTGTAAAAGCCTGTCTTCCTTTTAGCATTTCCTGCTTTTTCTTGATAGATAGAATATTTATAGACTAAACAATGACCTGACTGAAGAGACTCAGGCTCACTCAGTCTCACTAGGTGATTTTACAGGATGTTTGGACGGATGAAAACCATGTATTGTTGTCCTGACCTCCTTGGAGAATGGATGAGATAAAATGCAGTAAATTATTAGCCCTGTAAATATTCTGCCTTCAGAAATATTGAAGACTTTGTATTTGATAATATACATTTTATTTAAGTGGGAAAAAATAATCAGGGCTTCATGATACTGGAGAAAAATCTAGCGTATATTACTCTTGTTCTATTAATGATATTTGCCCAAATATGAGGAAACTAAATAATGCTTCTATAGCAAACCTCACAGCAGGTATGGGGAAAAGGGATTGCTGCATAGGCACTGATCAATATTGGACAAGAGAGAGGTAGCAGGATTGGTTTTCTGGAGGAATTCTGGTATGCTAAAAAGGGCCACTGGTTCAATTTGAGGAAAAGGCAATTTGATTGAAACAGTCACATGTAAGTGAGTAACAATCTGCTTTTTAGCCTAATCTTGTGCATGTTCCATCAGGAAGAGTTCCGGTGAAACTTATTTCGCAGTAAGTATTCATGATATTGCAACCTGAGACATATTTTAATATATACTATCTAATATTTTTGTCTTCATAGGTGATGAAAGTAATGAACACTTCTAATGAACATGTCATTAGCATTGGAGCAAGTTTTAATTCTCAAGCAGATTCTCACTTAGTTTGTGTACAAAATGATGATGGAGTATATCAAACACAAGCAAACAGTGCCACTGGACAGCCTAGGAAAAGTAAGTGTAACACAATATTGAGCTCCTGTTTTCTAGGTACATTTTTTTTAAAAATTTGGCTGTAGAAAAGAAATATTTATACCCAACATATTACAAAAGATTTTACCTTGTTCCGTACTAAAGATACATGTAGATTATTATGGAAAAAGTGTTCTTGCTCTTAAATTTTTATCTTTCATTAGCTTTGGAACTTCAGCATTATAATAAAAAATAAACATTAAAACTTTACTTAATGCTAACAGTAATAAGATGTTGTATACTAAATCAGACTGTTGGCTCATTTAGGGTCAATATTCCTATTCTTGATTTACAGTAGATTAAAAAAGATGTTGGGGGTTATTGTTTGTAGACGCCTTTGCATGCAAATCACATTTCCTCTCTATTTGAGCTTTGGCCACGTTCAGAAATGTTAACTTAGTGGCATTTGTTACTTACTCTGAATTGAATAAGCATGCTCTGAGAAGAAATGATCCAAGCCTGGTGTGCTTGTCTAGAACTACAGGAGTCAGGAGTGTTTAATGTATAGCTTACTATGTACAATATTATGTTTATCATACTTTGTGTTAACATGACCAATTAAATGTATGCTGTTTATTCAGTTACAGGTGCAAGTTTTGTAGTGTTCAATGGAGCCCTAAAAACATCGTCTGGATTCCTTGCTAAATCCAGTATTGTTGAAGGTATGGATAGAATCAAAAGATTGGTTCAAATGCAATAAATTATATTACATTATTTAATGTACTGAACCAATGGGGAGAGGAAGTATCTTCCAGAATTGAATTTTTGTGCATGTGTAAAATGGCAAGTGCTGGACAAAATGCAGCAAAACACACTGGCTCCAGGTGAGCAAAGGAGTGAGAGAAGGCTGTATACTCTCTCCTTATTTATTCAGTTTATATGCTGAATATATATTGCATGAGGCTGGATTGCAAGAAGATGAGCATAGTTTTAAAATTGGAGGAATAGCCTGCACTGTGCTGAAAATGATCTGCAAACTCTAGTAATGAAAGTCAAAGATCTCATTAAAAAAGTGGGGCTAAGATTAAAGAAGACAAACTAATGACAACAAGAACAGCAACCAGCCTTAGAATTAACAGTGAAGGTATTGAAGTAGTGGATAGGTTCTGCTTTTTAGGATTGACTATCAACAGTAAAAGGAATCAGCAGTCAAGAAAAATGCCTCAGAGTAGCACATGGTAGGGTAGCAATGAAAATAGAAAAGATATTCATAAGCTATGACATGTCTATACCTACAAAAATCAGAACTGTGCAAACAGTGGTTCTCCCTGAAACACTTTATGGTAGCAAGAGTTGGGTTTGAAAGAAACAGGATAGAAAGAATATGTATACTTTTGAATTTTAGTGTTGGAGAAGATTCTTTTTTAAAAAATAATTTTAAAGAAGTTTTCAACAAAATAAAAACAATATAAAATTTTAATTGAAGAGAAAAAGAATAGGGAAAAGTAATAAGAAAGTGAAAAACAAGGAAATAGAAAAGAAAGAAAGAGAAAAAATAAAGAAATGAGTGTTGAAGAATATTCTTGAGAATATCATGGATAGCCAAGAAAATGAGCAAATGGACATAGGAAAAATGTATCCTTCTGTAAAAAGAATTCTTACTTGAGGCATAAATGATCAAGCTTAAATTATCATATTTTGAACACATTATGTGAAGACCCAGCTCTGTAGCCAAGTCTATAATGCTGAGAAAGACGGAAGGAAAAAGAAGAAGAGGATGACCAACATCCAGGTGGATGGACTTAATTACAGTGGCAACGGGTGCACTGTTAGAAGACAAGAAGGGCCAGGTTGGGGACAGATCATCTTGGAGATGATCTTTATGGTCACTAATAGCCGACAGTGACTTAATGGCGCATAATTAAAATGGCATATGGGGTTTTACATGTGCGTGTATTACATGCTTTACTCATTTTTGCACATGTGTGAAATCAGAATGGGATTTTATGTATGCATAAAATAACATTATAGATAAATAAAATGGAATGGGATTTTATGCTTGGGTAAAATGATGCATGGATTTTGTCCCTTGCATCCAGGGACTGCTAAACCATGCTCTGGCAAGAGTTTATGTACTGATAATATTGATATGAATAAGGGCCTATTTGTTTAAGAATGAGAAATATATACCCAATTGCTATGTTTTTATTTACTTCTGTATTATATCCTCCCATTTGTTAAAATACTCCATAATCAACTTCCCAGCAATCTAGTTTTCTTTGACATTTTGTGTCTACTTTTATGATACTTTACATAAGGTACTTAGAAGAAGTGATACTGGTCTATCTGTGTGAGAAGTAAGCCTACTGAACTCAAGTATAATTTGCTATCAACTTATTAAACCATAGAAAGTCCTATTATGTTAGTAATGACACAAGTTCTAGAGATGCTATTAACTATGAATTAAAAGCATTAGACTATGACATGTTTTGCTGATATATCTTTGCTAGTGGCATATTCAGCTGCTACCATATTTATTATGATGGCAGAATATCATCTGCTGGTGCATTAATCATAATGATGTTAGATTGGATCTTCTGCCTCATAGTGACAGTTCTGCCAAACCCTGTAGTCCATCAGCTGGTAGATCTCAACAATAGGAATGCAGTTTTAATTGTTAAAACATCCATAACTTGGTTTTTATGTTTAATAAAATGACCGTGTTTCTTCATAGATGGAATAATGGTACAAATAACTCCCGAAACTATGGATAGCTTGCGTCAAGCTCTGAAGGGGAAAAAAGACTTCCGAATTACATGTGGCAAAGTGGATTCAGGAGATTTCAGAGAATATGTAGACGTTTGTTGGATAGAGAATGAGGAGAAAACAAATATGAGGTATTATTGTTTTTTCTACTAAAGCAGAAGTATGTGTTCATAAGATTTTTCTGCAAAATGCCAAAATTCTTTTGTAAAATGGCTGATTCTTAGCAACTGGCACAAAACCATTAGTACTGCAAAAGATTCTCAGCTCTTGCCTTCCAGCTGGAGGGGCCCTTCATCCAGACTATATTGTCAATCACATTACAGGTAGTCCTCACTTAACAACCACAACTGGGACTGGCAACTTTGTCACTAAGCAACACAATCATTAAGTGAAATATTACATGACTACGCTGGACTTATGAAATCAGTTCTGCTGCAGTCATTAAGCAAATCACCCACAATTGTTAAATGAGACGTCACATGACCGCAACTTGTGATTTTACCGCTGGCTTCCGCATTGACTTTGCTTATGATAAGCCAGCTGTGAAGCGTGCAATTGGCAATCTCATGACTGTGGGATGCTGCAACAGTCATAAATGTATGCCAGTTGTGAAGCACCTGAATGGCAATCATGTGGCTGCAGGGATGCTGCAACAGTCGTAAGTTCCAGGACCAGTCACAAAGTTACTTTTTCAATGCCATCATAACTTTGAATGGTCACTAAACAGGGCAGTCATTAACTGAGGACTACCTGTTTATTATCTATCCATGTGGTTTCCTTAGTAAAATATAGCAGTGGTTTACTATTGCCTTTTCCCAGGCAGTATGAAATAATGCCTTCAGTGGTGTCACTAAAGTGATCATCCATCTCCAGCAGCTTCCTATAACTGCTGCCCAATATAGGTGCCTGTTTGCTTTAGCTGTGCAGCTGGGATGACCTTCGTGCCTTGGGTTACACTGCTAGGAGTATATTCTTTTGGGGTTGACTCCTGATGTTCTGAGCAGACCAGAAGAGCCTGATTAGTCCAAATAACATAATTTAAACCTTGCTTCACAGAATAACAAGCCCAATAGATGGGAAATCTATGGAAGGAGTACAGAGTGAAAAAATAGTTCAAGAAGAACGTTTTGAAGTGGATGGAAAACTTATAAAATGTACAGAAGTAAGTGAATGTTGCTTTTTTTAAAAAAAGCCCATGCAGATTCAATGAAGTTAGATAGAATATTAAAAGTCCTCTGAATGTGAAACAGACAAGAATGCTGGATTCAGCAGGCAGCAGCTTTTATCTGCACCCCCAACTCTCATATTTGTCCATTAAATTAAACAGTTTTCTTTGGGAAGATTCTTTTCAGTCTTTATTGCAGTGGTCACTCGTGTAAAAAAAAAAAAAAGTGGAGTTCAACACATCCAGGAAGTTTCTTGGCAACAGGATGGAAGTAGTTTACTGTTGCCTTCTTTTAATATGTTTTTTCAACCTCTCAGTGTGGATTACTAGTCTACAAATTACTCTGGGAAGCATCAAAATACCCGGACATGTGATTTAAAAACTTCAGCCATTGTTGTTTTGATGATGACAAGCAGAATATTGATTTTTTTTCCTCTTGTAAATAAATGAAGACATTGGCATAATCTCTTTTCATTCTTGAATTTGATATTATTCACTCTGATACAGTGCTGATAGAATAAAAGGCTCTATAATTTGATATATAATTTCCTATACTGATATTTCTTGCTCTTGATTTTTCACATTTGCTTCTTCACATGATTCTGCCCCCCCAATCTTCTAGTGACTTATTATATTATGAACATTTTTGCCCACTGATTTCTTGAAAAAGACACAAATATTTTATTTCAGTATTTTAAATTTGAGTACTTCAGTGGTGAGTAGAAATGGCCTAAAGGATACTAAACAAAAATGGAAAATGGACAACTCTATAGCATGTATCTCCTTTAAAGTCCACGTACTGAACTCTCATACCTCTTTATTCTCCACATTCCCTCCCATTAGCAACTGGAACAGTATTTCTAATATTAGAAGCATGTTTAAAAAACTATACTAATAGCAGTGTAAGTATGATTGTCAGGAGATGGGAGGGTGGTATGGGAGTTGGGAATGCTGGAAAATGCAGTAGCATAAAAGAGCAAGGTAAGGAGAACCAATTAGGAAAGTTTATAATTTCCTTTTGTGAATCTTAAATCAATTCATTAAAGAATCTTAAACAATTGTTTTTCTCTGATGTTGGTCTTTTATTGGCATTGTCAATCTGTTTAAATATTTATCTTACCTCTATTGTTGGTTGTCTGTTTCTAGTGACTAGAGCTCATTATGCACTGCTCAAGAGATATTGTATTATCTTTTTTAGTTTTGGAGGAAAATCTACCACTACTGATTTTTTAAATTAATACTTTAGGTATTCTATCTGTCAAAAGCTAGCGAGCTATACAATAGTGTTCATCAGCTTGCTAAAGAAATTGCATTGGCTTCTTATACTGCACTTGGACAGCATCTCAAAACGCTGAAAAATAATGGAATGAACAAGATAGGTCTCAGAGTCTCCATGGATGCTGACATGGTAAGTTTTTAAAATGTTGCCGCTATGTATCTGTAGATATAATTTAGGGACATGAACCTTTGTTTTATTTCTCGTATAACTTGTTTTGATCATGGGGAAAATAGTATAAAGTATCTTCACCCTAGATCTTACATACTGTATAAAATTAAAATGCAGCTTTCTTTTGGAAAATATTAAAAATGACATTCATTGTAAGCTGAATTCTTTGCATTTCCTCATTGCTCAAAAAAGTTACTTTTGCTATACTACAGCACTTTTAACCTTAGCATACTAAATGAAAAACTACAGGTATTGAGAACTTGCATCCCTTTTCCTCCTAATTAACCTGTGCTAGCCATGACAAATAAACCTATCCAACAGAGGAAATGCAACTCTGCTGGGAGTCTGGTCCCCTTGTCCAGTAGAGGTGAAATGGGGTGACTAGGTAGCACTTAGAAATGTGTCAACTTGTCACTCCCCTTCCAAGTGCAAACACCTTTGTAATGGAATCCATTTTGTAGATGACCTGTTCTTATCTGCATCTGTTTGGTGAGTAACATTGCCAGCAAATTGGAACGGTATGGTATGGTATGGTATGGTATGGTATGGTATGGTACGGTACGGTACGGTACGGTACAGTTTAAAAAAGGTCAATTTCTTATTGCTTTTAAAAATGCTAAAATATAATTTTATCATTTGATAAGATACAAATATGAATAGTAGTCTACTGCATATAGTGTTCAGAAATCTAATGCAGTATTTTTTGTTTTTTCTCTTTTAGGTAGAATATCAGGCAGGATCTGGAGGCCAGCTTCTTCCACAGCATTACTTAAATGATTTGGATAGTGCTTTAATTCCTGTAATTCATGGTTGGATATCCAGTACTACAAGCTTACCACTGGAAATGGAATTAATCTTTTTCATTAATGAGTCTCTTTTAATATAACTGGCAAGTATGTTATGCTGTAATGAACTGAATTGCTATATTGACCAATACCAAAGCAGTTAGCATTACACTATGATGAAATAGTCGAGTTTTTTTAAGCCAATGATTTAGCAGTCTTCTAAGAAAGCTTTATTTAATTAAAAGCTGGGTTGTTCCATCTTAACTTAAATAGAAGAACTAATTAAACTGTAAGTTTTCCTTACGTTCTGAAATGTTACACTTAATACAGCTAAGGCAAGGTAGGAATAAAGTTAGCATGTGTGATTAAGAAAATGAGACATATCTCTGTTTTACAGACATCTTTAACATTCTTTGCAGTTATTGGTATATCTAATGAGTTCTTAACCAATTTTTGTGATTTTTTAAAAATTATCACACTTAAGTGGAGTGGAAGTTTGTTGCTGCATTGTTGAAGTTCAGATATAAAAGCTGTTAATTACTAGAATATTGGCATAATTAACCTGTTTTGAAGATGTTTGTACAAGCATAATTATCTTTATGACAAAACAGTATGTTTTTTGCCAGATGTGATCATTTTATAAGACTATAAATTTTTTAAATTGGTGTATTTTGAAGTGTATAATATTTCCAGAACTTGAAAGTTCCCATTGAATCACTTTTTAAATGGCTGACTTTGTTATATATTTATAATGGCTTTATTGAACATAAAATTAATACTTTTTATATTAAATACTTAATAATGTTGTTTTCTTCTGTGCTCAGATATACAGTTGTTTCTTGGATTTTCCAAGAAGGAATAAGAAGCCAGATGACCCTTAAAGTAGTCATCCTGTAGCAGTAAATCAGGCACGAAGCCTGTCTGTGCTCCTTTCTCTACTTTTTGAGACCTCTTTGTACCCCTGTTTATTTTCAGGGAGAACAATGTATTAAGTGTGAATTTTCATGAGCAGTTTGCCATAAAATACTTGAGGCTCTTTATATAGGTCTTATTTTTGTAATGGGTTATTTTCAAAAAGTAAGCATTTATGTACCAGAAAGATGATGGAGATTACTGCTCAAATAACCTAAATCAAGTTTGATATTGCCTGCATGATGTTCCTATTTGTTATGCGCTATAGGAAATTGTATGTCAGTATGTCTTTGAATTATATATAATTATATTATAATGGTGAACATACCACACTCTAATTATAACTAAATGCCTTGATATTAGATGGGGTATATTAACTGCAGTTATGAACGCAATTTATTACTCAAACGTTTGTCAACTATAGAATAAAGGAATAGAATTGTAGAAGACTCCAAGAAACTACAATCCCATGGGCCATTATAATAGAAAAATTGCACTCCTTTGTGTCAAGAATTGCATCTCCATTGCAGACTAAATGTTACAGTAATATGCATCCATTTCTGGATTCTGATATTGTTGAACAAAGGAAGGCAGCTGCTGCAGACAATGTTAAATGTTTTAAATATTGATCCATAATGTATAAATATGGCTCGTTAAGACACAATATTGTGTAGCAGCAAGTGTAACTCTGTTATAACAACTTTATGTTCTCTTGGGGGATGATCCTTGTGTTCATTTTATAAGTAACTAACAACATTAGGCTTTCATTTTAGAATATAAATATTACTATATAAACATATAAAGATTATCAAAAACTTTCTAATTAAGATCATGACGTCTTAAGAAATGAGAAACAACATTTTAATTTTTATTTAGATCACTTAGATACTTCTTTTCTTTTAGTGGTTTAGTTCAGTTACATTTCATCCGTTCCTTATCTGTTTTTAAAAGTTCCTAAAAAGGTATTCATGAAAATGTTGGCAGCAACTTTGATAGCACTGGCTCCTTCTGTTCACTAAAATTGGGAGTGTTCTTACTTCATGATTTACATATTACAGAAAACTTGCAGAGTAACCTGCTATAAGAAAGCAGGCTTATGACTGTGTTGAAAGCATAAATAACAAAATCTGAGATCACAAGAACTTCACATATAATTTTCCATGTCTAAATGAATCTTAGTGCTTGTTTCCCTTTACATAAAAATGCTTTCTTCCCCTATGTAGGAATCTACTTTTGAGGCTTATTGTGATATGGCAGTGGGATGGAAAAGGAAGTCAAATGGCCCTAGATATATTGAAATCTTCAGTTGCATCTAACAAGGCACAAACATACCCTGACATCTTTTTTTCTGGCAAGTCCTCATCTTGTTGCCTATAATTCATCTTCAGTTCATAAGTGGGACCATCCAAAGTTGCCCTCAAGGTGTGTACAAATCTGTAAGGCTTTATCACCCACAGAGAATAGAGGCAGGATTGGGAATAGCAAATGTCACACCAGCATAATTTTCTGCTAAGGATGGGTGGATGGCACTGTAACTTAGTGGGGAAAGCTCAAAGTCATTATGTGGTTTATTTGATTTTGGCTTAATATGTTATGTGAATCACTGTGGTTTATTCAGTAAATGAAGTTAAATAAATCAGCACTATGTATGAATCCAATCAGTATGATTACCTTACAGTCTTTCATAATGTGTGGGTAAGCAAAAGGGTTTGTTCCTCAAAATCTTTTCCTCGGCAAAGCTGAAATTACCAAATATAGTTGACACAGTCACATATCCCTCCGACCCAGTTATGTTTTTGGTTCATGTTCCACATCACCTGTAAAGTTTTCAGCTGTTCTTCTCTGCCTAACTATGTATTTCCCCCTTTTTTCTAACTCTCTTTGTTTTCATCTTGCCTGGTAGTTAGGACTGTAGTAGACTATTTCTTATTGTCCCTTGTACTCTTTTCAAACACTTTTCATTTACTTTATGACTGTATTAAATAACTCACTATATTTTCACTGGTATGAACATTTTAGAATCAGTTGGATGTGTTTCTTCTGGTCCCTGGATTATCTACTTACACTGGACTTCAGTTACCCAGCATTTTCTTTTCAAGCATGTTACTGTAATACTTTAATAATCATTTGCCAGGATTGCTTTTGCTTTATAATAAAGACACAAATGTCTGTCCCTTATTTTTTAACCAAGTATAGCTTTAATTAAGCACTGCACACATTCAAAATATTGCTTCAGGTCATGGTCCTGTTCATGAGTGGGGCATTATGTATTTCCCTATTTTTAAAGATTTATGGTACTACGTTCTTACCAAGCAACCGTGTATGATTCTTTATTGCCTAGTTCAAGGAAATAGCTCAGGTTATGGTTCCAGATCACAGGGAATGTGATCTTTTTCTTTTCAGGCTATCCCAAATTTATGGTTACAAAGATTTGGTTCAGTTGAAGGATTTGTACATTTTATGTTGAACTTTTTTTTTAGATATGCCTTAGAAGCAGATTTAATACCATGCCCCACAGGTTTAACTTTGGGATTTAACTTTAGTTTTGGGATAGGCTTACTGTAGTCAAAGGAAGCATTCTTGTCCTCTTTATCTTATGATGCCAATGGTTTGCTAAAGATTAAAAAATGTTTAAAATTCAAAATATCTTAAAATGTTTCTGGGGTCTTTCTAGCCTTGACAAAAAAATTCTCAATCTTTGTTTAATAAATTAAAATGTACATGTAAAGTTTAAAGTAATTCTGGACATTTCTGTTATTTGTTTGATTTGTTTTTGCAATCTGGTTTGTAGGATTATTTGTGCCTTAGTAGTTGATGTAAGAAATACAAATTTTAGAAGTAAAACTAGCGCAACATGTGACTCAGCCACTATGTGATTGTTTATTTTGTCATCTGAAAAGCCAGAGTTAGTTGGGCAAATGAGCAGTGAAGGATTGTTGGCCACTTTTTAGCTTGTTTTTAAAAAGATTTTGCCTTGCATGTCTAAGAAATGGCTAATGGCTTAGAGCACAAAACAAAGCAGGAATAAACTAAGACATCACAAATGAACTTCATGTAATGGTTTGCATATCACACTAAATCATATATGCTGTCAGGAAATCAACATTCTGCTGTTTACTGTGCCAAAATAGCTTATTCAGTGACCTCATTTGCAAATCATGCTGAGCCATTATGACATAGTCTATCAGTAAATCGAGGCAGTATGTTACGGATACAGGTAGTCCTCACTTAACAGCCACAATTGGAACCAGAATTAGGTTGCTGGGCGATGCAGTCGTTAAGCAAATCATCACGTGACTGGAGCAGATTTTACAAGTTTTTTTGCGGTGGTCGCTAAGTGAATCACCATGGTCGTTAAGTGAATCATGTGGTTAAGTGAATCACATGGTTCCCCATTGATTTTGCTTGCCGGAAGCCAGCTGGGGCAGTCACTAATGGCAATCACGTGACCCAGGATGCTGCAACCGTTGTAAGTGCAAGCTGGTTGCCAAGTGCCCTGATCATGATCACGCGACCATGGAGACACTACATGGTCATAACTTCGGGCATCAGTCATAAATTACTTTTTTTTTAGTGCCATTGTAATTTCGGTTGCTAAATGAATGGTTGTTAAGCAAGGACTACCTATATTGCTAATGAGAGGGGACTGCTGCTCTTCGTAAAAATATATTTACCTTTCAAGTTATATTCTATCCATCCTTAAATTCCACAAAACATGGTAACTTTATGCATTTGGTATTTACAGGGAGTATTAATTTCTAGTATGCCCTTCTGAATGTTTATATCAAAAGACAAACCATTGAAAATAGTATATAAACTAGTATTAAAGAATAATAAAAGACCATTGTTCAGTCACTGCTGATTGACCTGATAAATATTTTGCTAGTTGTGTCAGTAACTGTTTTGAGTTCTTGTAAGCTTTTATCAGCAATGATAATATCTAGCCCCCTTGTCTTCTTTTGCCCTCTTTTTTGATTGCCTTTGATTTTTCCAGGCATCATGGTCTTTTCCAGTGGCTTTTGTGTTAATATTATGTGTACATAGTATTTAAGTTTTAGGTTTATTATTAATGATTTTAGTGAGCAGTTTGATTTTACTTCATCTAGTATTTTTTTCTTGCAGTCCAGTGTCCAATTTTCTACAGCATCATAATTCAAAGTTATTTCTCTATGTTGCAACTGGTAAAACCATGGCTGTAACAATATGTACCTTTGTTGTTGATGTGATGTCTCTGGTCTTTAATCATTTACATAGGTTTGTCATAGTTTGTCCCAAAGAGCAGATGTCTCTTTATTTCATAAAGACACCATCATTCAGTCACCATCCCTGTGAAAATAAAATTGATTACTTCTTTAACTTCTTCTCCAGCTATTTGCCTTGGGTCACCATTGCCTGTTGACTATCTTGAGCCTTTTTAGTATTGAACAGCACACTGGCTTTTGTACTCTTTTTTTCTTTCACCTTCAGCAATGGCTTCCTTTAGCTTTCCTCACTTCCATGCTCCAAGAGGCATCATCAGCGTATCTGAGGTTGATGTTTCTCCCAGAAATTTTGATTACATTGTTTTTTTTCCAGGTCCAGCATGTTTCATGATACATTATTCGTATAAGTTAAATAATTAAGGCAGCAGTATACAATCCTGGCCCACCTCTTTCTGTTTTGAACCATTTAGAGGTCCTGTATTGTTACATCCTGATCATCATACATATTCTTCACTAGGTAGGTGGCCTTACACGTGCGTGCTTTCAAGGGCTGTCAACAATTTGTTGTCTACACAGTCAACAGCTTTTATAAAATCAACAGACGTCTTTGTCAAACTCCCTTGCCATTTGCATTATCAATCAGATGTTAGGAACAGGATCCTGGGTGTCCCTGACTCTTCCGTAACTAGCTTTGCACCTGGCACTTCTCATGCTGTACTACTATTAAATAAGCAAATGGGAACAAATGTGTGCACAAAGTCCTACAAATAGCAAAGGGAAGGCTTTCCAAAGATGCGGAGTTACAGTTCTCATTACAAGACCATCATTTACTATTCTCCACAAACTACCAAGCACCTTGTAGAAAAGTGGGATTTTAGCAGAGAGGTTACTTCAGGGTTCAGTGTTTCTACATTTCCAGAAAACAGAGTCGAGTAAACTTAATCCGCGTTTGTCAGTAAAAGCAGCAGGTGCCATGACCCTCAAACTTCCTGGCTGAGCTGGGAGTTAAGCCCGGATGCATCACAGTGGCACCGTGATTCTGCCAGTTGGGCGCTGGCACGAATACGAATCCGTAGTTTCTAAATCTATTTCGCTAAAAATAAATCCCTAAACGCAGATATCGAATTAGAAAAATAAGAGCAGCGAGGCAAATGCGAGAATTTCCGTCTCTGTCTCTCTGCGGACAACAAACGTGGAGGCGGGCGATGGGAAAGCCGCGCGCACTCGGAAGTCGGACTCTGCGAGACTTTCTGCGGCGCGCTTGCCGGAAGGCCCCGGCAATACAGCGAAGAGAGCCGGTTGCGCGCCTCTAAAAAGTGGGGGCAAACTCTGCGGCGCTGGAGGGGCCTGAATAAGAGCCTGGGGTCGGATATGCAAGAGGACGAGCGAGGACGAGGAGCGGACGCCCGAGGCTCCGCGCGCGGCGGAGAGGAAGGTACGCGCTCCTTTTCCCCTTTCCAGCTGCTGCTGCGGTCTCTTACCGGAGCTGCTCTTGTGATCGCTAAATCAGGATCGTTTATTTGCCCGTTTATGTTGGACTATTAAAAGCAAATGCCCCAAGCAGCAGAAGCACTTTATTTGGACCAAGGAAAGGCGATTAAACGAAACAATACAGTAATCCCAGCAGAGACCGGGAAGGAGAGCAAGCAGCTTTCCCTTCTAGAAAGCCCTCTGCCCTCCCTTGCTAGGCTGATCTGCATCCCAGCATCAGTAAGAAAGGGACTGGGAACAACTGAGCACCACGGTGAGCTCATCTCGACTGTGCCCTTGCCCTGCTGCCGAGCAGGAGGAGCTGGCGCCCCTTCCTGCGCCCCTGCTCCTCCCCCTCTCTCCGGGCATGGGCAACGTTGTCACCACGCTGATGCCCAGAGGGAGAACATTCCACGACCTCTCCCCCCACCCCCCTTCCCAGTTTACGTTGCTCAGATTGAAACAGACTGGACTCCAGCCATCTTTGTGTTTTCAGGCCAAGGAGGAGTGTCAATCCTCATTCTTTGTCCCTGAGATTGACTTTTTGCTGCAGAATTTATGGATCTTACAGTCACAGTTAGGAGACACCATAGAGGATAGTGCAGAATCCGCTAGCACAATGTTTCTCAAACTCAGCTATTTTAAGACTGGAGGACTTCAACTCCCAGCATGGAAGGTATTCTAGGGAATTCTGGTAGCTAAGTCCACTCATCTTAAAGTTGCTGAGCTTGAGATGCTAGAGCATCTTACAGATGACAATTGAACCTCTGTTTGAAAACCTCTAGCAAAGGAAAACTCATCATATCATGTGACAGCCTGTTCCACCGGCTGACAGCTCATATAATCAGGAGGTAGTTTTAACCCATTGGTTCTGGTCCTGCCCTCTGAGGCAGTAGATAATAAATTAATAGAGAATAGAATAGAGAATGAAACATCTAGAGTTGTTGTTGTTTAGTCGTTAAGTCGTGTCCGACTCTTCGTGACCCCATGAACCATATTGCGCCAGGCCTTCCTATCTTTCACTGCCTCCCTGAGTTTGCTCAATTTCATGCTCATTGCTTCGAAACATCTAGAGCTATTCCTGGAATTTTCTGTGCTTTCCCCCATCATCTTTCGGTTATATCTTGCCTGATAAAAAGGTCTGGAGAAGTTGAAAGTATGCGCCTTCTTTTATGACATTGTGCTTGTTTTTAGTGAAAATATTACCTGACCATGGATTTTAGATTTGGGGAGCATTTTTCCTAATAGGCCAACACAGCTGTAATTGTTTTTAATATTTCACTGAGACCTATAACCTGGCAGATAAGGAGATAAATGTGATCTGTTCCACTTTCCACTGCAGTTAGAAATAATATAAAATGTGTGTATGTATTATTTTATATATAATGTTGTGCATACATACATATGTTCTGTGTGCATGTATTTATAAAGGTAAAGTCTCCTTCAAATTGAGTTTGACTCCTGGTGACTACATGGAAGTGGTTTGCCATTGCCACCTTGTGGGATTGTGGTTTTTCAGCCACACAAATACTAACCATGTTTGCCACGGCTTAACCTTTCCAGCCCAAGTAGGGTGTCTAGATATAGCCATTAAAGTAATTATGTAGGTCCAATATCTTCATTTTAGTTTTTGACTAACATAGAATAACAACCAAGATTATGGGATTAACAACTATAACACAGAAGTGTTATAATATATAAAACAGCAGTAGAATTGTAGGCATGAGCTGTGTTGAGCCTGACTGGCAATACATGGAGAGTTCTGGACACTGTGGCACAGATATCAGCAATACATCACAAGGTGGTAGAAGTCAGAACTAGTAGGGAGTTTTAAAATTGGCCTGTGCCACCAGGAAACCTTGTGAACAGGGGGAAATAAGGGTCCCTAAAAAATGATCAGGAGAGGATATGCTCTATAGTTTTAATTTGCCCAGGATTGAAGGGCCACAGATATTCTGGGAAGGGAATTTCCCTATACATACTTTCTGTAGTGGAGAAAATAAATGTAACCAAAAAAATGGAAGCTGCACCCTTTTTTCTCCCTGTCTTTTGGATGTGACCAGGATCAAGTGCAGCTCCTCTCTTTGCCTAATCCTATCAGACCCAAATTGACCCTCCCTCCTCCAGACAAAGCCCCCACTACAATCCCATCTAGACCAAAGAATAGAGGCCTCCCCACCAGCTCACAGCCCAGCCCAAGGGCAGCCCTTACAAGGGAATTGCAACCTAGAGAAGCCCCAACATTCCATCCTCTATCAGCTGATGACCTCAACATTCTATCTCCTTTAACAATGGGTTTCCCCAGCTCTGCTGCCCGTCCCCCTGAAAAGGGCCGCTTTGCCTAACAATAGAAATAGTCCCAGGTACAGGGGCAAAGACCTACCTACTGCCCCAAATTGGCCAGCAAATCAGATCCCTAGGATTTCCCAACTTGTAGCCCTCAATTTTTATAACAATCTTTGTTTTTCCATTGTTCAGGGTCCCTCTTTCTTGTAAAGCAGGCACCCAATGATTGTTGCAATAAACATAGTTCTTCTCTTCCATGTTGTGCTCCTTCTTCAGACTGAATCTACAACACCTAACACAGGCAGAGGGTGTTGCAGCCAAGCTACAGTGAAGACACTTCTATAACTGGGAGTTTCTAGCTATCTAAGATATGCAGCAGGTGCTATTGTGTACCTTAGCTTATAGCTGGGGAGGTGAGGAGCTTTGCCTAGGCTAATTTGATGCTCTAGGTCCATTTTAATTTCATTAAACCCTTATGGTGGTTCCCTGGGTTATAAGTGGTTTAATTTCATTAAACCACTTATAACCCAGGGAAACTAGATAAGATGGCGGGGGAGGAGGGGAGAGCCCAAGTGATGGTAATTTGGCCAGCACTTTCCTTGCTTCCAGATGAGCTAATATGCATCCTCAAGCGCTAGGGGAGCTAGGCATGTAGGAAAGAATAGTCTTAGCCAAAGGTTTAGTATCATACTAAATCATACTCTGCCATTAGCGGCACAGCAGGATATGTAGAACATTGCTCTTAGGAATTTGGCCTATATGAGCTCCAGGGCAGTAAAGTTCAAAAGGAGGCCCAGCTAAGCTCTGTAATGAAATTGCACAAATAACTTCAAAAAATTTAATGGATGAGGGTATGTAGATATTGCTTTTTGATGGGAAGAATTTTAGAATGGTGGTTTGGGCAAACTACCTGCCCTCGGCCTGCCTAAAGTCAGAAACATGAAGATCACCCCTGGTATTTAAAGTTTGGGGCTTGCTCAGTTGCCTTTCCATTTACACACCTGGAGTATGTTTTCAATCTTCTGATGAAAGAATTTGGGTGTATTTCCAGATGATTCTCCTTGACAACATTAAGCAACATTCTAAGCCCTCTAGAAACCTATATACTCTTTTTCTATAACTGGAGAGAGAGATATTAATTCATTCAAAAGGAAAAGTAGCATATCTAGAAAAGGATATTGCAGATCTATTTTCTTGTCGTATTTTCTTTTTTAATCTGCTAAGCTTATGCAATTTTCTCTGAAGAAACTGGTTGCATTAATCTTTACCTGAAATGAAGATTCACTGTCCAAGGAGAGGTTCATCATCATGGATGTTCCTATAAAGATACAGGCCTCTATAATTAAGTCGGAATCTGTCAGTTACTACCTATTGCTAGTCTTATGTAACTATTATGTTAATCAGAAATTCAATTATTCATATGTGTTCAGAGTTTTACTGTGTTGTCCGTAATAGGCAATTTTTCTTTTTTCTGTTTTATTCTTAATAGTAGATGCAGTTGCTTTTATTTTACTACATGACATATATGTATTCTGAGATTTCACAACAGATATAAAATTATATTTATAACTTATTCTAAGATCTCTTGCATGAATTTATTATCTCCAATGTTTTTCACATAGGATTTTGGAGTCAAAATATATTAGATTATTTTCTGAATACCAAACAAATTAAAACAAGAGATGGAGCTGAAATCATCTGGTATCACAGAGCAAACAGTAAGCAAGACATGAAAGAGGCAATACAGAGTAAGTATTAGAAAATAATATTTGAAAGTAAATCAGATAAGAAAATTTAAATTTTGTTGTGTGCATCATAATATAATACAGCAGCATTTTATTTCAGTAATTCTAAAAAAGCAGAGCAGAGTTAAAACAGCATTCCATTTAGTTTGTTGGAAGTAGTAGGTCTTTGGGGGGGGGGGGCAGAAATAAGCTTTCTCTAAAAAAGAAAATCTATTACAGAGATACTGAGTTTCATGGTAGTTGCATCAGGAAAAACTTTTGCTTGGAGACAAAATCTGTAAAATATAATTGTACAATGTACAATACATTTATTCCATCTAGCTTAATTCATTCACATGTGTTATATGGTTACATACCCTACCATTAAACATTTTTCCAGGGCAGAAAATTCAAGTGACAATGTGGCAGATTCACATAACAGCTTTAGCCAAAGTTAATATAAACATGGTTTCCTCAATCTAATTTTCTCTAATTACACAATCGATTGAGTCATAAATTAACCACAGTTTGGAACTGCATAACATACTAGTTTAACTAGTTTCTGGATCAGTATGTTCTGCAAACCCACACTCTATGACATATTTCTTCAGGCATAAAAATGTTTTGAACTGAGGAGCGACTTAATCCAAAATTGTGCCAAGGCGATTGTGCATCATACTAACTCCCCTGCCACAGCAGTCTGTGATTTTGGATTTTGGATTAGTGGAAAACTATTCTCCTAGTACCAAACATTGCTTTAGCCCATATTCCTTCCCCTATGTATGCCCCACTTTTCCACTTACATAAGCATTCAAGATAGCTTTCAGCAGTAAAGCAAAATATAAAACAATACTAACATTAATACAAGTAAAATCAAAATTAAACTCAGGACAGTTAAGTTCATTTTAACTGTTAAAAACTTGGAGAAAGAGATGCATTAGAGGCATATTTATCAATACTAAAAGGATTTCAGTATTCCTTGCAGACACATTCCTTGGAGAGCGAGCTCCTTCGGAGCCACGCAGCTGATGACTTGCTTTGGTGGAATCCGTCCCTTTGCAGGTTGAGAGACAGAAGTGCCTGCTGGTGGCAGGAAGGAGGGAAGAGAGCAGCTAAATAAATAAATAGCACTTACATGTGTCTTATGTGGCACAGTGCTCAAGCCCTGTTCCTGTTTGTGCTTTGAGATGTTGAAGTACTTTTCTTAGGCGAGGCTGGAAAATTGACCCAGCTCTCTTTTAAAAGTACCTTGACTTGGTAAAAAATGGAATCGTTTGCTCTTCTATTTACATGGTCCTCTTTCATCTCTATTCCTATATATGCCACCAGAGAGCCTGCCGAAGGCCCAGGGCTGGCACGAACATCGTAGGAGGAGGTCTGGGTGTGTTGCTGGGTGAAAGTGGGGATGTACCCCAAAGTGTACTTGGAGCTTACCCAGTGACAATACTAGGGGGTTATTTTTTGTGTGCGCGCGCAGCAGAGGCAGTCTCTACACACACACACACACACACACACACACACAATGAATAAATAAATAGTTATATATAACAGCTACCTTATATCAGCTAAATTGCTTTTCCTAAAAGCACTAACGAGAAGTTAATTAAATGATTTGTGATACCCAAAGCAGAGAGAATAGTGCTTTTTTTCCAGTTAGCTGCCTCTTAGTAATTTCTAATTCTTTTATTTTTTTGCCTTTTAAAGCAATAGATGTTTACAGTTCATATTTTAAAGTAAGCATTTCCATTGCACTCCTAACAGGCGGCATAAGTAATGTGATTAGAATGTGTACATATCCATGGGGAGATAAATTATTCTTATATTCTTTAGCTGAATATAACAACCCCATTGCATAAGAGGAAAAATCAATTTGAGAGATGCAGGTTTTCCGAGAGTTCTTCAGTGATTTATCTCCGTGGCTTCTTAATAGGTTGAGAGTTCCACGTAGCTCCTTTCACTAGTTTTCCTGTGATATATAAGTAATAGGAAACAAAAACTTTGCTACAAACAACTTTTTAGATATAACAACATTATTGCTATTTTTTCCTTTTTCCATTCTTGTTTTGGAAATGAAAAGGTGCTGTCCACATGATAGAAGCAGACGTCCTTCTTTACGGAGGAAAGGAAAGCAGTGACCCAATCATGGCTCATCCACCTGAAACAAATAGTGATAACACACTCAAAGAATGGCTGAATGAAATTAAAAACACCAACAAGGGGATCAAGCTTGATTTTAAAAGGTAATTTGGAAAACATATGCACACACACATATTTCAGACTTTAAATAAATAAGCACTATATTATTGAGTAAGCAATTATTGGTCAAACAATTACCAACACACATATTATGAAATTTAATGACTTCTGAGTAAATATGCCAAGAATTGCATTGTTAGTAGTGTCCTGCAGGACCTATCTTTCAAGTGCTAAAGATACATATACCCTAGTAAATTTAAAAAAAAAAAAAACTAAAATAAGATGGATATGGCTGATGCCAAAATTTTGACTGGGGAGAATTAGCTTTATGGCAAGTATTTAATATATTTTACAATGCAACACCAGCAAATAATTAATAATAAATAATAAAGAATGGTTTTGTGCAAGTATCTACAACATTCATACAATAGTTACTTCACTTGATCTGCAGCCATTAATTCTTGTCTATATCTTTCCATTCACAAGTTGTAAATAGGTAATTATTTTTATTATAATTTTCTTTTGTGTAAGCTAATTTATTATCTACCTACTACTGCTATTGCAATAGATAGGTCTGCTTATAATACTAAGATCCAGATATATTTAATATATATTAAAATAGTTGAAAATTGAAAGTCACCAGTAATTAGAATAAATGACATTAGGAAAAAAAAGGATGATTCTGTATGTTTAATCATGTTTGATTTAACATGTATATGATGTTTCACTATGTATCATGGATTTGAAACTCTTCTGAATCTTGTACGGCTTGAGTGTACAACTTGTCACCTCAAAGACTGCAGAGCTCCATGTGGCAAACTGGGGGCCTCACTCCAAAAGTTCTTTTATTTTATTCTTATATTTATATGCTATTTTATTATTTTGTTAGTTTTTTGAAATTTAATAAAGAAAATGAAATAAATAACAACATTTTGGACATATCCCAAAGTTTAGTTTTTTTCCTCATCAGTAGAGGGTGCTACAACACTGAAACTGTTATCTACCGATAGAGGGGGAAAAATGTGGCCTTTTCTTTACTGTAGTTTTCTTTACAAAATGAAGAACCAGTGGAAGGTGGAAACAAAAAAGCAGGAAAAAAAGACCTAGAATTTAAACACTGGAGCAAGCATGTATGAGTAAAAAGAGATCCCTGCTCCCTCCTTGTCAGCCTCAAATTTAACATTCTGGTGTTGCATGTCTGTGTATCTCTATCTCTTATCATCTCTATCTCCATCTCTGTATAGCGTCCAGCATCATTAGATCTTTCTGTGTTGTCTGCAATAAAGCAACATACCTAGCCATGTCATGTCATGTCATGAAGCTTCTGGTGTAAGCAAGTTCCTGAATATGGAGGTTGAAAATTTGGAGTCAAGATTTATTGCCATGTATGAACTCAAATACAGAATAGTTGGGGGAGTTTGTAGTTTGGGGAGCTTTGTGGGGAGTAAGAGGAGAAAATTTGTAGGGGGTGGGGAATTGGCCTGATTTTTTTTTTTTTTTTTTGGAGTATAATGAATTTCTTAAGCCTTTGCAGGCTTAAGCCACCTAATTTTCCTCTTAACTCCACCAATTTTAAAAGTGAAAACAACAACAACATCCAAACATTTCAGCCTGCCCAGTTTGCTTTTTTGGTACTTGGATAAGCAGTGAAAAATATCCTGCATCTTTTTTACCAGATGCTTTAAAATGTATTGTCCTGTTTATAGCCTAGCAGCTGTGAATCCCTCAATGAAGCTTCTTGGAGACATAAAACTTAGACAACCTGTTTGGATGAACGCAGACATACTTCCTGGACCAAAAGGCCATAACCCTGTAGTTGATGCAAAGGGATTCCTGGACACAGTGATATCATTTTTTCCAGATGTAACTTTATCTTTGGGATGGACAACCGGGAGAATTAATTCAAAATGCAATACAGGTAATGCAATACGATCAACCACTGCTAATGCTTTAAATTCATCTGTACATAATCCTGTGCAATTCACCTTGCCCTGCAGTCAGGGCAACAGATATCTTCAGTTAGGTACTTTGGGTAACTGACAAGGACAGCCTAGTTATTTGTTTATAATAATGCATTTATTTGATTAATGTCCCATCTTTTTACCCTGAGGTCACTACACATATAGGGCTAAAATTCAACACATTTGGAGGATAACCAAG
Organism: Liasis olivaceus; assembly: GCA_030867105.1. Lineage (NCBI taxonomy): Eukaryota > Metazoa > Chordata > Lepidosauria > Squamata > Pythonidae > Liasis > Liasis olivaceus. Next base: position 227,616,549 of record CM061348.1, on the reverse strand, counting down.
GTGGAAAAGCTATTTATTAAAATCATGATCCTTCATCTCCTTTATTCAAGCAGTTTTCAAAACTGTAAACCTGACACGGCTGAGATTTTTGTCAAAATGATTCTTGGATCCCACATCTTTAACACTAATTTCAAAGAGCACAGCAAGAGGTTACAATTGAAGTCTACACATATAGCATTGTTTTAAAAATAATATTATACGCAGCGGCATTTGTAGGGAGGCAAGGGGGTAGAAATGATATAAGCAGGGTCATGTTGACATGACACAAGCTGCGCACTTTTTGTATTGCATTGTGATGTCACATGCACAAAGTGGACAGTTTGTGGAGTGACAGTGTGATGGGCTTTCACCATTTTGACAAAACCAGCAGATCGTGTGGATACTTCTGATTATGTTACACTACACATTATCTCTTCTAAGTGCAGAGAAGACTTCTACTCCAACCAGAAGAGGAATTTGCAGTACAGTCAAGGTTTCCCTTTTCCATCAGTGCTTATTATCTCTTCCTATTTCTCCTGGTTCCACAAAAAAAGGTTTCTGAATAATTAATATTTAGTGATGGACAGCTTAGAGATCAGAAGTACAGATTCTGTATCTGAGCACTATAGTATTTATTCCTTCTTTAGGTTACAGTCTAGCCATGGTGCAAGAAATGGCAGCAATATGTAGAGATCGTACTCAGCCAGTCACATTTGCTGTAAGAGCTGATTTGGTCTGTCAGTCAATATCTGAACTTCTGTGGTTACTACAGCAATCAGACAGGTATGATTTGCACTAACCGGCTATTTTAATAACGTATAATATCTTTTCAGGTATTTTTCAAGTGTGGTCATCCTGAAAAGATTTTAGAAATGATTGAAAACAAGATAACAAAACAGAATACACCTTTTCAACTAGTGTGCACAATGTGGATGTAATATGATCCAAGGGTCAGTGTCTGTTGTTCCAAATATATAGCCATGTTTCATCTTACGTTGAGAAAATACTTTGTATTCTCACTTCCTCCTGTGTGTACGGAGCAATTCAATGCTTAAATATTTTGGGTCTAGTGGAAACTGAGCAAAACAAACTAGCTAGTATATACGCATTTTAAAACATAATAGTTTGTTTTTAATGCAATGTGTTTATTCAGAATAACATCCACCATGTTATTCTTGAATTGAGCCACACAGGATTGCAGCTTTGTTCAAAGCAATTCACGCCCATCGTATATACATGAGGTTGGTATTCTCTCATTTTCCAGATGGGGAGTTGAGAAAAAAAGAGACTTAGATGTGAAGCAGGAAATTCGTAATTTGCACTTTCTTATATTAAAACAAGGTGAGCTCTTGTTTCTCCACCCGCAGCTTCTGTCAACCCAACAGATCGAAAACTTACGTGAGTAGATAAATGGGTACTCTCACTCCAGTGGGAGGAAAAATGCTGGCAGCGCCTTGCACAGAGAGACGGGACCAGTGGCCGGTAAAGCGCGAAACCGCGCTCGCCCGAAAAACGGGGCACGAAGCAACGGAAATCCCGCCTCCTGCGCTTGCCAGCTGGGCTATGCTGTAGGAAGTAGGCTCTGGCAAAGACTACTTCCGAAAAACAAAAAGATACAATTGCCTTGAAAACCGCTAGGGGGCGGTCACTGCAGGGTCAGTAATGACTGAGAGCAGACCAAAAAAAAATATAGCCCAGACCAATGATGAGTCCAACAAAACCTAATTTTAGGACTTTTCTGCAGTGTAACTTTAAGATATTAGATTCACAGCTAATAGCTTACAAAATAGCTGGCTTACAAAATTCATTGTCCAGATTTTAACCCCTTTCTCTGCTTTGGCCATATTTTTGGCCTGATGTTCTGTATGGATCATGTTTAATATGTCCCTGATTGGTGGATACACTTTCTGCTTGACTCTCATGGACTAGTAAAAAAATTTAAAAGAAAACAGCCAGTTTTAATGTTTTTCCTGTCCTTTCTCCTAGAAGGAGATAGTGGTAGAACTCTTGTCAATTTCACCTCATTAAAAATATACAAAATCAAAGACAGGTCCATTTCACTCTTTCCTATCAATATGGTGTACAAATATAAAATGTAGGTGGGTTCCCCTTCTTACTATTTCATCAGTGAACTTGTAAAAAACAAAAGGGCAATAGCCCAACTTTCCCCTGTTCCATTTGTGAACTTGTAAAAAAAAATGCCATGGGGACCAGTGTCTAGAGTGGAGGGGTGTTTCTGCCACAGCACACAGTAACAAATTTGAGTGGAGGTGTTGACCTGTGTTACACACACTGCTCCCAGGTTCGGCTTATGGTCACTCACTCACACACTCACAGCCTGTTGAGGCATGCGGATCTTGTCAGCCCCCCTTGCTTTCTACCTGGGTTTTCCAGATAGGTGCGGCTGGAGCAGACAGACACACAGCCCTGGTCAACAGCTGGGAAATAATTAGGGATACACACAAATCACTTCCAACCGAACACTGAGGCACAAGAGGTTCTTTGTAATACATGGAGACCCAGTGAATTTAAAGTAACAGCAAAACTTTACTGGTTGCAAGGTACATTTGCTCTTTCTCATACACACACACACACACACACACACACGCTCATCCACACTTACCCACGTCCTTCCCAACTAGGCTGCCAGGCACTAGCTAGAGGGACGGAAGCCGCCAAGTCTTGATCCAAAGGTGACTCAGGTGACTCAGCTCAGATGACTCAGACGACTCAGAGTGGGCGGGCTCTGGGACCCCTTTTATCCCCAAAAGTCCTTGCTGGGTTGATTTACAAGTTGATGGGATTGGGGTGAGGGCTTCCATGTGCTCAGGCCCAACTTCCTCTTTCTGGTTCAGGTCCTTTGTTTTTCCCTTAACGACTTGCTTCCTTCTTATCTACCTCCCCAAAGGGATCCCATAGATAAGTTTCCTGGCTTTTGTCCTCTCTGCTTACGTGCCTGGTTCATCTTTAGGTTATGGCAGCTTCAGCCTAGTCTCACACCTGTAATGAAATTAAGCACAACAGGCAAATCATACAGACCCACTTGAGCCAGCACAAGTCAGAAAATACTACTTTTGATGAATAACAGAAAAAGATGGGCAGAAGTTCTTTCCGGGAGGGCTGGGGCAGCAGAGAACAACATCATGGGTTCCTGGCCTTCAGAAATAATCAGAGGCCCATACTTAGCTCATACTTACTGGGGCAAGATGGTCATGCGGATCAGTTCCTACAACTCCACTTAAGGAATAGGTTTACATGTAAAACTTACCACATGAGCAATGGAGAGCAGCCACTCTGTAAAATCTTGCTGAGATATCAGTTGTCAACGAGTACAGCATGACTATCTGCATCAGGGAAGCAGCCCACGTAGACATTACAGGCACTGCAAACAAAGCTAATATAGGAGTGTCCAATCTTCATTTACTATCCTTATTGGTAACTTATATCAGGGTGGGCAACCAGCCACCCCCAAGTCCCCTTTTATGGTTTTCAGCGTCTCTGACTTTAAATACTGAAAACTGGCAGCAAGGTACCACCATTTTTGCATGGGGAAATATACAAAAACCATAAACTAAGCACTAAAATAGGCTTATCACAGTTAAAACACAAAGAAATCTCCCCAGCTTCCCTGCCCCAAACCTAGCTCTGCCCATATATGATGCAGCCTCATCTTCATTATGGCCTTGAGCCACCCACAAAACATGATTTATTAAGGTAGAAATTATTGTCTGAAACCAACTATTATATTAATAAGGCTTCTAACCTTTTTTTATTCCAGTAGATTCATACATCTGATGATGTAACTGTCATGTGGATCCAGTGAAACAGTTTCCACAGAGAGCTTTCATTTGATAGAACCATCATTATGTGAACATAACAAGTTTTGGCATTTACTTTTATTGCAATACCTATTTTAGTTATCTGTGAAAGAATTCAGCTTTGGCAACTCTTCTTCCAGGTACACTTTAACCATCTGGACTGGAAAAGATGATGAATATTCCGTAGATGACCTACTCTTCATCAGACGCAACTTTGATAAATGCAGAGTTTTTTATGATATCTTGGAGCCACAAAACTCTGAATTCAGAAAAGCCATAGGAATGTAAAAAGGATGAATGAAGGAGAAACTAAGATCAAAGTCACATTTTAAAAAGTCAGAACTTTTAAAATCTATCTTACTTTCCAAGCTTATTTATCCTGTTTACAAAGTGGGGTTCTTAAAGTGAGAATTTTTTTTTCCAGAAACTGTTCATACTGAAGTCACTACTCTAGCATTTGAAACTTCTCCCTTGGGCTCTACCTTCTCTCTGCCTGTCCAAACATCATCCATGTATCTGTAGTTAGGTTGTTCTCTCATCTGAAATTGACATAACAGCGCTTTCCAGATGTTTTCAAATTCAACTTTAATCTGTCTTAACCAGCATGACCACTGGGTAATTTGGGGAATAAAAAAAATAACCAGATGGAATTTGGTTACTCCTGGTTTAAATAATTGGCACTGCCATGGATTTTTGCAAAGTATCACAATATACATTTTTAACTGACTTGAAATATAGATTGACTCACATAACACACAGTCTAAGCTGTAAAAATATTTGTTTGATTCTGCTTTAGAATGTTTTTTTTTTTCACCAATAAACCATGGCTTAGTGCAGTAGGTGACTCTATTATACTTTAGCAACCGTTTTCAGGTTTCCCTGAGGTATTAATACTACCTATATCTTTTTCACAGAGAAATTTCTAGAACAATTCTATACAGACCACAAGACATATGCCTTAATGTGCAACTAAGCTTTCCTTTATTGATTCAAAAATAGTTAATAATCTAGAAAATGGATTGCTATTACTTGGTCATATAAAACATCTTACATTGAAGTCAGTTTGGTATACTGTATATCTCTAACCCCTAGTGGGCCAAAGGATAGGGGTGGCAAGAACTGTGGAAGTCTTGCCCATTCCATTGAGGCTCTGCACTTTCCTTCATCGATTTGTCTATGAAGGTCAGTTGGGGGTGCTAATTAGTATCATTTAGGAGGAGACTTGGTGTCTGTGGCACGTGGGCTACTATTATCAAGGCTGTACTCTTCATATTGCAGCACACATAGTGCCAAATCATCCTCAAGGATATGTGATTACCTTGGTTAACAGTTGTGTCCGCAGCCATTTCAAGGGACTCATAAAAGTGTACAATCATTATTTGGCTTAGGTCTTTTAATGTCCTCCATCCTCTTAAGTCATTAGTGAGGCAACTTGACAGGTCCTTCACAGATACATTTAACAGCAACAGTTAAGTCTATTTTCCTGCAGCCCTGCGGTCTATAATATGGAGCAAACTGCTGCAGGGATATCTCATTACTGTTTAGGAGTGGGCTCAAAAGTAATTCAATTGAGACCATTCAGTTTTATGCCTTTCATAGATTTTATAATGCAATTATTTCTGTAAGCAGCCCAAATCAATAGAATTGAGAAGCATATCTACTTTTAAAATAAAGAGTCCATGGTTAAACTTCTTAGCGTATCCTTACTATGAGATTAATAGTAGGTGGGGGTAGTGCCAAAGCTTTTGAAAGTTTTCCTCTTTCAAGGTGGCACCCAAACTTTTGAAAGCCAATTCCTCAATGGAAGGTACATTTCATCTGTTCCTTCTGTGGAATGTCCAACTGTTAGAAAAAGCCAATACTGTAGCAGATTTTCATGGGAGGATGGCATATGGGGGAATTTTGGATCCATTACTTTAGTTCAGTGTTTCTCAACCTTGGCAGCTTGAAGATGTGTGGACTTCAACTCCCAGAATTCCCCAGCCAGCATGGACAAACTGGACAACAGAGGAAAAGGGTCTCTGTCTTCAAAAGGCAGAGGCCTTTTGAAGACAGAGACACCCTTTTCCTCTGTTGTCCAGTTTCTCCAGAAAGCACACGTATGCAAGGAGTAGAACTGATGGCAACTGGCTTTAAAACAAACTAAAGAAATAGAGCTGAGTTTTCAAAATGCATATAATCTCATAGTAGTGAGGAAAACATTGAGAGATTAAAATGCACTACTTTGACTTTGAAACAGCTATTCCAATCTTACTGGAAATGTTCCAATCCTATACTAACCAGAAGTGCTCCAGGATCAAAGTAACTGTTTCAGACTAGAGCTGTTTATAGAGTTCAAAACAATTCTGAAGTGGTTGGAACAACTTGAACCTGAAACATAATTCTACCTCTATTCTTCATGTGCTATATTAGTAAGAAATTAATATGCTTTTCTCTTTCTCATACACTTTAACCTGTGCACCCATTAATAGGACAAACGTACGTGCTGCTATATAGCTACATGGCAGTATGTAGATGACCTTGCTTAGCTTGGAAGCTAAGCAGGTTCAGAAATGATAAATGCTTGGATGGAAAATTCAGGGAATTCCAGAGTTGCAGTCTACACTGTAAAAATCCCAGTCAAAAAACACCCCAGAAGATGACAACACAAATCACACCTGTATTTTGCCAAGGAAACACAATGGACATGTCCACTGTCAAGCTTGATTTGAAGACTTTACTTTTATGTCCCATTTTCACTATTATGTATTTAATTTCCTAGGAGAAATTGTCTACACAGAGATTGCTATTCTTGTCCATTCCATAAGCAAATTTGGTATATTGAGTGTTGTGGCCCCAACACAAAACAGCTGCCACAAATACATCAATTTATCATTATCTAAGCCCTGACTTCCTCTTATACAAATCTTTGTACTGATCAAATATTATATACAAATCTTCTTTTCACAGCTATCTATGTCTAGTCATGGTTCATGTCAGGTTCAGCCCAAGAACAATGACAAAACAGTCCAGTCCAGTGTAGTTCCTTTATTGCTTATACACTATAGAGACAATCTCGCCAGACTAAACCTATCCTAAAGCTACCAGCAGATATATCCCATGAGGGTCTAGGGATGGGCTAGCCTCAGCTTCTTCTCACCATCCTGCTGCGGGCTGAGAAAGTGCTTGCCTTGCCCCTTCCTCTGGAATGCACCCCCTCCCTCCTGACAGCCTTGATCTCTCATACCAGTCTCCTCCTCGCCTATGCCTTCCATTATTGTTCACCAAATTATTTCAGTGTACTGGGTTCCCATGTTACACTGAACCACTGGTACAATATGCTAGGACAAATTGTGATTGGCTAGTATGCTTGGCGAGTTCTGGAAATGCAGCCTTCAAGGGCACATTGGTTTTCACCCAAACAAACCCAAGTCTTTAACACAAATGCATACTTTCCCCCAAAGGATATTGAAAATAAATGCAATTTTTTCATATACATTCTTATTTATTATTTTTTATTTCAGTAAATGGAATGGTATATGACTGAAAATGCTTTTGCATTTGACCTTAATACATCTTAAGAAAAAAGTAAAGTTTGAAGTAAAACAAACAGTTATCCATTATAATTAAAATTTAACACAGAGTAAAACAAAACATTTTATCAATTTTTGAAATTTAGGGAAGGCATACTCAGATCTTTTATTTGTCTCAATTCACATAATTAGCACTGCAATGAAACTATAAGAAATGGGTAATTTTGATTTGGTTCTGTTAAAATACTGGTTTAAAAGCACTACATCATTTAAAAATATTTATTCCCTTTATCATTCAACACCGAGAGCTAACCTTTTTGAGTATTTGCAGAGTAAATACAGTAGCCTCCCCTTTCAAATGTAATTTACCTTAATTGGATATTAGCTCTTTTCCATTTTCTCCATTAACCAACTTCTCTTTAATCAGACAGGCTTTTACTGAAGTTTGAGTACATTTATTTCAATATTTTCCATAAAACCTCTTTATGTTATCTTGTAACTCCCAAACAGAGGTGTATTGAGACTGGAAACAAAAGAATTAAATCCTTTCAGAATGCACGTTATCTGTTTCACATTGCCAGTGGCTGTGGGTGTACTAGAGGATACATAAAGGAAACTAATAATTCTACAATGATTTGATATTGCATAATCCTGTTACACAACTCTGAAAAAGCAGTTTCGGTGATTAGCAGCATGCGTTACATATCATTTCTTTCGTGTTAAGACAGATCGAGAGATGACCTGTACATAGTAACTTGTCATTTAGAGCAGGTTATATATAATGAAGTTGGATCTACAAGGACTGAGTTCATGCATAACAGTAAACCAGGACTTTTAGCCCATGGTTTACTAAACCATACTCTGATTTGTTAAGCTAAAAACAAAATCACTTCCTCTCTCCATAGAGCTCTTTTCCAGGTTACAGAAACAGATGTTGGGTTGGATTAAACTACATGTAACCAAAACGTATGTTATACTAAACAAAACAAGTTTTTATAAATAGTTGCAGACAGTATTGTCATAAACTTAAAGGTGTGTTATGGCACCTTACAGTTTAAGAAATATAGACTGATACCTCATAGTAAGGTAGAAAGCCATGGTATGCTTCATCACTGTTTACTGAATAATCCACAATTGGCTTGGTTCATGTAACATGCTAAACCAAAACATATATTAAGGCTTACCCTGATGCATGAAATAGATCATAGTATTTTGAACTGATAATGCAGCCTCTCTCTCTTACACACACACACACACACACGATGGTATAAAATAATAGAATGATGCAACTCAAAGTGCATATATCAATATGACAATTTATTAGCAAAACTGAACTCTTGCTGGGCTTGTACCTTTAGATTTTTCTGACCACACTGATTAAAACAACAATTTTCCAATAAATATTGGATGCACATTAAAATTACTCCACAGCATATAGTATTGAACAGTGGACGGTTCTGTAAGAATTATTTCTAGAGGTACAGACATATTAGTCTTTTAGAAAAAGCAGTCAAGTCTTTTGGCATTTTAAGAATTAACAAATTTTGGTACAAATTTCTTCATCTGGTGCCTCTCAAGTTCTGCAATATCAGATTTTGTCCCTAACCAGTACAGCTAATGATACTGTTGTCTGCAAAGTAATAGGAATTGTGTAAGGACAACACAATGGGGATAGAATAATCAGAGATCATAATAAAATCCCTTTTGTGATTAGAAGAAAAAGCCATCCCCATCTCCTCAAAGGCTAAATGAAGGTCTTGATACTCAAAGAATTTGTAAAAATTGCATAAAATTGCAGCCTTTTTAAATGCTGTTTTAGTATTGAGCGTACCAAAAAATTAAAAACATAGAACAGAACACTGTCAATAGTTCCAAGGTTTAAATCAAGATGTGTATTTTTGTTGTTGTTAACTTCTGATCTTACTTCAGAAACTGACAGACTAAAAGCTTCAAAACAATTTTAAAGCACCTCTTGGTGACAACCACAGAAGTCTGACATTTCTTCACAGGAAATGTTCCAGTACAAAAAGTTTAATTCTGACATTTAGAGTATTAACATTCTTATTCCCATAGAACAAGAGTAAATAGCAAAGTTATTTTTCATAACAGATGCTTGTGGGACTTAAAAGATGTAGGGTAAACATAAAAAGAACACCTGCCACGTTCAGCAAGGCCTAGCTGTATGTGAAAGTTCCCATGCACAGACATTGTAGGTCCGACTATGCAACGTCACATCCTCTGGATGTGGTGGACTTCAACTTTCATAATTTCCAGACTGGATTATTGGCTAGATAATTATAGAAATGAAGCCTAATCCATCTGAAAAAATCAGATTATATGAACATTCCCACTGCTTAATGGCTATACTGGTTTTACTAGTTTTAATGCATTTGATCAAGATCTTCATTAAAGAAGCTGTTAACAACCACAATATTACCCAAATGTTTTTTAGAGAATAGTGTTTTTGCTTTTTAGTGTCCCTAAATTTTTAAGTGAAACATGCTGAACCCAATAAAATACTATCTGCATACAGATGTTTCCTTTTCTTCTATTCCCTGTTATTTTACAACTGCATGAATATATTATTTATATTATTTAAGCATCCAAAATTATTTCCACAATATATTAGACCCAATGTATTTCAGGTTCCACAAAAATTAAAGAATATGAATAGAGAAAGCAACCTTTCAATAAATTGAAAAGAAATCTAAATTTTAAAAGTTAATGTATGTCAACAAAAAAAAATTGTGTGTGCGCGCTTTCAAGTTTGTTTTTTTTTTTAACTCTTGGTGACTGCCTGGATTAGTCCCTGTGGTTTTCTTGGCAAGATTTCAGAAGTGGTTTGCCATTGTCTCCTTCCTAGGGCTGAGTGACTGGCCCAAGGTTACTCAGCTGGCTTTGCACCTAAGGCAGGACTAGAACTCATGGTCTCCTAGACTGATGCCTTAGCCACTATACCAAACTGACTCATTTCAACAAAATAGGTGGGTTGATCTTCCATATTTTTAAAATAAATACTCAAGATGGATTAAAATCAAAAGGATAAAAAACATCATCCATAAATAGGATGATCACTGCATGTAAACCCAGTAATATATGCTGGATTTTATATAAACATTTCTATGTTTTAATTAGATTACACTGTAGTCTATGGATTGATGTAATTTCCATTGTTCACAAGTCTCCTTTTTGAGTTACTGCTATATAAGCTTTTCTTCAGTGTTCTTGTTAAGTATTTACAACTTTAAAAAGATTACTTCAATACAAGAATAATAGACACTAACCATAATTTCTCTAACAGAGAAATATGTATGTGTAAGTCTACTAAATCAATGCAAGTAAGCATGTATAACTAGGCACTCGGTTAGTTATGTAGAGTAATATCTGTTCAAAAGTAACCATACAATGGAAATAAGGAATCAGTACAGCAGCCTTCCCCACCCTGGTGTCCTCCAGATGTGCTGAATTATATCTTCCAGAACTCTCAATCCAAAGAGTTAAGCTAGAGCTACAATCTAACACATCTGGGGAGCCCAGTTGGAGAAGGATGCAGTAGACTGTAAAAAAAAGATTGGCTCAGCATTTGTTAATGTTAAAAGTGCTCCATGAACAAACTGTAGTTTAAAATCCCTATGCTAAGCAAGAATATCCAATCTTTCATGTTTATAATGAAGTATATGATGAGGGCAGCAATATTTTGTAGCTTAGTGCAGCTGAATTCAAACAACCTGCTAAGTCACAGATATTGTTTACAAACTACCATGGGCTGGGTTCACCCAACATGCTAAGCCAAAGCTAAACATTGTTTTGCATATGCGATCCATATATATTGATCTCCAATCAAACAAGACTTGGGTTTTTTTGGCAGCTTCATTTCAACATCAATTTAGAAAAAATGAACTGCTGATGTTATTGTTAACTGAGACGCTTGTGCATTCATACATGAAAAGAAATCGAGGAAACATATACAAGTTGTTACCATTGTCTATCATTTGCTAAAAATTCACCAGCTGCTTGATCTGCTCAGTTTGTAATGACTGCCTTCTTGTTAACAGGGTTGTGCTTTTGAAGTCTTTGGGGTAAGCAGGTGCTGTTGGAATTAGGGTTTTTTGTCCGCAGGAAGATATGGCATTCATCTTATAGATATCAGAGACTGGGGAATGAGGGTTTACATGTAAAGGGGGGAGAAAGTTAGGTCTAGCCAGGGCAGTGTGATCTGAACCCCGTCTCTCTAGAATAGCATGATTTCTCCTGCTTAAGAAACTGGGAGGCATGTTTTCAATCAATTCTCTGGAACTTGAAGACAATGATGGAGATGGTGAAATCAGCTTTTTCTTCCCTAGAAGTAATTTGCTGTCTTCTGTAACAGGGGCTAAACTAGTTAACTGTGAATCAGAACTATAGTGGTTTGCACCCAGGTTTCTTCTTTGAACAATGCTTTTCAGGGTGGAAATGAAGCTCATATGGGTCAAATCTGAATTTTGATCTGAAGGAACTTCACTCCGACTAGTGTCACCAAAAAGTGAATTAGAGTTTATTTCATCATAAGACATCTTTCTTGAGGCAGTTTGTTCACAGTTTTTCAAGAAATTAAGGGTATCCTTAATATCAATGCTGTGATGCCTAGTGATAAATCTCTTAGAAAGGGCTAGACTATTGATTTTAAGACACAACTCTTCTTCTGGAGTTATATCATGAAGCTCTTCTTCTAAACAAGATATTTGATTCTGATTCAAGAGTGAAGGGGAAGTCTTCATCCAAGGTTCAGAATAAATTTTGGCATTTGGCATTTGAGGACCTGTATGTGTTTTCCTTGAAGGAGAATGCTGTTCAGATGCACCTTCCTTTCTTCCAGGATGATTCAGTTCTTTGAAATTAAACAGAGACTCTTTTGTGTCATTTGAATCTGTGGGAGGGGGCAAAGTTGTTTTAACTTCTACTTCTGATGGAGAAGTACAAGAACTTGGAAACTGAGATTCATCAATATCAGGAGGAGGCACATTTAAGAACTGCCTAGTTCTTTGCTTTCCAGATGGAGATCTGTCTTTTGTAATGATTATAACTTCTTTCCCCTTTGCTTTACAAGCGTCTAGAATAACTTGTAGAGTTTCCTTATCCTCTGAATTCACCGAATACAGAAGAACTGAGTTTCCTGAATGGTCTTGTAGACTTAAATCAGCTCCACTTTTAATGAGTAAAGAAACCACTTCAGGGCCAGCTTTCTGCAAGCAGGCATGCATCAAAGCTGTCTTTCCAGTTTTGTCCTGTATGTTTGGATCTGCATTATTTTCCAAGAGGTATTTCACCATTTTGAATTTGCTAGCACTTTGATGGTCTACATGCTTTGTCTTACAAGCAACCATTAAAGGTGTTTCACCATGGTCATTGCTTTCATTAATGTAGGCCCCACCTTCTAACAACAATCTTGTAAGGCGAAGTCTTCTGTGATAAACAGCTTTAATCAAAGAGTTGCCATCTGATGAAAACTCTGTGGCTTCTTCCATCCCTTTTTTTTAGGTGAAGATTAGAGCAGTTGAAACGTGACCTAATTTTGAGAGAAGTTAAACAGGAAAAAGAATACAATATTAATATAACACCTAAATATTTAAAATTTTATTTGGCAAGGAAAAAAATTAAAATAGGAGTCTTCTCTTAAACAGTTGAACCTATTTTTTTTTAAATAAGAAGTAATTACATGTCTCCTACATAGATACCTAGTTTTAGGTGAACAGCAATGTCCTAGACAATTTGAACATGAGGATCTTATGAGTAGAACTCAAGGTCTGCCCTTTAAGCCTGAGATAAAAGTAGCATCCCAGAGGACAAGGTCAATTAGCACAACCCCATTCCCCTTAGACCTGTGATCATACGGAAGATGGAATAAAGGCGTAGACAGGTGACATCTGATAAACCCCTAATTATTGGGACCGGTTGTTTCTCCCCAGCTGTTCTTTTTCAATAGTCCTTTTTTACATGCATTGCAGTCTTGCGGCTGCCATCTTGACTCTTCTGAGCCACCCTCCCTGCAGGCACCCCTGGCATGTTCTGAACATTGCAACTGTGCCTACCAACCCGAAAAGGTTAGAGACCCTGGCTCTAATCTCAGATTGCCTTCTACCTTTGCAATAAAGTCTGAAGTAAAAGCAGGTTTTTAAATGTATATTTACCCTCACAAACATGTGGATAGAAAGTGGTAGAACTGAAAACATCTTAGAATAGAGAAATCACTCTCTAAAAACAGCAACAGAAGAATGCTTAACTACTTCTCTGCTAAAAGAATTAATCCTTCTAAAATTCATTTTCTTTAAAAGAAGCCACTGGAGCAAGTACAAAGTGCAGAAAATAAAATAAGGAATCTGAAATATCAGACAACTGCCACTCCCACACAGCATCCATCTTTAATATTTGGGATTGTAAGAACCATGGTACTGTTCCCAACGAAAGCAACTCTCACTGAAACCAAGGTAGGTTCAAAGGAAAGTTCATTTATTGGAAAGTAGTGAACAGCTCTAGAAGCATTGCTGGAACTGAGTCCTGCGTGTGCCAAAACTTAGTTTTACCTCACTCCCATTTCACCCCCCCTTCTGTCTTAATTCTCTTAAGGTTCTTAGGCAACTGTAGTTGAACTGTAACAGGGTTAATGACTCTATTGCAAAAGCTCCCACAAACCTGAGTCCTAATTTCCTCAATGGTTGTAGTGTTCTGAGGTACTTAGTTGATAAATACACTTTGTCTCCCACTTTCCATTCCTTTTCAGGGGAGCGCTTGCGATCTGTGTGTTTTTTGGTAATTCTCCCTGGCATCTTGCAATGCCATTTTAATTATTGGCCAAGTATCAGTCATTTTTTTGATCCATTCGTCTACTGGGGCCACTTGAGTGGATTCCTGGGGAAGTTCTGGGCTTGAGCAGGTATCTTCGGTGTCACCCTGTTTGGGAAACTCCACATTCGCCACTGCTAGTACCGACCTTGGTGTGTCACAAATTCCCTTTGGGACTCTGTAATCACCATCCTGAAATTTCAGGCTCCTCACTTTCCAATCCATCTTGGGATTCCTTTGCTTTAACCAGGATAGGCCCAGTACTAGAGCATGGCCAGCAATTGGAGCTACTAGGAACCTTAAGGTTTCTCGGTGAGTCCCAATTCTCATCTCGATTGTTTCAGTATAGAATTCCACTGGGCCCCCTCCCACCTGCGACCTGTCCAACTGCATAAAAACGATAGGGTTTTCTAGCTTTTGCATGCTTAGTCCAAGTCCATTCACAATAACCGGGTTGATTAAGCAACGTGTGCACCCAGAGTCTATTAACACAGTCAAATCCACTCTGCCGTTGGTCTTTAATGCCCTCAGTCTCACCCCAACCATCATGGGATTGCAAGCCCCAGTCACCATTAAGTCTACATGCCCTGAATTGTCTGCCCGCTTTTGGGCATATTTTAAAGCAGGTGGCTGGAGTTTCCCGCCGGTTGATGCTCATCCTCGGAGAAGTCACTCTCCACCATCAATGGGACTTGAGACTGCTCTTCTGCTCCTGAAGCAGCTGCTCCTCTTCTTTATAGCTTGGGAACTTTCGGTAGTTTCCATGCCTGCTTGCTTCTCGGTGTGGTTGGCGGGAGTTGGTTTTGAGGGCAATTCACAGCGCACTGCCCCACTTCTCCGCACTTGAAACAAGAGTGCTTCCCTGTCCTTGATTCTGGCTGCCTTCTTTTTGTCTCCAGCCTGACCTTATTCTTATTGGCCCTGATGAATTTGGGGGCAGGGTTCGGGTGCTTGTGCCTTTTCTTTTTATAGACGTCCAATCAGTCTCCACTGTCCCTGCAAGGCTGAACCACTCCTTCAGGGTTTTGGGGTTGCCCTGGCTAGTGAGTGCTTCAAAAGGTCAGGTTGTAACCCCTCCCCAAAACACTGGATCTTAAATGATTCAGGCCAGTCTTGGAATTTCCTGGCTAGCCGCCTGAATTCCAATGTGTTATCCAATACCGTTCGATTACCTTGTTTAATTTGCTCAATGCTCGCTTTTGCCCTTACGACAGCAAAAGGGTCCTCGAAGCACTTGTGCAGAGCACTCATGAAATTGTTAACATTTGTTAGCTCAGCCACTTCGGCCTCATGCATCTCCACCACCCATTCCGCTGCCTGGTCTTCAAGGAAATATGACACATAAGCCACTCTCTCAACATCATTTCAAAATAGGGGCCCACATCTCTCCATGCAAATTCTTCCTTGTGTCAGAAAACATGCCAGCTGACCTGGGTTCCCCCTGAACTTCATCTTCAGCCCCCACTGCCATAACAGGTTTCCTTCCTCTCAGTTGCTCCTGTTTGGGGCCATCATCTCTTCCCCTCTCCTGGGTGCCAATTCCTCACCTGCCTCCTCGCTGTCCCCAGAATTCATTTGGGAGTCCCCACGTTGATGGTCTCGGTCTCAGCTGCCCAGTACTTTCCCTAGCATCCTTTTCAATGACTTCAGTTCATTTGTCATGGAATCAAGCTTGGCTTCTACTTTATCCATACGAACCCCCAATACCGTGACTTGGGATTCCGGCTCTCTCTTCCCCTTCGAATCTTGAGCCTCCCCTACTTCGTCGCAGATTCCCACCAACCACTTCGGCTTGGGGGCCTTTTTGCAGGACGAGGCAACATCCAATTTTTGCAATGACCCAGACTCTTGGGATCAAGTCCATCGCCTGCCCAACCGCTGTTTTTTAGGTCTCATTGCCAGTTCTGCTACTAGTTTTGTCGTTTCTGATTCAGATGCTGGATCACCTACTATGCCACCAACGGCTCCAATCTCCACCTCGGTAATTTCATCTGCCATCTCTAGCTCACATAACTCCTCACGATGCAAATCTAATGGGCTTTCCTCAGTGAATTTTCATTCCAGGCAAAATCCAAAAAGTTCAGTTCCAGCAATATGTAAGAACCACGGTACCCAGTTCCCAACAAAAGCAACTCTCATTGAAACCAAGGTAGGTTTAAAGGAAAGTTCATTTATTGGAAAGCAGTGAACAGCTCTAGAAGCATTGCTGGAACTGAGTCCCGCGCGCGCCAAAACTTAGTTTTACCTCACTCCCATTTCACCCCCCCCTTCTGTCTTTGAATCTCTCTTGCGCATGTCGAAGATTCTCTCCGGTTCTCATGTTGGTACAACCTTGGACGTTCCTGAGAGCCAGATAATAGTGCATCTACGCCTAATGGTTAACCTTCTAACCTTCCCTCCTTTCCTCCTGTCACTGTAATGGCAGAAACAAAGCAGCAAACTAGCAGTGCATTGACTGAGAGGATTCTGACAGGGATATACAGATGTATTTAGATCTTGTTTTTGTCTTATAATATTGAAAAATAGTTCTATAATTCTAGACAAGAATTAACTAAAGAAACATATGTACCAAGATTCACAGAACAGTGGTAGATGACACTGACCATTCTAGAACATTGACATGCTGTACAGAATTTAGAAATTACTAGGAATTACACACTAAAGTAATATTGTACAACAATCTTGATTTCTATTAATTACTTAGAATAATTAATTCTGAAATTTCAGTCTGTATTGTAAACACTGGTTTTAATTTTTGCATATAATCAGCATTTTTGTTTAATACTTTTCCCTCCATTTTAAATTTGGAGATAATTCCAGACACAGAGAATTCCAGTTCTCCATCTTTTCCTAAGTTTGGAGCAGGATGTGCACAAAATGGAAAATGTGTTTTATTTGAAACCTGAAACAAACCATAACTCTCCAGAACCCTGCCAAATTGTTTTAGATAAGCCTCAGGTCAGTTGAAGCAAAACCTGGAATTTTGATTTGTTCTGGGTTTTGGCCAAAACAAAATCTGGAGAGATCATGCAGTGATTTTATTGGGTGAACAGGGCAAGGCTGGTGTGTGTCTTTGACTCTCTCTCTCCCTCTTCCCATAGCAACTCCCAGTGCAGCAGATCCCATCAACCTGCCCACCCCCTATCTTCCCAGCACATTACCTTTCCTCCATGCCCTGCCGTTCCTCAGCTGCCACCATCTTTGGGTCTTCCTTGTTCTTCCCTCCTTCCCAAAACCCCTTCTATTCCAAACAACTATATTTCTATCCATACCTGAACAAAGCTATCCTATCATATTCCAAGTGTGGATCAATATATCTGAAACAACCATTTTGATTCAGATACAGACCAACTGAAAGCAGCTATTCTACCTATAGAACAGTTTGTGAACAAAATGTTGTATTTTATTTATTTATCGAACTTATCCCCGCCCATCTCCCCCCAATGGGGGACTCTGGGCGGCTTACAACAGATTAAAATAATAAATAAATATATAGTTAAAATTTATAAGAAAACACATTTACACAGAGTAAAAGGAAGAAGAAAAATCCAGGAGGCCGATGGAAGCAACGCCAGGCCTCTAGGGGGCTAGCCAACCCCATATCTGATGACCTCCCTCCCCACCCCAGGACAGATGGCAGAGCCAGGTCTTCAAGTCCCTTCGAAAGGCTGGGAGCGAGGGGGCCTGTCTCACCTCCAGGGGCAAGATGTTCCAAAGGGCGGGGGCTACAGCAGAGAAGGCCCGTTTTCCCCATTCTCTATTGTTATTGGAACAACAATAATGTTCTTGTGGCCATAAGGTAATTATCCAAACATTTATCTGAATGATCTGTACAGGCCTTTTTGGACATGTTTCAATAAAGGTATTTTTTCTATTGCAATCAAACAAGCTATGCTATCAATTACAGCCATTCTATATGGTAAGTTTGTACATAAAATACAAACATATTGGTGAAATGAGAATACTACTTATCTCCCCAGTTCAATGGGCTGTAGTCCATTAAAGAGTGAATGTTTTGAAGTAACAGAAATATTAAATAATAAGTTTTCCACATATTTTTTAGCACTGATATAAGTGACTGTTATCTTTATAATATACTAACTGCCTCAATATTTTGTCACAACTTAGTCTATATTTCACTTTTAGTGTGTGAGAAGAACTGTGTTGCCGAAAATGTTGTTGCTATAGTTTTAGGTCATACAATAGAGTTAATACAAGGGTAATCTCTGGGACATGCCTCGGAGGCAGCTTGGAAGTTCATGGCCACTATGGCGGCCATGGGCCTGTCCCAGATTATTCATGACCCGACTCGCGACAGTGGTCTCACACTGGACTTGGTTTTCTTGTCAGAGCAGTGGCAAGATGATCTGAAGGGGGAGTTACATCAGCCCCCATTGTCATGGTGAGATCATGCCCTGGTGACCTTGAGATTCTCTCAAGCTACCCCCCTCCGCAGGGAGGCAGGACCTATTCAACTGGCTCGCCCCCAGCAACTGATGGACCCAATTGAAACTCCTGTTGGAACAACAGGTGGAGACCATGGACAGGAGAACCTTCACCCACCTTTGACTAGTGCTGTGATGGAATGGACTTATGAAGGCCATGCTCAGGGAGATAAGCGTGTTCTTAGTCCCCAACAGGAGCGTGGGAAATTCAAGAAGATGAGGCTGGCACCTCCCTAAAGGAATACACAGTGTTGTGGCTGGCTGGCTTGGGAACTTGGGTTCAGTCTGGTGAGATTCTGTCTTGAGGTGGAAGCTAATAAATGCAACAGAACTGTATTTGCATTGTCTCGTGGAGTTCTTTGGGTTGAACCTGACAGTGCACTAGATATGGTTGATTTGCAAGAGGAATCTTATGACTACAATCACTCATGCCCTCATCACATGTTAACACCACTGAAATATGCTTTACTTGAGGCTACCTCTGACTCTGAAGACTTCAGAGAAATGCTGGCACAGAATATGATGGCTCATCTGCCAGCAGACAAGAGTAACACTTCTCTTTCAGTCACTGCAACAGTTACTACAGGTTTATGGGAACAATTCAACATGCTGATTATCACCTGTTAAATTCTTCATGCTCAGGTCCCAATTATATATGGGAACATCTTCTCTAGATAGAATCTGCCCATCCTATATTGGGAAGCATGGTGTGCAGCCTCATACCCACATGAAGCTATGCAATGGGAAGCAGGAAACTTGCTTTCTCTGTGACTACCCCAAAATTGTGGAAAAGTCCACCCCCCCATAAGGATAAGCCCCTGTCAGTTACCATCTAGGAGGGAAGTTCAAACCACCCTCCTGAGCTTTTGGGTAAAAACTGATGGGGTTGCTGCTGCTGTGAATTACTAACTAGATTTACTTATTCACTTTTATTATTTCAATCATGATCTTGTGGTGTTATAATTTTATATGTAACAATTATACATAATTATATAATTTTATATATAACAATTATACATAATTATATAATTTTATATATAACAATTATACATAATTATATAATTTTATATAATTTTATGCTTGTCTTATTTATACAAGCTGCCAGATTCTTATGAATAGGGTAAATATATGCATTCTGTAAAATAAGTAATTAGTCTGATTCTAATTATCTTCATCAAGTGCCTTCGCAAAAGCTGGTTTACTAATTCTTCTATGGAAACAATCTTTGGCAGCAATTACTTGTGTAGTACTGGAAAACCACATATGAGGAGCATCCATGGAATTTCAACCCTAAATGAAGCAGTGAATGGGATACATCTTGGGTATTATTTGGATATAGCAATACTGGGATCAGGTTGACATGATGCTTTCTATACTCTGTTAACATTTACAAGACTTCTTGAAGGCTTCTCAGAAGCAATCACAACTACTGATACTAGAAATGATTTCTTGATTTTTCTTATCAAATTTATACTTCCACCTTTCTGCTTATATTAACACTGAAGGCATATTCACACAACAAAACAAAATATATGACAATAAAGTCAGTAGGTTTAAAATTAAATTCAATATAAATTAACTGAATTCATAATTAAAAGACTGGTGAAAGAAACACAGTTTTGCCATTATCTTATATACCAGGAGAATGGGAGCCAAACCCACCTCTATGGGAAGAAGACTGGATAGTTAGGGACCCATACAGAAATTCCTCTTCTATCTACTATACTGGCTTTCTTCAGTGAGGGCATTTTCCAACGTGCCTATCATTCTGATCAAAATAAGTAGGTAGATATATAGGTTGATTTTGAAGAATGTATGAAGAATTCAATTGTGTCAGAAAAGGGAGATGATTGGGAGGACCACTGATAGGATGTGCTGGAAAAGGCAACTATAAAAAGTGGTATAGCAAGAAATGACTGTGAATTCAAAGTAAGAGTTAAATTTAATTGCAGTCAAAATTCAGCAATATAATATAAAAGTGGAAATCTTTACTGTAGTCAATTGCACAATTTCATCACTAAGCAACAACTCCATTCCAATGCACCTCTAAGACTTTTGCATTTTGTAGAAAATGGAACTGCAAATTATATTAAACTAATTCTAGAATGATAGACAGATCTTCATGGACTAATCAAGAAAACAAATTTGCCCACTTTCATTTCATACATACAATGAGCCTGCTTAAGAAAACTTCAAGCAAAATAGATATTATAAATATCTCAAAAGGTTAGAAAATAAACATTGCAACAGCTAGAAAAAAATATTTTATTGCCAGCCAATATTTCCTTTGAATGCTTTACTGTTAAATGAGTATATATCTTGGGCAACACATTCAAATGCATATTTCTACCCCCGACAGGCACTGTTGATTTTGTACAAAGAGGTGGATAATGGGGAGACATTAAATTTGAAGTCATGTTTCAAAGCATCTGTGGTGTTCTACTAATATCTGTGACATACAACAAATTAATTTCACCTCTGCTGGAGTTTTCAAGTTTTTGAAGAATAAAAAATGCAGAGAATATCTGCACACGATCCCTTAGAATTAGTGATGACTGAATATAACATAGCTATTCCGCTGCAGAATTTATTTTTCAAAAAGAAATCAGAGAATTGGAAGGAGCCATTTAGGCTAATGAATCCAATTTTATTAGTGATGTAATCCTAATTAAAGCTCCCTCAACAGATGGCTGTGCTTGAACACATCCAGGGAAAAGTTGTTCCAACCTCCCTTGGAAATTGATTCCACTGCTGATTTTCTAATATCCACTCAATCTCCTTTCTGTAACTTAAGAACATTATTCTGTGATCTGCACTCTGGAACAAAAGTTTTCATTTTCTGTGTGACACCCCTTCATGTACTCTAAAAGAAATATTATATCCTTCATCCTTCCTCAGGACTCAACATACCAGGTTCCCTTAATTTCTCCTTGTAAAAACAGTTCCAGGATTATCCTCATTACCCTCCTCTGCTATTCCAGTTTCTCTGCATCTTTCCCAAAACCTTTTATAGAGGTTTCTTGTTCTGACTGGATTATGTGTCATCAAATTGGTGTCAACTCTTAGTGACCGTAGGGCATAATTAATTCCAAGAAAAATTGATTTAGGTCAACCCTTTAGACAAAGGAATATAGTAGCTTGCAAATACTGCAACCCAATAGATAGTTCATATATACCATATTCACACACTCTATAGTTTACTTAAACAAGGTTTGTTACATTCATTCATTGTGAATGGATAAATGTAAGATTCTCTAATTCTAGGTTTGCAGAACATACTGAATCAAAAATATTTTAGCCTAGAATATTGTGTGAAAGCAGCCAAACAGAAAGAGATCACTAACCTAGTTAAAAACAACACAAAAGTCACTACAAAATGACTTATACCACTGCTTCTTTATGGTACAACAATATATAAATTAATAAGGAAACTTTCAGCCATTTAATCAGCATACACCTGCATGGTACAAAACCAATTTCAAATATAAGTGATAGTGACTTGTGTGGACTAGGCCATCACATTAATGCATAATATGGTTTGTAAAACATGGCTTACAGTTTAACATTACGCAAATGTGGCCAGCAAAGATTATTGTGGCACCTTAAATATTAATTTTTATAGCACTGGAATCCATGAAAACCAATCTAGTTCAACATACATATAGGTTATTATCATGTGACAAGAACATATAAACATTAATGAGTGGAGAGGTGGATAAAGAAAAGTTGTAGGCCTGTACTTTTTAAAGTCACAGGAATATCAGAGTAGCCCTGCCGGAACAGACCTATCTAGTTCAGCTTTCTGTGTCACACAGAGGTGAACCGGATGCACTGGGAAGCTCACAAGCCAAGATTGAGGGCTGGCAATCTCCTTTCACTGTCAATACACAGCAATCAGCACTTAAGGAATGCTTCCTATGACTCAAGAGGCAGCACACAGACTTCAATACTAGTAGTCATAGAAGCTGATCTTCCATGAACCTGTTTCAAAAACTTTTAAATTGACTGCCCCAAATCATCCAAATTTACTATTTGTATATCACAATTTACAGAAGCAAAAATAAGTCAGGAAGTTTCAAGTAATTCCACTTCTGTTTTGGTTCTGTTTTCTATTACTGACTGTCATACAGTGTAATATGTAAATCTCACTGAAATAAAATGTAATTGATCCTTATGATGTGCTTATTCCCCATAAAGCTTCAGTCTTGTATTCAGAAATTAACTGATCCCAAATCAATAGACAGCGAGTAAGGTTCAGGCTATAAAAACAGACCATCACTAATAACTCCTAGGAAACAACCTCTATCAAACATATGCTTGGCCATCTTTAATAGACGTTATTTCTGTGTCAACAGGCATAATACTGCAACCTTTTAAAGATTAACTATTAATCTTTATTGTTCGAACCCAGGTATGTAAGCTGCCTAGAGTTACTTCGGTGATTGAGACAATAGAGAGATAAATAAATAAACATTTATCACAACCATGCTGTGAAACCTACATAGATCTTTTAAAGAGATCCTAACATGGTTTTGGAATTTTCTTATATAGGAATCTTGTAATAACCTTTGTAGAAAATTAATCCCTCTCTCATCCCCATCTGCCCTAGTTTATGGCAATCCAACAGAATTCAGCTGGGCTAGGCAGAGTACTGTATCACCAAATTTATTCCACCTTTGCACCCTAAGAAGGATTCTGTTGCTTTTAATCAAGTATAACTATAATGCAGCTACTACTACAGTTTGTATAAATTTCTAATACACTGCAGTGTATTAGAAAACGACAAAACTAAAAGCAGACAAAACACTCCTTTTCAAAAATCCTGTTCTAATATAGAGTTAAACGCTGCCTTCTCAAACCTGGAGACCACAACTCCCATAAAACCCAGCCAGCGGGACTCTGCTGATACAGACCAATAAAGTAAAGGACCCAAGGCTGGGAAAAGCTGTGTATTTCAGTAGTCTGATTCCTATTCTGTTAATTCCAGTACCAGCCTACTCGGTTCGAACCACCTGGCTCCAAGTGAGCCCCAGGTTAAAATCACTGGCTACGGATCCATCTGCAAGTGATACCGCGCGCGGCTCCGCTTAGTATTTCTTCGCCCACCTCACTACGCTCGCAAAAAACCCGCCGGCAGCCTGGAACAACCGTCCCGCGGCGACGGGCGTCTTAGGTACGAGCAGACGCCTTAGGGCGGCTCCAAAGTATACGGCGAAGTGAGCCGACCGGGCACTCGAAGCGCGGCAACCCAGATCCGTCACCCACGCGAGTCCGTCGCATTAGCAGAAATGCGAAGGAGCCGCTCCTAAATTGCTCCGCCCTCTCTCCCCCGACGTCAGAGTTCGCCTGCCAGCCCGCTTGAAGTATTTTCCACTCTTACCTGCTGGAAGAACCGGCCGTCTAGGGGCTTGGGTCGGAAAGCTGCCTTTTCCACCCCAGGCTCTTTACGGTTCTCCTCCACGGGCGCTAGTGATTGCTTGTGAAAAACGGACGGGGGGGAGCAAGGAAGGAACCCGATTGGCTACGGCCCTCCCGACGGCCACACCGTCCGGGGCAACTTTCGCCTCCTCCTCGGCCGGCCGCTTCTACGCAGAGTGACCGCTCCGAGAAGGTGCCAGTAGACGCCGACCAGCGGCCGACTGCCGTTTGCGCGCGGAACAAGTCGACTGCCGGGAGAGGACGCTTCCCGCCAGAAGCCGGGAAAGCAACGGGGAGGGGGCGGGAGCGCGCGCAGCCTCCCCCAACCCCGATCATTAGGCAAAGGGGTAATGCAGAGCTGAAAGGGGAGCAGATCTTTAATAATGGCTGGATTCGCACGAGAACCGTGCGAGCACACGCTTTCCTTTAATTATGGTTGTTGAAAAAGCCACGTTTAGTTTATAAACTCCAGTGGATGCGAATCATACAACATGCTCAGCCCGAACCATACAATTATGGTTTAACCAAATTTGTGAACCAGTCTGGTTTATTATTGTTACTGTTGTTGCTACTACTAACAGCTCCCGGAACAGGAAGGTGCAGTTGTGGAAATTTTTGCTTCAAATGTAAATGGAAGGAATAGAGCTCACTTGGGCGTGTTCACATGATAGATAATCATTGAACTGGCCATCATACTCTAGCATGTTGTGTGGATCCTAGTCCGCAGGATTAGTTTATGGTTCAGTGTGTCATGTAAACCCTCAGAATGGGTTCCCTGGGTTAGCCATCTTTCAGTTATCCATAAATAAGCCTATTGTATGAATCCAATGATATAGTTTATATATTGCATAGAAG
Source organism: Liasis olivaceus (assembly GCA_030867105.1). NCBI lineage: Eukaryota > Metazoa > Chordata > Lepidosauria > Squamata > Pythonidae > Liasis > Liasis olivaceus. The sequence goes on along the minus strand of CM061348.1, from coordinate 227,591,703 downwards.
AAGTCCCGTATTTAATCCCTGATATCTCCAAACCATATTTTTACCCTAATCCATATGTAGTTTGCTTTTCCCTCAGCATGGCTCATTCAATAAACCTTGGTTAAAAACATCTTGTAATATGTCAACCAGGTTAGATAAGTTATGCTGCATTAGATGGACCAATTATCTAACTGTGAATGGATTATACAAAAGCAAAAATGTGGTTTGCCTACATAGGAGTTAATAAATTGTGTGAAGCCAGCCAGTGGTTTGTAAACCATATTTAGTGTCTTGTGTGTGACTCCAACCATTGAGGTTTATCAATTAAAAGATGGTTAAGAAAACTAGTGTGTTGTGTGAATATAGCTTGTATAAGACATTTTCCATGTTCGAAAGAGGTATTTGCAGCTCTTTCTCAAGCAGCAAAATATCTTGGGAAGGTTCTGGACTCAAACCAGATAAGCTTCTGCATGAATTTTGATTTACAGTTGAGTGAACTTTATGGTATTTATTCTAAAGCAAATAATAAGAATACTATCCTGGGTTAGACCAAGGTCCAGCATTTTGTTTCTCACAGTGGCCAGTTAAATGTCTGGGGTGCTCACAATCTCTCTCACACCATTGTTCCCTCGAAATTGGTATTTGAAGGTTTCTTGCTCCGTGCTCAGAGATAACCTGAGCTTCAACGTCAAAAGTACTTGATAGAGCTGCCATCCTTGAATTTATCCAGTCTTTTTTTAAAGCTACCAGGCCATCACTGTGTCTTGGTGAAATGAATTCCACAGGTTAATTATGTACTGTGTGAAAAAGTGCTTTTATCTGTTTTAAATCTTCTTCCAATCAACTTTATTGGATGGCCCCAGTCCTAGTGTTTTGAGAGAGGGAGACAAACTTCTTCTTGGCACTTTCTTTGTGCTGTTTATGATTTAATACAATTATTTATGTATTTATTTTATTAGATTTAGGTGCTGCCTGATTCCAAATGACTCTTGGAGGCTCACAATATCAAACAACAACATAAAAACACAATGCAGTAGAACAAATCAGATAGCATCCAGCCAATCCATATGTTGAATATACAGAAATCATCTAACAAGGGCCCCCCAATCACCCTATTCCAAGGCTGGGAAAATAGCCAAGTTTTCAAGGCTCTTTGAAACAGCATCAGGTGGGAGCCACATGGATCTCTGGAGGATCTTGTTCCAGAGGGCAGGCACCATGACAGACAAGGCATGCTTCCTGGGTCCCAATAGATGGCATGGTTTAATGGAGGGGACCTGGAGTACACTAACTCTGCCAGCTCTTACCAGCTGGGCAGAAACCATGGAAGGAACTTGTCATCATGCTGTCTCTCAGTTGCCCTTTTCCAAGGTAAAAAATTCCAAACATTCTATCCTTTTCTTCTGGGGAAGGTGGTGAACCTCCTAATCAATCTGGATCCTCCTTCTGCACTTTTCCCCACTCTGTTACGGTGAAATAATGAATCTGGTGGAGGGAAGGAGTGTCTGTTATTCCTGATTGTTAAATTAGAGACTACATCATTGTGATCATGTAAGTCATATGTATGAGGATATCATTACATAAACGACACATATTACATAATCTATGTTATTTTATATTGTCACATTTGTGTGATGTCAGTCATTTGTATAATGATATAAATGGAATGGGGATGCGGTGGTGCAGCAGCTTAATGACGCTGAAAGTTGCCGGCCAGAAAGGGTTGGTGCGAGCCCAGTTCTGCGCAGCAGAGTGGGCTCCTGCTTCCTCCCCAGCTCCTGCCAACCCAGCAGCTCGAAAACTTACGTGAGTAGATAAATGGGTACTCTCACCCCGGTGGGAGGAAAAATGCTGGTGGCGCTTGCACGGGAGACAGGAGCAGTTACCGGTAACACGGAAGCCGCGCACGCCCGAAAAGGCGCGAAGCAACGGAAACCCCGCCTCCTGCGCTCGCCAGCAGGGCTCTGCTCTAGGAAGGAGGCTCTGGCAAACCACTTCCGAAACAACTTGCCTTGAAAACTGCAGGGACTCGTCCAAGCAGTCGCCACAGAATCGGTAACGATTGAGTGCAGATTAAATAAATAAATAAAATAAATGGAATAAACTGAGGCAAGTGTCACTTGCATTGTACCATCATTTGTGTAATAATGTCATTATACAAACTGTGTAAATTGATGCAAATGATGTCATTTGAATCATGACACAAGTAATGTAAAGCCCCACTGAAATTTATTTATTTATTAAATTTATATGCCACCCATCTCCCCCAGAGATGGTCCATTGTACACAGATTTTGTCCATTGTACACACAGTCTGCTGTAGTGAGGTTTCACCATATATCCTTGTATCAAGTGTGGCAACCAGAAGTCCACACAGTGTTCAGGGTGTGGACATACAATAGATCTGTATGAAGGCATTACAGTGTATGTGAAGTTGAGGTTTCTTGCCCAAGTGTGTAATTTACACTTAAATTGAGTTGCATTTGCCATTTGGCTGACCATTCCAAATGTTTAGGCATATCCTTCTAAACATCTTTCTTGTCACTTTCAGTTTTTACTACCCTGAATAGTTTACCATCTTCTGCAAATTTGAACAGCTTACCTCTTACCTCTAAGTCAAGATTATTTATGTAAGGGCTGAAGCTAATGAAATGGAAATCAAAACCTCAGGCCAGTAAGAATCTTTATATCAATCTGGAAGCTTTTTATTTATCAACTTTCTAGGGTAGCCTGAATCCATAATGACTCTCGGTGGCATATAATATTATTGAATGTGAGGTTGACTTTCCAGACAGCTGAGAGTTACTGTGCTTGCTAAAAGTCTGACAGCTTATGAACATGTTAAAAAGCATTGAGGGATTTTATGGTTTAATTTCCTCTATTGAAAAATTTCCTTTGCTGCTTTTTCTTTTTTTTACCAGCTAGCAAGTCCATAAAAGAATAGACTCTCTTTTCCCATAGCTCTGTGTTTCTTCCATGAGAAACTTTCTGTACTTCAGTTTTCAAAAAACCTTTGGCAGTGTCAATAGAGTCATTTCCATGCACATGCTGATGACACTAAAAAAATTCAGTTAAATCCTACTTAAATGGGACACCAGTCCTTAATCAACGTGTACTAGATTGGAGTGGAAACAGTTGAATCTGTGGATTTTAATTTCCTTCAGTTTTTCATTTTGCAAGTATATTTGTTAAACTTGCAATTTTATAAAGTGTACACTAACATTTTCAGGATTTGGGTGTATATTGTTTGTTTTTTAACAATGTACAGAACTGAAGCCCTAGGTTTGCCATTGCCTTTCTCCTCAAAGAGATTTTGATCCATTAAAACAGTGTTTCTTAACCTTGACAACCTTAACAAAATTCTGGGAGTTGAAGTCTACACATCTTCAAGTTCCCAAGGTTGAAAAACACTGTGTTAAAAGTTGTACACTGGGTGGAAGTTGAACAGATTCAGATTTCCACTTCAGGATTGTGCTATAGTGACAGTAATACTGTATTTGTTAAAAATAAACTTGCCTCTTTGTTGTTATTTATTTGTTCAGTTGATTTCAACTCCTTGTGTCTGGTTAACATCATTTTACCAGGGTTATCTGTCAGTAATGCTTCTTTGAGTTTTTATAAACCTGTGTCATTAGTGATAATATCTAGTCACTTTGTCATCTGCTGGCCTGTTTTGGGATTGCCTTCCATTTTTTTTCAAGCTTCAGAATCTTTTCCAATGACTCTTACCTTCATATTATGCAAATAACATATTTAAGCTTTAGCTTCCAATGAGCAGTCTGGTTTTTATTTCATCTGCTACCAAATGATTTGTTTTTCTTGAGGTCCTAGGTATTTTCAACAATCTTCTCCAACACCATAACTAAGAGGCATCAATCTTTCTTTGTTCAGCCTTTCTAATGATCCAACTTTCACAGCCATATGTTACAAACTGGGAAAATCATCACTTCAATAATACATAGCTATGTTATCAGTGTGATATCTCTCTTTTTAAATATTTTGTTAGATTTGTCATAGCTTTTGTCCAAAGTATCAGATGTCTCCTTATTTCAGGTCTATGGTCACCATCACTATGAATTGTTAAGTCTAGGGAAAAATAAAACCTGTTACTTCTTTAACTTCTTGTCCAGCTATTTGTATTGAATTGGTTTTGCCTGTGGACTTAAATCTTAGCTTTTTAAAAAAATATGTTGATTAGCAGACCAGCTTTTGTCCCACTTCTTTCATCTTCAGAAAGAGATTCTGTTAACTTTTCTTCCTTCCAACCATCAAGTGGTATTACTAGCATACCTGAAGTTGGTGTTTCTTCCAGCAATTTTTATTTACATTTCTATGTCTTTTAGTCCAACATTTCTTATGATAAATTCCACATATAAATGACATAAATTAGATTACAGTATACTACCTTGACACACTTCTTCTCCAGTACTGAACCATTTATTTACTCCATTTAGATACTAACCTTATTGAGTAGATGCACTGGCTGAGTTAACTCACTGAATTAAATTTACTGTTCTTTTTTCATAAAAGTCTGTTTTTTTTTCATAAAAGTAAATGGTGAAGTTCATAGCAGATTCTGCAATATTATGGCTCCATAATGGGGTTTGCACAATATCCTTAACTCAGGTAGCCACTAACTCAGTCATAAATCTTTACTAGTGGTTCTTGCAGCAGATAATCACCCAAGTGAATCAAGAGCATCTGGGGGAATACAGATTCCATATATCCTCTGCAATCCTGCCTGGTAATCAGAATATAGCAAAGTTTCATCAGTAGCATCTTGTAAGGGAGAGGTTTGATTTTCAGTCTTTTTATGCCCTCAGTGCTTTTTCTTGGGGGACTGGCTGATATTTTCACAGTTGTGTTGGCTTTTCTCATGACGTGACTCACTGGGGGATACTTAACCCCAAATAACCCAGAACTATTACAAGGTAAAGCTAACTTTCCCTTTCCCTGTTGCTAATTGGATTGCAGCAAATGTGCAAAACCCACTCTTGATCCAGTTAAGTGTAGGTATACCATAATAGGGCCACCAAATCTGGGCTGCACTAGTTGATGATTACTAGATGGCAGCAAAAAGTTAAAGAGTTTTCTCTATCTCTTTGCTCTTACCTGGGGTCATTTGGATTTTTGCTGTCCAGATCTGATAACACTGTGATTCTTTTATACTATTACTGTATAAGGCTTATTAAAAAGCGTTATACTCAAAGCTCTTCTTTTATACTGACTTATGTGATGTGAAAGCTCTACAAATTAATGAATTGTAATTTGTTATATTCCTAATTGTATTCTCTGTCAGGTCCTAAAATTGGATAAATAAGTTGCACATATGAGTACTTTATCTCTTGGTTGTGCTTAATTATTTAGCAAAAGTAATGAACTATTAATTCATACTTAAGCCTACAATAGTTTTAAACATTAATTGAATAAAGTTTTAAATATTATCAATCTAGAAACAGACTGAACTGTGTTTGGCAGAATGTACTTCTTGACTTGGCCAATGCAGTAATCTTGAAAGTATAAGGAAAACCTTTTTAAGCAGACCATAATCCTATTGATTATGTTCACATAATATGGTAAGCCAAAAATAAACCGCACTGTAAATCCGGTCATTTGGTCTAGCATTTAATTCCCATCATAACTTATCAAATTCCCCTAGAAAGTCCACAAGCCAGGCATGAGTAAAACAGCTGTCTCCCAGCTGATGAACAGAGGTAAAGTACTGCCTCTGATACCTAATAAGACTACATCACTGCTAATTTTTTGTACCTCTTGATTAATCCTCTTTCAAAGTGCTCTAGATTGGTGGTCTCTATTCCCTCTTGACTTATAGAAAAACCCTAACTGGCCAGTAAATAAAACCATAATCTCTGGGGGCAGAGATGTTCTCTCTTTGTTTCGCTTGTTTTGTGGACACACGCACTGTCTCCTTGATAACAGCTAATTTCAGATCTTCAGTAGAAGGTCTGAAATATAGAAAATTTGCTGTTATTCTTCCAACATTCTGGGTCTCACCTAAAGGTACAGAGAAATGTGCTTCATACCAACTTTCAGTATAATTCATTTTTAAACATGCAAGAAAATATATTTGATCCTATGTGTGTTTCTTCAGAAAAAAAATACATTTCCTTCCCAGAGAAATACAAAGGACTGAATAATTTACATCACAGCAGAACCTAGACTGTTTAGTGTGTTGCCTTATTTGTATAGGATGTCATCTGATCTCTATTTTACCTTTCTCCAACTTTGGTGCCTTCTTTATACTTCACCTCCCAGAATTCTCAGCAATGGTGGGAAATTGGGGGAGCTGAAATTCATATTCTGAAGGACACCTTGAAAAAGGTACTGAATGTTGTTGCTACATAAAGAGCATTCCCTACGTTCTTTATTATCAAACCTGAAGAAGACACATTTCCTCTGGGGAGGGGCAGTTTAAGAGGGTGCCTGGACTGGATGAGCACCAGAAAATCCTGGGGATATAGGACAGATTGATTGAATGAATTATGTGCCTTCAAGTCAGTGTGGATTCTAGCGATCATATGTAGAATTTCTTCCTGATGATCTGTCCCCAGCATGGACCCATCACCATAACTGAGTCCATCCGCCTTGTTGCTGGCCATCCTCTTCTCTTTCCTTCCAAATTTCCCAGCATTAGAGCCTTCTCCAGAGAGCTAGGTCTTCGCAACATGTGTCTGAAGTATAATAGTATGAAATAGGATAGACTGAGAAGCTGGAAAAATCACCCAGAAGATACTGGCGAACCACTTCCATATTGTTGCCATAAAAAATATTAAGGACAGTCCCTTTAGTTACTATGACCCAAGATAGATTTAAGGAAGCCTTTCCTTTTTAAACTGTAGCATGTGAAACTAATGGTTAATTCAGCTCTAACAGCTGAATCATTGTTATAAATAAAATTGTCTGAAAGCAAATCATACCATGTTACCATGACTCTAAACTAGCTAGCTGAATAAGATATATATATATATATATATATATATATATATATATATGAATAAAAAACAATAATCCAGAGAGGTCCATACTATGAAAACATCCAAGGACGCTTATGCCATCTCATCCTCTTTTTTGCCATCCTTGCTTCTTCATGTACCACCCACGTTGTTAATATTGTTTCTGTATTGAATAGCCTGGGAAATGAATGTGCAACACACCCACTCTTTCTGAAACGCTGCTGCTCTTCTCTGACCTGTTACAGCCTGGCTTATGTAAGGCACGTGGGTGGTGTACACTTCTGAACGGTTTTAACAGAGTTGCTAGTAGGGACAGCATCACCGCTGTAGCTGAATCTGTATCACTAATTAAATACTATAATAGGAGAAATTTAAAGGATCTGATGTGGAAAGGCTTTTAAAAAAAACAAACATTTTCCAGACCTGTATTTTCATGTAACTGTTCAGACAATTTACAGATATAATGTATTTCACAATTGTGAAACTCTTCTGCAAATGCCCAGTTTTAAAACAGAGCTATGCAAGTTTACAGTTGCTTGTTCACTCAGGTTTGAAAACAGCCTTCCTTCTTGGGAGAAATCTGATTTGTTGGTGACCAAGAATTTGCAGTTATATTTGCTTGTTGATATCATTGTAAAATTATAGTAATACCTGCTTTTCAGCAATCCAGCCAGACTTAATTCTCCTTAAATAATGGAATTCATTCAACGTGATAGAATATCTACCACTGGGAGTGGCACAATACCACATATGGAGTTTCCCATTACATGTTCTTTGTGTTACTAAATGGAACAAACCAATCTTTTGGCCCCATTAGGCCACCTAAAATTCATTTAGAAAACCTTTACAGAATAAAATTCCAAGCATTTTTTAAAAAGAATGTTAACAGAATGTTAATGCCTACTGTAAATACTTCATTACAGACCAATAACATTATTTGCATTGATTATTTTTCAATATTTAAAAAAAACATTCTGTGCTTAGAGTAACATTTCTATTTCTAGTATTTGTATTTCTTAAACATAGTGATGGATTCTAATTTGACAAATATTAGGGCTATGAAATTGTTTGGATTCAGTTCCAGAAAGGTGCTTCACAGGATGCACAGGTAGAAATACAGTACCTTCCTGAAACTCTGTAAAGCAATTGGTTACTTTCAGGAGTTGCAGACAAGTGCTCTGTTCATATCCTTGAGTGCTGCAAAGTACTTTTTGGAACTAACTCTGAAGTACTGTATAGGCTAGCAAGTATCAGTATGCTGATTTAAAGTTTTAAAAATCTAAGGAAAAAGTTGGAATGGAATTTGTTTTTTAATTAGCACCCTGTCTTAGACAAATATACTTTTAAAGTGTTCACCCTATGAGGCCATCCCTATCCCATAATTTTATGCTGTATATATTGGGACCACAATTATTTTGATGGCCATGGATCACCCTTTTTTTGAGGGCCTCAATGAGTGGGGCTGTGATATAGTGACATCACTTCAGTGCTGGTATTTTAATTTTGGGGAAGCTAGAATTTTTTAGATTGTTTTATCCTTTTTAAGATATTCTATCATATTATGCACACAATTTGGTTTGTTCTCTGTAATAAATTGATACAAAATCATGGCTTTTTGCTACCAAATTTCAGTGGAGTAATTTTAGATGTTTCTGGGGTTCCAAAAAGAGGTTTGGAGGAATACTGGTTGCCAGCTCCTGATGTATATTGTGGTACTTGCACTAAAATGTTGTGAACAGTAATATACTTCATTTTGCAACATTGGACAGATCTATTTAATAAAAGCTATCCCATGTTCCAAAACACCAGACATGTATGATTGTTTTTCATCTTTAATTGGAAATATGTCAATACTTTAAAGATTACCATCTGCATTGAAAAGCTTGAATTTAAAATCCATGTAAGAGCATATGTTCAATATTTAATTCCAAAGCTGTATTTATAGCCCTATTAAATAAATAAATAAATAATCCCTCCATACAGAACATTAAACAAGAAACAATGATTTCTTCTAAAGGTATATGAAATGGTGAACTGAATAATGAAACTGCAAATGTATTTCTCCCTCTGCTTTCAGCATTTAAAAATAAAATTGGGATTGTTTAAAATATTTCTTTAAGTTCTCAGTTTTTCAGGTAATGGGACACTCTGAGCAGCCTTTACCAAGAAAACTTATTCATATTAATTCAAGACTGAAAGTATGTCAGTAGAATGGCTGCAATATCTATTGCACTCTTATTCAAGAATAGAGGGATAAAGCATTTGAGCAGAAATCTCCAATCCTTCTGATATTGCTTGATCTTTCATTGGACTTCAGATCCTGATATTCTTCTAGGCTGCCTCTCAGGGTTCTGCAGTTGTCCCCTTCTTCCTAAAGGGGTGCTTACAGTTGCTGGTGGTAGGAATGGACAGATGGCACCTAGAGCCCTCAAATGTCAGGTGCCAAATGTCGGGTGCCAACACTCTCTGCATGCCTGTTCAAAATTTATGTGAAGCTGCTGGGTGACATTATCAGTATTGCTGATGATATGCAACTTACATCTTGACCCTGGAAGGAATGAGTCCAAGTGCTTGGAGGCTGTTAGGGTCTGGATGAGAGAAACAAATTGAGTTCAATCTCAGCAAGATGGAGTGGCTTTGAATTCATAAGCCATCCAACTCTGGAGTGATACTAACTTCAGTTGCTTTCCATCTTACAGAACTGGTTTATAACTTAGGGGTCCTCCAGGACTCACATCTCCTGCTTGATGAGCAGGTGGTAGCCAAGAGAGACTTTGCACAGCACTACATTGTGTGGCAGGTATGACCTCTCCTGGAATGGGAGGCTTTACTTGCAGTCACTCATGTTTTAGTCACCTCTCATTTGGATTACTGCATTGTGCTCTATATTAGACTGTCCTTGAAGAACATTTGAAAGCTACAGATGATCTTGAATGCAGTAGCTCAAGTACCTATGGATGTGCCTTGATATGCCCATGTAACGCTTCTCCTTTTAAAGCACTGTGGTTGCCACTTGCTTCTGGGTACAATTCAAGGTGCTGATTGTCACTTATTGTTACTTATAAAGCCCTTCATAGTTCAGTCCCTGGATGTATGTTCGACCAACTTCTCCTAATAACATCTGCCTACCTCAGTGTTGGGGACGCGGTGGCACAGCGGCTTAATGACGCTGAAAGTTGCCGGCCAGAAATGGCTGACGCTTCGGCGGTTCGAGTCCAGCCTTTCGCGTTAACAGGGTGAGCTCCTGTTTCCTCCCCAGCTCCTGTCAACCCAACAGGTCGAAAACTCACGTGAGTAGATAAATGGGGACTCTCACTCCGGTGGGAGGAAAAATGCTGGCAGCGCCTTGCACAGAGAGACGGTACCAGTTGCCGGTAAGCACGAAACCGCGCTCGCCCGAAAAGGGCGTGAAGCAACAGAAATTCCGCCTCCTGCGCTTGCCAGCTGGGCTCTGCTCTAGAAAGGAGGCTCTGGCAAAACACTTCTGAAAACAATTGCCTTGAAAACTGCAAGGACTCGTCCAAGCATGAAAAATACAAGGACTCGTCCAGGCAGTCACTGCAGGGTCAGTAATGACTGAGCGCAGACCAAAAAAAAACAAAAAACCTCAGTGTTGTCCAAACTTGGCCACTTTAAGATGAGTGGACTTCAACTCCCAGAATTCCCCAGCCAGCCATGCTGGCTGGGGAATTCTGGGAGTTGAAGTCCACTCATCTTAAAGTGGCCAAGTTTGGACAACACTGGCCTACTTGATACAATTAAGTAGGGTGGACTCACTCTAGATCCCTTCTCTCAGAGGCTACTATCTGGAGGCACCTTGGAAGCCTGCCTTTTCTGTTATGACCCCTTGCCTCTGGAATAGCTTGTCCTCCAGACACCAAAATGGCCTCTTTCCTCCTGACTTTTAGAAAGTCTGTTAAAACATGGCTACTCCATCATTCCACAGGGAATAGAATGTTATGACTGCTCCCTCTGGTGGGGAATGGTATTTTAATTTGTGGTACAGTATTCCCATTTTTTAACTTTACATTTTTTCCCCTGTCAATCTGGCCTTTTTATATTGCTGTGCTTAAGTATTTGTTTTTAATCTGAATTTCCATTTCAATTTAATTAAAATCAAAGATTAGCCCAAAATAATAGAATTTAAAGCAAGATACAAATTAAAACAGAAATAACATACCCCAATAATCAATGGTCACCAAGTTGAAGAGCAAGTTCTCTAACATCTTATTGCATAATCACTATGCAGGATGGGAGAATTTCAGAGCCTGAAGTATTACTTCACTGTTTGTATCAGCAGCAGAGAAATATAGAAGGAAGTAGATATGCCTGGCTAACATACAAGAAATGGCGTAATGACTGATAATCACACACACACACTGTAATATTGGCAGACTATTAAGACATGGCCAACTGATTCCACATCGCCAGAGCCACATGGGCAAAGATGTTCAGAAAAAGGAATGCCCACATATCAACCCTGTAAAACTGCTGAGGGCAATGCTTCGAAGCATTATAGTGTTAATACCTTCCTCAGTTTAGCCTGAGTAAGTCCATATAAATAATACTCCAATTTATAGGACCCTCTAAATTGGCAATGATTAATGACCTTTTTATAAATCCTCTGCCAGTCTGGATAGCAATGTCCCATAAGCGCTATTTCTCCTAGCCTCACAGCGCTATTTCTCCTAGCCTCACAGAGTCCAAAGGTAGTTAAGACTGATGAATGCAGACCTATACTATCCATCTTCTGTTCTACTTCAGATATCCAGCTAGAGGGTTTATAATGGAAAATAAAGGGATAAAACCAGTCTTTTGATAGTTAAATCTTAAGTAATGTGCAATTTTCACTAACCAAGCCTGAGTCTCCATCACTGCCAGTCCCAGTTCCACTCTTATTGCAGTTTGAGTGGTACCCAAAATAGGAGCTCCCAAAATAGCACACAAGAACTGGGCTTGGATTTGTTCCAGTAATCCAGTAATTCAGTAATCATTGGGGTTGTAAAGTTGTGTCCTGTATAGTAATGGGATGGTGGTGGTAGTTACTTTCCTCTTTAAATCTTTAACAGCTGCTGGGATATAACAACCATCCATACCAGGAAAAAAAAAAAAAAATTAAGGAGCACTGTTACGCTCTTCCAGGCCTTAGGTGTTATATGGGTTAAATGGGATCTCTAGGAGCCATTATATTGAAAGATAATGCCCAAATATTTGTAAAGTTTGGTTTGCTTGATTTTTTGTCCGTTAAGTAAGGTAATCAGCTATTACTGGGCCAGGGTGTCCTGGCTGTAAAGTGAGATTGAAAAAACAGTTTCCATGTATTTGTTGGCCAGGGGCAGCCTGATATTGATGGAGACTCAGTGGGGATTCCCACTGATTATCTTCTTTACTGCAATTTCCCAGGCCCCACTTCACTATTTTGATTGGGTCCCCAGACCTTGAATGGCATATTGAATGTGTCATGGAACTATAGTGAAGGGGAAGTGCTCCCACTGCGCTTGCAGGATCCAATCTATCTTGGCCATATTCCCTGGGAATTTGAGGAACTTTATTCCCAACACATCTAAATAGCACTGTATAGAGGAAGACTGCACCTAATATGTATATTTATTTCCTCCAGGTTTTGAAACTGAGACAAATATGAGATTTACATCAAGTATCTTAAAAATATAATACCCATATAGACAAGTGAAGGAATAAATTAATTAGGTGAAATATATCTCCAGAAATAAGACTTTTGGCAGAGAAAGTAACAAAAACATCTAGTTATCTGATCTCAGGGAAACTTCTCTAGGATAGCAACAAGCCTGTCTAGATAATCTCTTTATCCCTCTCACCTTAAATCAGTGTTTCTCAACCTTAGCAACTTTAAGATGTGTGAACTTCAACTTCCAGAATTCCCCAGCCAGCATAGTTAAAGTTGCCAAGGTTGAAAACATTGCCTTAAATGTTTGAATTCTTGTTTATGAGCAGGATTTCAGTTTGAAGTAGCTTACCTAAGGCCAATATGATAACTTGGTATCAACTGTTTCCTAGCAATACTCTCAAGGAACAAAACAATTAAATAAAGTTAGTCATAATGGAAATGTACATTTTAATGTTATGTATGCCTTATCTACTTTCTATCCTGTACATAAGAGTCTTCAAGGACATTATATAACAGAAGTTAGTCATCATAATAAAAAAAAATCAATTCAAAAGAATACTTTTAACAGGAACCTAATGGAATTATTTAACAATTTTTAGCTGTGAAATGGGTTGGAGAAAAGCTTGGGATTCCTAGATCTTTTTAACAAGGAATTATTCTCTTTTCCCTCTTAGGTTGCATTCATTTCGTTATGTCTGTTAACGATCAATGGCATTTAGATGGGAATGACTGGACCTTATAGTCACTCATGCCCTAGTTACCTCCTGATTGGACTACTGTAATGCACTCTATATGGGCCTGCCCTTGAAGAATATCCAGAAGCGTCAACCAGTGCAGAATGCAGCAGCACGGGCAGTTATGTGTGCTTCCAGAACAGCACATGTAACACCTCTACTCTGCGAGCTGCACTGGCTGCCAGTTTGTTTCTGGGTCCAATTCAAGGTGCTGGTTTTGATCTTTAAAGCCCGCCGTGGCATGGGACCGGGTTATCTGAATATGGACTGCCTCTCCCCGATTACATCAGTCCACCCCACTAGATCCAGCAGAGGGGGCATGCTATGGGTTCCATCTGCAAGGGTGATACATTTGATGGATTCCAGGAGGCAGGCCTTCTCTGCCATGGCACCCGCCTTATGGAACACACCAGACTTGGGGGTCCCAGGGAACTGGCGACATTTTAAGGTGACTCCCTTATTGTGGATGATATGTGGTTGCTATACTTCTCTCTCCATTTGTGATTTGTATATTCTAATTTTTAATGATTTTAATAATGATTGTTTATTTTTTTATAATGATTATTTTTATAATGATTGTTTTTATATTGTGGTTTTATTTGATTGTTGTACACTGCCCAGAGTCACTCCTGGTGAGATGAGAGGCTATATAAATTTGACAATAACAAAAAAATAAATAAATTTGTACTCTGTAGCTGTTACAGACATGCTATTTTATAAATTGCTTGGTTTTTTGGCCTCACTTTGTAAGAAATAAACAAAACTATATTCATGATGTATTTAGCCAGACAGTGACTATCCTATCTGAAATAGAATCTATTTATCTATTTCACTTATATTCCAACTTTCCTTGGGGAGCCCAAGACATAGGATGCTTCCTTATTTTAACTCCACAACCACTCTTGATCTAAGCGTAACTGTCCCAAGGTCACCTAGGAGGCCCCTTGGGTCTTCCCAGTCTAAGCCCACTATATACTAAACCACTATATACTAAATACACATTATGCAAATATCTGATCGATCTTTAATATTCCATCACACGTCATTGTTATTATCAGTTGTCATATGCAGATCAATACTATCAGAAGCACAACATTAAGAGCAACATCTTAAATACCCTTTAAAATATTCAGAAGATAATAGCTGAAGAAAAATATCTGCACTGTTCAATAGTGGCTGGACCCTTTCAGGTAACATGTTTTACTCTTTCCTTTCAACAAATGACAAAAGTCAGCACAACAAAAATGTTCCACTGAATTCATCTTTACAGTAACCTCAACTATTGACATCTATTACCAGCCTCACTTTTCTCTCTGAAGTTGACCTAATTTCAAACAAGAACAACATGTTTTTCGATGCATTAATGGGTATCTGGATGTTAAAGTATTGCAAAATGAAATGAGATTATGATCTTTATACTAGGAGACTGAAAAAATTCCAGATACTTCAGTACTAACACTTTAGGAGAATAAATTCTCCATAAACAGTATGAATGCATGTCTTCCAAAGTTTACTGCTACATACTTCAAAGTTTAAAGTACTGAAAGATAGAATTCTGTAATAAGGAAAAATCTGTCTTTATTCCTATTTTTGGTATACTTACTGGGGCTTTCTTCAACCAAAGAGAATGTATATGTACAATAATCTGAAACTCATGTATGTATGTATTCTGCTGACACAAATAGCAAATACTTATACCTAAAATCCAAACTATTTCAGCACTGTGGCTCACTCCTTCACTGTTTCTCTTAAAATTAATATGGCCAAGAGGGCCTGAATTCTCATTTTGGCCCTTTTCTTTATAAAAGACTGTGAGATATGCTGTTCTGCTGCACACCCTTCCTACATCTTATTCTTTGAATTTATGCTCCTGGTTATGCATCAAAGTAATCCTTCCAAAGTACTAGGTTAACACATGCTTTAAAATATTGTTCTATAAGCCTTACTATACTGTGAGACAGTAGGAAATTCCTCATCTTCAGAAACATGACCCTTCTTTCCTCAGTAGTCTTCAGTGTATAAGTTAAAAATAAGTAGCTTTGAGGCAATCTCTTGTAGAACGGGGGAAGAAAATTCTCCCAGGTACTGTGTGGCTAAGTGCAATGAATAATATAGCACAATGAATGACAATTTAATTACCAGTCAGAAAGAAAAGTATAATACAGATATAATTTAATCCCCCTCATTCATGCTTTCTTGGGAACAAAGTGTTCTAAACAGCTTAAATATTAAATATTGTTTAATAGTAGCACCAGCAAGAGAGCTGAAACCAGCTGGCCTCCATTAGAGTTCCAAAAGTAGATTGGTGATTCACCTAAAATGCACCAGTCTTCAATAAAATCTTGGTGAGTGTAATTACCACATACTTTAATTTATGCAGTCATGATGTATTAGTGGCTACAGCTGTCCTGGTCAACTTACTTCTTTGTTCAGTGTGGGTAATCTCTTACTAGTATACAGTGATTTAACATGATGTCTCTTTAGTTGTATCTATATGATGAAGTGAATGAAGAAAATAGCTACCATAGTTGGTATATCCAATCACAAAATATAATGTAACAGAAGGAAAACTGGTGTGGTTGTTCCCAATAATCTCATTTTAGTATCCCAAGATGTGCCATACCATTCCAGCTTAGTTTTGTCTTTTTAAAACTTCATATCCAAACATAACAGTAAACTGCAGCAACCCTCCATTTTTTTTTTGGCAAGAATGCATGGGGCAATATGAGGCTCAGGCATTCTTGTTGCTCTATTTTATAGTATGACAGATGCTATCTCTTAGAATCTAAACAATTAAAAACCTTAGGTGGGATAGGGAACCTGATGAATAGGAAATACTATGGGAATATTAATGCTTACAAACATCATGCTGCCTATTCCTGTGCCAAATGAAATCCTTTCCTGTCATAAAGATAGAATTTGAGAAGGAAAAAAAAAAAAAAGATTCTAATTGTATAATTTCAGGAAATATATATTTCAGGGTTCCAACATAAAAAGTACCTGGGCAATTAATTTTGCTGCAATAATGACAGAGGAATGTTTCTATCTTAGCAAAGTCGAATGAAGTACCTGGGATGCAGTTTCAAAATGCAACTATGTCTCAAAAGCTAGGATACCTGCATATTCTGGCGATAGAAGGGATCAATGTTATTGACTATGCTATTGATTCATTGGGCCTGAGATGCTGCTACTGTTTAAGATGCTCCAATATGTTGGTTGCAGTAGAGCACTGGATAGCAATCAAGCTGCCAGATTGGATCCTTGGCCCGTGTCCACATCAAATTTTGCTATGCGCTGTGTGTGTGTGTCTTCAAGTTAGTGTTGACTCCTGGCGACTGCCTGGACAAGTCCCTGCAGTTTTCTTGGCAAGATTTCAGAAGTGGCTTGCCATTGCCTTCTTCCTAGGGCTGAGAGAGAGTGACTGGCCCAAGGGCACCCAGCTGGCTTTGTGCCTAGAACTCAGAGTCTCCTGGTTTCTAGCTCAATTCCTTAACCACTACACCAAAGTGGCTCTGCTATACTGCTATGCTATGCTGCAGCCATTAAAATATTGCTGCCTTTATTAACTTAATTATAATTGTATTATATATAATGCAATTTAAATTAAATTAAATTTAATTTAACCAATTTAGGCACTGACTCCAAACTGACTTGGAAACTGCTATGAAACCAACAGAATAAAAATAGAATGCAATGCTCATGAAGAAATAAAAAGAAATAAACAAGAACCAATGGCAGATCTGGCTAACCATACCTATACACAATCCAGCCGGGGCCCCAACCACCCTTCTCCAAGGCCTGGGAGAACAGAAGGGTCTTTAAGGCTTTCTGGAATGCAAGCGGGATGGGAGCCACATGCATAATGGGAAATCTCATTCCAGAAGGCAAGCACTGTGGCAGAGAAGACATGCTTCCTGGGTCCCAACAGGTGACACTGTTTAACTGAAGGGGCCTGAGGTGCACCAACCCTGTTGTATTGAAATGAACAGGCTGATACCATGGGAGATTGGCAGTTCCTCAAGTAGCCAGGCCCTATTTATAGGTCATAACCAGCACCCTAAATTGCACATGGAGGCATACTGGTAACCAGTGCAGCTCACAAATTAAGAGGTGTCACGTGGGCATACCATGGCATGCCCATCACTGCCCACACCACTGCATTCTGGATCAGTTAAAGCTTCCAAGTGGTCTAAAAGGGCAGAGGGCAGAGGGCAGAGTAGAGTGCATTGCAATTGTCAAGCCATGAGGTGACTAAGCGTAAGTGACTATATAAATAATATTATTTCTTTCAGTATCTCACCATATTCTTTACACATTCATAATACAATCTGTCCCATTGCCACTCCAGTTCTAAATTGCATGTACTGTTGAGTTATTCAACTTGGAAAAATTACGCATTTTAAAGGTTTAGGTTGATAGATAATGGCTCATTCCATTTTATATATATAAAATAGTTGGAGAGTTCCTTCTCACCTAATTAAGCCATCTGTGTAGGTTACTAGGGGTTACAGGTAGAACTGAGTGAATGGTTCCTACAACTTCTCAGTTGGCAAGGATTTCTGTAGAAGGCAAAATGCTGCTTCTACTCTTAGCCAAAATGTAGGAACATTTGTTCACAATATTATTCCAAGTTTTAGAATAGCTTAATGAAATTAGCATGTAGTAATTGATGGAATTAGCATGTAGTAATAACATAATTAAACATTCAGAATAATGATGGATTCTGTTTAATAAATCTATTACAGTATTCTTAAAGGCCATAGATTTTTTAAAAGATTTTTTTTATGCCAACTTTATTATTTTTTATAAGTAACTCAAGGTGGTGAACATACCTAACAGTCCTTCCTCCTCCTATTTTTCCCACAAAAACAACCCTGTGAGATGAGTTCGGCTGAGAGAGAGGGACTGGCCCAAAGTCACTCAGCTGGCTTTCATGCCTAAGGGAGGACTAGAATTCATATTCACCTGATTTCTAGCCTGGTGCCTTAACCACTAGACCATTTTTTTAAAGCCCATCTTTGGACTAAGTAAATTAGGATGTTATGTTTAAAAGTTTGTAAGTTGCTAGTCACAACAGAATTTTTTTAACTTTTATGCACTGAAACCGTAAGATGGATACAGTATTTATAAACAAATGGTCTGAAATGACGAAAACAGAAGTAAATGGAAGATGGTGTGAAAAAGAAGTACAAAAACATGGTGAAAAAACAATTTAACAAAACTATTCTGAGGTATTATCACAAGAATGCAGAGTACAATTTTGTTTACTTTTTTTTTCTGCAGAAAATTAAATTTATCAGTCACACATGTGATGATTTTTGGAAATTACCCACTTCCAAAGCTTCTTAATGGTAATTACAGTAACTAGCATTAGTAATTGCATTGAGGTATTCATAAGTGCTTGCTATGCAACTTAATTTTTATTTATTTATTTATCTATCAAATTTATATGCCGCCCATCTCACTATACAAGTGACTCCAGGCAGTTTACACATAAAAAACTGCTCTATCTTGATTTTCATTTAAAAGAAAGTCAATTACTCATACCCCTTTGTCTCCCCATCCTCCAGTACTTAAATTTTAAATAACAAATGGTCAGGTTTACAGCTTGAACAATTGATAATAAAAGCTGCCATTTCATCAACTATCAGTTGATTAACACAGTCAGCCTTGAATACTGAGAATCTGAGTTAAGGACAACAGATGGTGGGCATTTTGAATTGTCTATCAGCTCTGTGCAGTCTATGTTTGTCTCTATACCCTATTTAGGTCTAACTTCATGAAATACTAATTGTAGTCCTGCTTATGTGTTCTTTGGCTATTTATTTTGGTTGCTCTCAGGATAGCAATCCATAAAAGCCACCAACAAACAATATAAAGGGAAAAAACTCCATTGACTGTTGACTATAGGGACACACCATGTAGTTTTCTCGACAATTGGGTGGAAATGGGGTTTTTTTTACTTCCTGGTCTCTCATCCCATTCCAATCATATTGTAGGAGTGGTCTTTGTTCACTTCCTCCTCTTAAAAAGACAAAGGCAATATCAAGTAAGTTGACTACTAGCTAAGCTAATTTTAATTTGCAGACTGGCACATTTCTAAAATGTTTAAGCCAAAGTTTTTATTGAAAGGAATAATGAGCTAGAAGCAGCACAATACTTTCAAGTATAAAGTGCAAAATTGTTTCTTGGGATCTATCATTTTCAGAATGTGAAATGGCCTGGGTAATTTTGGGAGAGGACAAATTCCATGAATTTTGTGTGTGTGCCTTCATGTTAGTTTTTGAGTTCTGGAAACTGCCTGGACTAGTCCATGCAGTTTTCTTGGTAAGGCTTTTCAGAAATGGTTTGCCATTGCCTGCTTCCTAGGGCTGAGAGAAAGTGACTGGCCCAAGGTCACCCAGCTGGCTTTGTTCCTAAGGCAGGACTAGAATTGATGGTCTCCCACTTTCTAACCTGATGCCTTAACCACTACAGCAAACTGGCCCTCTCCTTGAACATACTAATTCACAAAATTTTGGCAGGAGCAGAATGTGTTTTGCATTGTGTAATTTTTGTATATATTACGTTAAATAATTAGTAAAACAGAAAATATAATGCCAGCATATATCACTAGTGCTCTTTTGCTTCTACTATAGAATCTGCATATGAATACAATGGGGCAGAATACTGGAAAAGTTTGTGAGCTTTTGTCTGAGGATTAATTATTTACTCCCAGCATATTATTCTTGATCCCTCACTCCTCTTTGTTATTTCTTTAAAGTTGGTTGCTGGAATAATGCAATCCTTCACATGGATCTTTGAACAAATGTATTTGGAAACCCAGATGGGAACCCATATAACAGCTCTACTGTACTGTAAAAAGATATTGGTACATTTTCCAGTAAAGCAAAACTCTAAGCACATTATCAAGAACATCCCAGCTTCCCCTTGACAATTCCAGATGGATTGGACTAGGAGAGCTGGTTGATGCCTGATAATAAAGCCCATTGGTCTATGGATGCTTGTGCTTCCTGTCACTACTCTTTGTTCTTGTCCTCCTTGGTACTCTAGCTGTACAGTCCCTTGCTGTACTTGGCTGTAGAGCCTACTGCGCCAGGCATCATTGTTCTATGAGGATTCAGAAGTCTACTTTCAGTCCTCCCTACAGTATTTTCCAGCTTGTCCTCCCTTCAGAGATTTCCCCAAGTAGAAATTTAGCTCTGCATGCTACATCTCTTCATAGCCTATATTCAAAGCCTTTGAACTCTCTTTTCTTGCTTAAAGACTGCTTGATTATCCAGGGAAAAAATTAACTATTTGACTGTGAACTTAGGAGAGCCAGTCTGGTGTAGTGGTTAAGATGCTGGCCTATAAACTAGGAGACTGTGAATTCTAGGCCTGCCTTAGGCATGAAAGCCAGCTGGGTGACTTTGGGCCAGTCACTCTCTCTCAATCTACCCCACCCCACAGGGGTTGTTGTTGTGGGGAAAATAGGAAATAGGAGGCAGGAGTATTAGGAAAATTTGCCACCTTGAGTCTCTCTCATTCATTCATTCATTCATTCATTCATTCATTCATTCATTCATTCATTCATTCATATATATAAATATATATAAATATAAATAAATAAATAAATAAAAGCAGGATAAAAATAACAACAACAACAACGACATTGCAATGCCTGGAGACAGCAGAATAGAAGAGAAAGAACTGGAGAAAATCACAAAACATAAAGACCTGCAAATAGAAGTAGAACTATGGCAAAAGAAAGCAAAGATAGTACCAGTAGTTATAGGCACCTTAGGTGTAATCCCAAAACATCTGGAGCACCACTTGAAGACCATCGGCACTGACAAAATCACCATCAGTCAATTGTAAAGGGCAGCTTTACTTGGAACTGCTTATATCCTGCAACAATACCTTTAACACCATCAACCACATCTGCCTATCCCAGGTCCTTGGGAAGGGCGCGATAGGTGGATAAAAATGCCAAATCTGGTCTAAACATCTGGCTGACTGTGTGACCAACCATAATAAATAACTTAATGCCAGTTGAATAAGCTTCCCTGACATTCTGTCTATACAGGTAGTCCTTGACTTGTGACCATTTGTTTAGTGACTGTGATGGAATGGAATTATGAAGGCCAGGCTCAGGGAGATAAGTGTGTTCTTAGTTCACTGGAGGAGTGTGGGAAGTTCAAGAGGATGAGGCTGGCGCCTCCCTGAGGAATTCATGGTGCTGTGGCTGGCTGGCTTGGGAGCTAGGTTTCAGTCTGGGGAGATTTCTGTCTAGAGTTTGTAGCTAATAAACACAGAACTGAATTTGCATTGTCTCTTGGAGTTCTTTGGGCTAAACCTGACAGTGACCACTCAAAGTTACAACATTGCTGAAAAAGTGACTTACGATCGGTCCTCATACTTACAACCATCACAGCGTCCCCATGGTCACATGATCAAAATGTGGGTGTTTGGTAACTGGCATGTATTTATGATGGTTGCAGCATACTGGGGTCACATGATCACCATTTACAACCTTCCCAGCCAGCTTCCGACAAGCAAAACCAATGGGGAACTGCGTGATTTGCTTAATGACTATGATTTATTTAACAACCATGGTGATTCGCTTAATGACCACTGCAAAAAACATAAAATCGGATGTGGTCACGTGATGCCATGCTTAACAACCACAGCGCTTAATGAATTTTCCGGTCCCTATTGTAGTTGTAAGTGGAGGACTATGTGTAGCTCAATAAATTATAACTTGTTAATCCTCAGCACTTTTTGTTTGCCAACACACCCACCAAGCATATGTCACAAAAATCCTTTAGCATGGAGTTTCCCCACATACGGCAATATTGGATTATAACTCCAATGAATTATAGGAAGCATGGCCAATAGTCATGAAAATTGCACACCAGCCCATCTGGAGAACACCATGTTGAAGAAAACTACTTTAGTTATTATGCAACTGACCACTGAAATTATCAGGCTGAAACTTCTCTAATAGTCAATATGGCACATCTAAAATTTATTGTTGACTAGAACTGAAGCAATTTAAAACGGTTGTCTTCTGATAGTTAAAGTATGCATCTGTATATTTTACTCAGTGCCCTTTTCCATTCGCTAATATGAACATTTTCCCCTAATTTATGCTTTTCATACTCTAACAGCTGGTTATTTACATTTGCAACATTTCTGTCCTGAGAAACTCTGTCTCCCAATGTATCTCTAACAGGACTAGTGATTATTTTTATATAGCAGTTAGCATGGTACAATCTATTTAGCCAAATCTGCACCCTAAATACTAAAGTAGGTTGCTTAATTTTGTGTGAATCTAGCCAACTATAATTTCTTCAGTAACCCATGGCTTAGGGCAATCTGTGAATCTTTCATGCATGTGGTTCACTGTCACAGAATTCTGCATATACGTGTTTCACTTAAGTACATGCAATGAATATATATATATATATATAAATCTGGAGTGTGGCATTTATAGCTTTCCAGATCTTGCAGAGCTACAACTCCTAGTATTTGTCACCATTAGCAGAAATGACAGCACTACAACATTTGGGAAATTTTCTACTCTTAGCATAAACAGATCAGACATTATAACATGATAAAAATGTATATAAACCAGGAGAACAGACTTATCACACCAGAAGCAGGATTTTAGAATCCATTGTTTTATTAATGAAGAATAAACATGGAATGTATTTAATAGAAGTATTTATGAACATTTATATAGTGTACATCCATATACTGCAGTTTATGTTGTACTATATGAACAATAATGAGGGAGCTAGAATTGAACAGCAGGAGAGAAACTTGTTTTATCTTGTTCATTATTAAAATTAACTGGGAAATACATCTTAGTACCTTCAGAATCATGACTTTCACCTGCTTTCTGGCATGAAAAATGTGATGCTGATGCTCCTCTTCCTGACTTTCAGCAGCCAATGTAAGCTATATTTGCAAATAAACCTTTTTTGTTTACAGCAGAGGCAGCTATTCTCAGTAGAGTGCTATTTTTTTGTTGTTTCAAGATAGCTTCAATTAATGGGGGAAGGAAGCAGCACCGTCTTTTCTTCTTGAAGAGGATGAAAGGCAGGCAAACGTCTTGATTAATTCAGCAAAAAGAGTTAGATGTACGGAGGCATTTTGCTCAAATCTAATCAGGTCTACATGGTATTTTCATAAACTTCAAATTTATATTGAATGCCATTCTCTTCCTGGATCTCAACAGGGATACCTGTATAACTTGGGAGAGAAATAATAATTTGGTGGTTAAATACTTATTTAACTGGAAATAACATGAAATATTATTGTTTACAGATACTGTTAAACCAAATGTATTTCTTCAAGTTTTACTTCAGTACAGAAAAATCAGTGAAACGTTTTGTATTGGTTGACACAAGGTATTTTGTCTATATAATACTTACTTATGTAGAAGTCTGTATTTTTTAAGATCAATTTCTGGAAAAAATGTATCACTTTCGAAGTCATGCATAATTCTTGTCACAAACAGTTGATGATGAATTGGCTTCTCCATTGCTGCCTTTAAAAATATCAAGACACAATGAAAGGGTTTGGATCATTTAGCATTGTGAAGGATACTTGTGCTCTGAGCATTAACAATGATTTTCATGAACAATGATTTTGATGTCTTAGTAATATGTTCAGTCTAAAGAAAAAGACATTTTGTAGTTAAATATCCAAAGAATAAAAACAGCTAGAAAGATGTGTTCCTAAGAACACAAGAATAACCTTGCCGGAATAGGAGGCTTGTGTATACCAGCATTAGTTACATAGTTGTATCTGGAAGTCACAACAGGACAGGAAAAGGACCGCTAATTTATTACCAGCTCACTAATACAAGCATTTCCTCCATATTTTGCACTATATGGCTGGGTTGGTAGAACACACTGCAGTATACTAAAGGGTAGCTGGCTAGTTTGTAGCTCAGTATGCACAATCAGGCAAATCAGTCGAGAAAACAATGATTAAGTGTTAGCACGTTGTGCAAACATGAGCAAGTTGTACATGATTATAAAGTAGAAGATATTTTCATGACTTGTTAATATATCCTTGCAGACTGATATCCTATCAAGATTTTATTTGGTAGGATAATATTCAAAAATTATTAATGTGATATATACATCAGAATTAAACCATCTTGAAACAATGTATCTCCTGATCAGTGATTTTCTTTGGTTTTTAGATACTAAGGGAAAATTGCTTGTAAAACAGTATGAAAATTAAAGATGATATACTTATCTGTTAAACTCCCTTTCCTGCTTTTCTCCTACTGAACATTTAATCTCCTAAAGAAAATTTACTTAATGCATTATTAACTATTGCTTTGACAAATGCCTGTTCATGCAGACCTAATCCAATAATTTAAGGGTAAGCACTTACAGGGAACATGATTTTCTAAAAAAGCTGCTTCAATTATAAATGTCTTCAGGTAAAAATGGAGAAAAACATTTTCAGTGACTACTGTTCTTCTGTCATTTACTTGCTAAGAAAGGTGCAAAGTAAGATGTGCCTAGGATCAAAATGATTGTTGTTGTTGTTGTTCAGTCGTGTCCGACTCTTCGTGACCCCATGAACCATATCGCGCCAGGCCTTCCTGTCCTTCACTGCCTCCTGGAGTTTGCTCAGTTTCATGCTCATTGCTTCAGTGATGCTACCTAACCATCTCATCCTCTGCCGTCCCCTTCTCCTTTTGCCTTCAATCTTTCCCAGCATCAGGGTCTTTTCCAAAGAGTCCTCTCTTTGCATTAGGTGGCCAAAGTATCTGAGCTTGAGCTTCATTATCAATCCTTCCAATGAGCAGTCAGGGTTGATTTCCTTTAAGATTGATTGTTTTGATCTCCAAGCAGTCCAGGGGACTCCTAAGAGTCTTCTCCAGCACCACAGTTCAAAGGCATAAATTCTTTGGCGCTCAGCCTTCCTTATGGTCCAGCTCTCACAGCTACTGGAAAAACCATAGCTTTGATTATACGGATCTTTGTCAGCAAGGTGATGTCTCTGCTTTTTAATATGCTGTCTAGGTTTGCCATAGCTTTCCTCCCAAGGAGCAAGCGTCTTTTAATTACATGGCTACAGTCTCTGTCTGCGGTGATCTTGGAGCCCAAATAATGAAGTCTGTTACTGCTTCCATTTCTACCCCTTCTATTTGCCAGGAATTAATGGATCCAGATGCCATGATCTTAGTTTTTTTAATGTTGAGTTTCAAGCCAGCTTTTGCACTCTCCTCTTTCACCCTCATCAAGAGGCTCTTTTGTTCTTCTTCACTTTCTACCATTAGGGTGTTATTGTCTGCATATCTGAGGTTGCTGATGTTTCTCCCTGCAATCTTAATTCCAGCTTGTGATTCTTCCAGCCTGGCATTTCTCATAATGTACTCTGCATATAAGTTAAATAAACAGGGTGACAGTATACAGCCTTGTCGTACTCCTTTCCCTATTTTGAACCAATTGGTTGTTCCATGACCGGTTCTAACTGTCGCTTCTTGGCCCACATATAGATTTCTCAGGAGACAGGTAAGGTGGTCTGGTACCCCCAACTCTTTAAGAATTTGCCACAGTGATCCACACAATCGAAGGCTTTTGCATAGTCAATGAAGCAGAAGTAGATGTTTTTCTGGAACTCTTGTGCTTTCTCCATGATCCAGTGAATGTTGGCAATTTGATCTCTAGTTCCTCTGCCTCTTCGAAACCCAGCTTGTACATCTGGTAGTTCTTGGTTCACATACTGCTGAAGCTTAGCTTGTAGGATTTTGAGCATAATTGTGATATTTATTTATTTATTTATTTATTCGGCTTGTATGCCGCCCATCTCCCCCAACGGGTGACTCTGGGCGGCTCACAATAAAAACAGTTCTCTCCCAGATGGCTAAAAACTATAAATAATTAAAAACATATTAAAAAGCCCTAAAAAACCTCCTCTGGTTTATGGCCCTAAAAAACCTGTAAGATGCTGGGGGGGGGGGAGACAACCCATCATCCCACCAGCCATCTCCACAGGTGCGGGCCCCCCTCTGGCCCCCAGGCCTTCTGGCAGAGCCAGGATTTAATACCTTTCCTGAAGGCCATGAGGGAGGGGGCACACCGGACCTCAGGAGGCAGGATGTTCCATAGGGCGGGCGCTACAGCAGAAAAGGCTCTCTGCCTAGACCCCACCAATCAAAATTCCCTGACTGGTGGGGTCTGCAACCTGCTCCTCCTGCTGGACCAAGTGGGACGAAATGAAGTGACCAGGGTGAGGCGGTTCCTCAGATAACCTGGTCCTGTGCCATAAAGGGCTTTAAAGGTAATAACCAACACCTTGAATTGGACCCGGAAACAAACCGGTAACCAATGCAGCTCGCACAACAGCGGTGTTATATGTGCCCTCCTAGGGGCATTAAGAACTGTCCGCACCGCCGCATTCTGCACCAGCTGTAGCTTCCGGATACTCTTCAAGGGTAGCCCCATGTAGAGCGCATTACAGTAGTCCAACCCAGAGGTGACCAGGGCATGAGTGACCGTGTGGAGGTCCCCCTGATCCAGGAAGGGGCGTAACTGGCGCACCACACGAAGTCGTGCAAAGGCCCTCCTAGCCACAGCTGCCACCTGCTCTTTGAGCAGGAGTCGTGAGTCCAGGAGAACCCCCAGATTATGCACCGGACCTGTCTGGGGTAGTGCAACCCCGTCAAGAACCAAAGATGACAAAGTCCTAGATCTTGAGGTTCCCCGTATCCACAGCCACTCCATCTTACCAGGGTTCAGCTGAAGCCTGTTGTCCCCCATCCAGGCCCCCACAGCCTCCAGGCACCGCGAGAGGGCAGTCACAGCGTCACTTAGGGCACCTGGGATGGAGATGTATAGTTGGGTATCATCAGCATACTGATGATACCTCACCCCGTGGTGCCGGATGATCTCACCCAGCGGTTTCATGTAGATATTAAATAGGAGCGGTGAAAGCACTGACCCTTGTGGCACCCCACAAAGTAGGGGCCGGGGGCTGGACCTCTCACTCCCTATCAACACCGATTGGGTTCAGCCTTGGAGAAAGGAGCTGAAACCAGCACAACATTGTGCCACCCAACCCCAACTCCTGCAGCCGACCCAAAAGGATACCATGGTCGATGGTATCGAAAGCCGCCGAGAGGTCAAGAAGAGCAAGGATGGATGCACTCCCCCCATCCCGCTCTCGCCAGAGATCATCTAAAAGTGCGACCAATGCTGTTTCTGTCCCATAACCGGGCCTGAATCCTGACTGATAGGGGTCCAGATAATCCGTTTCCTCCAGGATCCTCTGAAGCTGCCGTGCGACCACCTTTTCCACCACCTTCCCTAAAAAGGGGAGGTGGGAGACTGGACGAAAGTTGTCCAGAAGGGTGGGGTCTAGCGACGGCTTCTTGAGGAGTGGGCAGACCAAAGCCTCTTTGAAAGGCTTCGGGAACACCCCCTCCTGCAAGGATGAATTAACCATCGCCAGGACCCACCCTAAGGTCACCTCCCTGGTAGATTTAACTAACCAGGAGGGACACGGATCTAAATCACAGGTGGTTGCACTGACAGCCCTGAGGACCCTGTCCACTTCCTCAGTCCCACTTATATATATCCCACTTATTGTCCCACTTATATATATCCCACTTATTGAGTGGTCATATATATAATTCTTGAAATATAAAAAGTTGGTATGCAAGCCACTCCCTTTGCACTTCCTGTTTTCCCCCCTTCCTGCCATGCTGGACCAAAACCTGCAGTGGGACAATCAGGGTCAGCACTACTGACAGGATTAGAGGGAGCATACCCAAGCCTATCCATTTCTGCCTGCCTATGAATAATAACACGCATGGCCATGGGTGGAGAAAGATAATGACAAGAGATTATATATTGGCCCATTTTCATGGTCAGTTGTGATAAAGTTACAGTAAATTCAGCTCCCTTAAAGTTAATTGGTTGACTAAATTTTCCTGTTTACTGAAAACTGTATTGGAAACCTTTTCCTTTTTAAATTTGTGCTAAAGCATTTTTTGCTGTTTTGATTCATAAAGGTTTACCCTTCTAACTTTGCTTGTCAACTATTTGGTCCTCCAGGACCCAAGCCAAAGATAAATTGCACTTTGGGTTCTTTCTTAAGATACTGCTGATCTTGAACTATGAACAAGATATTACAATACTTGGATAAAGAATTCTGGATATGAATCCCACACTAAAGGCAGCAGAATATCCAGATATACCGAGCTATCTGGTTTGAGATTACTCAGTTGGCTCTCAAAGCAAATTTATCAGTTTACTGAATCTGGGTTATCAGATTTTTTATGCTTCTGCTCAAGGGCATGTTCCAGAGGATTCCTTACATGAAAATATTATGTTCTTGTGATGATGAAACAATCAAATTGCTAATCCCCGTTTTGGTAAAATGAGTGTTACATGTTTAATGTATTTTATCAACCTTTTTCCTGGATAATTAGATGAATGTTATGTGCCACAACTTTGCTATGACCAAGATTATGGTATAATGTTCACTACAGCCAAACAAGCAGCAAACAGAACTTGCTATCAACTAACATATAATTTTCTACTGGGGCACCATTAAATTAAGAACTCCATTATTGGAGAGCCAAATGATTCCTTGCTATAATCATTTAGCTTAATAAGGAGGGATGAAAAATGACAACAGCAATGAATCCTACATTCTTGGTTCACATACAACAGCAGGTTATATTTACTCACATTCTCTATACTACTTATACATAAAAGAAAGGAAACAGATTACAATGTATCCTAACTTACAAATCTGCAATCTAGCAACATACTATAAAAGTTGCTACGCTTCTCTGGATGTTAAGTCTCCTTTTTTTCAGAACATAACTTCAAAATCTTAGATAAACATTTCTAAAAATGGCAAAATACAGAACATTAGATGTCATGATTCTGTCAATGAGTCATACCTTACCCTGCCTCCTTCCTTCACAGTTTTTCCAAAGGAATATCAAATCAACATATCAAGATAATTGCCAGTATTGATTATATCAAAATATAAAGCTATATATTATTTTTTAACGCTTGATCCTATACTGTAATACATTATGCTTGTACTGATACAGATACCCAAAGTCCTGATATTGCTGCACCGTTACTGTTTAAGAGCAGGGATAGTGAATTTGAAACTATTTCATGACATCCCTTGGCTTATTCTGTTCCTTTTGTACAGCATTCTGTTTGTCAGAAAGAAAAAAATGTGTCAGAGACAGAATGGTTTCATTATTCATCTTTGGCAATAGTCATACTCACTGTGTAGCCTCCCCTGCACCCAGAGGGAGGGAGGGAACATGGATCTCTTCAGAAAAAAAGTTGGCTCAATCTTGGCCTATGCATTGCAATAGCCCCCAAACTACTGTGGCAGATTTGCTTATCAGAACTGTTGTATAGCTAGCTGCCTGCTAGCTGTAGATCAGCCTTTCCTAACCTGATGAGACAAAATTCTGTAACTCTAGCCAGGATGGATATTGGGGGTGCTATCCGGGAATCGTGAGAGTAGATGTCTGAGGTAGCATAGCTATGGTTTCTTGTAATGTCCCATTCCTCAACATTTTTGTCTTGAAAATGAGCTCGAGACAGAATACAACTTTGACTATGATGGGTGAAGAAAAACCTAAGATCACCAGCATTATGGCTAAAATTTTAATCCTATGACCCATGCTTTTTTTGTCCAGTAGTGGGAAGTTACAACTATTGCTGGATGCACTGTCACACAAAACATTTTATATAATGGTAATGTTTGTTTATATATTGGAATATCGAATGTAATTGCTTTAAATTTAGAAAAAATATTTTAGAAAAAGGACTCCTTTATTTAATCAGAGCTATAGTTAGGATTTGTCTATACTGTAAATATATAACTGATTTATTTAGTTTTGGCATACAAGTAGTCCTCACTTAATGACGGTAGTTGGGACCAGAAGTTCTGTCTCTAAGCAATGTGGTCATAAAGCGTGATATTACATGACCACATTGCTTAATGACTGCAATCCCAGAAGTCCCCATTGCTGTCATTAAGCTAAAATTGTGGATCATTAAGCAAGGATCTCACATGACTGCGACCTGCAACTTCCTGCTGGCTTCCCACAAGAAAAAGCCAGTAGGGAAGCTGGCTGGAAGTTGCAAGTCCTGGGCAGCTCACAAGCAGGCTGAAAGGGGGTTAGTACTAGGAGTGAGGCGAGAGGGGGGTGCTGCGGAGAGTGCATGCAGGCTGGAGAGGGGTTGCTGTGGTGCTGTGTGAATGCGGGCTTGGGAGGGGTTACTGCAGCACCATGCAAGTGCGGGTGTTGTGGTGCAAGCGTGTGCTAAGGAGTATGAGATCCCTGGGATCTTTTTCTCCCTGGGATCTCGAACTCCGTAGCAGGGATCCTTGGGAGAAAAAGTGGCAGAAGTGACTTACAACCTTCCCTGCCGGCTTCCCTGTTGACTTTGCTTGTGGGAAGTTGGCAGGGAAGGTTGTAAATGGCGATCACATAAGTGTGAGCCAGTTGCCAAGCACCTGGATTGCAATCACATGACTATGGGAGTGGCGTGACAGCCAGAACTTTGAGGACCGGTTGTAAGTACCACTCGTTCAACGCCATCACAACTTCGAGTGGTTGTTAACCAAAGACTACCTGTAATGCAATATGTAACCCAGCTATTGCTGCTCAACAACTAAGGATTCACACTATGTATAAACCTAAGCCACAGAGTGAGGGCTGTTAAAGAAAAGAATCTATTAAGTTTCTCTCTTTAATATTTCCTAATAATTTTGTATAAATTATATTATTAAAAAACTATTAGTAAATCTTTAGCATCTTTATGGATAAAAAGAAAAAAGCATTCTCAGTGCTAATCTACATGAATAAGTGATAAGAAAAGCTACCTCCAGATATTGTTGGTACATGAATACAAACAAAACAAAATAGACACTACATCTTTGTACTAACTAAAATTAATAATTACAATCATATTTATTAAAAACATATCAATCTATAGGTTTTTACCTTTTTGGTCAAATTTATAACACTTCTCCCATAATCCCTCCAGATTCTGGCTTGTAAAGCTTAGTAAAAGTAGTGTTTGCAGTACAGCATTTTGTCATGAAATACAAATCTGTAATGTGCTTGAGATTTATTATATTAATTACATGAAAATATGGAATCCTTAATACATGAAAAGGTCTAAAGCCATGCTAAACACAAAGAGAAAAATATGTTCTTTTGAACACTTAAAAAAATTGCTTTTTAGATGTGGAGTAAAGTATTTCATGAGCATGTGTAACAAAAGCCCTTCATTTCCCATTATTCACTAACTGATAAGCTAAACATCACATCTCTTGTTCTCCTTACAAATGAGTAACACTTTACACAATGCATTAATCAAAATGAGTCAGGTGATGTTCTCCCTAGGAGTATGAAATAGACTTGACTAATTATTTGCCACTGACAGCTGTTCATGAGTTTCTGCTCAGAAAAATCTGTTTGGCAGATTTGAACTAGGCCATTTAAACCAGTGCCTTTTGCCTTTCTGCATATAAAATTTGTAAAGGCTGTATAAAGTATATGGATATTTTCACAAGCTGACTGAAACAGATGGTGTAGGAGTAAGTACGATCTATATAGTTTTCAAGTCAGACTGAATGAAAAGTCTAAATGATAACCTTCGTTGAAACTATTTAATTTTTAAATAGGACTAACATGTTTAAGAAGTATTTTGTTCCCTTAAGTTTTCATCACCAACAGCTTAATTCATGTTGCTGATGGACATTTTCATGCACGGTCAGAAAGAACCTATCTCCTGCTGTAAATTTAAAAAGCCTCCAGATAGAAAAAGTTATCATTAGTCTCTCCCCCCACCTCCATTGATACGACATTTGTGAGGGGTTTCCTGAGGATACAGAAATGGAAAAAAGGTTAAAGCCACCAACATATCTCTACTTGCTATTAAAATCATCAGTAGTTTTCTATTGACATAGAATGACATAGGATCTAGTTTGATCTTAGCTTTTTAAGACATTGTACAACCTCCCCCTACCCCCAAAGAAAGGTCAGGACAGATATAATCAAAATTAAAAACTTCAATATTTCTTTTTTTATATCACCATATGTTAGCTCTACAGGTAGCCCTTGTTTAGTGACTGCCTTGTTTAGCAATTGTTTGCAGTTATGACATTGATGAAAAAATAACTTCGTGACCAATCCTTGCATTTACGACCTTTGCAGGTCTGTAAAGCAAAGGAAAGCTGAAGTAAGATCATAAGCACAGTCACAGTTTTACTTATCAATTGCTTCGCTTAACAACTGAGTTGCCGGTTCCAATTATGGTCACTAAACAAGGACTATCTGTACTTACTAGGATCTTCCGGTTGCCTTGTTCTTTGATTCTAATTGAATAAGAATCAGGGCATACACATTCTATTATCTGTCTTATTGGATGATACTGCCATAAAACCATGTTTCATCCCAAGAAAAGGAAAAAGTTTAAAAGGCCCCAGGGAAAATCCACAGAATATACATAGAGAGCATTAAAAAAAAAAAATCATCAACTCTTAAAATGGGTAGTTATTTGAAAAAGACCAAACAGCAGCAGGAGGAGTAAACTATCAAATATACTTTATGCAAGTGTTTTCTTCATGGAAAATATCTCTGTGTAGTAAACAGATCACTATGTGATAATTGTACACAGTAATACTTTATTGATTAGCCAATCATACAAAAATACAATACAAAATATAAAACCCAGAACAGTAAGTAGACCATATGTTAAAAATAGAATTAAAGAAAGAATTAAAAGAAAATGCAAATCATATTTCCGGGTCACCCCTACAATTTACCCCAATCAGATCCACATACGCAGTTCTCAACTGTACTGTTTTGTTTAAATAAAGGGCCTTATTATATGTAATTTTTGGATTCTGGCTGTACATGAAACGTTGTTTTAATATAAGGATCCCAATACACCACTCGTCTGATGTGCGGTCCATGATACTGATCTCTCTCTTTCTTATACAATTGACATTCAAATAATATATGTGTAATGTCTTCTATCTCTGGGGCTTCACAAATACAAGTACGTTCATTATAAGGGACTTGATTAAATCTTCCATATTTAACCATTGTGTCCAGCTGCTCAAATCTTGCTCTTGGGGTTTAGGCATTTCTGTATTTAAATACTTGGCAATCTGGAAGGTACGTTTATAGCGGCTCATCCATTTCAATGTGCCAGCCTTACTAAGGGTGGCTCTGAGCTTCAATATCCAAAATTCTTTGCACAACAATCTTTTTAACTTATTTTCCAGGGACAGTTGGACAAGAAACAGGGAGACCACAGCTCCTGATATAATTTGTCAGTTGTACAATTCAAGAGGTCTGTGACTGAGATTATGCCTGTTCTAACAGACACAGTTTTGGGAATCTGTCAGTTTCCATAGCTTTGATTTCACACCAATAATTGTACATGTAAGTAAGTAGGTCACTGTGTATATACAGAAAACTGCTTATGCATCAATCGTGTGGTTATCATGCTGGTGTGGATGATGTGCAGATGAAATTCTGTTGGACAAGAGAGTAGCTGTATTTGTAATAATGTTCACTTTCCTTATATTCTGATGCAATTTACTGTTTAAGTAATTTTCCTGCTTGATACAAAGGAAAACTGAAATATACAAATTAAAATAACCACTAAATTGAGAATTGTTATTTTGTAATAATATTGTCGTGCCTTATGCTGTTGTAGCAGAACTTACTTCCAGTGTATCAGATACCAACAACTCTATGAATAGGGGGTTGTTGATTATTAATCACATTTTTACCTGAATATTCTTCCAAAGATTTTATTCTAAACTTTCTCTTTCCATTTCAAAGTCTTGATGGCCATGTGGAAATTTTAACTGTCTAAAGAGAGTTATATTTGAAATACAGTGGTACCTCAAGATACGAATTTAATCCGTTCCGTGACTCTGATCGCAAGTCGAATTGGTCGCATCCTGAAGCATGTTTTCCCATAGGGTTCAATGTAAATACGGTTAATCCGTTCCACCCTCTGAATTTGGTCACATCCTGAAGCAAATTTCCCCATAAGGTTCAATGTAAATACGGCTAATCCGCCCTCCAAATTTAGTCGCATCCTGAAGCACATGTCCCCATAAGGTTCAATGTGTCAGCCGGCGTTGCACGGCTAAGAAATTCCCCAGGCGCACTTTAGTCAGCCCTAGTGCAGAAAAAGGAAGTGCTAATGAAATCTGAGAAAGGCTCCTGTGCGCACAGCCGGGAGCGGGAGCTTCCCCCCCACTCCCCGTGCTGATTCTTCTTAATTCCGCGCTCTTTCCTCTGTGCATAGCCCTTGGCGCGCGCGAGAAAAGCACAGTGAAAGGAATGGGGGGGAAGGCTTATGTCGCGCGCACAGAGGAGCAGGAGCTTCCCCACCCCCGTGCTGCTGCTTCTTAATTCTGCGCTCTTTCCTCTGTGCATAGCCCTTGGCACACGTGACAAAAGCACACTGAAAGCAATGGGGGGGAAGGCTTATGTTGTGCGCACACACAGCCGGGAGCGGGAGCTCCCCCCCCCATTCCTCCACGCTCTTTCCTTTCTCCATAGCGACAAAAGCACAGTGAAAGCAATCAGCGCGCTGGGGGGAAAGGCTTATGTCGCGCGCACGCACGCACAGCGGAGCGGGAGCTCCCCCCCCCCCGATTCCTCCGCGCTCTTTCCTTTCTCCATAGCGACAAAAGCACAGTGAAAGCAATCACCAGGCCAAGGGCTATGGCCAAAGGAAAGAGCAAATTTCCCCATAAGGTTCAATGTAAATACAAACAGTTCTGAAACATATGCATTTTATTTTTAAACCACAAAAACATGAAAAAAAGCACAGTATGAAGAGGGAGAATGGGGTGGGGAGGCAGTTATTGTTTGGAGGGAGAGTCCCCCTCCAAAGGGACTTCGGGGAGATCTCCTTCAGGGGTTTCCTCTCTTCTTTGCCTCTTAGCTGCAAAGCCTTATTCTTGCTATGCCCGCTCTGCATTTTCTTTGGAGCCATGCTGACAAGCACACCAAAAACCTTCCAAACGCCACAAAACACACTACAAGCCTCACCGAAGCCTCCTTGCTACCGTGATCTCGCCCACAGGAAGCCGCGACCACGTGGCAGCAGGGCAAATGGCTTTTCCTTTTTCCTTTCTCCATAGCGACAAAAGCACAGTGAAAGCAATAACAGCGCGCACGCACAGCCGGGAGCAGGAGCTTCCCCCCCCCCGCACGCTCAGATTTCATTAGCAGTTCCTCTTTCTGTGTTGCTTTCCTTGGGCTTTTGTCCTCGTATCTTGAAATTTTCGTAAGATGGGGCGTTCGTATCTTGAGGTACCACTGTAGATCTTTACGTTCTTGTGTGTATTCTAGATCTGAAACATTATTTTTATAATGAGCCAATATGTTATTGATTTTAATATGTATGTATTTTCAATCCAAATAACATTTTATAGCTAGACTTTTAGAAATTGATGATATTACAACTGAACAAATATCTTTTGACTAGGAATTTCTACTGCATGCTAACCTGGCAAAGGTTTTCCTAACCATTTCCTGCACTTTTATTAAATGAAAGATTTCAAGATTTCAAAAGCAAATCTCTATTGAAAATTGGACTACATCAAATAAATGTATTCATTTCAATTACCAATAGATAATGCATACCCATAAATAATTTATTTTTCATACCTCCTGTTCACAATAATTTTTTCAGAAAGCCTACAGGTAGTCCTTACTTAACAATGTAATTGGGACCAGAATTTCTGTTGCTATGTGATGCGGTCATAAAGCATGATGTCACGTGACTGCATCATTTAGCAACGGCAATCCCAGCAGTCCTCTTTGTCTTGTTAAGCAAGGATCGCGGGTCATTAAGCAAGGATCTCACATGATCGGGACTTACAACTTCCTGCCAGCTTCCCACAAGCAAAGTCAATAATATTAGATTATTTAAAGAAGTTCTGTGTTTAAGCCATACCTTATATACTGAACTTCCTCCAACTATCCAAACCTTGTCCACCTTTCTTTCCATCTCTGATGTTTCTAGGAGATCTAGGGCTTCTTCCAGACTTTTAGCCAAGTAATGGGCTCCTTCAGGAACATCCCTTAAAACATAAGATGTTATCAATTAAAATCCAAGGACACTGGGGGCTTAGATGTAGCAGAGTATGGTAGTTGGACTTACTGTGAAGTACCTTTCTGGCTGCCAAAAGATAAACCTAACAGGAAAAGATAAGGGCAAGGCTCAAGACTTCATTATGTTCCATGGAGGAAACCTCTCCTTTCAATTGTATGTATTGACTTCAGCTGAGCATAATTCAACTTTTTTACTTAAGAGATTTTATATTCCAGATATTAAGAGCAACTGAACAGGAAGGTACATCATGTGCTTTGTTTGGGCGTCAGCCTTTTCTCCCCTTGTTTTTCTTTTCCCCACAGGAGTTGCCCAGAAGAAAGAAGGTCCTGCCACGGTACTTAATTTGTCCCTCATCCTCTCAATTGGGGGTGTTAATATTGGGTTTAAGGCTCATGCTGTTGTCACCATTTTACATGGTGAAAATGGTACAGCCATGAGGCTGGAAGTCTCCTGTATGGTACTTTGAAATGTGGGGGATGGCCAGGGAACAAGTCCACCCTTTTCCTGTGTGGGGGTGTGGGGGAAAAGACAAGGCTGATTCCAGGAGGCAATATGTGGGGAGAGTTTCCAGGCCCTGACTCAGCTATCTTTTTCATGGGACTGCTCCAAGAGAGAAGCTGTAGGGGCAGAGGCAGGGACTGTGCCCAGTCACAGGCCTATAGGGCAGTCATATCCCTCTGGGAAGCATATTGTTGTTGTGACAGCCCAGTCCTCACTGCTATTATGAATGAGAAAAGGTAGCAGGATAAGACAGTGCCTGTGCTCCTTTGGAGCAAAGCAACCAACCAACGAAGACTTTGCTGCTGGGCTACCTAACCAGAGGGAGGAGTTGCTGCTTCCTGTTTTCATCTCTTTCAATGCACAACAGCAACCTCTCAGAAAAGAAGTAGGGGACCTCTCAGAAACAATGGCAGCTGCTCCTTGCAAGTTTGTCGTATTGCCCCAGATAGCATATGATATATACCTAAGGGCCTCACCAACTATCCAACAGGATCAACCCTGAAAGAAGGCTTATTTGCTCAGACTACCTACTGCCTTCTTCACTATATTTTAAAATATATGTGATGCTGGTTACCAGCTAGGCTGGCTTCAAAAAAGAGTTGGACCAATTCATGGAAGTCATTGGGATCAACGGCTAAGCCTTGACAGCAGCAAAACTGCCTCTGAAGGCCATCTCTTGGGAGGCTAGCAGGCTTCCTTGTGCAGTTGGTTGGCCACTGTGACAACAGACTGCTAGACTAGTTGGGCCAGAAGAACGATCCAGCGGGGCACCGCTTATGTCCTTAAATAAGAGGTATTCAAAACAGCCAAATAAAAATGAAGAACATATGGAAGTGTTGCCTATTTTTTAAGAATAAGGGAACTGTGGATACAAATTATCTTAATTTTTGACACATGAGTAGAAATATTAAGAGCAGCTTTTACAAATAATTGACTATTGAACACACAGTCTGTTCTTGGGACAGAAGAACTGGCTATCTCTTATGTTTACTTCCAATGTTACACAGAAAGATTTTGGTCTACTTTGGTAAATTTATTTATGTATTTATTCTATTTATATAACTATTCCTCTCACATACATGACTCTAGGCAGCTTACAATAAAATAGATAAAATACATCCTATTAAAAAAAAATAAAACCACATAGCAGCCAAGCATCAAAAAACAACTATCAATAAACTTAGCTTGATGGAAGATTTTTTTTTTTTTTTTTTGCTTCTAAGATGGGCTTCATGTGTCTGTAAGTGCATCTGATCCATGTAAAATTTGTTCTCCCAATCAAACCAGCAGAGAGGTCATACCCACTTTCTGGAATACCCCACCTGCTCTCCGCTTCCATGGCTCAGTTTTTGTTTATTTTCAAAAGTTAGTTAAAATACTGCTCACCCATGAATGTCAGGCAGCATTCAGTTCTAATGCAATAAAATTATCTAACATTACAATAAAGATGAGAGCATTAAAACAGCAGAGCAAAATTAAATAAGCCAGTATAATCCTTCAAAATACTTGGAAATATACATTAAATATAATCAAGTCCTAAAAATGATAGCAAAGTCAACATTAGTTAAACTTGAATTCCAGATTTATTTATTTAAAATTAGGCTGAATATTTTTTCTTATCTGTTACTTTTGCATCTGTAGTTGTGAACTACATGCATCTCTATCGCATATCTGCTTCAGGAACCCTAACTGAATTACCTCACCTGGGTAGGTGCAGTAGATTTAGAAGTTATAGCCAAAAGAGTAGGCACTTTGATGTTGGAATAGCAAGTAGCTTAGTAATATATAAATCATCAAAGAACCTGCTGATATATTTGTGTGGGGTTCTCCCGGATTATACAAAACATTTTTAAAAATCAAATAATACATTTATTATTTTAGGAGCTAAAAACCACTATTAGTAAAATCTATATGCATTATTAACACTGTAGGATTCACTTGCATTTACTAGTGATAGTAAGTGAAAAACTAAAGTTATTTGCAACCTGCTCATAAAATCAAAGAAATGTGAAAATGGAATATCCATAAGTATAAGTTACAGTATTAAAAATGAGGTGTAATTATTGCTACTGAACAACTCTTCGACGGAATGGCTGCATCTATTTCTGAGCAAGCAAATGATGGTTAAAGAAATATTTATTTAGAAGTTGGTGTGCTACCATGTTAACACCACTCTCTACAATTAGTTTACTCATTGTAGCTGATTTTATACATCCCTTCTGAAAACATAAAAATTGGTACTTACTTCAGTTCCTTGCTGAGTACTATATTAATTCTGTTTTTTAAAGGACGATGTTTCTCAGGGATGGAGAACCAGGTCTTCTTACCCATTATTACCACATTTTGCTTTCCTGTAAAATGCAGAAGATATTTAATGTGATTATGAAGTGACACCTAGTGGTTATAGTGTGGGATTTTTATTTTTTTATCAAGCCTGTTTCAAGCAGTATTGTCATCCTTTTCAAAACTCTGAAGTAAAACTCTTGATATTAGTGGCTCATTACTAGAGGCTCAGCTAGAGAAGAAAATAAAATCTGGATGGCCTCTGCTGAAGGGTGGCTCCCATTAAAGAAAGGACCTTCTCAGCTGTGGCATTCCTTCTGTGATGAGATTTGCCTGGCACACAACCAAGGCATTAGAGGATTTGGACTGCAAGTATCGTATCAAGAAGATGTAAAGCTCTGTATAAAATAGCCATGTTTATATTTTATAATTTGGTTCCTGGCTGATTGTTGGATTTTATATTTCTTCATTCATTTTGTTATCACACTATTGTGTACTTTATCTGTTGTGTGGATCCTTTCCTATTGGTTCTATTGGTTTTTATTGCTGCCACCAAACCCTTTCCTGATCTGAAAATTATTTCGTTGTAAAAGGGGGAATAGACAGAACAGCCCAATGACTATGCTAATATTTAAACATGAAATCAGATTAACTTTATTAAATACTGTCATAAACCCTAAGAGATGGAGGTTTTCCTAGGGCCAGGACTCCAAGCTCCCCTCAGACATGTCCTTCCACATGCCTCTCCCAACCTTTTCTCCTCTTCTGTTCCTTCTCTCTGGAATATAAACTGGAACTGATCCCTTGCATGACTATGGTTTGACTGACAGTTCTAATATCCAATGATCACATGGACTGATAATAAATCTAACCTTAATAAAGATGCAAATGGACACATGTTGTCCTTAGCTGAAAGACTTACATAAGAGCTAAGTGTTTCCTCTGCCTAGCTCTAATTCGCTAGGTAATTTTAAATAAATCACTCAACTGAAGTAATTTGGAGTTATGCTAACATACTTTGAAGGGTTGCCGTAAGAAACTACTAAGATGAAAATATGAAATGTTAAGACTGCAAATTACACTACTATGTAAAATAAATACCACATTGTTGTCCTAGCTTGTTAAGGCTTTGCCGCTGATTTCAGCTGAACCAAGAATGTAGTTCCACAATAGACATCCCTCTCATTCAGCAACCTGTGGGCTTCTGATATGATCAATAATGTGCTTGGATACTCAAAGCAGATTTGAGGATTTTTTCATCCAGTTTCTTTCTGAACAATGACAGCCATCACCCAGTCCAGGAAAAATTAGCCATTATTACCTTCTTCTTTAGTTGTCATTGTCATTTTCTGAAAATGCTTAAACTCATTCCTGTTCAAAAACAAAAACACATTTTGTGATGACATAACCTTCATGCGCACTCTCTATTATTATCTTCAAGATCTTGACACTTACTTGGTTAAATCATGGCACTGGAGCCCACCTAAGCACTGACCAGTTTCTGATTTCATAATCCTGCATTTGAATTTTAATTTATATAACTATGTAAGTGTGCTTTTGATTATCATTACTGTTTCTAAGTGGCAGCATTCCTAGACCTAGTGTCTTCCTAATGTGCTGAGCCCACAATGCTCAGAATAAGGAAGAATGTGATGGAGAAACTGAAGTCCAAATTATAATAATATTGCTAACCTATCTGATGGAAGAACTGCTTTATCAAGAGCCCAGTCTCTAGAAAATATAAGGGAGGGAGGTCCCTCTTTTTTTGCTAAAAAAAAATTCCTGCCCCCCCAACTGTCAAGGCAATGGAATCAAAATGATGCACCCCAGTCCCAGAAAACATTTCCCCAATTCCAGGAGGCATGTCTAGATAATAGAAAGTCCATTGAATGTTAAGATCTAAACTCCCTTAATGTTCTTTTGTCCTGCTCCTATGTCAAGGTATCAAACCAGGAAGAAATAGTTAGAAAATGCAGTTAATTCACATGGGCTACTTTTAATTTTTACAATGGTCTCTACATTATAATTCTCTTATTTTTTCAGTTCTACTGCTTCAGGCAATACATCCTGAGGGACAACACTGAGAAAAACAGAAATGTGCACTTTATTCCACTTGCTGCATCCTGTAAGTTTGCTGTCCCAGAGGTCACTGATCTGCTGAAATATTCAACTTTATTTAGACTGATTTCTATCTGAGTGTGAGTGGGGAGACATTTTATCCTTTGCTTCAAGCAGCCAAAGCTTTTGCCCTGGAGCTGTAGTATAGTACTGAGCTTTGAAAAGCAAAAGGATTTCAGGCATCTTCTAATATTTGGTTGGCCGCAACATAATTCTGTTCGTTGATAACTGCTTAGATGAAAAAGGCCAGATATCCCATATACCCAACTTAAAAGTAGTTCTGGTTAGGGAGGGGACGAGAGAAAATGAATTCAGCAATAATAAATAATATTATTAATTATTATTAGAATTCTCTAAAGGAAAACTTGCGCGATCTACTATAAAGAAAATACCTGCTAGCCTTTGGGCAAAACAAGAAAAAAGTCTAATCATGTGAACTACAACTCCCAAGCTACATCACCTCCATTCAGAAAAAGGATTCAATGCAACCTTCCCGCGCAAAGAAAGCAGTGCACACTGGGAGTTGTGGTTTTTCCCTTCGCAATAAAGCGCGGGATAAAAGAAAAGGCGCAGGTCTGTACCTGAGCGGGGGCCAAGGAAGCTTTCCGTCCTTTCCGATGCCCATGTTGTTGCACACAGCAACGATAGAGTGCAGAGACGCTACCATCGCTCTTTTTTCGCCGCGGCAATTCTGCACTGACGAGTCCAGGCGCTCGCTAGACTTCGGACCCCGGGAACCCGCGGAGCATGCGCAGAGCGACGCGCCTCCTGTGCGGAGAGAAGGGCAGGTGGTCCCGGCAGCCATGATAGTGGGGTCGGTTTCGCTGACCGGAGAAGTCGGAGCGCTTCCATGACCCGACGTCCGCGCTTCGGCCACTGCGG
The DNA here is from genome assembly GCA_030867105.1 of Liasis olivaceus. NCBI lineage: Eukaryota > Metazoa > Chordata > Lepidosauria > Squamata > Pythonidae > Liasis > Liasis olivaceus. The sequence continues at coordinate 227,549,424 of CM061348.1, read as the reverse complement.
GGAGGAAGAGGCGGGGAAGCCGCCGGCAGCCGTGTGCCCGGAGAGCCCCCCGGGCGGCGTGCGCGGTTCGTCTCAAGGGCCTCGTCGCAGGCGGCGGCCACTTTCCAAGTATTTCTGCTTTTGCACCGAGCCTGCGATGCTGCAGGGGCGAAAAAGAAGGCGGCGGCCTAACGCCGGTGATGAGTCCCGGAAACAGCCCGTGTTAAGTAAATTCTTCCCGCCGGTGGCGTCTTTGCAGCGCTGCAGCTCCGCTGAGGAGGTGGAAAAGGAAAGCCCTGAGGCCGCTGCTCGGCATACGGTGCGCCCCAGATTGTGGTGACGGCTGCGAGGCGAAACTGGGTGCTCGTTCGTTAGACTCCTGCACCGAGCAGGGCTCTCTGGGCCTCTCGTGAGCTAGTTTGTGGCCTCTGTTGGGCAAGTCTGGCCGTAACGCCCTCTTCCCTTCTAGCCTTAAGTGCTGTGAAAACCACTGAGCCTGACAGGATTGACCTCTCACATGGTGATTAGAAGCAATGCTTGGGTAGCTGCAGAATTGTTAATCCTACTTGGAAAGCTTCCTCTTCAAAAAGTTACAGGTCTTTTTTAGCAGTAAAGTTTGGGACATTTGCATTCTACTCTTTCATTCCGTGACACACAACATTAGAATTCAAGAGCATCCAACAAAGTTGTTTTGGCAGCAGCTTGATGGTAAATGGAGTCAGACCAGTTGAAATGTACTGTAGTTTCATTATGATAGCTAAATAAAACCTCAAAGCAGGATTATAAGGGCCTCAAAGCAAACCACTCAAGCGAGCCCCCAGTAATGCAGAAGCTCAGGCATCTTTGCCCCCTCCAGGCTGCAGCAAGGGGGTGGGTGGGGGGGTGGATGGGGAAAGGGAAAACAAGGGTCACACACCTGCTTGCTTCCTCCCTATCATGGCAGCAGAGGGCTTGGGACACCCAGGAATCTCCTTTACCCTTAGTAGCTCAAAGTATCCCCAAGCCCCTCCTGCTCTAGGTCAGGTGAAAATGTCCTTTTGTCCATTCAGAATATAGCTGGGCATTTGCACTGTACTTATGGCCCCTCTCCCATCTCAGCAGCCTCCTGAGAGTCTCAGGCATAACATACCTGAGCTGCAAAAATCTAGATGAGCACTAGGATGGCAGTTTTCTGTATCCCTCCTTACTGCCATCTTGTTAAGAGTTACATGCTGAGATATAGTATCCCTACTGTACTTAATCTGGCTTGTTGAACATGTAAATAAATAGCTAGGAGAAGTCTAGTAATCCCTCAAGGCAGCTGCCTCTGTGTTCAGTGACACTGTGCTACTGAGTATTGCTTGCTAGGGTAGAGCAGGAGAGGAAAAATGTTTTCCAGCCATGAAGTTAGTGCATTTTTATAAGAAATTCATACAAGCAGAAATATATGTGCTTGTAGGAAATACATGTTGTACTGAGAAAGAGTGAGCAGTTTGATTGGGCTACTTGGTGAATTTAATGGAGTAGTGTATATGCTTGTTTTGGTCTTAGTCTTAACATGTCCAGAGTTTTGTGCTAGAAAATGCAAGTTCATCTTACCTGATTTGGTGAATTTGAACTCAGCATCATTTTTGTATTTATAAGATGGAGAAAGTTGGTACTGTCTCAAATTTAAGCAAGAAAAAGTACAGTCATTATTGTATTAAGTAGTTCTTAGTTTAAAGTAGATACATTTGAAATCATTGTGACAAATTGAACGACTCTTTGCACATTTAAAATGCCATAGTTATAAAGTTCATTCATAAATAAAGGTATAAAATAAAAAGTATAGTGTAAATTTTCTCAGGATGATTGTACAATTAAATTAATCTAGAATGCTGATTCAAGTTCCTTTTCCTTGTGTGAGAGAGAAAATGTATAAGCCCCAGCATAGTTCCAATTGATGTCTTAGAATCAGACTGACATGGTTCATATAACATGCTAAGCCATCCTGTATGGAGAAAGAAAACTAATCTTCAGTTGGCAAGAATCAGAATTTTGAAATCAGTTATCAAGCTTGGTTTCAGATTCAATTTTCTGGAAACTAGAAATGGTTGTCATTCTGATTATGGATGGTTAATACAAGTAGATAGGTTTATGGTTATAATCACAGATCATAATGATGATTAACTTCAGTAACCTCAGTTGTTTTGATTTTTTTGGCTTTTATTAATTGAATACAAAACAAATTATTACCCAGTGCAAACATATCAAAACTTCTTTTTTAGGCTACTGAACCTGATGGCAAAAAGAGAAAATTGATAAAGAACAAAGAATATATTGACAAGTCCTCAAAGTCTCTACAGTGTAAAAAAGAAGAAAGTAATACCATGGGTACACAGAACACAGGTGAGTTCTAAATAATATAACTTCCTTTTCTTTCTATCCAGGAGTGCTTTGTAGCTGTGCCCATTGTGGTTGTCTGGGAATCCAGGAGCAGGAGAGAATTAGGGAAATCTCCTTGGCTTTTTATTTTCTCATTTACAAAATTCATTCTCATGTACATTAGTGTCTACCACCTAATATTATCACAGTTTCATCTAAATGTATAGGATTACACCTATTGTTTGATTTTCAGTCACATTTTGTAAATATTCTAAACTGTTAATTAGTACAATAGTTGTGAATCTATATTTTCTACAATTTTATTTGGTTTATATATTACACTTTCACAAATGTGTAGCCTCTTAAGGGAGCAGGAGATTTTTGGATTATGAAGGGCAAAGATCATGGGAAAAGTTGTGTTTGGAGAAAAAGATGGTTCGGAGAGTTTTAATCAGGGAAGTAAAATATTTGTTGATCTAGGAATGGACGGAAAGCAGTTGGAAGTGTTCTGGCCATAGCATTCAGGAAGAAACAAGCCTATACCAGGTATGGACTACCTTGATTACTTCTAGTTCAAACTGGGAGTACAAGGCCCACAGGTGATTCAGCAGGGTTCAGAAAGAAATGGAACATGCAGAGTCCGTTCCCACATCAACAAATTTTACACATCCCCTTTACGGAGCTTGTGTTTGATCTAGCAACAGAAACTAAGCCAGTGTAGGAAATTAATGAGATCATCGCATTTTCAAAGCATCAAGATAAATGAATTGATTTGGTAACAGAGTGCTGGACAGATATGAGAAGATCAAAAAATAATTAGGGCACGAAACAGGATGTTTGTGGACTCAACGAAAAACATCCCTATTTTTGCACTGTTGCGCAGGGAGAAGCAATATAGCCTAAAGACTTAAGTTATACAGTATAGCCAAAGGTATGTGCTGTTCAGCAGGGTAGGTGCCAACATAGTTATTGGATAAGAAAAGTATATGGAAGAAAGATAAAAAATATTCCTTGGATGTAGTATGTTTGTGATAAAACATTTTCATTTATATCGCTAATAAAGGGGAAGCAAAGAAATGCTCTGAAATATGCTCAGAAACCTTTGAGAAATTGAGAGCATTTAGCCGTTTGGAGCCTCCAAGAAATAGAGTTCCTTCAGAAGCTTTTCATGGAAAAGAGTTAGTAGATCTGAAAAAATGCCAACATTCTGTGATTGGAATCAATGAAACAAATGATACTTCACATCCCCCAGATATCAATAAGGTAATCAGTTATTTCTATATTTTAATTCAGCTGTTAAAATTCTTTAATCGTGAATGTTGACTGAATTTTGAAGATGCTAAGACAGCAGTTTAGTATTGTTAAATCTTGGATCATCCTGTTCTGTGAACAGGGTAACAATGGTAGCAATCCATAGGAGTCAATACCAGCAAAGATAGTGCATGTTAAGTGGTGCAGTTAATTGAATCAGCATTTGATGTGTTGCTAGATATGGCAAAGTGCTGGAAGTCAATTGTTGGTTAATAAAGACTATCAATATTCAAGGAGGCAGTAGTCCTTATATACATATATGGTAGTCTGGTAATATGCGAAATAGCATGAATAAACACTAAGAATTGTTATAGGTGGCAGCACTTCACTGACTTGGGCTGATTTTGAAAAGCGAAGTAAAATCACAGTACCTGATAAGTGCTTGGATGGGAGAACACCAGGAAATCCCAGGGTTGTATGATAGACTGGAAGATGGAAAAACATATTGAAAAAAGCAGTGGCAAGCTACTTCTACAGTATATTGTTCCTAAGAAAATTACATTGACATGTCCGAAGTTCCCAGGAGTTGAATTCCCCTTGAAGAAGATTTTACCTGTACTTGTTGATCATAAATGACTGTCTTATTTAATATGTGATCCTAATGCACATCCCAGTTGTTTTCTGATGGATATAGATCTTGAGGAGATCCCTTCTGCCGGGGTAGAAGTTTCAAGGTCCTGAATTATGATAGAGCTGGCTTTGGATCTAAAGCTGCTTTGTTCCCTGAGAAGGGGTAATTTGGATTTTTAATCTATGCCAAATAGAGATAGTATGGGACAATTCCCTTTTATTGTAATTTATAGGAGAAAAAAAATATGCTTCAACAGGGAAAAGGGGTAGTGAAAGCTTTTTTTCTTTCCCATCTTCTGTTTTAACTGGGAATAGCTGATAGATTGTAGAAAAAGTGAGAAATAGATGTTCTTGCACCCATCCCCTGTGAGATTGCTGTGCTAATCCCTAGGGGATTAAGTAATGATTTTAATAGATCTCGGCATTTCCTAAAACAAAGGAATCTATTCATACAAAAATAAGCCATATTAAGTTCAACAAAGCTTATTCTGAGAAAAGTACTTATAGGATTGCAACATAAATCATTGATTTGCAAGGCTGTGTAACTATAGATTTATAATTCTGTATATCTATTGAAAAATTATTGCAATTTTTCTTACTGGAACAGCGCTTAAATTATCATTAACATTTGCTTATTTTAGTCTTTGATCTTTTAAAGTACATTATACACTTAGGCAATGAAAAGGGAACCAGGCAAAGGAAAATTGCAAAAGTTTGATAAGGTATAATTGGGAAAAAAAAAAATACAAAGCTAGAAAATGATCAGTGCTGGAGCATTTTTGTAAATGTGCAATGTATAATTTAGTAAAATGCATCCATAAAACAGGAGTGACATAAAGAGAGCTTAATTCCTAAGGAAAAAGTAATAATAAAGATGGGTACACCATTTCTTTTTGAGAGACAGACTCTCAAGTACTATCATAGTAGTAACCAATGAATATTAGAGTTTCTTAACTTTTCAACCTTATTCTCAGTGTGTTCCATCTCAGAGCAAAACATTTAACTCTGCCTTTCATAACCTATCTGTTGCGTCTGTTTTTCTAGTCCGAGTGCTTCTCTAAATTGCTTGTCCAGTCTGTGCTCTGCACCACGTCTGTTATGATAACATTTCTAGTTGCCCACCAGGTTGTTGGCTACTGTTGTCTTTCCAACTAAACACCTTCTTAGCTTTTATGCGCTGTGTGTTACTTTGAGAGGGCTTCCAATTCTGTTTGTTTCCTGGGTTGGACTTGGCATTCTGTCATTGATTTATAATTGATGAAGGTAGGATGATGTGAAATTAAACCATTGAGCTTGAGTTCAGATCTATAATAATTTCTTCCTCCTGCCTGAATAATAGTACTTTTACTAAATATTTTCTTGTTTATGTTTTCGTTTCACATACAGGGAAGAAATGTCTACCAGTTTTTTACCATGAATACAAGATTTGAAAACACCCCAAATACATCAGATACAACTTTAAAAAAAACAACCAAAACTGTATACACTCCTCTTGAGCTCCAGTTCCTAGAACTAAAAAAACAATACAAGGATGCTATTCTGTGTATTGAGTGTGGTTATAAGTACAGATTTTTTGGAGATGATGCAGAGGTAAAGCACTTCTCTGTATGGCGTTCTGTTACAGTTACATGTTGCTGTTACTAAAGTTGTGCATAATTATTGAAAGAGTTATGTGCAAAAGGTAGAATGTGGTACTTCTACAAACTTCCAAGTATGATAGGAGCTATAAGCAGCCATTGGTTTATATCTTGGCAGAGAGGTTACGTCCACAGCAGCAGCAGCAGCAATGGCATGCTGTTTCATTGGCCCAGATGGCTTATTTTGGCCTGGCTCCAAATAATACTCATGTATTTATTTAACAACTTATCTGAAAGACTGAATTTTGCCAAGTATTCTACACAAATTTGTTTATATTTGGGTGTGTGTTTTAATTGCAAAATATGCTTGAAGTATAAGGTAAGTATTGACAAAGATTAGGATTAAAAAAAATCACTATACTGTAATTTCCTGTTTTGTGCTTCTGCATGCCTAGACATTATAATTATAATATGTTAATAAGTGCAACATACCTATTATAATATGTTAATAAATTGTAATATGTTAATAAGGTTGTAGTCTTATTTAATCTTTTAAGACTTTTAAAACTACTCAGTATATTTCAGTAGATGTCGTTAAGTGGTTGTTATATGCACATAAGAATTTTGTAGTATATATACTGCTACCAGAATAAATTGTTAATTACCATCATATTTTATAGATTGCTGCTAAGGAGCTGAATATATATGGTCATAAAAATCACAACTTTATGACTGCCAGCATACCAACGCACAGACTGTTCGTTCATGTTCACCGTCTTGTAGCAAAGGGATATAAGGTTTGGTTCTAAAGCTACATACAGTGGTATCTCGGTTCACGAACTTAATTCGTTCCGCGACTCTGGTCGCGAACCGAATTGGTCGTGAACCGAATCAAATTTTCCCATAAGGTTCAATGTAAATACGGTTAATCCGTTCTGACCCCTACGAATTTGGTCGCCAACCGATTTTTGATTGCGTCCCGAATCAAATTTCTCTATAAGGTTCAATGTAATTATGGTTAATCCGTTCTGAACCATATGTTTTTTTTTTTAAAAAACCACAAAAATATGACACAAAGTACAGTATGAAGAGAGAGAAAGCTAACCTTGCTCGACGTGACTTCTGGCGTGGAGGACAAGAAGGTGGGTGGGGAGGTGGTTACTGCGTGGAGGGAGAGTCCCCCTCCCTACAGGAAGCCGTGAACACGTGTCACGGGAGGGAAAATGGCCGCAGATCCTGTTCGTAACCCGATCCGGCATTTGCGAACGGAGGCAAAATTTTGCGACCGGAGCTGTTCGTGAACTGAATTGTTCGTGAACAGAAGTGTTCGTGAACCGAAGTACCAGTGTATATAATTCTAGTTTTATGTAAGCTTGTTTTTCAAAGTTACATGTTTTCGAAAAAATATTCCATATTAAGTGATCTTAACTGGTAGTATTTCCCTTTCCTACTTCTTAATTTGATCAGGAGTTTGTAGCTATAATTCCAAGCCAAAACTGTTGACTAAATTTGCTTTTGAAAGAATCAAAGCATGCATTTCATTCTTGCTGATTTTATATGCAGTCTTCCAATATTGTTTGTGTGCTTTTTCCCCCAGTTACTTTGCTGTTCATATTATTTATGATGTATGACTTTGGCTTGGAACATAGGAAACTATTTTATATCATTAGTTAATTGATCCATCTGGCATAGTATACTATTTCCTTTGTTTGGCAAAGGGTCTTCAGGATTTTAGGCAGGGGTCTTGAACTTCTTCCGGCAAAACAGATGCTCAGTGACTGAACTGCAGCTCTTAGCTTCTCTACATGGCTTTTAAAATAACTAGTAATAGCAAGGGTTCTTACTGTGAGTTGTGACTCTCCAGGAGATCACAAGCAACTTAGGGAAGATCACAATTTTTTTTAAAGCTAATTAAGCTTTAATTAACAACAGCATTATTATTTATTTATTTCTATTCATGTGGGTCTTATACAGATTCATTTATTGTTTAGTTGGTTGCAGTATTGCAAAGTTTGGGAGACCGTGGGCTATGGCGATCCATGTGCATATGTAACATAATGCTAGATGTAGATTGGGAATACAGATCACATTGGACTAAGCCAGTTATTATAGTTTAAACATTGCACTATGATTAAAATGATCCATGGCTTAATGGTGTGATGTGTGACTCTAAATGTAATGTCATGATCTGTTAGCCTTCCCAAGTAGACCAGAGAGGAAACACGACCAGATGAGCTATTTCTACTTTATTATAAGCCTAGGTTAACAGAATTTTGCAAGTCTGAAAGTACAGATCTCCTGCCGTCTCTTTTACAGCCTGATAAGTTAGGGAGGTTCCTTTCTGAGTTTCTTTCTCTAGCTGTTACACAGCTGCAGGTTCCTCCCCCTCTCATCTGATCATTCCCTAGGCAGCATCTCTTCCTCCTGTCTCCCAAGGTCATTCCCACATACCATTACATGATCAGAGGTTGGCTATTAAGTCAGACCAGAATGTTATGATTGTCAAGATATATTTTGAAGGAGTAGGATCTACTTCTTGTTCATATGTTGTACCTATGAAATATGGTACAAAGTTATAAATCAGTGTTTCTTGGCTGTTCCCTCCAGCTTGGTGCGTACATGGGCTAGTGGAATTTAACTGCATGATATATGCAGGAAGAAATACAACATATTTGTGTAGCTGGAAGTTGATACAGGATTGCTAAGATCTTCTGCATCTTTTTGACAGTTGGGCTCTAGCATTTGGTAGATGCAGAGAAAAGTTGATTGACCTCAGAGCCAGAGAAAGGGCTTCTTAGTTTTACATCTCTGCTCTCACCAAGTAACTATGCAGTTAACCGAGTTGTTGTGTCCTACCTACCTTTATGGCAGGAGAAGAAGAGTAGGAATAGGACTTTCCCTCTTCCCTTTAAAGTTCTTATGCTGAAAGGAAGCTAAGAGCTCATCTTAACTGGCCAGAGCCTGGATAAGTACTTACTATGGTTTATGAGGTACAGTCATTTAGTTTAAAAAACACTAAGAGTGGAGGGGTGAAAATAGTTCTGGAAACTTACAGAATTAAGGGAAGAGGGGATTGGATTAATGTACATATTCGAAGGGTTTTTCAGAAACTAGTTCACTGCACCAAAAATACTAATTTTGTATTGAATATTGAAACTGGTAAATAGTTAATATGGCTAGTACTTGCAGTATTTCAGTAGACTTTCTTCAGTTGTCTTTGCTTTTTTATTATCTTCTCCCTTGTGTGGTGAATTGCAGTACATAAAATAGAGAAGAAATCCTTGTTCTTTTGTTTAGGCATGGTATTATGTCACAGGTCCACTGTTCCTCAATCCCAGAGGAAAAACACTTGCAGATATACTGAATTAATAGGTTTGATTTCCACAGGTTTGTGGAAATAGTTCAATAGTTAACATGATATTTATTTTTATTTAATGTTCTTCAGTGCTTCATGTTCTCTGCTTCTTGCAGGTAGGAGTAGTAAAGCAAATGGAAACTGCTGCTTTGAAGGCTGTTGGAGAGAACAAAAGCTCTCTTTTTACCCGAAAACTAACTTCACTGTATACAAAATCTACGTTTCTAGGAGAAGATATCCTTTTATTAAGTGTGTTGAATTATTTTGATGACATTTATTATCCCATACCTCTTCTTGTTAGTCTGAAATATCCTCCTGTTATCTTTCCAGATACATTTACGCGTGCTTCATCTGTTTTGCCCACAGAGTTTCCCAAATTAGGGATGATGGCTTTCCTATTGTGTTGTTCCATGTATTCAAATAGCATCTTATTATATAGATTATTATATAAAACTCATTGCATAAATGTGATGTGGTCTGTTTGCTTCCCCTAGTCACAGGGCTAAGGGAAAAATGATTAGGGGGATTAAAATACAATCTACGAAAATAAAAAATCATTTGGAAATTCTTGGTTTTTTAAAAAGTGACAGGAGCAACAGTAGAGGTTTATAAAATAAATTGAGAGGAAAGAAAAACACATTATTCTACTTTCATAATGTAGAATCTCCATCCATCTAACTAGATAGAGAAAGAAGCCTTCACAAAATGGTCTCGTGCAAAGGTAACAATTTCAGACCAGTATATTATAATATTTGGGTTATGTAAAGACTGCATAGAAAATTAATTTCCTTTAACACTTGGTACATTTGAATTCCCTGCTGAAATTGGATAATTCAGTGGATGCTGAGGAAATTCCATCTAATGTCTGGGATAATTATCTTCTCTGCATCTCTGAAAATAAAGAAAATTTAAACCAAAAGAATCACAACATTGTTTTAGGCATAGTGGTAAGCATTTCTAAAGAGTTTTTAATTTATCATTGTAGCTGTAGAAGTTGTAATTGTTAACAATATATCCACCTGTACTTTAGTAGAAACACTATAATTTGTTCTAGTTCAGTGCCGCATCAGCAGTGAAAGTAACTTTCTCAGCTGTTGCTTTTCTTTTGGCTCTGCAAACTTTCTAAGGGTCAGAGTACCCTTCAGGAGTGGGTTGGCTGTAGGATGGAGGGACTGAAAGGACCTCTGCCCAGTTTTGTGAGTTCTTTCTTCCCACCCATGCCCCAAACTAATCCCTTTACCCAATCCTTTAGAAATAGTTTTGGGGAGACTGATAGTGGGAAGAAAAAGTGGAAAAACTGCATTCTAACAGATGTTATGGAGTAATATAATACTATAGAGTAGTAGGTTCAGGTTTGTTTGTTTGTTTTACGTACAGATTTTATAGATTGGCTAAGGGCTAAAGTGTCCCACTGAAGCCTTGTTACTTTCAGCAGAAATGAAGTGGAACTAACTCAGATCAAACCCAATTCTATATAAGAAAATCTTGGGAACTGAGAAAGTTTGACAGTTTATATCAATCTTCCCCAACTGATTTTGCCCCTCCTCTCGTGTTAGATTACAACAGGGCCATTGCCTTAGCTGGCTGGAGGTTCATTTAAGTCATAATCCAGTGTATCTGTAAGATGGCATGTTGAGGAACATCAAAATTGGATTTAGTTAATTTTGGGATATCCCAGGATTTGGAATAACCTGATGAAACTAATTGAACGCAAGATCATAAATAAAAAAGGACCTCAGTACAAACATGAAACCAATATATGATATGAACTGTACCACATGCAGTGATGTTCACTGGTTTAGACATTTTAAACAATTAATGGAGTCATCTTAATAATGGTTGTTAGTCAGGCCAATTGAATGGAACTGCTTGCCTGCTAAGTACTTCCTGCAAATACCTTGAGACACCTGTATGGCTGAAGACAAATAATAGCAACTTGATGTGGACATTTTTCTTTTTTAGTAAATCAAAACATAATACAATTAACATTCTTTAGAATCATTCTATAGCTATGTTGGTTTATTGTACTACAGAGAAGAGAGAAATAAGATGCCTTGGGGTTGCACAGAGTTACTGTATCTTGAAAATAATATAAGAAGTTGCTATGTTTATTCTTTTTTCAGGCTGTCCAGCCTACTACAGGAGAGGTTCTCTTTGACAGTTTTCAAGATTCTGTAGCTCGTTCAGAGTTGGAAAATCTAATACTACGCCTGCAGCCAGTTGAGATTATTCTTCCTAGAGATGTGTCAGATCAGACTGAGAAGCTTATAAGTCGTATGACTTCTGTATGGTAAGCTTTGCGTAGTAGAACAATTTGATATATGGTTGGGACAAGGCTCGCTGAGATCTTTGGACTGAAAAGTCTACCTTTGTATATAAATCTCCCCCATTTTTAATTGTTTACAAAGAATTCAAACATTATTGAATTTCTGTATGTTATTTCTACCATTAAGATGGTTTGCATTTAAATTTAAATAAGCTTGTGGAAATTACAATGAAAGAATTACTAAAAATATATTCATATGTAAGCATGGGCTTTACTGGGCATGTGTGTCTCTGTTCTTGCTTCACACTGTACATCTAGCATTAAAGGAAATTCATAATTCTGTAAAATGAGCAAATTTAAAATACTTTTAAGGTTAAATTAGATTAAATTATGGTTGTATCTAAGGGAATGACAGCATCACATATGTATGTGATTTAGATTAAGTGGGAATCTTTTGGAATTGTAATAATATGAAAACAAAGGTCAAATTGGGAAAACATGGTTAAGAATGCAATTCTGTATATTGGTATTTGAAAGTACAGATCTTTGAACTTAGCAGGGCTTATTTCTACACAGGACTGAACTGTAAAGTCAGTGCTGGGTTCTTTTCCGTGGGATGTGAGCTCAGGTTTTGAGCAACTTTACCCTTATATTAAATAGCACAGTGTTTATTTGAACCTATGTAGTATTCTGAAGTTATACTTGATCCATGGGAACCAGTGGCATCTTTAACTGTTTTGGATAGCAGTTGAGGGTCTAAACAGGCCCAACCCTACCATTATTTAGAACAATTTTGATATTGCAAAATGTAAGCAAATTATTATTTAATTATTATTGTATTTTACTCCCTGGAGAGATGTAGATAGGAGTTTCTGATTCTTGTGCCAGACTGTTTTGGCTAAACTTGAGTATTATCCACTGTAATTTGGAAAAAAGGTACAATTTTTTAATATAAACCAAGCAGCTGACTAAAGGTAAGCAAGTATGTAATAAATATACTGTTTTAATTTTATAGAAAAAGGCAGATTCAGAATACATTATTGTTTAAAAATAGTGGTTCTTTGAGAAATCCTATTCTAGAAATTTGATTTTACTATGTAGTTATTTTTTCTCTTTTGCAAACATTTGCTTTGACAATGCTTTAATGTTAGTTCCATCAAATGTATTATTTTAAAAGAATATTCTTTTTAATGACTCCATCAAATTCAGTGCAAAACATTGAGAATTGATAACGTTCAAAATTAGTGTTGCTTTTGAGTTTGATTAAAGTTGTTTTTAAGTAGTTTTAGCTAAATCTGTTCCTCAACCCTTCTAAATTAATAACAATAGGCTAGGTTTTTAGATTAAGTATATTAAATTAAAACAAAAAAGCTTGTAATTTTTCAAATAGTTTTATAACATTACATAAATAAATGGTTTATTGCAACTAATGATTCACCACTAGGGGGTCATATGGTATTTCACTTTGGATAATCTCCCTGATAGCCATTTTCTCCTTTTTACTTAATTTCTGTGGGAACAGTCTCTTGAAACTTGTGTATTTTAAGATCCCTGGAAGAAATGTAAGATCTAATTTATTCTAAGGATTTATGATCTACTTTACAGGAACTTTGTTTGAGTGAATTGTGCGTTGTCATAAAAATATACAGGTAAAAACAATGTAGAGCATTGCAGTCGCAGAACAGGATAAACTGCCATCAGAAATCATATCTGTTATATATTACTTCATTACCTAGTAGTTTAACTTCTTTGGATTCAGTGATAATCTGATCAGGCAGTATTTTCTTTATGAATTCTTCCATTGGATATACAGTTTAAGAACGAGTTCCGTTCCCAAGGTCAGTTCTTAAGTCGAATTTGTATGTAAGCTGGAACAGTACTATTGTAAAATACTGTATAAGTAGTATTGTGTAATGAACTTGAACTATTGTGTATTTAATTTGAATCATTGTGTATATAACTCGAATTCTGCTACAATAGGCTCCATTCTTAACTATGGGTCATCTTTAAACTGGGCATTCTTAACCCAGGGACTACCTGTATTATATCATACTCTGATAAAAAAGTTCCTGCTTGAATTAGGCACTGACATATGTTTCCTCTCTATGTTGTCATTTTCAACTCTTCTGAACTTTAAAATCTCATAGCATTATGAGAAGTGAGCAAGTCCTCATATGTACATTTCTTGCCCCTTTTTTTTGGTAATAAGTAATGATCTGATGCTGTACTAGGTTTTTTGGTCTGGAATCTTACTATTTATCCCCATATTAATTTATATTTGTTACTTTAAATATAGATAAGCATAATATTTACTGGGACAGGATGGGTTCTTCACCAAAGCCCCTATATTATTTCCATAGTATGAGTACAATGTATTGACAAGCCATGGAGATTTCTAGAACAACTCTTGAACATAATGGTCACAGAATAAAATAAAATATAATCAAGAATTCTTCTGACTCTTTAATGAAGACTACTGCCACTAATTCTCCAGTGGTTTTTTTTTTCTTTTCCTTTTTCAGTATGTTCCTGTCAGTTTGTTTGTTTGTTTGTTTATTTCAAATTTGCCACCATCCATCTCACTGCAGAGCGACTCTGGGCGGTTATATATATTTTAAATATGATTTTTTTCCTGTTTATATACATATTGCATGTATTTTTGTCATGTTTGCTCCTGAATAGATTTATCTTTTTTAGTTCTGTTCATAGCACAGAAGTAATTATTAAAATGGTATGCTGTATGTGTATGTACGTTCTAGTAATAAAAATCAAGGAGCGCAGTGGAAAAAATGGGACTAAAATGAAATATAAAGAAGACCATACTAATGACAACAGGTAGAACAACCAGCCTTAGAATTGATAGTGAAGATATTGAAGTGGTGGATAGTTTCTGCCTTTTAGGATCAATCATCATGTCAGAATCCTCGCAACTTTTTATTACTTTTCTTAAGAAATAGTATTCATGCTTTAACCTGCTTGCTTTTTATGTGTTTAGTATTTGCAGTGGTTCTGCCATGGGGGAAGGGAAATGGATAGAAGGAGACTAGAGGCAGATGGGCTCTTATCACAGGGACTGGAATGCTCAAGGCCGTATCAGTGGGAGAATATGAGGAGGCTATGTAGGTAGGGGGGTGAAGGAGGGAAAAAGGGTAAAAAACTTCTCATGATGCTTACAAAAACCTGAACAAGATTTTAAAGTACAGAAGAGTTGAAAATGACAACAGAGAGAGGAAACACATGTCAGTGCCTAATTCAAGCAGGAACTTGAATCTTTTTTCCTTTTTAATTATGAAAAAGGCTTCATAATTAGGGGAGTATCTCACATTGTTACTTCTGGTCATCTTACGACAGTCTTTTAGGCCCAGGGTTCCATGTTCTCTGGACTAGATACTGTATTTTGTATTGCTATTGCTATTCTTCCAGTTAGGTCACACATTTTTCCCATTCTGTCTTTGAACCAAAAGGACTAGCAACTGGAAACCAGTGAATTAGTGAGCATGTGAAACTATTTTAAAACTCTGTTTCCATATTAAATGTAGATAGCTATTTATTTTGCTTAAAATAGTTTTCCTTTCGTGTTTCTTAGGAATTTTTTTGTTTTACCTGCAATCTCCCAAAATATTGAAGCAGTGAAGCAACATGAATTGCATTCATTAGAAATTCTGCCTTTTATAAATGTAGGGGACTTTGAAATGGCCTTTTATATTTTGTTGCACTGCAAAAAAAAAAAAAAAAAGAAGCAGAAGCAGAAGCAAGAAAGAAAAAGGAGAAAGCATTTACAAATCTTGTTCTAGTTGGATTGAAACTGTTTATAATCTTATTCAGAGATGGTATCCATAGGAAGTAAATGCAGATTTCTGTACAGAGATACTGAAATAAAGCAGTGCTTCCATTTTTTAAGGCATAGTACAAATGTATCAATGCCAACAAAGAAATAACTTAGAAAAGTGCATTCAGGAAAAAAACCCCTAAAAGTTGTAGGTAAGCATGTTACAGTGGTACCTCGGTTCACCAACTTAATTCGTTCCGCAACTCTGGTCGCGAACCGAATTGGTCGTGAACTGAATCAAATTTTCCCATAAGGTTCAATGTAAATACGGTTAATCCATTCTGACCCCTCCGAATTTGGTCGCCAACCGATTTTTGGTTGCGACCCGAGTCAAATTTCCCCATAAGGTTCAATGTAAATACGGTTAATCCGTTCTGAACCATGTTTTTTTTTTTAAACCACAAAAATATGACACAAAGTACAGTACGAAGAGAGAGAACACTAACCTTGCTCGAGGTGACTTCTGGCGTGGAGGACAGGAAGGCGGGTGGGGAGGCGGTTATTGCTTGGAGGGAGAGTCCCCCTCCCTACAGGAAGCCACGACCACGTGTCACAGCAGGGAAAATGGCCGTGGATCCTGTTCGTAACCCGACGCGGAGTTCGCAAACGGAGGCGAAATTTTGCGACCGGAGCTGTTCGTGAACCGACTTGTTCGTGAACAGAAGCGTTCGTGAACCAAGGTACCACTGTATTTTCCCTTCTCATGAAAAAGGTTAGGTAAAAACAGACTGTATGATAGAAGACTATATCTTGCGCTCCAGGGGTGCATAGTTTGCAATATATAATTAGTTGAACATTGCCATTTGAAGAACATCAACCATAGATAGTACCGGTAACAAGATAAAAGTGTTTGTAAATCCAAGTCTTTGCAGTACAACAGGGAAGCAAATAATAATAAAGAAGATGTAGTAGTGATTGGATTGAATCACTTCAAAAAATGAACAAAAATTTTAATTCACTCAGTTTTAGGTAAAACATCTTGAAGAATAACTCTATTAATGGAATCTTTTATCTATATCATAGCACATAAAATCCAATAATTTAAATACTCATATTTCTATTCATGGAGTTTTATTTGATCTTTTACCTGTTAAACCAGATTATCTGTTGCCCTGCTTGAGTTCTTTATATGTAGAATAGGAGTAACAAAATACTGTACTATGTTACATGATTCTTTTCAAGGGTCTGTTTATCTGTTTCTTCTTATTTGCACTTTTAAGCTTCTTGTACTTGTTTTCAAATGATCCTGGAATCTTTCCTCTCTGTATCTATAATCTGCATTATTCTTTGGAATCTTAACAATTATCCAGATAATATTTGTTTCTCTTTCTTCTTATTATAGGAAATACAGGTTTTCTGTATAATTGGAAGAATAGTTTCAAAAGTGTAAAAATGTCAAATTGGGTCTAACTATTAGCTTAAGCAGAGGTCAGATTTATTCCACAGCTTCGTTATATGACTGCAACCCTTATCTGTTACAGGATTCTTAGTCTAAGTGTTACTTGTTGGTAGAATATAATTAGAATTAAGAATTCTTGGAGTGAGCCAGAACTGGATTCCAAAAATCAGGACAGCCACTAGGTGGCATTAAGAATTGTCTGTGTTGCCCTTTAATAGTTTAGTTTTTTGCAGCACAGATGTGATAACTATTTTTAGCTCTGGACCCAAAGAATTGGGTCTAAGAGCAAGACATCCATGGAGAGCTGTTACTAATGGGGCATAAATTTTGTATGTTGGATTAACTCCTTTGTGTCTTTTCAGCTGTGGTAGGCCAGAATTTTTAACATTTTTCATTTCTTGGAGTTTTAATGGGAGGATAAGTGGTAAAATAGGTAACTTAAAGCTCCTGTGATAAAATGTTTCAAGCTGGCTTTGGACTACTGCATGTACTTCCAAATTCTCTTTCAGTGTCGAATCTTCTATGACTCCAAAGGTTCTTTCAACTGAGTTGTTTCTTCTGGGTCTAGTTCAAATAGCATCTTGAAGCAAACATTTAATCTTGGTTTCATTTGAGGACCAGACATACATAATTAATTGCTGTTTAGGAATCTTTCTCTCTCATATATGTGAAAGCCAAAATCCCCACTTTGCATTGATTGCACTGATATATTTCTCAGCAAATATTTTCTGCGCTGCTTAGAATTCAACATAAGCTAAACATTTAAAATGACTTTAAAAATCACTAAATCACTAAAAATAACAAACATGGCATGGCAAAACTCAGCATGTCCTAGCTTCTAAAATCTAGCTGGGGTCAGCACTGGTCAGAAAAGGGACCTTTAGGGAGATAGTCTAATAACTGACACCATTTATTTTACAAATTAAAGAAGAGGGTTTCATTTCAATGGTGTGAAAACAAATTGGGTAACAAAAAGTTTCTATCCCAAGTCTTTCACATCAAGTTAGTCAAACTAACAAAATAATAGTACAGTTTAATGTCATTCTTTTAGAAATGTAAATATTGCAGGGCGTAGCTAGAGGAAAGAGAGTAACATTTAAAGTCCAAATTCAGAACTTTCAAGCTTCTCTGGAATTGAATTTGTAGAAAGTGAATCCTTTCAAAATGCATTTAGGAAAGGTCACTTTTCAAACCAACTTGATTTTAAAAGTTTCACTTGGGCAAAATAGTCATTAATCTTGATGCATTTGTGAATAATGAAGTACAATGTGGAGAGCTTTTGCTATTGTTTAGCTGTATGTAACAGCATAATAAAGTTGAAAATACCTGTTTTTTTACAGTTTACAAGATGACAGAATACGAATTGAAAGAATGGAAAAGGAACATTTTGAGTACAGAAGTGCTTTTAAGATGATTACAGATTTTTATGGTAGTCAAATACTTGATGGCACAGGTACCTAATCCAAAAAGTCCTAGAGGTTTATCTGATTAGTGTTTGCATATATTAAAGGTGACTTGATTATTTTGCAAAACTTAATTGTGTCATGTTAGCTTGACATAATTTACAAAATGTTTGTTTAAATTTACTAAGTTAATACTTTTTAAGAGGTATATCTGTAGAGTTATATATATATAACTCTGTATAAGAAATATATAGAGTTATGTTTCTTAGATGTTTTTGGTACAGCAGTGTTTTAGTAGAAGAAAAATATTTTATTGTTTCCTGTTTCTTTAGAACCAATAGAAACTAATTCTTAGTTCGAAATGCCTTAAATAAAAACATAAAGTTAATTCAAAAATTCAACTTTACACCAGTAATTTGAATAGTATGTTGATCCTTGTTTGTTTTTGGAAAAAGTAGCAGCACCAGGAATCCTGTATGTTTTTTAGAAATGTTTTTAGAAATCAGATTTGATATGAAATTAATTTGTTAGTATTTTACAGTGAGGTATACATAAATGAGTTCAATAAAACTTAGTCCAAGATAAGGTAAATTTGTAGGATCACAGCTCTTTGGTAATCCAGAAAATGATGCACAGTTTCTAATAACCAGTCAATAAAGAAATCAAGGATGCAAGACCCACTGAGTTCTGTGTGCACTCAGCAGCTGTGGATGAGTAGTAGGGAGAAATTAGTAGTTCTCCTAATAAAGTCAGTTGAAAAGTAAGGGAGTTTCCAATAGATTTCCTCAGCTTTCATAAACTTTATTGCAGCTAAGCTTACAATTGCTAAGTATGCTCTTCCCCAAAATGTATAGAGGCTTACTATTTAATATGATTATTGCTGACCTATCTCCAGTTGCCAATAAAACCAACGTGAATGTGCAGTCCTATTGTCTACTTAAAAATAAGTTCCATTGAATTCAATGTTGCTTAATTACAGGTAAATGGGTATAGGGTTGCAGTTGTAAAATATTTTTATATAGTTTATAGAAACAGTAATTTATTCTTCTTCTTTGCCCTATTTGTAAACCGCTGGGTGTCAAGTGACATATACATTTAATAAATAATAATAATCATTATTATATCACTATGGGATACTTGCTACCCTATGCAGACCTATAGGGTAGGTGAAGGAATCATTTTTAGTAGTGGTGATTAAGATGCCACTTTGGAGAACTGGCGACAAACTGCTGCTGGAAGCTATAATAACTCTAACAAAGTGGATTTTATAAAAAGTTGCAATTTAAGTGCTGGAATATGACAAAACATTTTTTTCAGGTTCCCAAGCATTGTCCCAGATTTTAAAATTTGATAATCCAGTGTTGTGTTCCTTGGCTGCTGTAATCTTGTATCTTAAAGAATTTAATTTAGAGAAGATACTTTACAACCCCAGGTAAATAGTTTTAATTTTTGATAATTTTAGATAACTAAAATCATTGTTAACATTACTTTACATACTTTGGCAGATATCTTTTCACAATATAAGTGCACTGTAGTTGTGATATCCAGGTTATCATGAAAAATATATTTAGGAGTAGAAGAATTTTAGAATTATAAAGCTACGTTGCCAACTAATGGTTTAAATTCAATTAGGTTATACATATAGTGTATATATCTATATCTACTATATATACCTCAGTGTAATGTGTAAATTATTGTTGCAGTTTCATGACAACAATGTTACTAACAAATCATTTCTGAAAATGCTACCTAGAAAACTGCATGAACTTGCCTATGTAGTTGCCAGGAGTCAAGAGTGACTCAAAGGCAAATATGCACCCTCCCAATTTCTAGTCCTTATACTCAGTCCAACAGTATGTGTGATGGAAGACATGAGCGAGGAGGTCCAAGGTCATGGGAAGGGGGAGAGGAATCCCAAGCATCTTCTCAGCCCTCAGCCAGAGCGTGTGAAAGTGAAGAGAAGGAGACTGGTACCACCCTAAAGAATTCGGAGTGTTTAGTTGCTGTCATTGGGGGTTAGAATTAGTCTGGCGAGATTCTGTCTACTAGGTGTAAGCTAATAAAGTAACTGAGCTGTTCCTGGGTTTGTCTTGCTGTGGTTCTTGGGCTGAACCTGACAGTATGTCAGAAAAAGCAATTGTAAAAAGCATATTAACAAGTAATGAAAACAAAACATTATAATAGAGGAATGAAAATATTACTTAAGGTATTATTAAGTAGATGATACGGTAAATATTCAGCCAAACTGCTGAAGTGAAACAAAAGCACAAGATCTTTTATTGTGCAGACTATAATAATGAACTTAGTAGGAAAGAAAAGATCTACAATTGGCTACAGGGCTAACTGATTTTTGGAAAATAGCCAAATGAATCTGCGGTTCTAAAGCTGCTGAATTCAAGTGACATATGTGCTGGCAAAACATCACATTCATCTCTTTTTTGCTTCTTAGGACACTTGTGAAAAGGCTTTAATTTCTTCTCCCTATCTCAGTTTTAGCTGAGTGCAAGCTTCTGATTAAGAGGGAAAATTTGCCAAAGTCCCAAGGATAGGAAGGCCTATTGAGTATTAAAGGATTTCCTGTTAACATGTGGTTGGCCAGCAAGACATTTCTAAGTTATGGAAGGTTCTCTGTGTTAGGGTGTCCTTAGGTCAGTCTTCTTCCTTTCCTCTTTAGCCATGAGTTTACTGGCTTTGCCTTTTAACTCTTGGTTTCTGATTTTAGGCTCACAGTTCCTTTGATCCAGCATGAATGTAGCTTAGGACTTGATTGTCTTCAATTCCATATAAAGTATACTAGCTTAGTCAACTCCTCTATGAAGCTGTTTAAATTTACTATGAAAATCAAACTCAAGAAATGTATAGGAGTGAGACAGGAAACATGGCATCTACCCAAAAAAATGAAGTCACTAGCATCATTGAATTTTGCAAATTTTAGCATGAATTTAAAATTATAAGTATTACTAAGGGTTTTTTAATGTCAGTAAAATGGATCACATGTTCTTTGATGGCTATTTCTCCTACTCTGAGTTTAATGTCTTTTTCTTGCAACATACAAAGTTAAGGGGTTTTTTTAGAGTGCCCGTGGCTGTTCTGTATCTTTACTATGAATGATTTTTTTTCTTTAAGTAATTTCAAGAAGTTATCAAGTGGAGATGAATATATGACACTAAATGGAGCTACATTAAAGAATCTTGAAATCTTGCGGAATCAAGTAAGGAAGAATTATTCATCTTATGTATTTATGTGCTTTGTGAATTAAGTTCTGCATTATTATTTCCCAGACCTTTTTGGTCTGTATATACATTTCACCCATTTTTCAATTAAGTAAAATTTAATCAAATACCACATCCTAGAAACTGGTAATTCTTAAAAATATGTAAGTTCTGATCAGTCAGCCCTATTGCCCATGTATTACTTATACCATTAAGAAGGAATCAGAAAAAGAAAGATGTAAGTTCATATACAGTAAACTCTCCGTTTCATGGACCATTCAGGAGAAGGGGCTGAATATTAAAACCAAACATCTGTTAAATCTGAATGTCTGTAATTTGAACCAGTATAAATATACAAATGATGTAAACTATGCCATTTGCATAATTATGTCATTTTAGACTATGTGAGAGAAGTCCTGCAAAATCTTCAATGGATATCTAGAAAATTGAGGTTCTGCTGTATTTTAATAATTTCCACTAATTCACTTGGTAGATAGTTTGGGCCTACAGGTCTAAATTTTCTCTTCCCACTCCTCAAATTACTTAAAAATACCATGTTAACATTTTAAAATTGTCTATATTTCAATTATTGAGTGACTTAATAAGAAACAACACTTTTAGCAATCATATTCAGTATGACTTGGGGGTGATCTTGGCAGGCAATTATTTGTTTCACACTGTTTCCCATATGTTTTTTTTTTCTTTGAGCCTGCATTCATAGTATTTGGAGAAATATAATACTATTCATAGGACACTTCTCCATCTCAAAGTCTAGTAGGAGGCATCAATTAGTAGTAATAGATGGAGGAATCATGATTCACTGCAAAGGCTGGATATTCCAAATGGAGTTACTTTTCTGAAATGACTGTAATTAAGTCCAAGTGTATCTCTGGGTAGAAGACTGAGGGTTAGCAAGTACAAGATTCAGCTTGATGAGCCTCAATTCAGAAAAGAGGTAGATTTTCCTTGAACTGATTAGGAGGATGAATCTGAAGTAGAATTTAAAAACTAAAGGGGTTTTTCATTACTTAAGTAAAATTTAAAATTTAATTAGCTATAATTTATTTAGAAATTAGACATGAATAGCTATAATTATGTTTTTACTTTTTTAACAGAGTTATATGAAACATGTAGGAATTGTAGAGGAAGGATCAGAAAGTAAATGAATGGATTGAAAATGAAAAGATGTAGAAAGAGAATTGAAAAACTGGATTAGGGATTGGTTCAATGGGTAAGCAACCAGGAGGGGTTAAATGTGCATTCATTTCACTAATATTCTCTGAAGTGTTCCTGTTCAGATTAAGGAGAATAGAGTAATAAACAGACTTGGAAAAACATTTCATAGGATTTTACCTTGATCTAACCTTCACGGGGTTTCATGTAGTGAGGTATGAGCATTGTCAGATAATCTGGCAGCCCCAGAAAGTATACATAATTTATGGGAGAATCAGCAGTATGATGGTCAAGTCATAAATTTGAGAGTCAGACCAAGTTTCAGCACTTTGGGCTGCATAGTACAGTCTATGACCTATCAGAGGCTGAGAAATCCAGACACAACAGAGTTCTGTGCCAATCTACCATACATGTTCCAGTGCTTTACTTTCCTTACCCAGAGACTTTTACACTTGAAACTCTTGGCCTCCATTGAGCACAGCTGGCATTGATCAGAAGTGATTATTGATGTTGAAGTACCTGGGAACATTATTCCTAAAGTGGACTTCCAGGCAATCAAATACTTCTTTGTCTCTCTGCTCTTTGACTTTAACAGTGGTGTCATCATTCTTTAGGCTTTGAAGCTCTGTCTCTGTGTTGGATCATAGGCCTGGACTAGAGAGTTGGAAATAGTGAAGCATGGTTCTACAGAGCTCTGCCGTGGAACTACTGAATTAGACTCGCAAGACTCATTACATGGCTTCTGGTCTCCCCTCTCCTCAGAAACAGAACTAAGCTGATGATGAACCATGACACCCTCTTCCAAAACAGTCTAATCAGAGAGTCTTGGTTAAACATTCTCTTTGATTAGAAGTGAGATGTATTAGTTATTTTAATCTCTCTGTTTACCCTAACAATCTGCATATAATGAGAAAGCAAAAGTGCTATTGTTGTTACTATTATTTAGAATAATAGTGAAGTGAATAAAATTTTTCCCAAAGCTTCTGGAATACCAATATTATGGTGGAAAATGGGAAACCTGTTCCTTTTAAAATGTTACTGAACTTCTATTGTCATTAGGTTACAGTCATGGACAATGGGAATATGTAGAACTAATAGACACAGTATGAAGCAACTCTTGGAGTCATATTTCATCCAGACTTTTTAAAATATATAAAGTATCACTAGTATTACTCTTTTGCAGTATATAACCAGTGTAACCTATTTTTTAGAGCTAAAAAGAAACCAGAAAATTATATTTTTTGGAAGCAAAGGTTTAACTATCGGGTTGTATGATTTTTGATACTGTTTTTATATTGGATATGCCTAAAAAATATTTATTTCTTCAATATATTCATCCCTCCAGAATTAATAATTTGAGTTTATTTCTATTTCAGATTATTCATATTTTATATTCAACTTGTGCTCTAATTTATTAATTAAAATATCTGTAATTATTTTAGACTGATCTGAAAACAAATGGCAGCCTGTTCTGGATCTTGGATCATACAAAAACTTCATTTGGACGACGAAAACTAAAGAAGTGGGTGACACAGCCTCTCTTGAAATCCAGGTATTTATTATCAGACATATAGCTATATGGATCAGCTCAAATGTACCTAACTTTTGAGTACCATTCTTTTTCTCTCTTATTTTGTAAGAAGCTAGGTGAGTTTAGCAATACAAGCTGAGAGAAACAAGTCTGGTCATTCAAACCAACTCTCACTCAGTCTTTCTTATCAGAAAGAGAATTTCCAGCAATCTTATTTCTGTATGTATGTATTTTGATTACCTGCTTTTAAAAATATAGTGATACTTTTTCATCATTTTTATTACTTATATTTTACTCTTAGCAAAGAGTTGGGAAGTAGCAGTCAGAAAACTGTGTGAAGTATTTTTGTAATAATTTTCCATATATGCTTCCTCAAAGAAAGTTCCATTGAGGCCATTGTGTGTCAGGGTGATGGAATGTAAACCTGGTTTTGGGACTGAACAAGTCCTTAAGGGAGGGAGTTTAGTGGCTCACGGTTGTTGTTTGATGGCTAAATTTCCAACCATGGAATGTTATGTAAAATACTGACCTGTCAGCAATTTATTTACAGTAATATATCAAGAAAAGCTGATTTTTCCCCTAATCAGTGTGTATTCAACCAGCTTCCTCTCCTAACATATTATGATGAATTACTGTGGTTGCAGCTAAATGTGCTATAATTGTAGTTCAGAATCATTCTGATAACAGCTTTTCATTATAAAACCATGCTAGATGGCTCATCTCTTCCCAAGAGGAATATCTATGACTAAAGCTTCTTCTAGATACAATAGTAATTTTGCTGAGAATTTGTAAAAATAAATAGTTCAAAGACAGCTGAGGAAAATGTGTGAGTGGGTTCTTAACTAATAAATAGAAAGGCCAACATATCAATATGTTGTTTATGTGAAATGATCTAGTTGCTGATCCAGTGTTGGACTGAGCTTACCCAGACCAAGGATTTAATACTTTTCCATGGTCAAATGTAATGGTTTTTAGATCAGGAATTAGTATCATATAATCTTTTGATGTGGAAGTAGAGCTGGGGTAGCTATGATGCTAAAACATATTAGAGATAATGGCATCTTATAATAGCGTAGTTATGAATTTAATTCTGTATGGGTGAACCTCTTATTCTAGGCACTGTAAACATATTACTTAGTAAGCAATAAATATGCTCCCATATATGAAGATACTGGTAATCCAGCACATAGAGGGAGGGAAACATGGATATGATCTTTAGGGTGCAAGAATGATGGTGTCAGTACAAGTGATGAAAAAAGACTCTGTATCCAAATTGTTCTCCACAGTATGCTTTAGTTATCTTGTATTGCTGTCTGTCTGTGTTGATCTATCTGTCTATCTAGTCAATTAATCAGGGCTTATGGGCTGCTCAAATCAGACCCAATTCTGAGAAACGCACAATTCCCCCTTTGTTACTTGGATTAAAACAAAATAAAATATAATCAAAATCATAAATTCATAATATAAGAGCCTAGAAATACTTGCAGCCCCTTCCCCCAGTTAAAACCATTTCTGTTAGTAGGGGAACAAACATCTTATTCACCTCCCACCCAACCTCCTGGGCTTGTTCAAATAGCCAAGTCAATAGATTACTGAGTGCTAATGGGGAAGGGGCAATATGAATGTTTGAGGGTGGGTGGGAGGGATAATAAAAGAGAATGCACGCTTCCATGACCCCTATAGTGGTACTCCCTGAATAACGGGAGAGAGCCTATCCTGCTTGACCCTATTGGATAGGTAGATGTTACTGTTCTAGAATAGACATCTGAAGAGCCATTCAAAAAATATTTCAGGCACTTCATCCCATTAATGTGAACTAATTCAGAGAAGGCACGACAGCTTTTCGTAGTTATGGAATGAGCTGTATGTACAGTAAATGTGTCATTGTCTTCCAGAAGCAAATGTCTCTTAGAAGGCATTTGGCTGGTCTGTTGTGTTGCCTTTAGGGAGCTTTGATGTTGCTAATTTAATATTGTTTTATAATATTTATGCTATTTATGCTAGCATAAAATCATATAATTTGTTGTAATAAAAGTGATATGTGACCAGTGCAATTCTATTCTAGGTAATTTATTAAATAGCCTATGCGGTATAGTTCTAGCTGAACTATAGGAATGAATCTAGCAGTACAGGGATACAAAACTAGAAGAGGAAAAGCTTGACTAGAAGATTATTTTTATAAAAAGAACAAAGAAGTGCATTGGATGGTGACCTGCCCAAAGTCATTTGTTTGTAGTGGGTACAAATTGAATGAACAAACAAACACATATCCATTGTTGTATAGAGCCAATGATATAAGAAACAGAAGAACATTTAGGACTCTGAAGTAGTGCTAACTCCCTAGAACACATGTAGTGATTCAGGTAAAATCCAGGTTGTTATGGTCCAGTTACTAACTTCTACATTACTCAGAGATGTTTTTAGATCATTTAGTTAATAAGGATTCATATATGAAATCTTTATTATAGAAGATGCTAGCAAATTACTTATCTTACTTCAAGGCAGTATTATGTTTCAAGGTGGTCAGAAATATAGACCTTTGTAGAAGTTACGCTTTAAGTTATAGATTATAAGAACTCACAAAGCCACATAATTATCAGTACCTCTTACTGTTCTGTTGTATCTGTTCTATTGTAGTTGAATCTATACATGAGTGTGGCAAGCATTTAATAATTCATCTCTTCTTACTGGTTTACTCTTTTTTTTTTTGGCACATGTTGCTGAAATTACACTTCATTCATGCATAACAAAAGTCCTTGATTGTCATTTAACAGATTGGAAATAGATCTGTATTCTACACATAATCATCCTAAATGCATTCATGAATATTTTCACTAGTGTTGTTCAACAGCTCTGAAAAAAAGTTATTCCATAAAAACTATTCTAGAAAGAGATTGAGTGATAGCAGTGGAAAATATGTTTGTAACCTCACAGAATTCTCAGTATTTTACTCAGAGGGTTGAGGAAAAAAAGAGAGGAAATTTTTCTGCCTCTAATGAAAATTGGAAGGTTTGGGGGGGTTAGTTTTATCCCCTTTTATGTCCAAGGGAGGTCAGTTTCTGTTATTTTCCATTGTAGATCAAATTCAGAGATTTACTTACTAATCTCCTCACATATATGTTTCATAGTTCTAGTTAGAAAAAGAAGCTGTTGTTTCTTTGTTCTTAAAAAATAAATATTTATGCTATTTGTTTTCATTACTGCAAAACTTCAGGACAAGCTACTTGAATCCCATGTAAACATACCCATCACACTATTCCCTTTTTTGCAGAGTGCAGACTAATAGTAAGAAATAATTCACCAAAGACATAAAATAAGTAAGAGAGAAGGAAAAGAAATAGAGTTACATCTAGTTTATACCAGAACCACTCACATTCCACTCTATGCCCTTCTGACTTTGCAGACCATCCTTGCTTCCCTCAAGAACATTCACTGCTTCATTCAGAAGGGACAAATTAGAAATATCTCTAGTAACAACTAGGTGCAAGTGGGTTTTAATGATGAAAGTATTGGAATAAGACCTGGGAGACCCAGGATCAAGCTTACTGTCCGTCATGGAATTTCCAGTGTTTTTCCCTGTGGAAAAGAAAAATAGAATCTGCTTTAAGAGGCCTGTATATATGAAGAGCAAGCCCAATGACAAGCTGAGAAGCAAAAATGAGATAAATAGGAGATGGAAGCAGGGGCTGAAAACTAAGGAAGAATACAAATTGGAAGCTTGAGCTTATAAGAACGAAGTTGGGAAGAATAATGCTCAGAATGAGATGAGGCTGGCCCAGCCCATCTGCGCTTGCATCGGGCTGGCCACTTGTGCACTCCTGCACACCCTCCCTGAGCCTCACTGCTCCTCTCCCCAATCATGCCCCCCTCACCCCTCCCTCACCCTTGTTATGCTTCCCTCACACCCTCATGCACCTTCCCAGAGCCTCACTGTGCCTCCCTCACATTCTCATGCACCCTCATACACCCTCCCAAGCCTTGCTGTGCCTCCCTTGTTGCACCTCCCTTGCACCCTTGTGCATCTCCCTCACAGCCTCGTGCACCCTCACCATGCCTCTCTTGCACTCTTGTGCGCTTCTGTGCACCCTTGTGCACCCTCCCTGAGCCTCACTGCGTCTCCCTTGTAGCCTTGCACACCCCCTTGTGCCCTCCCCACCCAGCAGCAGCCACTTACTGCCTGCTGGCCTGCTTGCAAGCCACCTAGGACTTGCACCTCCCTGCTGGCTTCCCCACTGGCTTGGTTGTGGGAAGCCGGCAGGAAGTTGCCTCACCTAATGACCATGGGATTTGGTTAACAATGGCAACTAGGACTGCAGGGATTGCCATTGCTAAGCAATGTGGCCATGCTTTATGACCTCATTGCTTAGCAACGTAAATTCCAGTCCCAATTGCCATCATAAGTTAAGTACTACCTGTAACTGGAAAGAAGGAGAAAACTGAACTGTTTGATCCTTTTTTTGCAACTGTCTTCTCTCAGAAGAGGGAGTGAGGTCTTTCAGATACATTGAGGAAAGATACAATTCAGTACCAATAAAGATGTGGTAAAAGGATTTCTGGGTGAGTAGACTGCTTCCTTGGAACTTCTCCGGTTAAGGAGAGGATGAAGGATTGCCAACACATGCTCCGGATGGCTGCTCCTCATGAGGAGACTGCAGGACAGCAATTTTCCATGGGTTTGAGTGCCAGGAGATGACAGGATTAGCTATCTTGCTTGCAACTGTGGTAGAGACTTTTAAAGGACACTAAGTTAGCAAACCTCACTTTCTAATCACTTTTGGAAATTGCTCATTAACTTCTAAGCTATTAGAGACCTTCGGACCGCTGGGTAGGTTTGCCTTCAATCCTGAATGAAAGAAGATTTTATTCATAAGGTTAAGAATTTAACCCCTTCATGGATCACTGCCTTGTTGTGGCGAAGGGGCTTGTGTAACTCAGTGAAGCCATGAGCTATACCGTGCAGGACCACCCAAGACGGACAGGTAATGACAGAGAGTTCTGACAAAATGTGGTCCACTGGAGAAGGAAATGGCAACCCACTCCAGTATCCTTGCCAAGAAAACCCCATGGACAATGTCAAAAGGCTAAAAGATATGACGCCGGAAGATGAGCCCCTCAGGTCGGAAGGTGTCCAATATGCTACTGGGGAAGAGCGGAGGGCAATTCCAGGTAGCTCCAGAAAGAGTGAAGCGGCTGGGCCAAAGCCGAAAGGACGTTCAGCTGTGGATGTATCTGGAAGCGAAAAGAAGGTCCGATGCTGTAAAGAACAATATTGTATAGGTACGTGGAATGTAAGATCCATGAACCAAGGCAAGCTGGCTGTGGTCAAACATGAGATGACAAGATTGAACGTCGACATCTTGGGAATCAGCGAATTGAAATGGACGGGAATGGGTGAATTTAATTCAGGTGACCATTATATCTACTACTGTGGGCAAAAAACCCTTAGAAGAAATGGAGTTGCACTCATAGTCAATAAGAGAGTGGGAAAGGCAGTAATGGGGTACAACCTCAAAAACGACAGAATGATCTCAGTGCGTATCCAAGGAAAACCATTCAACATCACGGTAATCCAAGTCTATGCCCCAACCACTGATGCCGAAGAAGCTGAAGTTGACCGGTTCTATGAAGACCTACAAGACCTTCTAGAACTAGCACCAAAAAAAGATGTCCTTTTCATCATAGGGGATTGGAATGCTAAAGTAGGAAGTCAAGGAGTAATCGGAATAACAGGCAAGTTTGGCCTTGGAGTACAAAATGAAGCAGGGCAAAGGCTAATAGAGTTCTGTCAAGAGAACAAGCTAGTCATAGCAAACACTCTTTTCCAACAACACAAGAGACGACTCTACACATGGACATCACCAGATGGTCAATACCGAAACCAGATTGATTACATACTTTGCAGCCAAAGATGGAGAAGCTCTATACAGACGGCAAAAACAAGACCAGGAGCTGACTGTGGCTCAGATCATGAGCTTCTTACTGCAAAATTTAGGCTTAAATTGAAGAATGTAGGGAAAACCACTAGACCACTCAGGTATGACTTAGATCATATTCCATGTGAGTACACAGTGAAGGTGATGAATAGATTTAGAGGATCAGATTTGGTAGACAGAGTGCCTGAAGAACTATGGACGGAGGTCTGTAACATTGTACAAGAGGCAGCAACTAAAACCATCCCAAAGAAAAAGAAATGCAAGAAAGCCAAATGGCTGTCTGATGAGGCTTTACAAATAGCTGTGGAAAGAAGGAATGCGAAAAGCAAGGGTGAAAGGGAAAGATATAAGCAACTGAATGCAGATTTCCAGAGAGTAGCAAGGAGAGATAAGAAGGCCTTCTTAAATGAACAATGCAAAGAAATTGAAGAAAACAATAGAATGGGGAAGACTAGAGATCTCTTAAAGAAAATTGGAGATATCAAAGGAATGTTTAGTGCAAAGATGGGCATAATAAAGGACAAAAAAGGCAGGGACCTAACAGAAGCAGAAGAGATTAAGAAGAGGTGTCAAGAATACACAGAAGAATTATACAAGAAAGATCTTAATGTCCCTGATGTCCATGCTGGTGTGGTCACTGACCCTGAGCCAGACATCCT
Source organism: Liasis olivaceus (assembly GCA_030867105.1). NCBI lineage: Eukaryota > Metazoa > Chordata > Lepidosauria > Squamata > Pythonidae > Liasis > Liasis olivaceus. The sequence continues at coordinate 227,518,884 of CM061348.1, read as the reverse complement.
AGAGAGTGAAGTCAAGTGGGCCTTAGGAAGCATTGCTAACAACAAAGCTAGTGGAGATGACAGTATTCCAGCTGAGTTATTTAAAATACTAAAAGACGATGCTGTTAAAGTGCTGCACTCAATATGCCAGCAAGTTTGGAAAACGCAACAGTGGCCACGGGATTGGAAAAGGTCAGTTTACGTTCCAATTCCAAAGAAGGGCAATGCCAAAGAATGCTCAAACTATCGCACAATTGCCCTCATTTCACATGCTAGCAAGGTTATGCTCAAAATCCTACAAGCTAGGCTTCAGCAGTACGTGAACCGAGAACTACCGGATGTACAAGCTGGGTTTCAAAGAGGCAGAGGAACTAGAGATCAAATTGCCAACATTCGCTGGATCATGGAGAAAGCACGAGAGTTCCAGAAAAGCATCTACTTCTGCTTCATTGACTATGCAAAAGCCTTTGATTGTGTGGATCACAACAAACTGTGGCAAATTCTTAAAGAGATGGGGATACCAGACCACCTTACCTGTCTCCTGAGAAATCTGTATGCGGGCCAAGAAGCAACAGTTAGAACCGGTCATGGAACAACCGATTGGTTCAAAATAGGGAAAGGAGTACGACAAGGCTGTATACTGTCACCCTGCTTATTTAACCTATATGCAGAGTACATCATGAGAAATGCCAGGCTGGAAGAATCACAAGCCGGAATTAAGATTGCAGGGAGAAACATCAATAACCTCAGATATGCAGACGATACCACCCTAATGGCAGAAAGTGAAGAAGAACTAAAGAGCCTCTTGATGAGGGTGAAAGAGGAGAGTGCGAAAGCTGGCTTGAAACTCAACATTAAAAAAACTAAGATCATGGCATCTGGACCCATCAATCCCTGGCAAATAGAAGGGGTAGAAATGGAAGCAGTAACAGACTTCATTTATTTGGGCTCCAAGATCACTGCAGACGTAGAGTGCAGCCATGAAATTAAAAGACGCTTGCTCCTTGGGAGGAAAGCTATGGCAAACCTAGATAGCATATTAAAAAGCAGAGACGTCACCTTGCCGACAAAGATCCGCATAGTCAAAGCTATGGTTTTTCCAGTAGTAATGTATGGCTGTGAGAGCTGGACCATAAAGAAGGCTGAACGCCGAAGAATTGATGCCTTTGAACTGTGGTGCTGGAGAAGACTCTTTAAGAGTCCCCTGGCCTGCTAGGAGGTCAAACCAGTCAATCTTAAAGGAAATCAACTCTGATTGCTCATTGGAAGGATAGATAATGAAGCTCAAGCTCAGATACTTTGGTCACCTAATGCGAAGAGAGGACTCTTTGGAAAAGACCCTGATGCTGGGAAAGATGGAAGGCAAAAGGAGAAGAGGACGGCAGAGGATGAGATGGCTAGATAGCATCACTGAAGCAATGAGCATGAAATTGAGCAAACTCAGGGAGGCAGTGAAAGATAGGAAGGCCTGGCGCAATATGGTTCATGGGGTCACGAAGAGTCGGACACGACTTAACGACTGGACAACAACAAGAATTTAAACAATCTGGAATAAACAGCAAAATGCTAAATAAGATTTTGATCTTAGAAAGTTATAAATGGACTAGGGGTCCAGATAAAATTGGAATATTTACAGTAAGATTTTGGAGTTAATTATAAAGAACAAACAGCTGCTCATGGGAAATAGATTCTGTTTTGGTTTTTACAAGACAAAGATAAACGATTTCATTTCAAAAACTGGACACTAGAGGAGACTAAAGTTTTTAGGTAGAGGGAAGATTTACAAACCTACAAAATGTTGCACAATATTCTAACAGTGAAAGTACTGAAGGAGACTTTTGAAGAATGAAATCAGAAAATAGAAGCCACAATATTAACAATGCCAATAATGATGTCTGCTTCTGTGGATAGACTATGTCTGATGTAGAACAAATTTTAGCTAATAAGATAGAGATAATATCGAAAGTGGATTTACAACTGACAGGCCAAGAGAATTATTTAGAAAAGGATGTTTCACTGGATCTACAAAAGAAATTGGCTGAGGCTTTAGAATTTAAAAGGGAAATACAAATGACAATCCAAGAGAGTGACCTGGATAATTTTTTCCTACTGGATTTAGAAAAGAGGCTTGTTAAAGTTTTGAAGAACTCTGTGCGATGGGACAAAGAAGAAATGAAGAAAAATCAAATCCTACGGCAATATTTGAATGAACTAAAGATTAAGACTGTTAGAAGTAAAAGGAAGGAATGTAAAGTTGGTTTATTAGATCTAGGTTAAAACAAGATATGTTGTTACTCCGGCAACTCTTTATGGACTTTCTGCTGACACCAGGACTGAAAAGGTGGGATATAGGATGAAGAGATAAATGTTTGTAACCTTAGGGGGAGTGATGAAATTTACCTTCATCACTAAATTTGTTTATTCTTGTTATGATGAAGGTAGGAAGTAACTTCTTTATATATTTCCTTTTCTGTATTATATTCCTACTTTTCTCTTGCACTTTTTACTCCTTTCTATTTTCTTTAAGTTTGTATTAGAGCTTACTCATATACAGTGTGTATACATAGATACACACACACGTGTGTGTGTGTGTATATTAAAAATATGTGGTAAAAAACTACCTTGCTACCTTAAATGAATTTCTCTCCAGGGACATGCAGATTACTTCTCAGAATGTTGAAGGGGCTGACAGAAGTGATCCAGAACCACTGAGTGTAATCTTCGAAAACTCATAGAGAATTGGTAAGGTGTCAGAACAAGAGCGAACGTAGACCCAGTATTCAGAAAAGGGAAAAGGAGGGACCCAATTAGCTTAACATCTGTGTGAGACTTCGTATCAGAACTCCTACACTCTTTGAATAGCACCCAGCAGAAATTTCAAGGACATGGGTTGGCTAGATTAATCAATCAACTGCGAAAATAAAGGACGCAATTTATAAGCAGAGCTAAGTCTACTACAGAATGCAGGAATTGAGTGTTCTATAGGTCTGTGTCAGCCCTGAGAGAAAGCCAAGGCCTTTTCTTCCCACCTTTTTAAATAAGTGGTCTTTTAGCCTTGAAGTTTGACATCTGTTTTGTGTTTACATAATGGTACTGGCTATCAAGAGCACTTAAGAGTCCTGCGTCATTAGTTTCAAGCCCACCCTATGAAACAGACTCCCCCCAGAGAAATGGATAGCCCCAACTCTACTGGCCTTTTGGAAGGCTGTGAAGAGCCGGCTGTTCCTGTAGGCATTAGGGCCAGGATGTTGAGTTATTGGAGCTCTGGCATAGGTGTATGTGGAATGTGGGAATTGAGATTGTTATTGGTCCTCCATTAGTTTTTTTCCCCCCTTGCATATTTTTAATTCCATTCCGTCTCCTGGAGGTACCACATTTAGCCCTTTTCACCAACTTCCAAAAAAACTGATTATTTCTATCAAAATAATACTGTATTGCATTTGCCCTGTTCCTTTAATCTTAACCATTCCTTGTCCTATTTGACTATATCCTTTGCAGTTTACATAATAATTTTCTCTCATCCTCTTGTGCACCCATCATTTCCTTATATGCATTTTTCTCATCCGCAGTCTTATCCAATTCATCAGTTTTGCTTAAACATTTATGAAGTGAGAATACCATTTATTTAAAACCACCATATTTCATATGGAACATCCTGTCTTCTGTAATGTAACACTAGGAATTTGTTCAATTATATAAATAATTATGTTTATAAATATTTATTTAAATATAGTTTGATATGCAAATTTAGTCTCTGGCTAAATCTAGATTACCTTTAATAATAGTTTACTCCTACTTTTAAGCATGAGGGAAATTAGTATTGCCTCATGCATGTGTTTCTTTGTTCTACGAATAAGCATCCCATGCTGCATTGGTCTGCCACCATTATGTCTAGTTTTAGTGTAAGATTTCTTTACAAAAGCTGTAGATTTTCACAATCATTTGTAGTCATTCATTATCATTTGTTAGTAATGCTTGAATCCTTCACTGAGAGGTATCATGGCCGGTTTATCAGTAACAGTTTTATCGACTGGGTCTCAAAAGAGGTCTTTATCATAAGAATATAAAGAAGTTCAGTACTGATTTGACTATTCTTAAATTTCTGCATAGATCAATACTTATAAAAACCATGTGACTACTCACAATGGTTTTTTTAATAGCATTTGTTGTGTTCAGTGGATGTTCACTATTTTTGCAACTAGTCTTACTTTGTCACTGTGTCCAGCTTGAAATCAGGTTTAATTGCATTTCAGTTGAATAGAGAAATGTGTAAATATTTTAATCTAAATATCACAATTTTACATAATTCAGTTTTGTATTAAATGCAGTTTTTATAAAACATAGATTAAAACATAGATTATTATAGCATAGGCATAAAACCAGATAAAATGAAAAGAATGCCATTTGAATTTGCTAGCTTCCTATAATATTTGTGATATTCTGAAGAGAACTGAAGCGAAGTAAAAAGCATTTAAAACTGCCTTTTTTATGTTGACATGTTTCTTCTGTAAATAAGCTGAAGATAATCCTCTATGATTTTGTAGTGCATTATTCTTGGGATAGTATTTCAAAACATGAGTCTGTGAGAGGTGGAAAAAATAGGTCACTAGATATTAGATTATGTCTGTTGACCCTTCCCCTCCTGCTCCCCCTTTTTTAATACTGAGGATTACAGCAGGCATAGTGTATGTAATGTTTGTGTTAGATTATTGGAACTGCTGTATCATGGCCGTATGTGAAAACAATTAAAGTGCAGATTAACCTTGCAGGAGGGGAGTGCAGCCTTTAGACTGTGTGTCACAATATATTTATACACTCTAATTCAAACTGGTATATTGTAAATGACATGATCAAATCTGCATGTTTCTTCCAGTACTTATATAATGTATTACTGATAAAAATGATATTTTATTATTATGCTTTACTGTCACTAGAGGAACAGCAGAGAATGACTTTTATCAAGCCAAGCTGATTTACAAATTGTAAATTTGGATAGAGAGCCTGCTCTCAGTGATTCATTCTCTGGTAACTCCAGCAGTGTGTTGTATGTTGGACAACTCTGAAGATGGCTTAAACATTTTGTTAACTGTGGCTGGTTTATTCTATCATACTTTCTAGTTCATTTACACTGACTTTTTAAGTCCTTGAATGGCTTGAGGCCAGATTCCCTAAAACAAGGTTGGTAGTGTGGCATCTGGGATGCCACTGTACCCATAACACCCAATCAGTGGATACTCAGGGCTCCTTCCTTGACAGGCTTCAGAAAACAGCAGCTGTGACCATACCATTTCAAAACTTACTTCATATTTCCCTGAGTGTTCCCAATGTAGCAGCTGATCAGGTCATCTCCTGCCTAGGTTAAGGAAATAAACTCTAGTGTTTGTGCAGTCCTAGTTAGCTGACTGGTGCACGCAACACCCGTTGGGGGGAGATGGGCGGTGTACAAATTTAATAATAAAATAAAACAATGAGGTTGAAGGTAGTGACAGCAGCAGTAAGGAGGGGCCTACAGATTCTTTGATGCAACCTTAGCTCTTTGAGAAACCATATTTTTCTCTTCACAAATAAAAGTAGTGAGGCAAGATTGAGGTATGGGAGGAAAAAACAAGAGGGAAGTTCAGAAGATAAAGATAATTAGGAGGTGGCAGTAGAATTTTACTCTTAGCGTAAAGTGACAATTTCGAATATTTTGCTTGGAAAAAACTGAAGAATGGAGTTCAGAACCACTCTAGTTTTGCTACTAATGGCAGTAGAAACAAAGCAGCTTTGTCTTCCTCTCTTGGGGAGTCTTCTGGTTTGCAGTTTCCTCCTAGCAAAAAATTCAGAAGCCTTCTTGTTTGGTGATAACAGCAAAAACCAGATGGTTTTGAGGATGTGTTTGTAGGATAGAGGAGAAGGAAGAGATTTGTGTATGTGATCACCTGCTCACTGATAGGTGTGTTGCTCTAGGATTGATGGAGCCTAATATACTTTCATGCTCCAAAAGGAATGTTAGGCATCTTAATATAAAAAACATTTCCTCCCATATGCTCCTTCTTGAACACTTAACTTTGGAAACTGTCCATGTGTATCCTCTGAGCTGAACCAACTGGTCAGATAGAAGCCCATCTTGGACACAGGAGAAGTCCGACTTAAGGAATTTCTCACAAAGGTAGCTTAACTCATTTCATATTATCCTTTTAGCATTAAAACAAGAGTTTCTATTTCTCTCAGGTATGTTATAGTTCATCCATAGATTATCATCATGTTATTCTCGTTTGGATTAATTATTGAAAATGCAGAAAAGGAGCAAGATATTATAAGCCAAATTAGTTAAAAGACATGAGATAAGAGAAAAAAAAAAACTATATCTAAATCTAGTTTACCAACATTACAGTGTAAAATAGTATAAAAAATAGAGTTTTGTTTGTTTATATGATTTTCTTTGGGCCACTCATACATTCTTTTCTTTGCAGTAAATTGATTAAATAAATAAACAGACTTAAAATATCAGGAATTTATCAAAACTGATCAGCTTTCTGTCTGATTAGTATAAACATACCTGTTTAGACAACATTTTTTCTCCATTAACTCTACATTGAAATATATAATTTACAGTAGTTCTACTCTTTTGCCTCTCACTATGCACAGAAGATAATTCCCGAGTCAGAAAATTTTGCATTTATTGCATTTATTGCATTTATTGCAGCATGAGCTAATAAATTAAGGAGTAGGGGAAAGCAGAAAGCACACAAGTGCACAATTTTGCTATAGGTTGAGGCAAGACAGGATAAGTATTGTTCTAAATAAGATCTATCAAAGTAAAATATTTTGGATGAATCTCAAATTGTAAGGAAGAACAGATTCTTCATTCAAGAATTAAGGTAAAGAGCCTTTGCATAATAAGAAAAGGATTTTAGAAACAACTTCAAGAAAAATCTTTCAGATGGACTTTCAGCAAAGTAAGACCAACAGTAGCACCAGACGCACTCAGTTCTAGAAAGCCAGGCTGTTATACCAGAGTCACAATAGAACTAAGCCATACAGTTCCTGTCAGTACACCACAGAGTCTGACCCTGACTCCAATACAGAGATTTGATTATCTGACTCTTAACAGAACCATTGCCATTGTTTCAAGAGTTAAAAGGCAAGAGAGGAGAAAGTGTGCCTGGTTGCTTAGAAGAAAATGGGAGTGATTATTGTGTCTAAATTGACCAGTTTCTGCAGTTGGTGCCACTGCGTGCAAATTGAGGCTGGATCTTCCTACCCTGTTACACACACACACACAAACCGCCTAGGGAGATGTTTGTTTTTGAAAAAGGGTGTTACTTTGTACACCCAATGAATTCTGACTTAATGTTATAGTTTGCTAAAGTATGTTTAGCTCTTCACAGATCTTTGGGAAAAAATATTTACATTGCCATCTACTTTGTTGCAGCATCCAATGAAGTTATTTATATCAGTAGGAAAATATCTGAGAGACTATATTTCATTTAAAATTATGACTGAATTCCCAACTAAAAAGGTGAATAAGCTCACAGTTCTTACCTAATTAAGACCTTTTTAAGTCTAATGTTTGTTTGCTTTGGTAGTCCTACATCTTTTCACCAAATACTGTCTATATGTTACTCTTTTATAGTGAAAGAGGTAACAAAATATTTTGAAACAGGTTAATTTTGTTTAAACTTTTCATATAAGGTAAAGCAATCTAAAACTTTAGAAATCAAATTGTGTTAGTATTAGAGAAAGAATATCCACAGAAGAAATGATAGGCAATGTTGTAGTATTATCCACTTATACTGAAAAAATGTGCTCACAATTCATTTGGTAAGATACGTTATATAAGAAAATAGGATAGTATAATGACTGTTTTACAGCATGTAGAGCAATGGGTATCAGATTCCTATCAGATTAACCATGTTTCTTATGATCTAATATATTGAAGTTTATGAATTTTTAAAAACTTTCTTTGTATTTAAAATAATGTTTTACTGCTTTAAGTAGCCATGCCATCATTCTTCACCAATACATTTTCTGGCAAAGATATGGAATTTCATATTGAGCTATGCAAGATACTGCAAGATATTTTATTAAAGTGCTATTCTCTATTTTATTCCACTCTCTATTTTACAGTGAAATTAATTCCCGACTTGATGCAGTGTCTGAAGTTCTCTTCTCAGAATCAAGTGTTCTTGGTCAAATCAAGTCTCTTTTATATAAGGTTCCAGATATTGAGAGAGGAATCTGTAGTATTTATCATAAAAAGGTACAGATAATTTAAAAACACATTCCTATTATATTAATGTGCTATTGTTTTATACATTGTGGGGCAGAAAATAATTGAAAATACCTTAGCTTATAGCTGTGTCAAATTTAAACTCTTAAAAAAAAACCTGTCCATGTTTCCTTGTATCTCTAGTACACTAGGTTCCTTAAAACTCATTGACTATTTCAAGCTATGTATTGAAATGGCACTTACGTTACAGTTTAAAATTTTATTTAAATTACTCCAATTTTAAATATCTAATTACTGAGTTAATTCCCTGCCTACAATAACAGTTGAAATCAGGATGTGTATATTTCAGTGCACGTCCAAAATTAGGGCAAGAATAAAGCAACCCTTGTTAAAATATTATTAGAGTATTAGAACTTGGTTTCTTGCAGCAAATACAGCAGACTCTTATGCCATCGTAAAGACTTCATTTGTTAGATCTGGAGGTTTTGCAAGACTATTGTAACCTCAGGACTGATCTTTTTAAATGACAATTGTTTCTGTTTTCAGTGTTCTGTTCAAGAATTCTATTTGGTAGTAAGCACACTCTCTCATTTGGACACAGCAATCAAAGCACTGGTTCCAGCTATACATGCTCAAGTGCGGGCATCCTTGCTGCATAAGACCCTCTTGGAAATTCCTGAATTGCTTAGTTCAACAAAAAGATATTTAAACATGCTTAATGAAGAAGCAGCAAAGTAAGTAAATTAAGCATATAATTTGTTATTTGGTGCAATGAAAGTATGATGCAGCACCTTCTTTTTTCTAACCAAATAGTGATTGTTACAAAAGTTTGGTTCTCTTCACCTTTCCCAACCTTTCGCAAATTGTTTGTAATGCCATTCCTTCACACATACACACAATCTAACATAGATACTATTTTTTTTAAAAAAAACCTGTAATAGTATACTCCCACTGGATTCTGTATGTTGTTCTTAAGATTACCTCAGCCTAACCTAATTTTGTGCTGATGTGCCAGATTTTCCTGATCTGGCTAGAGTTTGGATGTGGTCCATCTTGGGTGCTGTACTCCATTTTTTGGCCTTTCCAAAAACAAAATGGCTTGTAGCTCATACTGCTTCCTACAGCCAGTGCACAGTTCAGGCAAGTTCACTTCTTGGACTTTGGCTAAGGTCAAATATTGTGTAGGATTATGATCTTTAACAGTAATCTCTGAAAAGGAGACAAAATTGTTTTTTTTTTTTTTGCCCTCTCTCTTTAGTTTGGCTTATATATACACAAGCGAACTAACTGAATGTACTTTTTTTTTTTTTTTGAAGAAATGATTATTCTGGATTTTTATAAATTTTCTTTCTACAATTAAACTATAGTCCCCTATATCATATTATTATTATATGTCTGTATTTGCTAATGTTTGTTAGTATTAAACAAATGTCTGTGTTTGGTTGAATTAAAAGTGAATTTGGATTCTTTTTTAGAATGGGGGACAAAACCAAGCTATTCAAGGATCTTGATGATTTTCCTTTAATAAGGAAGAGAAAGGATGAGATTCAGGCAATACTCTGTCAAATCCAGGATCACATTCAGGATATACGAAGAACGCTAAATTCCTCCTCTGTGGATTATGTATCAGTATCAGGACAAGAGGTAATATAAATATTGACTTCATTATCTTTTACTTTTGTCTATGTAGCATTTAATGAATTTTATCAGTCATGTAATTCTGATCATGTTTTTACAGGAACAGTTTCTTACTTCACTGAGTAGACTGGAGCTAAACAACTTGGTACCCTTTAGGTAGTTTGGAGTACAAGTTCCAAAATCCCTTGTCATTGGTCTTGTGGCTCCTGCTAACAGGATTAGGAGTTGAAGTCCAATGGCATGAGTTGTTCTAAGACTAGTAGCATTTAAAGAAAAATGTATTTAGTATGTAAGTTTATGTGTAGATACTTAAAATATAATTAACCATTTCCATCAAAGTACCAGAAATTCTGTTATGAAAATAAAGCTTTGAGGCAATTTTATTGAAGGCATCAACCATCATAATGTGAGAGAGTGTCAACATCTGTTTAAGTGCACCTTTGCCAGTGATTGAATATTAGTTACAGTAATTATAAGAACTAAGCACTATAAAAAGTTATGCATTGGCTGATTTATGATGCAGGGACAAAAAAGAGGACAAAAATTTTAAAGGACATATTATAACAAAGCTTTACCCAGAACCCTATTTAACTATGGGGAATTAGAATTATGGTGATAGAGAAATGATTTGAGGTTAATTCCAGTTTTTTAAGATCTCAATGTTTTGTAACAGATTGGCATATTTGAGAACCTAGAATATATTCACTGATACCTTCACTGAATTTTTGAATCAGTTTAAAACACTTCAAGAAGACAGTTTCTCTATAAGCAAGAAAGCCTACTTTACTTCTACAGCACAAGATATAGAAAAAAGTATTTAAAGCACAGTTTGAATGTTTGGATCCTGGATTTATACTTTGTTATCTCTAAATGAGTATGCAGTTTTTATGAGAAGCACGCCTTGCACACAGACTGATTTTGGTTGTAGTGCAAAAGTAACATTAACTTACTCTTTCCCCACTTGGCATATCCTAGGTTGTGTTAGGCCTATAACTCCCAGGTTCCCAACCAACATATCTAGTTTAAGAGTAACTGCAATTTGTATTCACACATAATGATTATCTGTGATTGTTCAAAGACAGATATAAAAATATTTCATCTCTTCATTACTGTGCTAAAGAAGAGGGAAGTTGATGAGAGCATAGGAGCATGAAGTTCACAGCAATTCATTACCTTTATATTATAATTTTATGCTTAAAAAAGGATCTTTATTTAATTATGAGCATTTATGAGCATGAAAATACAAGGTCAATTTTATATGACCCAAGGTTTCCAGTATCTCTATACAAATGTATATAAGGAACAAAGAGAAACAAATAGAAATCTTAATGTAGGTGCACAAGTATGATGTAGGAGGCATCACTAAATTTGTTAGGGGTTGCACCTCATCTTTTACTACAAAAATGCTCTCCTTGATTTATGTATGGGTCAGTTCTGTTCAGTTATTGTGAACAACATTATCTACTCTGATGATAATTCATTATGAAAATAAATTAACACCTTGGGAAAGCATCTATTAATGAGGGTGGTAGCAATATACAATATGTCTCAAAATACAGATCACATCTGATGAGTAGTATGGCTACAAGAACGATGGTTTTATTATGCCTGTTTACCATCAGAATCCCATGAGCGTATATGTGCATACTGACTTTAACAATGCTTCATCCAGATTTTACCTTAGGGTTCTGTTTTTTCCCTGGGTACCAATCCAATTAATCTGTTCTTCTTTGACAGTAAGGTACAGGTACAGGATGGTAAAGCATGACAACATTAATTGTCAACTGCTGTTTTTTGGTCATATATTAATAAATCTTCCCTGTGGATGGAAGGCCTACTCAATGATTTTAGTAGTTGAGCTGAATGACTAACTAAATGAATCAGCAATATTATGTAGCTGCAGAAAAGACAAAAAATAGTTATATGCTGCAAAAATAAAAAATACCATTTCAAATAATGGGAAGTAATGGTTCCATTCCTTTATGTATTATATAACCACCAGGACTACTGTCCCCAGTTCTGGATAATCCATGTCAAAAAAGATTCATATGGCAAAGAGAACAAACAGAAGCTTGAGGGAGCTGGGTAGATTTAGCCAAAAAAAATGATGACTTTGTAGGACATGATGGCATTCTAAAAGACTTTAAAACTTCTTAAACTTTAGAAAAGTTGTTATCAGGCTGAAGACCATCCTACAGTTCAGGTCTCAAAGCAATGTTGTTTAGTTACAGGAAGGCAGTTTCTAGTTGAATTTTAGGAAAAACTTCCAAACATTGCAAATGGTTTCACATTGGAACCAATTAACTAAGGAATTGAAGAGCTTCCCTTTGGTAAATATGCTCAAGCAGTGACAAGAGGAGTCTGCTTTCATCTGGATTCCTGTATTGCACAGAAGATTGAACCTGATAGCTTAAATGGCTCCTTCTATCCCTATGAATTAGGTACACAAGTTTTTGGTATAACTGTTATATACATTTTCAAGGATTATAACCATAATGGCTATGTTAGTATTTGTTTTGGTTAAATGAAAGCTTTATTTTCAAAGGAAGCTTTGTTCCAAATTCCAAATTTGCGTCTCAATCTTGGGATACGCAAATGAGTTAGGAAAGACTATCCAGGAGTATTCTGTGGATTAGTGCTTCAGTTTATCTTCCTGAAATAGCCTTCCAATTCTTCCTTGTATTTTTGAGAGTCTGGAAACCTGAATACATTGCTTTGTGAACTGGTATAAGCTTTGGTGGCTAGGTACATAATTTAACTTAAGTTGTTTATCTGAGATAAATTTACAGCCTTGATAGGTAGTAGAAATTCTGAGTAGTACTCATATTTATCTTATAGTTACTTGATTGTTCCTTCTGTTGTTCTTTTTTTTCTCTATGTATACTAGCATTTTTTGGGACAGAGTTATGTCATAAAATGCACCATTGAAAACTATGAAGAACTTGTAATGCCTTGAAAACTGGGTCATCAAAGCTTTTGTAAATTAATATCTTTGCTACCCATTCTAGTACTACAAAAAATTTTTCTGAAACAAAATTAATGTTTTGATAATTTATTCTTTGGTGTTTTAGTTTCAGATTGAAGTTAAAAATTCAGTTGTATCTTCTGTACCATTAGATTGGATTAAAGTTAGCAGGTATGTAATTTAATATAAATCCTAACATGATTACCATTTATTGTGTTAATTAATTCAATGATGCCTGTATATTGATGTTTCTCATGACAGAACATATATTACAAAATGCTGCAGTAAATACATAAACATAAGTATTTCAGTCCTAATCTTATGTTATTACAGAAAGCTTAAAGGAAGCTTTTACTTCTGTTCTAGCAAATGCAGACAAAAGTATTCAAACTTCCTGTTTAGGAGGTTAGGCATTATGTTGACAGACATTAGGAGGAAGGTATGTGTACCTCCTGCCACCCATCCTCTTTTAATTCGTTACATAGGATTATTCTGTAATAAAATTTCTTACTATATTCCCAGTTCAAAAACTTCTGACACATATAGCAGCTTAATTTTTATTAAACTGGAAAGACAGATTTCTCTCTCGCCTCTCTCTCTCTCTCTCTCTCTCTCTCACACACACACACACACACACACACACACACACAAATAAATAATAGGTTTTCCTTGTAAATGGAATTGATATGGATGAGCTGATTCAGTGTTCTTCTCTCTTTTCCTTTCACTTAGATGGGCTAGGATTGTGGTATAGGGTCAAATTAGTAATGAAATGAAAGTGTCCTCTGGTACCAATGAGCTGTTTATTCTGTTGGTGTCCCAATTAGACTCCTGAGATCATGTCAGACCTTAACTGGAGCAAGCCACCTGCATTTGTTTTGCAGGTGCTGATTGTAGATATTTATAGCTGTAAACAGCATTCGTGACCAGTTTTGTAGCATTGCTAAAGTTAAAGAGGTATTGTCTTGAAAGAGACTGCTGCTTATTGAACAAGATGTATTTTTAAGAAAAAATCATTTCAGAGTAAACATGCTACCAGTATACATGTCTGCACTGATTTATTAATTCAGTAATATCAAGTTTATATTAATCCTGACATGAGAAAAATCTATTCCCAGCTTATTCTATTCTTAATTTTCTTGCTACAAAACTTTTTTTAAACAACTATTATAGTTTAGTTGGGTATGTCTATAGTTAACATTTATTTAGGATTTGCTGCCATTGGGATATCTTCCTAATAGTTCTGTATGGTCAGTTTAAATCTTAAATTGCTTTTAGATTAAGCTTGATCTTATTTCTATAATCTAAATTTCCTGCATTTACATTTAATTTCCACTGGTTCATTCATTAAAGTTTTTGCTCCACAATTGTGCAGCCTGTTCTTAAGAATATTTCCCTGGAGAAAGCCCAGTGAAGTTCTGTTATATTTAGGCCCATGTAAATATACAAAGGATTTCAGCTTTTATGTGGTATAACTGAATCTGTCAGGATTAGCCCAGGAAACTCCAGGAGACAGTACAGATTTAATCCAGCATGGTTTAATGGCCTTTCTCCCGTTTCAGAAATCTTCTCAGAGTGAGAGCAAATTCCAGGGTCACCCTCCCAACCTCCCTTGCATTCTTTAGGGAGGGTTCAGTCTCATCCTCTTATCAGTTCCTCGTTGCTCTGGCGACGAGAGTAAATTCTTGACTCCCCTGGTCGTGACTCTCACAGAATCAGACTAGATCCTCATCTAACTTGGTCTCCCCTGCAGTCTACAAAACTCTGCTGTTATTCAAGCATTGATCATTAAACCTGATCTGGCTTTAAGGCCTAATTTCAAAGAGGTCATAATTCTGAAGATGCTCTTCCTTGCTATCGAGCACTTCAGTGTTCCTCTGCTTTTAGATATAGCCATTTTCATGAGGGATGTGACTGTACTGTTAAGTCTAGATCAGAGTCTGAAGCAGTGTGTCTTGGGCTGGTAAGAATTGGTTTTAGCCCAGGTCCCATGTCATGATGTAGCTTCTGGGGCAAGGTTTTATGCAAGATTTACTATCTTTTTTTTTCTTTCTCTGAAGAATTGCCCTCTCTCTTGAAAATTATTCTGTTCAGTTCCAGTGTTTAGTAGAGAAATGCTGATAGTAACCCCCCTCCTTCAGTAATATGATTAACAGTTTATAATAGTTTGCATTGTACTAATAAGTTATTCACTTCATTTGATGCCTCAGGTACATACTGCCAATCAGGCTTTTTTCCCCATGCTATGAATTGCTGAATTTATGGAAGTTCAAAGAACATCCTTTAATATGAATTAATGGATGTTCAGAGAATATAATGATGAGCCTTGGCACTTCTTTTTTTCTGTGTGATATTATTTTAAAAGTCCTCTTTTCATATGTGGTTAAAAAACTAAATTGATTTATATTTATTTAATTTATTTATTTATATTTCAAATTTGTCACTGCCCATCTCACTGTGGAGTGACTCTGGGTGGTTTACAGTAAAAGTAGAATAAACATTAAAATAGATAAATATTAATTAATTAATTAAAATATGCTAAAAAAAACAGACTTTCTATATGATACTTCCAAGAGGTTGATGTTGATTAGGTGTTACTAAACTCAGGAAGCCTCATCAAGGTGCCAGCCATACCCAGGGTCGATTGTATCTTTCCTCGCCCCACGCAAGTTGGCAGAGCCAAGTCTTCAATTCCCTCTGAAAAATTGGGAAGGTAGGGGCCCGCCTTACTTCTGGGTGGAGAGTATTCCATAGGGTGGGGGTAACAGCAGAGAAGGCTCTCCTCCTAGGACCTAGAAGTCAACATTCTCTCACTGACAGGATCCGCAACATGCCTTCTCTGCTGGACCAGGTGGGACAGGTTGATATAATGGTTTATATTGGTTCCTTTAATTTTTTTCAATCAGTATCACTTTTTAAAGTATCACTTTTTTGTGTGCCTTGGGGACCCTGGCAACAAAATGGAGGACACAGTTTTCTTAGCAACATTTTTTGGAAGTGGTTTCCCACTGCCTTCTTCCTAGGGCTGAGAGAGAGTGACTGATGCAAAGTTACCCAGTTGGCTTCCTGCCTAAGATAGGACTAAAACTTACGGTCTCCTGGTTTCTAGCCAGTGCCTTTAACCATTATGCCTAATTGGTTGTCATCACTTATATGGAATTAGAGATTTTAAGGATTTGGGGCAACATCAGAAGAATTATGCAAACTTATTGGAAGATGTAATTGTTTCATTCAGGCTCAGACCCCACTTGGAAAACTATGCCTAGTGATACTGATCAGTTGGAGTGAGTTCAGAGGAGGGCTACCAAAATAGTGAGGAGTCCAGAAACCAAGCCCAGTGAGGAACTGTTAAAGGGTCTGAGTATGTTTAGCCTATAGAAATGTTGTCTGAGGAGAAATATGCTGGCAGACTATGGAAAATATGACTAAGGGGAGATATTATAGCAGTCTTCAAATATCTGAAGAGTTGTCACATTGTAGAGGGAATGGACTTATTCTCTGTTGCTCTAGGGATCAGGACAGAACCAGTGGGTTAAAATTACAAGGAAGTAGGTGGAGGCTAGATGTCAGGAGGAATTCCTGACTGATTGAGCTTTCAGATGAAGTGGCAAGTTCTCCTTCACTGGAGGTCTTCAAAAAGAGGTTAGATGGTTACCTGTCAGCAGTACTGTAGTGAATCTAGTTGACTTCTAAAGTCCCTACTTACTGTATGATCCTACTATTCTGTAATTAATCAATTAAATGACCAACTATTACTCAATAAAATAAAGTCCTAACTATTTTATTAGCCTAATATTTCTGCAAATAAATTATACCAAAGTTAATTTATTATACAAAAATCAGATGACCAAGTGAACAGAGAGGGCAAACAAAAGTTTGGAAAGGGAGAAAAAACAGGAGGGAGAGACAAGAAAAAGAGAACAGTGACAACAAAACATGTAAGGATTGAGGCTGGAAAAGCAGCTTCTCGGCCTAGACAGAAACTTTATGTAAACATAGAGCAGATTTCTTCCTATCTGGAGGCCAGAAAGGGAATGGCCAAATTTCCATTGACTGAAAAAAGGAAGGAGGAAAGTCCTAGAATTTAAATGCTAGAGAAGATATACAATATATAGGACTTGATTTGGGTTCTTCAGTAAAGCAACTAATACAGATACATTGTGTCAGTGAACTTTTGCAGTAAACAAGTTCCTGAATACTGAGTGAAGCATTTATTTAAAATGTATTAAGATTTAAGATTTGTTTCATGGTTTGAAGTTTACTCATACTCCTAGCACCAAGGTTGGATTTGAACAACTATGCAAATTTTGGACATGTTTGAGTCCTAACTTCAGTGATTCAGTGAAGCAAATGACCACTAATTGAAATCCATTGCCTTCAACAGGGCTAATGCTTGGTTTAGGAGTATGCTGCTGACTTTCAGCTGTTAGCTCAGGATGTGGACGTAGGCTAGAAAGAAAGAGGGTTAACTGACCAATTTAAAGAGGGACTATCAAATAAAATATGATATCAGTTCATATACCAGAGCAGGGGAGGTGTTTACATTAAGATTACACTAAAGGGAGGTGTGATGGCAAAAAGTTTAGGAACACCTGCTTTAAAGTGCTTGAAAGTATTTGGAATTCCTTTTGGAATTTCTGTGACCTTCACTGTGTGTGTGTGTGTGTGTATATGTTTGTGGAGAGAGAGAGGAAGCATACATGCAGGTGCACCAGCATGTAGTGATTATGGTAAGGTGCTGGACTAGGAGGAGGGAGTCCCAGATTCTAGTCATCTCTTAGGCCCAGCTGGGTGACTTTGGGACAGTCACTCTTTCAACCCTATAGCTGCTTAACCACAACACTGCACTGGTTCTCAATGTATGTACAGTATATGTCTCTGTGTGTATGTACAGGTAAAACTCGAAAAATTAGAGTATCGTGCAAATGTTCATTTATGTCAGTATGGCAACTCAAAAGGTGAAACCAATATATGAGATAGACGCATTACATGCAAAGCGAGATATGTCAAGCCTTACTTTGGTATAATTGTGATGATTATGGCATACAGCTTATGAAAACCCCAAATTCACAATCTCAGAAAATTAGAATATTACATGACATCAATAACACAAGGATTGGAAATAGAACAATATCGGACCTCTGCAAAGTATAAGCATGCATATGTACTCAGTACTTGGTTTGGGCCCCTTTTGCAGCAATGACTGCCGCAATGCGGCGTGGCATGGATGCTATCAGCCTGTGGCACTGCTGAGGTGTTATGGAAGACCAGGATGCTTCAATAGCGGCCTTCAGCTCCGCTGCATTGTTCGGTCTCATGTCCCTCATCTTTCTCTTGGCAATGCCCCATAGATTCTCTATGGGGTTCAGGTCAGGCGAGTTTGCTGGCCAATCAAGCACAGTAATCCCATGGTCATTGAGCCAGGTTTTGGTACTTTTGGCAGTGTGGGCAGGTGCCAAGTCCTGCTGGAATATGAAGTCAGCATCCCCATAAAGCTCATCTGCGGAAGGAAGCATGAAGTGCTCCAAAATCTCCTGGTAGACGGCTGCGTTGACCCTGGACTTAATGAAGCACAGTGGACCAACACCAGCAGATGACATGGCTCCCCAAATCAACACAGACTGTGGAAACTTCACCCTGGACTTCAAGCATCGTGCATTGTGTGCCTCTCCATTCTTCCTCCAGACTCTGGGTCCTTGGTTCCCAAATGAGATGCGAAAGTTGCTCTCATCAGAAAAGAGGACTTTGGACCACTGGGCAACAGACCAGTTCTTTTTTTCTGTAGCCCAGGTAAGACGCTTCTGACATTGTTTGTTGTTCAGGAGCGGCTTGACACGAAGAATACGACATTTGAAGCCCATGTCCAGGATCCCTCTGTGTGTGGTGGTTCTTGATGCGCTAACTCCAGCCTCAGTCCACTGCTTGTGAAAGTCCCCAACACTTTTGAATGGCCTTTTCCTGACAATCCTCTCCAGGCTGCGGTCATCCCTGCTACTTGTGCACCTTTTTCTACCACACTTTTCCCTTCCACATAACCTTCTATTGATGTGCTTTGATACAGCACTTTGGGAACATCCAACTTCTTTTGCAATTACCTTTTGGGGCTTTCCCTCCTTATGGAGGGTGTCAGTGATGGTTTTCTGCACAACTGTCAGGTCAGCAGTCTTTCCCATGCTTGTGATTCCTACTGAACCAGCCTGAGAGACCATTGAAAGGCTCAGGAACCCTTTGCAGGTGTTATGGATTCATTAGCTGATTAGAGTGGGACACTTTGAGCCTAGAATATTGAACCTTTTCACACTATTCTAATTTTCTGAGACTGTGAATTTGGGGTTTTCATAAGCTGTATGCCATAATCACCACAATTATACCAAAGTAAGGCTTGACATATCTCGCTTTGCATGTAATGCGTCTATCTCATATATTGGTTTCACCTTTTGAGTTGCCATACTGACATAAATGAACATTTGCACGATATTCTAATTTTTCGAGTTTCACCTGTATTTCTGAAGGTTCATTATAACGTGTGTGTGTGTGTGTGTAAACATGTTATAATGAACCTTCAGAAATACTAATCCTAAGAAGGTACTGACCTAATTCTATGCATTGCTGCATAATTGATTGATTAATAATGTTTATGTCCTGTTTGGTTCTTTCTTCAAGCACAAAACTTGTGAGCCGTTTCCACACTCCTTTTATTGTAGAAAATTACAGAAAGCTAAATCGGCTACGTGAGCAGCTGGTCCTTGACTGCAATTCTGAATGGCTATGTTTTTTAGAGTAAGTTTACAAATTCTATTTTTGTTATTGTTATAAGTAGATTTCAGAATACAAACAGATAATGATAACTGGCATATCAAAAGTTAATGGATTTTGTGTGATTTAGCAGCTGAAAATATTCCTTGCCTTTTTAATGGGAATATATTTAACATTCACAGACTTAGTATTTTAGAGGAGTTTTGATCTTTTTGAGGACTTAGATTATTGATAAGTAACGTGGTGCTCATTGGCACATGTGCCCCAAAATATATCCCTTGGCACCTACTAGGATCCATGATTTCTCTCAGCTTTTAAAAGTATTTCCTTAAATTCATAACATGCACAGGAAGGTGGCATTCTGCAAATAAAGAACAGCATCATGTTTTTTTGCAGCTTGCTTGGCCCTCATGGGCCACTAGATAGCAGAAAGCATTGATATGGGCTACTTCACTTTCTGATGGCTGTCTGGATTTTTTCAGCCCAGATCAGCTATCCCTAATTTTTCAGCACAATAAAATCCTTGAGAGCTCTTTTTAAAAAATATGGTAAAATATAACAAAATATAGTTTAAAAAATACAACAGTATTAATACAATCAGAAAAATATGTACATATTTTTATATACTGTACACATTACTATAAAATTGTTAAGAACTGAAAATTCTATAGTGACAGTTTTATTACAGTGGTACCTCAAGATATGAACGCCCCACCTTACGAAAATTTCGAGATGCGACCAGCTCCGGCCGCAAAAATTTACCTCAACATGCGAACTCCGCCTCAAGCTACGAACCGGATCCGCGGCCATTTGCCCTGCTGCCACGTGGTCGCGGTTTCCAAGAGGAAGTGCTAATGAAATCTGAGCGCGAGGACAAAAGCCCAAGGAAAGCAATGCAGAAAGAGGAAGTGCTAATGAAATCTGAGCCCGCGGGGGGGGGAAGCTCCTGCTCCCGGCTGTGCGCACACGCGACATAAGCCTTTCCCCCCCAGCGTGCTGATACTGCTTTCACTGTGCTTTTGTCGCTATGGAGAAAGGAAAGAGCGCGGAGGAATCAGTGGGGGGGGGAAGCTCCCGCTCCGCTGCGCGCTACATAAGCCTTCCCCCCCATTGCTTTCACTGTGCTTTTGTCGCACACACGCCAAGGGCTATGCACAAAGGAAAGAGCGCAGAATTAAGAGGAATCAGCGCGGGGGTGGGGAAGCTCCCACTCCGCTGTGCGCGCTACATAAGCCTTCCCCCCCATTGCTTTCACAGTGCTTTTGTCGCGCACATGCCAAGGGCTATGCGCAAAGGAAAGAGCGCGGAATTAAGAGGAATCAGCGCGGGGGTGGGGAAGCTCCCGCTCCGCTGTGCGCGCTACATAAGCCTTCCCCCCCCCATTGCTTTCACTGTGCTTTTGTCACGCGCGCCAAGGGCTATGCACAAAGGAAAGAGCGTGGAATTAAGAGGAATCAGCGCGGGGGTGGGGAAGCTCCCGCTCCGCTGTGCGCGCTATGTAAGCCTTCCCCCCCATTGCTTTTACTATGCTTTTGTCGCGCACACGCCAAGGGCTATGCACAAAGGAAAGAGCGCGGAATTAAGAGGAATCAGCACGGGGGGTGGGGGGGAAGCTCCCGCTCCCGGCTGTGCGCGCGGGAGCCTTTCTCAGATTTCGTTAGCACTTCCTTTTTCTGCGCTAGGGCTGACTAAAGCACGCCTGGGGAATTTCCTAGCCGTGCAACGCCGGCTGACACATTGAACCTTATGGGGACATGTGCTTCAGGATGCGACCAGATTCGGAGGGCGGATTAGCCGTATTTACATTGAACCTTATGGGGAAATTTGCTTCAGGATGCGACCAAATTCAGAGGGTAGAACGGATTAACCATATTTACATTGAACCCTATGGGAAAACGTGCTTCAGGATGCGACCAATTCGACTTGCGATCAGAGTCACGGAATGGATTAAATTCGTATCTTGAGGTACCACTGTACTATTCTCATAATACTCTGTAGTGATGGATCATCCATCTTTTCTTTCTAATCCCATTGTACCCAGGCAGCTTTTGTAACAACTGATAGATAGACAGACAAACCCTGCCAAAAATACTGTTTCCTTTTCAGAATTTCCCATCCCCTTGTATCCTCTCTCCATCTTTCATCATAAACAATCAAATCAATCATAATTTCTTTTCTGTATGTGTAAATATACCTAGGCTTAAACTATGTATTCAAAACAGACGACATATGTAAGAAGCCTTGTATGGATGCAGTATTGTGGATAGTTATAGTTTATTTGTATTAATATTTCATTCACTTTTTTTCCTTCCCAATGTTCTTCTCTCTAGTCATTTTAATGAGCATTATCATGTACTCTCTCAAGCTGTGGGTCATCTAGGAACTGTGGACTGTGTTTTTTCCTTGGCTGAGGTTGCCAAACAAGGAAATTATTGCAGGTAATCATTTTTCAAATAGTACTGGAATATTTAGGGTAGCATTGTGATTTACAAAAGTGCTGGCCAATTCTTGCATGCCATGTTTGCATGAATGAGACTTTCTACCAGATCAGATGGTTTCTGGGTGGAATGGAGCTTGATGGAGCTGCATTTATTGTCAGTGGAGCTGGCTTGTTTCAAGTTGGGTTAAGCAGAGATATTATTTGGGGCCTTTTGTCAGGATTTTCTCATGGGAAGAAAGTCATCCCGTTATCTGTACAACAAAATTGTTATGTCTCCTGTATGTAGCTTAATGTAAACAAAGCATCTTGTGACTGTGTTGTGCTATTTACTGCCACCTATTGGCATGTGTATGCTAGTTATTCAGTGGGGGGGTACATGCTGGCAATATAATGGGAGGGCTAGATGCCTAGCCTGTCAGTCGTGTATAGTTTTATCCATCATGTAGTTTTATGGGTTATGTAGTTGTAACTAATAACCAAATACCTCTTCTCCGAGAGTCTTTAGCTAGAGACTTTGTTGTGGATAGGTCTTGGATGCTAAGATGAGAAGAAGTCTTTGTTATTTCCTATATTTTGTATGCAACTTGTATTTTATGGAGTTTTGCATTTTTATCAATAAAAACCAGTTAGTATATATTTTCTGACTGGAATTTCTTCGGAGAGCAAAATATGGACATTGCATTTTGCAAGCTCTCATGCTGATGTGTGGTTTTCCTGAGAGCAGAGTTTTTGAGAGCTTTGCTGCGCTCTGCACAACACCTTTATTCCACATTCAATCTATAAATGTCATCTGTTTTTCAGACCTGTCATAAAAGATGAAGGATCAGAAATAATGATAAAAAATGGGAAACATCCCGTAATAGATGTGTTACTGGGAGAGCAAGAGCAATATGTTCCAAATGATACATTCTTGTCAGTAAGTAAGCTTTTAAGAACTGGAATACTCAGAAGATCATAACATTGTTTTAAGTTTGGAAAGCTGTTACGTACAGTATATGGTGACTACATCTCCAAACAGCAGTTCTATGAAAGATGCAGAATATGCCATTAAGATACCTAGATTTTTAGGTAATTACACTTCAGTTGAATAGATTTAGAGAGTGAAACATGAAATTACATAGTTTCACATTTACTTCTTTGTTGGGTCTTTCTTTTCCTGCATGCTCCAAAAACCTATTCTGGAGAGTTGAGGTTTCTCCAGAGAAGATTTAGAGACATGTGGGATGGCAGGAAGGAAGAAAAATCACTTAGCCTACTCATGGATCTTTCTCATATAGAATATTGTAATATTATGCTTCCATTACAAACATTTTGGGTAATCACATGGAAGTTACAGATAAAAGAAAGTGCTGCAAAGCCCTCCATCCATGTTTAGATTTTGGTTGCCCAAAGAATATGTATGTACATAAACCCAGGCAAAGGATAGCAGTTCATATAAACAAATCCTCTGATGTTGTTGTTCCCTGTTTGGAAAAATGCTTTTTTACATGCAACACTCCTTTTATTCCAGGATGACATAGGCTTTTTTTAACAGCTCTAACAATGTCATATAGCTATTACAGTTGCTATTACAGTTTCATTTGAATTTTAGATAGTTTTGTGAAGCAGTGATGATAAATGAAGTAAATGAAGTCTTAGCAAGACACCTAAATTAGAATTTTTGGTGTAGTAAATTGGAATTGGTTTAGATGTTCTGTATATGATCATCACATGTCTGAAACTTTTGCATGAGCCTTGTCGTAAAATGCTCTAATTATAGTGTTCCTTTTTCCAGGAAGATAGTCAAAGAGTAATGATAATTACTGGACCTAACATGGGTGGAAAGAGCTCTTATATAAAACAAGTTGCGTTGATTACTCTCATGGCACAGATTGGTTCTTATGTACCAGCTGAAGAAGTGAGAGTTGGTATTGTGGATGGTATATTCACCAGGTGAGACAACAAAGATGTATGTATGTATGTATGTATTTATTTATTTATATGTCATGTTTATATAGCTGCCCATCTCACGCAAAGCAACTCTGGGTGGCGTACAACAATAAAATAAAATAACAAGTGGATAAAAACAAGCATTATAAAAAGATAAAAAGTTATTAAAATAAAAACATTATCATAAGTGTTTAAAAATTTAGATTTTAAAATATGTAAGGGTAATATATATGAAGGTAAAATGACAAACATTTCTTGGTAGCTTTTATTTTTCAGTTTCAATGTTATGAGGTTTTTTAGAATTATCACAAAACATTCACATTAACAGTTTAAGACTATAGCAAGCAATCTCTTCTCTTGTACTTCCATATGCCCATTGTGGATACTTTTGTGAACAGGCTATCTAATTCAAATAGAAGCCAATTAAACAATGCTGCTGTTTTATGAAGAAAATCAGCCCCAGTTGCACATCATGTAATAGAATTTAAAAAATTATAGCAGCAGTAGCATAGCTCTGTTACAACTTTAATAAAGAGAAAATGAATGCAAAAAACATGTTTGATATATTCAGACACAGTAGTCCTTGGTTAACAACCACTTGTTCAGCAGCCATTCAGAGTTACAACAGCGCTGAATGAATGGTCCTTACAACCAGTCCTCAAAAGTTCTGGCCGTCCCAGCACCCCGTGGTTACGTGATTGCGATCTGGACGCTTGGCAACCGACTCGCATTTACAGTGGTTGGAGCATCCTGCGGTCACATGATCAGCATTTGCGACATTCCTTGCTGGCTTCTCACAAGCAAAGTCAATGGGGAAGCTGGCAGGGAAGGTCGCAGGACACTCCTGTAAGTTACTCACGCTCCCACAACTTTTTCTCCTGAGGAGCTCAGATACAGAGTATGAGATCCTGGGGATCTGGTACTCCATGGTGCCCGCATGCCCGCAGCACCCCACCCACCCATGGCAGCCCACCTGTGCATACTCCCCTACCCAGCAGCAGCCACTCCACCCCCACTGTGCTTGTGCCAGGCCCAGCAATCACATACCCGCCTGCTGGCCTGCTTGCAAGCTGCTTGTGACTTGCAACTTCTTGCGAGCTTCCCCACTGACTTATTGGAAGCCTACAGGAAATTGCAAGGAGGTCCTTGCTTAACAACCCATGATCCTTGCTTAACAATGGCAACAGGGTTTGCTGGGACTGCCGTCATTAAGTGATGCAGTCACATGATGTCACACTTCACGACTGCATTGCTTAGTGATGGAAATTCTGGTCCCCGCTACCGCTGTTAAGCGAGGACTATCTGTAGAACATATGTATGATTTTGGTTTCAATTTGTTTATTGAATTTAGCAAGATTTAGATCTTTTGAGTCTTAAAATGCTTTATATTGTAGGAATGTATTTTGTTAGCTTTGAAATATTTTAATTTCTAATTTTCAATCAAGTTAAATTTGATGTGTGCTAATGAGTTTCTCATCAACATTTGAGAAAGAATCATATTCTATTGGATCAGTTTACTCAATTTACAACATGTAGTGAAAGAGATGAAAAATTATTGGCAATAATTTTAGTGGGAGGTTAGAGTAGCTTTAATGTTGATCAACTCTATTGATGAACAACAATTGTTGTCATGGTGCCTGTCCTATGGAATATCCTGCCCTTTGATATGTGGAAGGCCCAACCCTCTTAGCTAGATCGATAGATAGATGCATGCTTTATGTTATGAGTTTGTTATGCAGTGCCTTAGTTATTACATTATGATTTAACTGTATCTTTCATTTTGTTTACAGGGTTTTATTATTTTTCCCCCTGCATACTGGTTGTTAATCACTCAGAGTTATTTATTTAAAATGGGTGGCCATATAAATTTCCTAACTAAACAAACAACAGTTAAAGAGATATGGAAGACAAATCCTAGGGAGGAAGTGTATACTTTTGGGATGAGGATGCAGAAGGAGTTTTGGAATAGTTGTACCTTTCTTGGGCTTTCTTCAAATTGTATCCAAATTAACTAAAACAGAACTATTAAGTATTGTCGTTCTGTTGTCTTTATTAGTTTATATGTTCCTTGAACCACAGAAGGGCTTAGAAGCTGAAATCTTGTTATGAAGTTGGGAGAAAATGTTGATCTGCCATATAAGCAGTAAAGTCATAACTCAGCTTTGTCCTTTATATTTTTAGAAAGATAAAAGTATTATTTTTAAAGTGCTGAATACAATTCAAAAACTTCTGACATAATACAAGCAGCACAAAATTAGTTAAAATGGTAAATTAAATTTTAAGATAATGAGATACTCTGGGATTCCCGATTCCCTAAGCACATTCCACAGCTTCACATGTCGATATAATCAAAAGCCTTTCTATAGTCAATGAAGCACATATTGTCTTCCTTTTGGTATTTTTTGGCTTTCTTGATTATCCAGCATGTATCAGCAATAATGTATCTTGTTCCTTGGCATTTTCTAAACTAGCTTGAACATCTGGCATTTTTCTTTCTATTTAAGGCTCTGATCTGTATCAGATGATCCTAAGGATTATCTTCATAGCGTGTGAAATTACAGATATTGTATGAACTTTTTTACACTTCGTTGCTTCTTTGGTATTGGTTTGTAGACTGACCTCTTCCAATCTGTTAGCCACTGTGTTGTTCTCCAGATTTGCTGGCATAGATTGGTTGGAATGTTTACTGGTTCTTTTTCTGATGCTTGCCATAGTTCTGTAGATATTTCATCAGTTCCTGTAGCCTTTCAACTTCATAATGACCAGAGTGCTGATCTAACTTTATCTAGTACCAGAAGTTCTTGTAAGTACAGTAGGGAATATCTTCTAAAGTACCTTGGATGTTAACATCTCTGTTGTACAGAATTTCAGGATACACCTTCCATTTTTGATCTTCTTTGAGTCTTCTTTGTCCATTTGTTTTTGGATGCAGAATGGGTGCCACAGACAATGTATTTAAAGGTCGCAGTACATTTATGGAAGAACTAACAGATACAGCAGCAATTATTCAAAAAGCAACTTCACATTCATTAGTAATTTTGGATGAACTGGGAAGAGGAACTAGTACACATGATGGAATTGCAATTGCTTATGCTACTCTAGAACATTTCATTAGGAATGTAAGTATGTTATTTGACTGTAATGATAAATAAATTATAATTAATCATCAAATAAGTAAAGAAAAAGTGGGAAAAAACAGAAAAGTATCTGTAGATAATATATACAGCAAGCCTTCAATATATATATACAGCAAACCTTTACTGAGATATTTGAATTTTTAGTCAACTTCATCTCAAAGTTTTTGATAGTTTGCATATGAGACATCACACACACAAAATTAATTAATTAAAACAATAATAGTACATATTTACAAATCAGGCTTTACCAACTTTGCCCACTACAGCCTTGTCTTTACAATGTTCTTGAAAGATTCTAAGATTCTTATTTTGGCTAGTTTTTCACTAGCAATGGGGAAGGGTTTTCAGATGTTGAGATGTTCAAAACAGTAGCTTATATACATGGAATGCAATTTAATTATGATATTACTGGAATTATATTTATAGACTTAATTATAACACTAAAGTGTTCAATCTAATATTGTCAGCCTGAAAAAACTACCCACCATGGATGATAGTAAATGGCTGGTATAATTGGGGCATGCTTCTTTAGGACTTAGATCTCAGTTAATTCCAGAAGTTCTCTTAAAAATGAAGGATGCAGGTATACATACTCCTCATATCTGAAACTAGAGAGATGAAAGAATTTGCCCTCTGAATAACCTGGGATTAACATGGACAGTGAAGGATCAGTTTGGGCCCCATCTTATCAAATAAAAATTCTAAGTATTAATGAATATTAAGAATCCCTTTATGCTGTAGAACCAAACTTAAAAAATCAGGTTTAATTAAAGGAAAATGATAGTTAGGTTATCAGCTTGCTGATAGCTGAGGATGTACTTTCAAATCTTAAATATATATTTTTCCCCTCTAGGTGGGTTCGTTGACACTATTTGTTACCCATTATCCTCCACTGTGTGAGTTGGAAAGAACCTATCCAGCCCAAGTTGGAAACTACCATATGTCTTTTTTAGTGAATGAAGATTGTAGTAAACCAGAAGATGGTATGATATCAAATTTACCAGACTGATAACTTCTTTTTAGTAATTCCTTAAAGCTGTTTAGTTGTCTGTGTCTTAGCTTCAGTCATCTTAGTAGGTGTTAGTAACAATTAATATGATTAAAGCTAAACTTAAAACTTCCATATTCAGGAAGAGAATTAGAGTTATTGAAAACTGGGTTTCTGTGGTGGGTAACAAGAATGTACAAAACTGAACATTCAGAAAAATCCCAGAATTCTGTTTCTTCCCTGATTGGTGTTTTGGCTGAGACAGAAAGTCCAGCAATATTCCAGAAGTGAATCCTCCATTTGAGAAAATATCCATGATATTCCGGATATGGTTCAGCCCCAAAATTGGCTTGTTTTGTCCTGAAGCCCATAACTAGGACCCCATGAACCACTTCCAGTTTGGGGAATTAAATTCCATAAAACTGCCAGACTATATCTAGAACAATTAGATCAACATGGTCCAGAGAAGAAATGGAATGTTCTGGAGCTCCAGAAATTTCCATTTTCATAACTTTAGGATTTGCACATACCTAGTTAGAAGTAACTTTAAAAACTTACTGAAAGAGTTCAGTGTAAAATGATAATGAAATATACTTTTTCTTTTTAGATTTTGAAGAACAAAATCATCTAGACTTTGTCACTTTCCTTTATCAAATAACCAAAGAAGTTGCTGCAAGAAGCTATGGTCTAAATGTTGCTAAACTAGCAGATGTGCCAAAAGAAATTCTTAAAAAGGCAGCTCATAAATCAAAGGAACTAGAGAGATCAGCTAATATGAAAAGGTTAGAAAATAGATTGGCTTGCTTTTTTCTGTAATATAGTGTTCAGAGAGAAGTGCAGCTCAGAAGTGTGCATGTATGCCTATGCATCTGTCTGTGAGTGGGGTTGTATGTATGTGCTAAATAAAAGCAATTAATTTTAGTAGTAGATAATAGTACATGTTCTGTTAATATAATTTTGTTTGTCCTGGCCCTTTTTGAAATGTGGTTTCTGGCAGGCATGTATGAATGTGTGTCCGCATGTGTCTAGAACACATAAATCCATACACATACAGAAGTGTGTAACTTGTAGACATTTATTGAGAATCTCTAGGATCAATTTTAAGTGAAGTTGGCAGCTCTCCAGCTTGAAAGCTGTGCCTGTGTTTTCAATCTATTCTTTCTTTGGGAAAATGCCTTCAGTACAAGGTTGTCTTCCTCTCAGATAAAAATGATATGTAGTGATATGATATATGGACTACCCACTTTAATTCCTACAGTCTGAATTTATTATTTATGCATATACAAGCATTTCTTTGCCCAGCTCCCATGATTCCCAGTAGTATAAATGCCAAAGTATAAAGTATTTTCTATTTAATTTTATTTACAATACTGTGAAGAAAATATAAAAGCAAAATACATATAACTTCATTTAAACACATTATCTAGGAACTGGAATTGGTAGTAAACACATTATGCCTTTGTTGCACATAAAATGTTTAAACCAAGTATGATAAAAATAGTCTTCTGCATTATCATAATGTTGATTTTTGGGGGGAGTCAACTTTTCCATTAGAGTGATTTTCCAATGTATTTGCTATCATTTGGAAATATTTATAGTTTAATGTTTTAATTCCTATAGTATCTCTTTTAATCCCTTTGCCAAGCTTTCCCAATCTTCAAGATGTGTTTTCTACCTTAATGATAAAAGAGTAGCAGTCTAGAAACATACAAAGACTAAGATATTTCTACAATAGAGATAGATCTTTAACAGAAAAGAATGAATAGAAAACATGCAGCTTGATCTGAACAAGCAAGGGACTGATGACAGCATACCCTCATCTTCAGATCACATGTCATTTGCTCCAAGGTAAACAATAGACCTAGGACATGACCATCCTTGAGTTGGGCTGAAATAACTTGAAAGAGTCCCTTGGTGGTCATGAAGTTCTGAGCAACTCTGGACCCAACCTAAGAACATGGAGATTAAAGTACCCTAGCACTAAAAATGTTAGAAACTCTGCCAGGAGCTCAGAATGTCCACTGCTGGCCAGGAGGGTAAACAGAACACCAGCAACAGCCCTAACATGTCTCTACACCCCAATTTAATATAGGCTTCAGATACATAGTGTTTCATATTTCTATTATATAGCTGCTCCCCTTAAAAAGACTCCAGGTGGCTTGCAACCAATAAAACAATATAAAACTGACAGCAATAAAACTAAAAAGAGAAAAACCTGGTGCCACAACCATACTTCCCTGATGCAACCCACATTCTCATCCCACCCTGACCTCGCCCTATCCCAACACCTGGGGGAAGAGCCAGGCCTTGAGTGCTGTCTGGAAGGATAGAAGGGTAAGGGCCTGTCGGATCTCAGGGGAAAGGGTGTTTTATAGGGCAGGGGCTGCAACAGAAAAGGCACACTTCCAAGAACCCACAAAATGGCAATGTTTAAGGGAAGGGACCTGGAGCATGCCTACCCTATTCATTCTGGTGGGATGGGCAGCTAGCAGCAGTGGGTAGTCGGGTGGCTAAAAGGCAGTTGTAAATGCAGATGGGCCCAAGTGGACCCGAATTTTGTTCACATGACCACTGGGCACTGCAACAGCCGGAACTTTGAGGACCAGTCATAAGTCCATTCGTTCAGCGCTGTCGTTCACTAAATGAATGGATGTTAAGCAAGAACTACCCGTAAATTATAATGAATAATAAGGAATGTTATTCTGGCTTCACAAAAGCCTGCAAAAAAAAGAGTTTTAAGGGCCTTTTTAAACTTCAGGAGATTTGAAGATACACAGTATCAGGGAGAGTTGAGTCCAGAGAGTAGGAGCTAAATGGGAGAAAATGCTAAAATATAAGGTGGCAATTTTAACATGGAGGAAGCTAATTGACCTTGATTGCACAATGAAGCTCAGCACATGAATTTTTAATTTAACTTTTAAGTTAACTTTTAAAGTTAAGGAAAGACTATTTCATTGAATCTTCTGCAGAGATTTTGTGGAGTTTTGTTGCTGTTTTCCTCATCACCTTTCTGATATGAAGTATGCTGTGTTCATCTTGCATTACCAAATAGGAAAGTAAATTACTGTGTTTATCATTTATTGTATATAAATATTTTCTGCATATGAAATAACAATGGAAGCACTTACATGTTTATTGTTGATGGCTTAATAATTTTTAATGTTGAACTGTTTGTGTTTTTTAGAAAAATGTTGATGTATTTTGCTGAACTATGGAACACTGATGACATTGGAGAACTTCGAAGATGGAAAAGTGTGTCTGAAATAGATAATGATTTCAGCCAATTTAAAAATTCCAGAGAGCCTGCCAACTGAAAATGGAAATAGCATAAAAGGTTTAATAAATTCTCACAAAAAGAAATGGATGTACATAAAGTGAAATTTTACATCACTTATGGATATAGTGATAGATTTTTAATAACAATGCCTGTTTCACATAATCATTTTTGGTGTTTAATTTCTGTAAACTAACTTCAAGAATGAGTTACATAGAATAGAATACATAAACTAAAATGGTATAGCTATCGGGAGCTCCAAGTATCCCCTAAGTTAAAAGCAATTTACAGGGACTTTCATCTCATTCTATTTTCATAATGAAAATTATGTAATTTTCAATAGAAGAGAATATTGGCATTTGCAGAGTGGAAAAAAAATGTACAGGTAACCAAAAGGTACTTCTTTGTTATTTCTTCTCAGGATAACAGCTTGGTGGGGGAGTTTGTTTAAGAAAATACATGGAATATGAAGCTGCTTTTCCCCAGTACCATGGTGCAATTTAGTTTGGGAGATATCCATAGCTGTTTTTACTTTTAAACCAAGTGACATAGTACACCAATTCACAGAGTTCCAGTTATTTTGTTCAGGCTCTTGCGACTAGAAATAATTGCAAAATATATGTTTTACATGATGTCATCTTGATGCAGTCAAGGTCAGTCATTAAAGCAAAAATGGTCCATGTTGTATTATTTAATTTCAGTGGATGTTTTATACTAAATTCCAATTTTTAATTTTTCAAATTGCTTCCTAAAATCTGGTGACTTTATGCACTGAGAATAAAAAAAAATTGTTACATTCTTCTATATTATGTCTCCAGACATCAGATTTTCCCCCAAAACTATTCCTTAGTATATACCTGAAAAGCTTTTTCCTACTTGATGGATAATTATGATTGTTGATGGCAATATGAAAAATATATAACTATAAATTATATTAAAATAAATGTCTATTTATACCCGGCTGTAAAAAATGTGTTCATTTCTAAAACAACTAAAACAGAAGAAGAATAAATTATTTCTTTGGGTTTGATAGATGCAGAAGAGCTTCTTATTATAGAATAGAACAGAATGATATTTTCATACTTTATATTACTGTCCTTTTTTAAAAAGTGAATTGGTCTTTGTCATTCCTGAAGAATAATCTGCAGATTAGAGTTAGCAATCTGCAGTCAGTGGCAGTTACAGTTCAGTAACAAAGTGTGGGCGGGGATGGGTGGGAAGGCTATATATATGAGTATGCCTGAATACATATGCACTGGCGTGGTTTGTGAACCTCCAAAAGGCACTATGTGCAGCCCTCTGAGATAAAAAGGTAAACTGGAAGCTCTCATGCCCAAAGTTTTCTTTACAGTCTTGCTCATAATTTGGGAGGTAAAGAGTATAGCTTTAATGTTGCAGTTATTAATGAACATGAATTTGCCAGCTCAAACAAAACAGTGAATTTGAATATGTCAAGCTCAGAACAGATACCGTTTATCCTCTGTCAAGTATTCTCAGGCTTCTTTTTTAATGTAAAATATCTGTTAAATTCATACAGTGACAATAGATAAACAGTGACTAATATTTATTTAAAAGCTCTTGAGGTGATGCTAAATTTTGTGCTGACTGAAGGAACTTTCAGGAAGCCTCTTTCTCCAGTTCCTTATTATAAGGGAGTTCAGACATGCCGTACACACGTAGCTGAACTTGTGATGCCAGGCAAATGCCTTGTTTGGGAAAAGCAAGCAGCAGCAAACTTTGGGAGGTTGCAAAACAAAAAAACAAAAAATTGCCCCAGATGGCTACAGTAGTTTACATGCTTCCTCTGTTGATTAAATCTGGGGGAGTTGTTGCCATGCAACTGCAAATATATGCAAATGACTGTCCAATTTTTAATGCAGTACTCACAGTGCCAGATAAGAATGAGGGGATCGAGGTTTCAAGCTACACTCAATTATGGGGACTTGAGGACTTCGGTTAATCACAAAATTGTAAAGTATTCCCTCATTTCATTTATTTATTTATACATGCATGCATTTAAAATTATTAATACTGCCTATTTCCTGAAATACAAAATGGTTTGCAACAGAGAACACAAAAACAAAACCAATTCCTAAACTAACTAAATTAAGACAGCTCTTCCACCATCAATGGCCAAATGCTCTGAGGAAAAATAAAGTATTCAGGGCCTTCTTAAAGGAAAGAGACACATTTTGTATCAACAAGGCAAGGTGTTTCTGAGTGAAAGCATATTGATGGGCTCTCAACGTCCCCCCCCCCCCCCCCCATTTCATGTAAGGTTTTGAACACATCCCTCAGAACTCATGGAGCAGGCTAAACCTTACCAGGAAAGATCCTGCAAGTTCCTGGAGGATGAGTCATGTAAGGCTTTAAAAGTCTAATCACCAGCACTTTGAACTGGATATAGAAGCCATCTGGTAACCAAGAGCTGCTGTAGTATCAGGGTAACATTGCTAAATTTGCCACCCCTGCTTAGCAGAGAGACTGCTGCATTTTCAGCCAGTTGAAGCTTCCATCATCAAAGCTTCAGAGTATATTACAATAGTTTAATCTTCTGAGACTAGCTGTAGCAATACGGTACCTCGTCTTCCATTATACGTCACCGAGAATCATTGTGATCAACACAGTGGAAGTATGATTAATAAATACATTTCCCAATGCTTTATCAGTTTGATGCAATAACCTCCTTGAACATACTTTTTATTTCCTAACTTCAAATTTAATCCCTTTCTTTTCCCTCATTTTAAAAACAACCTCATCATCATTGAATCATATGTACTCTTGAAATTCTCCAATATTTTTAATCACTTTTGCTTCAAAGGCAAAGAGGGGCTTCAGCGCTCTCTATGACCTTGTCAAGGTTTATGCATTGGATAGCCAGGTAGGTACTTCTTTCTGATAGCGTTAGAAAACAGCCGAAGTCTGCACAAGCTGTCTTCTACCCCGCCAGTGCATTATTGCATAGTGAGACCCATGAAGAATAAAAACAGTAATTACAAGCAACCTGTATCTGTGATTCTTTGAAGGTCTTTTGTATAGTGATAAATGCATCCTCATTTGAGGAAGGTGCCATTTTGACCTGCAGGAACAGAGCAGGTATGTTGAAGCCACATGTCCTCAGTAGCTAGTAGCTTGTTCTTAAGTATATATTCAATGATGTTTCAGTTTTCCATTGCTCATTCTTTATTAATTTATAGGACAAGGCTTGTTTTGTGTCACCAAATCAACAGAATATAGTTATAGCATTGTAGGATTTTCAGTTTACTGTTTTTGCTTCCCTTTCCTTACTGCCTCCCTCAGACTGAGATTCATGAAAGCACCTGTCTGGTGTAGGCAATGATAGGGATCTAAAGCCTGTTCAAGAGTAGAAATTCTTTTGTTCTTCAAATACCCTAGTAAATAATAGGAATTGGGAAAGGGTGCCTTAAAATTTAAGCCTGACCCACGCAAATGGTAAAAACAATATGGACTACAATAATAGATAAATAAAAAATATTTGTACTGTATTGTTGTACAAAAAATATTAATTTCTCATGGTTTGAAATTAACAGTTAACACTATTAAGAGATATATGTATTATGACAAATAACTGAAAAAAAAGATAATGCTTGTTAGCTGAAAAGGCCAAACACAATAAGTATATCGTTGCAGTTTTCTGACAGAATGTGATTGTAGGATTTCGTTTTTTTTATTAGATTTATATCCTGCCTTTTGTACAGGAGATCAAGGGAGCATACGTAATTCTCTCTCCTCCTGTTTTTCCCTACAATAACCCTGTGAGGCAGGTTGAGCTGAAACACAGCGACTGGCCCAAAATTATCCAGTGAGCTTCTGTAGCTGAGGATGGACTAGAACCCGAGGCTCCCCACTCCTTCTCTAACACCTTAATCACTACACTGCCATGGCTCTCTCATTCACATTTAGCATTTGAATAAGAAGTATGTATCTATACAATCTGCCTACCCTGATTAAGTAAAGATCTTGAGCAATTTTCTGTCTGTAGTTTATTATGTAAATAGGTTCCATTTTGTACTGTTTTAAATATTTCCATGTAAACTGGATTAAAACATCATAATATTGAGAAAAGTGGGGGCAGGGTTAAATGCAATATTTAACTTTCCTAACATGCCTACAAAAATTGAATTTTGAAACAGCAATAAGACAAATTTTAGTTTTTCTTAACTGTGTAAAAGTATAACTTCTAAAATTAATTTCTGCTATGTATCTATGTAGGCACTATTTTGATTAGTCATTACCATTAATTGCTTTTCAGGTTTTGCTACATTACTTTAAAATTAGAATAGAGAATAAAATCCTCCTGGGAAGGCATTAAAAACTAAACATGCATTAGATGTTCCTGCTTGGTTCAAATATGAAATTAATTCTGCACAGTAGGTAGAATAAAAGACCTGCGAGCTCTCAAGAATTTACTTAGTTTATTCCTTTCTTTGGAGATAAGCTCTATTCATATATTATTATGAGCTGAGATTATTATCCGAAGTGGCCGAGGCTGCATCTTCTGCTCCTGCCATGTCCAGTTTTGATAACACCTTGATCTCTTTTTTCTTATATAGTTGCATCACACAGTAACTAGGTTTCTATAATATACAGTAGCTATAATTGGGAGTCACAGTGGTCTCTTTTAAAGAGCCATTATAAAAAACAGGGGGGTCTTAAAAGAGGGAGAAATATTTAATTTTAAATATGAATTGCAAGTTCAGTTATATCTGGAAATCTTAATATGTCATATCCATATGTTGTCATTTTGATCACAGTGCAGCAGACAAAATGTTTAAAGTTGGTGTTAGTTCTATGCTTCCTATAGCACATACTGTACTATACATGGCTGCACAAACATGTCAGTCACTTCTAAGGAAACTTGCAAGGAATCAATGGCCAGTTAGGCAAAATAACACACCAGCATTCTAGAGAGCCCTAGCTTATCACTAGTACACAAGCGTGTCAGTAGCTGCCTCTTGAACACCTTGCCTAATCTTGTCTTTGCAGCAAGAACAGCTTTAATAATCAGGAACTTGCTAGGAAGAAAAAATAACATTACAATCAAACTGAGATATCTGGTTTGTCATTCCCCTAACAAGCCTGAGATTGAAGCAAGATTCCTCCTGGTGATCTCCTAATTACTGAAGCTCTGTACTGATAAGAACCAAGCAAGAGCAATTCCATAGTGTGCACTGGCGTGATAGATCATAACCACATTTTGTGCCAATGCAATCTACCTATCAGTGTACCAGCTTGTGAACAATAAGCCAGATTTTGTGCCAATGCAATCTATATATCAGCATGCTAGTTTGTGAATGATAAGTGTACTGTTCTGTGCCAAAGCACTCACTGTCTATAGCAATTACTATTGCAGCTGTGAGAGCCAATTTGGCGTAGTGGTTAAGGCAGTGTTGTCCAAACTTGGCCACTTTAAGATGAGTGGACTTCAACTCCCAGAATTCCCCAACCAGCATGAGTTGAAGTCCACTCATCTTAAAGTGGCCAAGTTTGGACAACAACTGGGTTAAGGCATCAGGCTAAAAACCAGGAGACTTTGAGTTCTAGTCCCACCTAGGCACTCATTGGAAGGATTGATAATGAAGCTCAAGCTCAGATACTTTGGTCACCTAATGCGAAGAGAGGACTCTTTGGAAAAGACCCTGATGCTGGGAAAGATTGAAGGCAAAAGGAGAAGAGGACGGCAGAGGATGAGATGGTTAGATAGCATCACTGAAGCAATGAGCATGAAACTGAGCAAACTCAGGGAGGCAGTGAAGGACAGGAAGGCCTGGCGCAATATGGTTCATGGGGTCACGAAGAGTCGGACACGACTTAACGACTGAACAACAACAACCCACCTAGGCACAAAGCCAGTTGGGTGACCTTGGGCCAGTCACTTTCTCTCAGCCCTAGGAAGAAGGGAATAGCAAACCACTTCTGAAAAACCTTGCCAAGAAAACTGCGGGGACTTGTCCATGCCGCCTCTGAAAATCGGACATGATTGAACGGATTAAAAAAAAAAAGTTAACTATTCATTGCCATTTTAACACAATACATTTCAGTACATTCTGAATATGCAAGCATGTGTTAAATTCATGGATAATGAGCCCAGTATGAAGAGATCAAGCATGGTTTTGTTTTATACAGTTTGATTATGTAAGGCAGCGTTGTCCAAACTTGGCCACTTTAAGATGAGTGGACTTCAACTCCCAAAATTCCCCAGCCAGCCATTCATCTTAAAGTGGCCAAGTTTGGACACTGGTATAAGGTCACTGAAAGTTGTATGACAATGTGAATCTAATGCTTTTTTATAATCATAGTAATTATTCATCTAATTGGCATACATCTCTTTAAAAGCATGAAGATTGCTTTTGTTTTGTTTTTACTGAGAAATGAACTGAATAAATATAACTAGATGAAGGAGGAATAAATACTTGTTTAAAGATTTCTAAAATGTCATTCGTTCATAAAATCTGCTCTACTTTTTTTTAAAAAAATCCATTGATTTCCATAAAATGATGCTGACGCTGAAAATTGTTCCAGAATAACATCCCAAGGAAACTTCTGTGTAGCAAAATATTTAAGGGTTTATTTATTTACAGTTTCAGATTTAAAAAGAGTAAAATAAAATGCATCATATCTGGAGGCAAAAAGTACATTATCATGAGAAATAATTCAAGACAGGCTTTACTGATATCCTCGAAGAGTTGCTGTGACCAAATGAAGAAGAAACCTGTCATGTGCCATCCAGACATACAAACTTCTAACCTGTCATGTGCCACTCAGTCTTACTTTTGGCAGATAACTGGAGTTTGGGAAATAACAGAGAAGAACAGATAAGGGGTTTCACACTAGAGAATCTCTCACAGGACAGAGAAAGTTGGAATGGACTGAGTTGATAAGAAGGAATTGAAAGAGTAGACAGAAGGAAAACACATAGCAGGCAAAGGTGGAATTAGGAGTCTTGGATGAAGAGGTTCCAAGTGGATTTAAATTCCTGAATGGGATTGCTGTGCAAGGAGAATGACACAGTATGGGATCTATCTAGTATAGTGTTTTTCAAACGTGGCAACTTTAAAATGTGTAGATTTCAACTCCCATGCTGGCTGGGGAATTCTGGGAGTTGAAGTCTACTCATCTTGAAGTTGCCAAGTTTGAAAAACACTGGTCCACTATGTGCAGAAATACAGGGGGAGAAGAGGATTGAAGACACCAGAAAAAAAGACCCAAGATTTGCTTAGCTGCATGAAATTGCCAGCTAACTTTTACTGAAGCCCTTTAACTCTTTGGGGAATTTAGTAGCAACTACATTTTAGGATAGGTATGTTGCTGTTTTAGCAACAGTAAAAATATTGCCGGTAGAGAGAGTGTTAGTCTCTAAATTGCAGAGCAGTTAGGTCATATAGTAATTTGCTACATTCTAACTTTCTTTTAAAACAGATACAGGAGGACATTGAGAAGTGCAGCCTGTTTCTATGCTTTAGCTGAATTCTGCTTATTTATTTAATTTATTTATATATCAAATTTGTCACCGCCCATCTCATTGAAATGACTCTGGGCAGTTTACAAAACAATTAAAACCAATTAAAATTACAAAATTACAATCTACTATTAATAAATAGAAAATAAATAGATCCAAGAATCATTGGTAGTCACTCACGGAGTGTCATCAAGGTGCCAGCCACCCCCAGGATTCAGTAAGATTGCTATCACCCCATGAATCACCCCATGAAAGCTGGCGGAGCCAGGTCTTTAATCCTTTCCAGAAGGCTGGGAGTGTAGGGGCCTGCTGCACTTCTGGGGGGAGAATGTTCCAAAGGGAGTGGGCAATGGCAGAGAAGGCTCTCCTCCTGGGCCCTGCCAGCCGACATTCTCTTGCTGACGGGGTTCGCAACATGCTCTCTCTGCCTGACCGGGTGGGATGGGTTGATGTGATGGGTGAGACAGTCCCTTGGGTTACCTGAATCCATGCCATCTAGGGCTTTAAAGGTGATAACCAACACTTTGAATTGGATCCGGAAGCAAGCTGGCACCCAATGAGCTTGCTCAGTAAAGGTGTTATATGTGCCGTTCTTGGGGCACTCAAAATTGTCCATGCAGCCGCATTTTGAACCAGCTGTTGTTGTTGTTCAGTCGTTAAGTCGTGTCTGACTCTTCGTGACCCCGTGAACCATATTGCGCCAGGCCTTCCTATCTTTCACTGCCTCCCTGAGTTTGCTCAATTTCATGCTCATTGCTTCAGTGATGCTATCTAGCCATCTCATCCTCTGCCGTCCTCTTCTCCTTTTGCCTTCCATCTTTCCCAGCATCAGGGTCTTTTCCAAAGAGTTCTCTCTTCGCATTAGGTGACCAAAGTATCTGAGCTTGAGCTTCATTATCAATCCTTCCAATGAGCAATCAGAGTTGATTTCCTTTAAGATTGACTGGTTTGACCTCCTAGCAGGCCAGGGGACTCTTAAGAGTCTTCTCCAGCAGCACAGTTCAAAGGCATCAATTCTTCAGCGTTCAGCCTTCTTTATGGTCCAGCTCTCACAGCCATACATTACTACTGGAAAAACCATAGCTTTGACTATGCGGATCTTTGTCGGCAAGGTGACGTCTCTGCTTTTTAATATGCTATCTAGGTTTGCCATAGCTTTCCTCCCAAGGAGCAAGCGTCTTTTAATTTCATGGCTGCAGTCTCCGTCTGCAGTGATCTTGGAGCCCAAATAAATGAAGTCTGTTACTGCTTCCATTTCTACCCCTTCTATTTGCCAGGGATTGATGGGTCCAGATGCCATGATCTTAGTTTTTTTAATGTTGAGTTTCAAGCCAGCTTTTGCACTCTCCTCTTTCACCCTCATCAAGAGGCTCTTTAGTTCTTCTTCACTTTCTGCCATTAGGGTGGTATCGTCTGCATATCTGAGGTTATTGATGTTTCTCCCTGCAATCTTAATTCCGGCTTGTGATTCTTCCAGCCTGGCATTTCTCATGATGTACTCTGCATATAGGTTAAATAAGCAGGGTGACAGTATACAGCCTTGTCGTACTCCTTTCCCTATTTTGAACCAATCGGTTGTTCCATGACCGGTTCTAACTGTTGCTTCTTGGCCCGCATACAGATTTCTCAGGAGACAGGTAAGGTGGTCTGGTATCCCCATCTCTTTAAGAATTTGCCACAGTTTGTTGTGATCCACACAATCAAAGGCTTTTGCATAGTCAATGAAGCAGAAGTAGATGCTTTTCTGGAACTCTCGTGCTTTCTCCATGATCCAGCGAATGTTGGCAATTTGATCTCTAGTTCCTCTGCCTCTTTGAAACCCAGCTTGTACATCCGGTAGTTCTCGGTTCATGTACTGCTGAAGCCTAGCTTGTAGGATTTTGAGCATAACCTTGCTAGCATGTGAAATGAGGGCAATTGTGCGATAGTTTGAGCATTCTTTGGCATTGCCCTTCTTTGGAATTGGAACGTAAACTGACCTTTTCCAATCCTGTGGCCACTGTTGCGTTTTCCAAACTTGCTGGCATATTGAGTGCAGCACTTTAACAGCATCGTCTTTTAGTATTTTAAATAACTCAGCTGGAATACTGTCATCTCCACTAGCTTTGTTGTTAGCAATGCTTCCTAAGGCCCACTTGACTTCACTCTCTAGGATGTCTGGCTCAGGGTCAGTGACCACACCAGCATGGACATCAGGGACATTAAGATCTTTCTTGTATAGTTCTTCTGTGTATTCTTGCCACCTCTTCTTAATCTCTTCTGCTTCTGTTAGGTCCCTGCCTTTTTTGTCCTTTATCATGCCCATCTTTGCACTAAATGTTCCTTTGATATCTCCAATTTTCTTGAAGAGATCTCTAGTCTTCCCCATTCTATTGTTTTCTTCAATTTCTTTGCATTGTTCATTTAAGAAGGCCTTCTTATCTCTCCTTGCTATTCTCTGGAAATCGGCATTCAGTTGCTTATATCTTTCCCTTTCACCCTTGCTTTTCGCATTCCTTCTTTCCACAGCTATTTGTAAAGCCTCATCAGACAGCCATTTGGCTTTCTTGCATTTCTTTTTCTTTGGGATGGTTTTACTTGCTGCCTCTTGTACAATGTTACAGACCTCCGTCCATAGTTCTTCAGGCACTCTGTCTACCAAATCTAAGCCTCTAAATCTATTCATCACCTTCACTGTGTACTCACATGGAATATGATCTAAGTCATGCCTGAGTGGTCTAGTGGTTTTCCCTACATTCTTCAATTTAAGCCTAAATTTTGCAGTAAGAAGCTCATGATCTGAGCCACAGTCAGCTCCTGGCCTTGTTTTTGCCATCTGTATAGAGCTTCTCCATCTTTGGCTGCAAAGTATGTAATCAATCTGGTTTCGGTATTGACCATCTGGTGATGTCCATGTGTAGAGTCGTCTCTTGTGTTGTTGGAAAAGAGTGTTTGCTATGACTAGCTTGTTCTCTTGACAGAACTCTATTAGCCTTTGCCCTGCTTCATTTTGTACTCCAAGGCCAAACTTGCCTATTATTCCGATTACTCCTTGACTTCCTACTTTAGCATTCCAATCCCCTATGATGAAAAGGACATCTTTTTTTGGTGCTAGTTCTAGAAGGTCTTGTAGGTCTTCATAGAACCGGTCAACTTCAGCTTCTTCGGCGTCAGTGGTTGGGGCATAGACTTGGATTACCGTGATGTTGAATGGTTTTCCTTGGATACGCACTGAGATCATTCTGTCGTTTTTGAGGTTGTACCCCATTACTGCCTTTCCCACTCTCTTATTGACTATGAGTGCAACTCCATTTCTTCTAAGGTTTTCTTGCCCACAGTAGTAGATATAATGGTCACCTGAATTAAATTCACCCATTCCCATCCATTTCAATTCGCTGATTCCCAAGATGTCAACGTTCAATCTTGTCATCTCATGTTTGACCACAGCCAGCTTGCCTTGGTTCATGGATCTTACATTCCAGGTACCTATACAATATTGTTCTTTACAGCATCGGACCTTCTTTTCGCTTCCAGATACATCCACAGCTGAACGTCCTTTCGGCTTTGGCCCAGCCGCTTCACTCTTTCTGGAGCTACTTGGAATTGCCCTCCGCTCTTCCCCAGTAGCATATTGGACACCTTCCGACCTGAGGGGCTCATCTTCCAGTGTCATATCTTTTAGCCTTTTGACATTGTCCATGGGGTTTTCTTGGCAAGGATACTGGAGTGGGTTGCCATTTCCTTCTCCAGTGGTCCACATTTTGTCAGAACTCCCTGTCATGACCTGTCCATCTTGGGTGGCCCTGCACGGTATAGCTCATGGCTTCACTGAGTTACACAAGCCCCTTCGCCACGACAAGGCAGTGATCCATGAAGGGGGAACCAGATATTCTTCAAAGGTAGCCCCATGTAGCTTCCAGATATTCTTCAAAGGTAGCCCCATGTAGACCACATTGCAATAGTCTAGCCGAGAGATGACCAGGGCACAAGTGACTGACCGGAAAGCCTCCTGATCCAGGAAAGGGTGTACCTGGCATACCACACAAGGGTGGGCAAAGGCCCTTCTGGCCATAATTGCCACCTGCTCCTCAAGCAAGAGTCATGAGTCCAGGAGGACCCCCAGATTATGCACTGGGTCTGTCTGGGGCAGTGCAACCCCATCGAAAACCAAAGATGGTAAATCCTTGGATACAGAGGGGCCTCCAATCCATAGCCACTCCGTCTTACCAGGGTTCAGCTGAAGCTGTTGTACCCCATCCAGACTCCCACAGCCTCCAGGCACCACAAAAGGGTGGTCATGACATCACTCACCTCACCTGGGATGGAGATGTATAACTGGGTATCAACTGCATATTGATGATACCTCATCCCATGGTGGCGGATGATCTCACCCAGTGGTTTCATGTAGATATTAAAAAGGAGCAGAGAGAGTACCAAACCCTTGGGCACCCCACAAAGGAGGGGCCACGAGCTGGACCTCTCACCTCCAATCAACACCAATTGGGATTGACCTTGGAGGAAGGAAGAGAACCAGTGCAAAACAGTGCTGCCCACTCCCAACTCCCCAAGTTGACCCAAAAGGATACCATGGTCAATGGTGTCGAAAGCCCCTGAGAGGTCAGGAAGAGCAAGGATGGATGCATCACCCCCTTCCTGCTCCCACCAGAAATCATCCATGAGTGCAACTGATGCTGTTTCTGTCCCATATCTGGGCCTGAAACCCAACTGAAAAGGGTCCAGATAATCTGTTTCCTCCAGGATCCTCTGGAGCTGCAACACCACCACCTTCTCAACCACCTTCCTTAAAAAGGGGAGGTGGGGGACCGGACAAAAATTGTCTTGTAAGATGGGATCCAGTGATGGCTTCTTGAAGAGGGGGTGCACCAGCACCTCTTTCAGGCAGCTGGAAACACCCCCTTCCTCAAGGATGAATTCACCATCTCCTGGACCCACCCACATGTCACCTCCTGGGAAGCTTTGACTAGCCAGGAGGGACATGGATCTAGTTGACAGGTGATGGCATTGACCATCTGGAGGACTTTGTCCACTTCCTTGGGTTCAAAAGGATCAAACCGTTCCCAGATAACAGGGTAAGAATGTACCCTGGGCATCTCTATAGACCATGCCTCATGCTTGGCATCCAACTGGAACTGGATCTGAGCAATTTTATCCTCCAGATGCCTAGAAAATTCCTCTGCGCGGCCCTGTAAATGGGCTACTGGGCCCCCTTTTCCCAAAAAGGAT
Source organism: Liasis olivaceus (assembly GCA_030867105.1). Classification (NCBI taxonomy): domain Eukaryota; kingdom Metazoa; phylum Chordata; class Lepidosauria; order Squamata; family Pythonidae; genus Liasis; species Liasis olivaceus. The sequence goes on along the minus strand of CM061348.1, from coordinate 227,474,860 downwards.
GAGGTGATCTTAAACAGGGCCGCCTGGCAGCATTCTGTGGATGCAATAAGAGTGGAGAAATATTGATGTTTGACTGCTCTTACCGCCACAAGGCAGGCTTTAATAGCAGTGCTAGCCTGTGTTTGGTCGGCTTTGGTCTTTGTTTTCCTCCAGCGGTGCTCTAGACGTCTCTTAATCCTTTTCAAGACCCTCAACTCTTCTGTAAACCACGGGGAGTGTTGGGCTCGATGGAACAAGAGAGGTCGTATGGGCACAATCTAGTCCAAGGCTTCGGCCGCCTTCCTATTCCAGGCAGTGGCCAAGGCCTCCGCTGGACCATGCAGCAGATCCTTGGGTATAACCCCCAGCTCCCTTTGGAACCCAATTGGGTCCATCAGTTGCCGGGGGCAGACCAATTGATTGGTTTAATTCATTTAATTCATTTAATTATTTAATTTAATTATCTGACTTGTTTATTTTTAAAATATTAATATGTTAATCATATATTAATTTAATATAATATTTATAATATTATAATATATACATTATATGATTTATTTAATTATCTGACTAGAAAAGTCAGGCTTTTTACCCTTGTTATGCTAAAAGTTGGAATGAAAGACCTTATGTGCTGTATTTTATCTCATTAGTCCTAAGAATATTTTATTGTGCAGTCTATGATTCATTACATATATGAAGAACTCATCAGAACCTTCTAGAGCAGTGTTTCTCAACCTCAGCCACTTTAAGGTGTGTGGACTTCAACTCCATATAGATAGTATGCTGGCTGGGGAATTCTGGGAATTGAAGTCCACACACCTTAAAGTGGCTGAGGCTGAGAAACACTGTTATAGAGTTTATAGAATTCTAGAGAGGGTCCTATTCCCTGGGCATACCATGCCTATGTTGGAATATTTTTCTTATACGTTTAAAGATTGTGTAGGCAGTAGTAAATAGGCAATAGTAATGCCATTGTATAAAAGCTGGCTTCTCCATCAGAAACAATAAAGACATCACATAGCAAAATCCTTGCATACCTATGTAAAGGAAGACAGACATCTTATGCATAGAAAAACACATGTCTAGATGAAATGCCCATTTAAAACATTTCTGCTTAACTCTAGCTAAAGAGACATTTGTTTAGGTTTAAATAAGGAGGCATCTGCTCTATCTCTAAGATTGTTTGTAATAAGGTAACACGTGCCACTCCATTGATAACGATTGGCTAAATTTCTAAACTTCAGAACCCTATAAAAAGAGAAACAAAGAGAAATGCTTCGCGGCCACCACCCAAAGTTATCTGGCAACTTTAGGTTGAATAAATGTAATATCTCTGACCTCCACTGATCTCTGGTGTGCATTATTTCCAAACCAGGAGAAGGTGTTTTAATCCTTCTGACACAGGACTAGGTGAAACTTCCAGTTTGTTTCAGTTGCCAACAATAGCATGTTGATTCTCTGAGTTCATAATCACACCAGAATATTTTCCTTCTTTCATGTATTTTATTTTGTAGAATTTAGCTTCTTTTATCACTATTTGAAGGATAATGGACTTTACACTTTTAAAGGCTCCAACCCACAAGTGCCAATGCTGCAGAATCAGACTTCCTTCCTGCAATGAACCCAAACTTTGTCTCTTTTCCCTTGGAGAAAGCCCCACAGTAAATCTCTGTAAGTATTGCCAAGCATTACTAAGTAGAATCATTACCATCCCTCATCCCATTTGTAAACCATTATTTGAGTACAAACTCTTATAATGACAGACTTTAAAACTGTTCTAGTTCTTTTGCTGCCAAGCTTCTACTATGCCCTAGAACAGTGTTTCTTAACCTTAGCAACTTTAAGATATGTCAATTTCAACTTCCAGAATTCCCCATGCTGGCTGGGGAATTCTGGGAGTTGCAGTCCACATATCTTAAAGTTGCCAAGGTTGAGAAACACTGCCCTAAAAGTTGCCTGATACCTCCCTCTGTTCTTCTTGAGTGAGTTTGAAGTTCTTACTTCTGCTGCAATGTATTCAGCATTAGGGAAATTCAATAAACAGACAAAACCTTCTAAAAGGCCTGTCTACTCAGTCTCATTCAGAGAAAAAAATAAAGTCTCTGTGGCCTCCCCAATACAAACTCTGGAACCTGAAGCCTTTTCCATATCCATATCCATTGCCTGTGAAACCTCCACTGGACAAGAATACTAGTCTTCTCTTCTATTATTCTCCCTGTCCCATGTCTAAACCCCATAATTTCTTGCCTAGCAATTATTGCTATTTTCTGGGCTGAACCAAACCAGCAATATCCTAAACATTCCCTTCAGAACATTATTTCAACACAGATCTTGCATCTGAGCACTAGTTCTTGCCTCTTCATTCATTGTCAGAAATTAGCCTTGTTGCTTCAGATGCTTGCTTATTTATTTATTTATTTAAAACATTTACATAGCCGCCCAGCATATATTGAACTCTGGGCAGCTCCCAGCCAGTACAATTGCTGCTGATCCGAGAGTTCTGCTGCTTTCATTATGTCATAAGGCATAAGGTTCAGAAGTGATGATTATGTGCTATAACTCCTACACTGAAGGCCAAGACTAAGATCAAGGACTTTCCCTTCAGTTAAGATGTTTGTTCAGAACTCAGATTGATAATCCTTGAACAGAGCCTACAAGCTCTATACAAAAGTGTGAAAATGGCAATTACAACTTTACTTCAAACTCTCTCATACCCATCCATAGTCCCTCTTCTGCTTCAGCCAGAGACTGCCACCGTTTCAAGTGAAGCAGTCATGCCCCCCCAAGGCTTGCTCTTGATGTTGACATTGCCTCTCTATTCTGTGCAAAACAGCCACAGGTTAGAGGCAGCATCTCTGATTCTGATCCTGATGTTCACCAGTACCTTTCATTCACAGATGGCTTGGCTCAATTTTAAGATGTGCGGACCTCTGTAGCTAATAATTGTAGATTTTGTCTATTGTTTCTCAGGTCACTAAAGTTCTGAGATAATCTTGTATTTAATTGCCTTGTTCCAGGACATTTCTAGAATTATGCCCAGAGGTTTTTTTTCCCCTTCAACAAAAAAAGTATGATTGATTAGGACCTCCAGAAGACTACTCCCACCTTCTATTTAAGATTTTTCACCATTCCAAACAATGATGGCCATACGTTTACGCTGGATATTCATCATTTTACCCACTACTTGAAGCTCTCCTACCGTAGGATGATATTGGTTACTGTCATTCTTCCCCTTTTCTTGCAAGGATATTGTTTTCATCTGTTGACTTGCAGGATGAGTACTTTCATATGATTGTAGTGACCTACCACTGTACTTTTCTTCAATTTATAGGAGATGGTTTCACTTACCAGTTTTGTATTTTATCATTTGGTCTTGCAATGATCCATACAGTTTTTTCCAAATGTATATCTGTAATGGCATATAGGTAGTCCTCACTTAACGACCACAATAGGGACTGGAAAATTGGTTGTTAAGCAGGGTGGTAGTTAACCAAGTCACCACATGACCAGACCCAATTTTATGACCATTTGTACAATGATTGTTAAGCGAATCACATGATCGTTAAGTGAATCCAGCTTCCCCAGTAGATGTTTTTTGTCAGAATTCACTTAAGGACTACATGATTCACTTAATGACCACGTGACTTGCTTAACAACCATCATAAAAAAGTTAGCAAATTGCAATCACATGACCACAGGGGGTGGTGTGATGATTTGCAACTGTCATAGGAACAGTCATTAAGCGCAGACTACCTGTACTTTCACATCCAAGTTATCTAATTTTTTTATCTGGAAGACTGGCTCATAGTTGCACCATGCTTTCTCATTATAACTCTCAAGTGTTTCTTGACTTGGGACTACAAGTCAACTATGAGAAGCCTTTCCTTCTGTATAGGTTACCTAGTTCATAGGGGGAACAATCAGTGTTAGAAAGGGAGCCATGTTTCTCCTGCCTTGGCTATGCCATTATCCAAGTCTTGGACCACATAGTGTCCCAGACTCAGTCATTTTCCTTATCTTTGGATGCATCCCTTATAGATTCAGTCTGCTTTTACATTATAGCACTAGTCCCTCCTACAATCTGTAATTATTCTAGTAAATCTAAGCCTGGAAATGTCCTCAGTGACCAGCTAAGCCATGCTTGGTGAGATATTCATAATAAAGTCTGCATCTTTCAGCTGTGACCCTAATCTGGGAAAACAGAACCTGCTTGTCATGTATGTATATCCTAAGAGGGGATATTTAGGGCCCCAACTCCATGAGACATCAACATTATAATACAAATTACCATCTGAGGTTCATTTGGACCCTTTCTTGCTGGCATTTCAGTAAGGTACAAAAACAATGTTGTTTTGACAAAATTTAGTCACTAAGAAGAATGACAGGCTGCTTTTTACTTGGGTTTGCATTTAATTCTGGTGATAGTTTTTATTTCAAGAGATACTGGTTTTATGGAGACAGTGGGATGCTTGGATTTTACTTTGTGATTTTTTTTAGTGTATATCAACTAGCCTCATTGTGATCAGACAGTATATAAATCTATGTGATGAATAAATAACCTCAGGATAGATCTTTTTGCACCTTGGAACTACTGCATCAGTGCTTGTTCCTGCAGCAGGGGCAGTATAGAATTCCAATTTCTAGGCTATATTTTCCTATCCTTTAGGAATGGACCTTTACAATAACCCTTCTGATCAGAATACTTGTGAGAATCTATAGGGAGTCAACAGCTGCATTCTTGTCATACAATAGTGGCCTTGAGAACCATAATTTATTCCTCTAGTACATCTTGCTTTAGAATTATTTTTGCCTCCTGAACTGGCCTGACCTACTGATCCCTGCCCTGAATCTCTCCCTCATTCTGTTCATATTGATGTCAAGTCTTTCAGACTTCTGGCTACGATTCCTAATCATTTTGTGTCATGGAAGATGGCAAATTTAATAGCAATGACACTGATTTGTCAAGAGGAAGAATTATAAGGATTGAGATCCTCTCTTATCTTTCAAAGGGATAATAGTAGTCTTCTCAGGCATATCTTTCTTCCACAATCTGTCTCCATTTCCCCCAATTCCTTGACAAAGAAATCACTCCATTCTCTTAAAAGAGTGATTGTCTTCTGCTTGGAGACTGCAATAAAAAAAAATGGTTAATTTGAATAGTTATCTATGAATTCAGGTTTACACTGTAAATGACCTATTTTTGGACTCTGTCTACATTGTTTACAATTTATGACCACACTTTACCATACCTCGTTGCAAAACTCAGATAAGCTTATAATTTTCTGTTTAGAGGCTTTTGACTGCAGCACACAACATGGTGAGATGGCTTCATAATTTCTTTTTTCTTTTTTCCTTAGAAACATGCAATTCTCTGTTGCGGCATCTGCCGTCTGGAATGAGGTCCCCTCTACGAACCAGACAGCTTCCACCATGATGGCATTCTGGAAGACCTTAAAGCCCTGGCTGTTCTCCCAGAGTCTGGGCTAGAGTTGATGGAGCCCCCTTGTTGGATGTGTTTTATGCATCCAACATAATTTTTGTGTCAAGTGGCCAAATGCTCATCTTGTTAGCTGATTTGTACTATGTTTTTACCATGTTTTTGTTATATTGTAAGCTGCCCAGAGTTGGTTCAGAGTTGGGCAGTGCATAAATTGAATAAACTAAATAATAAATAAATATATTCATGTCATATTAACATAGGTAGGGGTAGCATTGATTTGGAGTTTGATAGGGATTTTTATTTCTCTCTGATCTTCAGAGGCTCAGAGGCTTAGGGGATGATACACTGACTAATCAATATTCTTTGCACTGTCCTACTGATGAGATAGCAAGAGCACTGAACATCTTCTTTCCCAAATGGAGCTCTCTGGAAATTTATGTAGTGGTTGTGTGTGTGTGTGTGTGTTTACACTGATGAACATTTTTTGTACAGACTTCATGAGAATTGGGTAATTTTAGATAACTGAACCAATAACAATATATTTGTTATATCTTAGTGTAATAGGCTTCTTTGCCTTGCCCTTCTAAATTGTTCACAACCCAAAGGAGTCCCAACCCACACTTTCAGAGCCCTTATCATAACCAAGATCAAGTAATCATAAAGCCAACATATAGATCTGATTATGGATGAAATGCTCTAAGCTGATAAAATATAGCTATCAGGTATCAGCTAAAAGGAAAAAAGGACAGGAGGAAGAATCAAGAAAGTCTTCTGTTTATCCTCATAATTCAAGTTATGGAAAGGAGTTGTCAGAAGAACAGTATGCAGCTTGTTTTATGTCCAGTTTGGAAAGCCTCAGGATCATATTTATGTAGGAAATAGCTATGACGTTCATATGATTTGGCCATGTGATTCCCAAATAAATTAGCTATTGATGCATGGTTGAATGAATGTAAATGCAGAAAAAAAAATACTGGGGACAAAAATGTAGGGCACAAATTAGCTATATTTTCATTGCATTGATCTATAGAGATTTTACTTTCACTGATTGGTGACCCTGATTCATGTTTATACAAATATTACAAGTAGAGACACAACAATGTATATTGAACAGTAATACCTAATTAATACCTAATTAATTAATAAAAGTAATATCTAATAGGTAATAAAAAATCTAATTCTAATAAATTCTACAAAATAATGTAATTAAAATTCTTGAAGCATATGTTCATTGTAATTCTGAGTGCTCAATACTTGCAAAAAAAAAAAACCTACAAAGATTTTTAGATATTTATATCCTCTGCACTTATGTAACATAGACTTTAGTTTGAACCTAGGAGAAAGCCTTTTATACTGCCTACATACAGAAATTTATTTTTCTTCTTTGTAAAGTAATTTAGAATTCAGCTATTGTATAAGAGTTCTACCAAGTTTTTGCATACTAAAAGTGCTTATTTATAGCACTTACCATACTGTTAGAATTACTTCACCAAATTCTAAAATTGAAGACTATTGGTAATTTATTGTGTATATACTTTCAGCAGATTCACATGTTAAATACTTATTTTCTGAAGCAAGTCTTTTTAATTTCAAAGTAAGTAACTTCTTAGTTATTCTGCATGTAAATTAGATTAATACTGTAATTCCAATAGAAGGGAATATATGTAGCTCAGGGTTGAACTGTGGAGTCCTGGGTGCTCTCTGAGCTTGGTTGTTTGCTTGCAGACATTGATCATGATGTTACCTAGTTGGGTAATGAAATAAATGTCTGCAAGTAAACAACCAAGCTCAGAGAGCACCAAGGACTCCATAATATTGTAATGTCAGTTAACTGAGTGGTTAATTAACTTGTCAACAAACTCACCCATTCTTTGTCTCATGCAAATATTCCCTTAAATCCAGGATAGAAGCCTTCCTGTTGAAGCCTATATGGCAGGTTAATTGTGGAACTGACTTTTCTCAATTATTTCTGCCGGTCTCACCATATCAGGCAGCTTCCATGTCCAGTGTCACTTAGTGAGCCCCAGGAAATGTGCCTTCTTTGTCATATCCCTGTCTTGTGGAACAGCCTCCCCTCTGAGATATGGATAGCACCTACCCTATTGGCCTTCTGGAAGACCACAAAGACCTGGCTATTCCCCCAGATGTTGGGGCCAGGATGTTAACAGAGCTCTGGCATGGGTATGGGTGTGTCCAATAGGTTGACACTGATTTTCTTAGGCACCTTGATTTATTTTTCTTTTAACTATTTGTGAATTTGGATTTTGTTTCCAAATTTGTTTACTACCCTGAGTTCCTTTGGTAGATGAGCAGCTATATAAATGTGTCCAATAAATACATAAATAACTGGAGTCATCCAAAACTAATTAAAAAAGAGAAGGCCCTTTACCCCACTACCACCCAACCTTCTAGTAGTCAATATAGTTTCCAGCTCTTGAGTCCCCACTTCCCCAGAGAAGCCACTATGTTGTATGGTCTGTTTCTTAACATCCATGAATAGAAGATAGAGTTCTGGGCAGAAGAATGCTTTGAAAAGTTGCTTTGAAGAGAAAAATGGAGAGCAGCCTATATTATCTCATGATATGAAGTCTGGGGGAAAAAACTAGAATTTTAAGATTTTAAGCAAAGGCTACATTTCCTCTTATCGTGGATACTGTAATAGTGGATTTCTGGGAGCTCTAGCAGTGGGTTTTATATTTCAGCAAACATACATGTCAGAATTAGGCTACTTTCAGGGGCCAAGGACATGTTAGGTGCTAAGTCATGCTATAAGGATTTTCTGCTGGTGAACAAGTGAACATGTTCAAATGAATATGCATATGAACACAACTTCCATACAGCTAGGATGGGTATATTTACCTATAGAGACGGGTAAATAGGGTAAATAGGTATTTATTCAGGGAAGGGTGCTTGTAGGCGGTAGGTCGAAACAGTCGATAACAGCTGCATGTGTGGCGATCATTACAAAAGGCATGGGGCTTTAATTGCATGGTGCAGAGGCCATCTTCATTTCTTTGATACCCCCCCCCCCCCCATGGATGCCCCTGCATACTCACATTGTGATTTCAAGTCTTTTTCATGTAAAATTGCAGGAACAGCAGCATAGCAGCAGTAGTGTGTTATTTCCTAGCCCCTTCATTGTAAATGAAAACTATCAGTTCATCTGCTCATGTCAAACACGGTACCTTTGGGGTCCCTTTCAACTCTTTCAAGCCAGTTTAGTCTGTAGATTCTGTAGTATGTAGATTTAGATTCTGTAGCATGTTAGATGCTGATCACTAAAGCATGAGGAATATTTAATCTATTCCTGCCTTTTTTACTGAAGCCTCTTGCAATAATGTCTGTGATGCAAAAGATTCCTTTATTCTTAGCATCGAGTAGGTCACCAAACTGTCAAACTGACTTTGTTCCTGACTACTTATTCTGTACCAAGATGCACAGTTTTTTTAAAATCAAAGCTGCTAGCTTGAAGAGCTGCTATGGGCAAAATTGTCTCCTAAGCCAAGGTTTCTGCTGTGTTTTCAATGGAACTAGCAATCATACCCACAAAGAGGTCACTCACTTGTTTTGCTGCCATTTGTTTTGCTGTATTTTTCTTCTCTTCATTCATTCATCAGAAACCTGATCTGTGCTATAAGCCAAATGTATTTCATTAATATTCTGCTCTAAATGGTTAGTGGTCTGTTGCTAAGCTCTCAAGGAAGTTATTTATGGGGGCATTGTGAAATGTAGCCTTTGTCAAACTACAACAGGAAATGTATTTGAAATGGAAAAGAGATGTTGTTTAAGTAGGATGTAGCTTTATGAAAGAAAGGCAGAATTCTTCACCTTGTTGGCATGTGACAAATGAGCCTCTGTCCATTAGTTACATTCTAAAAGCAGAAGTTATTTATTTTGCAATGGCAAACAATCATACGAATGAACATTTGTCAATGCACTTGTGGTCTTTTCACATACATGCATACTTTTTTCAATCATATTATGATTGAATATTCATACATATCATTGTTCTTGTATAGGCTCTTGTCTGGTTGCCCTCTTCTCTATAATGGATTTATCAGATTATGGTTAGAGAATAGACAAGCAAAGATAAGATGGCACAGATAACTTACACAGATGGAGCTGCACTTTTGGAGGTTGGATATCGCCAGTCTTGAACCAACTGCACTGGTGTCAGCCTTAGCAGATAGACCAAACAGGAAACACAACCAGATGAGCTAATTCTACTTTATTATGAAGCTACATTGAAAGTACAATTCTCTCCCATCTCCTTTACACCCTGAGAAATTAGGGAGGGTCTCTTCTGAGCCTCCTGCCCCACCCACTATCCAGCTGTGGGCTGTGCTATCTCTTATCTGACCACTCCCTAGGCAATGTCTCTGGGCCCAGTCTCCCAAGGTGATTCCTACATACTATTGTAACTGGCTTGGCGCAGTTCATAAATGCTGGTTTTGATTTATAAAGCTGTAATGGCTTTGGGCCAGAATAATTGAAATATTGCCTTCTTCTGCATATATCTGACCATAATCAACATCTTCATAATTTCTGTTGCATGGTTCACCATTAAAAAAATCTTAGGAACTCTCCTTAAAATAGCACCCCAACAGTATTTTTTGAAGACTTTTGATAAATGTTAGTATAATTTCTTTGAATATTACTTTTGTTTTGTTAAGATGTTACAATATTATTGCATTCTTTAAAGTTTATATTGCTTTGTATACTCCTGTGGGGAGATTTTTAAAAATAAATATTTTAATGAAAAATAATGATATAAATATAATGATATAAAATGAAAATCTCTGAACGTTATTGTGAAGAATGTTATAATATGGCTATTATTATTTGTAAATGTTTACATAGAGCATACATATGCATCTATGAGTAAATTACAGTCATTTAATTATATTATTAAATTATTAGAATGTGAATCAGAGACTTGCTTCTGTTACCATAGCAATGATTTCATCTTGACAGTGTATTAGTGTATAATCAATCTGTAATGATAGATCCACAACAAGTATTTATGTATTTATTTCAATAATAAAAAGCAACAGCACATAAGTTATTTTAGGTGTTAAGTTAGTTGTTGATACAGTGTTCAACATGAGTCTCAGAAACCTGGGTTCCGATCCCTTCTGACAAACAAAGCGAACTGGGACGCCGAAGTCGGGCAACGTCGCCCAACCTAATCTATTTCACAGAGGTCTTGCAAGGATAAAATGTGGAAAAGCCATCTGTAGGTCTATCTATTTTAGAAGAAATGTGAGATAAATATGTAATACATGCTTATTTAGTACTTAGATGATCATTTATTTATTTATATATTTATTTATATATCAAATTTGTCACCGCCCATCTTGTTGAAACGACTCTGGGTGGTTTACAAAATGGTTAAAATCAATTAAAATTACAATATACAATAATCTTAAATAACTAGAAAATAAATAGATCCAAGGATAGATATTAAAATTGGCAGACACTCAGGGAGTGTCATCAAGGTGCCAGCCACTCTCAGGATTGGGTAGGATTATTGTCACCTCACACAAGCTGGCAGATTATTATAAAAGTAAATTTATTATTAATAATAATAATTGCAAAACTTGCAGAGTTCACTGCAATTTCTTCACTTCTTTATTTAAATTGAACATCTTTATTATTCCCCAGTGCCTTAACCTCAGCTTACTATTTACCCTTGGGAAACATTTCCCTTCCTCACTTTGTGGCATTTAGGGTTACTCCCTCCTTTCTCCTTTGGTATATCTTTGTTAGCAACACCTGCTATGTTTGCTTCTCTACTAGCTCCCTTTGCTAAGTAACTGACAGGGTACTGGGAAATTTGTGCCCACCACAGGTGAGATTCAATCCCTACAGTTGTCTTTTTGTGATTCCTTTCATTGCTAACTGAGCTTTCACCAACAGTATCATTTGCATTTTCCCCAAAATGCATGTGAGAACTTGCATTCCTATTCTGGGGAAACCTCTAATAAGATAAGGGCACACTAATGTTAGGGTTCTACCTATCTCTATTAGACCAAGGGTATGTCTTTTATTTACCCTTGCTGGTACTTTTCCTTTCATCTTAGCTGTGTTTCAGAGGTTAATAGCCAATAGCTAACAAACCTTTTTGTGTCTGGCTCTCACAGGTTCAGACTACATGACCAGCCTTGCCACATGTATAACATTTCCTCCTATTCACATCCTCATCTTGGCTTTTTGCTGCCCTTTTTAAACTACACTGTCTTCTTCTAATTTAGTCTCCTTATGTTCTTCAGTCTCCTCTTTCGTATGTGTTTCCCTTTTTCTCTGACCCTTTTCTAATAACTAACCAGCTTTTCTTCATTTCTTCTGTCCTGCAAGCAGAAGAATAGTCCTCAGTCAGCTCTATTGCACAATGGTCTGTCTCTGGGAGGTGCTGTTCTACCCAGAAGCACAGAGGTCTTGGTGGAGCATGTAGGAGCCATTCTAGCACTGCTTGTTTCACTATTTCCTCTGGACTCCTCTTCTCTGGTTGTAGCCATTTACTACCTAGGCCTGCCAGTTGAGCTCACAATTCTTTGACTCCTTCCTCAGGTATATACAGACATTCCCTAAATCTCTGCTTCTATATGCATTTTGTTACATTATGTTGATTTATGATTGTCTCTTTCACTTTGTCATAATCTACAATGTCTCTAAAGTAAGCTCTTAGGGCTTTTCCTGTAAGTCTGGATGCTAACTGGGCAACCCTTTCCCAATTTGGCCATGCGCATTCAGTTGCCCCCCTTTCAAACATTATAGAAAAAGATTCTAATCCTTCCCTTCTGCTAATTTGGGGATTTTAATATCCTTAGAGTCTTCTCTGTTACAAGATGGAAAGAAGATCTCACTCCCATACCTAGAGTAGGTGCTTGCATGCCTTTAAGTGCCACTAATATCACTTTAAATTCCTCTAAATGAATCTCCCTTTCTAATCTCTCACATTTCTCACCTTCTCTCCAGCGCCTATCTTCTTGCTGTTGTAACATTAGCTGGCATGTACCTAGCATTAGGGCTCAGAGGGTTCCTCTTTTGATTCCTGGTTTTTTCTTCTTTGGCTTTAACTGGGGGACTCTGTGAACCTTCAACCCCTTTCATACCTGCATGGGATTTCTGGCATTTGTGCTACATTTTGGGTATAAGTATGTTTGTGTAGTCTAATATAATATTATTATATAATAATAATTTGGAAAAGACCCTGATGCTGGGAAAGATTGAAGGCAAAAGGAGAAGAGGACAGCAGAGGATGAGATGGTTAGATAGCATCACTGAAGCAATGAGCATGAAACTGAGCAAACTCAGGGAGGCAGTGAAGGACAGGAAGGCCTGGCGCAATATGGTTCATGGGGTCACGAAGAGTCGGACACGACTTAACGACTGAACAACAACAAAAGTCTAATATCCAGGTCAGCTCCTAATGTTCCAGCAATTTCCTGAACTGAACTTCGAATTCTAGGTCCAAAGTCTTAATTTCCCTGCAGCAAATTAGTCCCCTTCCTCATGCATTAAGAACCTACTCGGTGTCTGGATCACTTCCAAATCTTACCAACCACTGCCATCATATATTGGAGGGTGAGAAAAAGGGACAGGAATGTTCCAAACACTCATACCCAATTCTTCTCAATTTGCACTGACATTTAATAGATATAAAGGCCTTAGGTTTACAAATGATACATATACCATTCTACATAAACAATTTCAGACAGAGGTTTTTACAAAATCTTATCTGTTTTGCTCCCTCCCGCAGCTTCTTTCTGTGCTTCACTTCTAGGTTTGCTTCTGTTGTGAGGAGGACGACCAGGAAGGGGGGAGGGAAATATAACTTTTGTGGGGTTTTGTAGTCCAGTATCTTGGTCAAACCCTCTTTGCTGACCTTTGGTTTGTTGCCTGAAAATTGCAGTCCTTTCCACCAGTCAATTCTTGGACTTACTTCCTCCTGTGGGGTCTTCAATTATAGATTCCTCCTCCCTGCCGTACCAAAAAAAAAAAAAAAAAAATGATAGGAATGCCCAAGAATCTCCTCCTCCTTATTGCTTTTGTTCTTTCATATCTTTGCAGCTAGACAGCAGGTGTTTTAATTAAGCCTGAAGCTTCTCAGTGTCTATGTGAGGCTGAGCCTGACCCACAGAAAAACGTCTTTAACCTTGAGACCATTGCATCATCCCAAGTCCATCTGGGCAATCCACACGCCACACTTAGCACAAACAATATAAAGTTGTATAGAAATCCAAGCAAAAGTCTAGGCCTTCCACAAACTCTGTTTTTTTTTTTTCACCCAAGAAAAGACAGGCTTTCTTAGCTGTTTCTGTTAATAAAATTACATTTAAATTAGTGTGATTATAATGTTAAAGATTCCAATTTTATAGAATCTGTGCCAGGCTGATATTTTGTACTAGGCATTATCAGAAATCTAGTGTTGATGTTCCTGCCAAGATCTAGACAAAAATAAAGCAACACTTACCTCCCTTGTAATTAAGAAATGAATATGGCACTGAGCAGCATGGAGACACATTGTCCCTTTGCTTATGCAAGCAAAGGAATTCCATTCTGACTAAAGTGGTAAATGTTATTTCTCCTCTGTTCCGTTTGCTGTTTATCACTTCTTTACTTTTGAATAATAATACATTACCCTACATTAATAATGGCTCTTCAGCTCTATAAGTGATGACATCACAAATGACTATCATATGATAATGTACAATATATGCCATCCACAATTAGGGGTGTCTGCTGGGTGTGTTAAAAAAAATCAAGATGGGGGTCATGACTGCACAGTTGGAACTCCCCCCGCTCTTTATGTATGTTGCATGTAAAAAGGGACAGGACTTCAATCAGACGGTCACAGCCACTATCTTGACTTTTTTTTGACACCCCTCCCCCCATGCAGACACCCCTGTCTACAAGGCCAGGTCAGTGATTCATTCAACTAGCATTTCTTCAGAATTCAGGGCATTTTTCTGGCTCTAACTGAAATGACAGTTGCTAAACTGGGACCATGTACATGCAAAATATGAGGTCTACACAGAGAGGTTTCTTCTTTACATTCACACTGTACTGTTTTCCATTCTTTAATTTGATTATACTGTCCTTTTTTTTTTTTTAATCCTCACTCAATTGTTACCAATTCTGCGGTGACTGCCTGGACGAGTCCCTGCAGTCTTTCAAGGCAAGTTGTTTCGGAAGTGGTTTGCCACTGCCTCCTTCCTAGAGCAGAGCCCAGCTGGTGAGCGCAGGAGGCGGGGTTTCCGTTGCTTCGCGCCTTTTCGGGCGTGCGCGGCTTCCGTGTTACCGGTAACTGCTCCTGTCTCCCGTGCAAGCGCCACCAGCATTTTTCCTCCCACCGGCGTGAGAGTACCCATTTATCTACTCACGTAAGTTTTTGAGCTGCTGGGTTGGCAGGAGCTGGGGAGGAAGCAAGAGCTCACTCTGCTGCGTGGAGCTGGGCTTGAACCGCTGAAGTGTCGACCATTTCTGGCCAGCAACTTTCAGCGTCATTAAGCTGCTGCGCCACCGCGTCCCCTGTCCTTTTTTAGCTGGATATATCTATTACCTGAAAGGGAATAGATAATTCATAGGAATATTATTTGATCTACAACTGATAATTATAATGTTGTTATTATTATTATTGTGTTTTGCAACAGCAGTTAGTCTAGCATGCAGAAAATGCTGGCATCTCATACACTGTCTTGTTTACAATGTATGTGAATTTGGGTGTGATTCAAACCAACCACTCTTTTTTGTAGTTTTTTTGGCTTCAGAGGGATATTGTGGTCCAAGAAGCATTCTATTTTGGCCCTGAGATGATCCCTCTCAGACCCAATGGTCCTTTTGAGACCTCTGTAGAACAAACCAGCCCCCTTCTCTGAGCCAATTAGGACTCACGTGGTAACAGTATCCAATGCTCCTCAGTCATTTAAAGATACAGGTAGTCCTCACTTACTGACCACTCATTCAGCTACTATTCAAAGTTGCAATGGTGCTGAGTGAGTGGTACTTATGACCAATTCTTGAAGTTCAGGCCATTGCAAGGCTTCCATGGTCACGTGATCACCATTTGTGACTTTCTTTGCCAGCTTCCCACAAGCAAAGTCAAGGGGGAATCTGGCAGAAAAGGTTGCAAGTCGCTCTGGTAAGTACCCCCCCCCATCAGCTTTCCTGTGTGCCATGCCATGCCCTCCTTCCCTCGGCCTCCCTGTGCTTACATGCACCTGCACCCTCCTTCCCTTGGCCTCCCTGCACTTGCACACACCTCTTTCCTTCACCCTCCCTGAGCTTGCACTGCACTGTTGCAGCCCCCTCCCCTGACTTGCACGTGGCCTGCACTGGGCCTCCCATGGCCTCCCCCACCCCCTTGGGCACCTTTGCACTCCTTGCCTGGGACTCCTGTCACTTCCCGCTTAACAACCTGCATGTCTTGGGGTTACAATGGCAACGGGGACTGCCTGGATTGCTGTCGCTAAGCCATGTGGTAATGTGACATCATGATTTATGACCACATCACTTAACAACAGCAATCCCAGTCCCAGTTGCCATCATAACCTGAGGACTATCTGAACTTTAGAGTGAGGAACATGGTTACAAAACTCATGGCTCTTGTACATATTACATCCTGCATAAATAGTTTTTTACACTTATACAGACCAGCTCTCACAAAGGGAAAAAGTATAACACACAAAATTAATACTTATCTGAATTATTTACTGTAATTGCAGATGCCTAAAAGAAAAAGAAAAGCCAGTACTCTTTTAAAAACTCCCAGATTTGTACAGTACTAACACACTGTACAATGCTGTAATATCTGTTTGTTTCAGTTTTGACTTAATTTAACCAGCTACATGACGAGGTCTGGATTCCTAAAGGGTAGTCAACAATGGAGAGGACCTACTGAAAATGTAATCAGTATTTTGTCCTCCTTTCTTGTTATTCAAATTATTCAATTTAGACAACACCTGGCTCCAAATTGACTCTGTGTGGCTCAAAATAAAACAAAACAATATTAAAAAATACAATATCTGGTGAACTCATTTTTTCCTTAATTAAATTGTTTTGATTTTGCCTTTCAATATTCTTATTTCAGCTAAACAGGGAGCTGAAGAGGGAGGCAGAATTTCTACAGCAGGAGATACGTGCAATGTCTCTCAAGTGATTTTGTATACTTGAACACAATGTTTTTTGAGATTTTAGTGAGAACTCACAAATATTTTGACCCTTTTCACATATGATTTTACAAGCTTTCTGAGTCCTCATGAGATGTTGATGTTCTTGCACAAATTTAATGAAATCTACAAATCTTCAAGAGATATTAGCAAAACTTAATTATATTTTTGGGATGGATGCACTTCTTGGAACACATGAAGTCAGTAGATATTGAATACCAGTCTCTGGAGTACAGCATCCCCCCCATCACTGACCATGCAGTGGCATTGCTGTTGCCTCAGGAACACATGTGGACATAGCTCAAAGATACTGCTTTAATCAGAGAGCAGATATTGGAGTGACTGGATTGTGAAAATATAAATGGAGATGTGAGAAATCAATGGGAATGTGCAGCAAAAGTGAGAAAAGTAAACCCATTGTTTAAAATGATTAGGAAATTGACTTAAAATGAAATTGCCAAAAATTGTTTTGCTCTCATATTATAATACTGTTTTGCCTTTATAAGAATTCTCCCCAAGTCCTACTGTGCTGCCTCATCATGGTGGGGAGGGTGTTCTGGGAAGGGATGAACGAAGGACATTGGGAGTGTACGCCAAGAGTATATACTCCAGGCAGGGTCACCCAAGATGTGAAGGTCATCCCAGCTGCCCAACTAAAGCAAGCAGTCACCTATATTGGTTAGCAGAGATATAAGAAGATGCTGGAGGCAGATAATCACTTTAGTGACAATGGCAAAGACATCAATTAATGCTGCATGGGAGTAGGCAATGATAAACCACTCCTGTATTTTTACCAAGAAAACCATATGGATAGAAAATATAAAATGACTGATGATATAGTGCCAGATGATGGGCCCTTCAGGTCGCATGGTTCCCAACATGCAGCTGAGGAAGAGCTGAGGATCTTTTGGAGTACTAATGGTGTTTATGACATGGCTAGATTAAAGCCTTCAGGATGTCTAGTTGGTGATGTTGCCATACAGGAAAAGAAAATCCGAAGCCGCAAAGACAAAATTACAGTGGGAACACAGAATGTAAGAAGCACATACGTAGGAAAGCTCAACATAGTGAAAGATGAAATGAAACTACTACAAATTGACATCTTAGACATCAGTGAATTGAGATGGACTAGAATTGGACACTTTCAGTCAAAAGATCACACTGTTTATTACTCAGGAATGGTGTTGTTTTTATAGTTAGGAGGGGTATAGCAAGAATTGTACTTGGCTACAATGAGATCAATGATCAAATAATATTGATTAGACTTTGTGGACAACCATTTAATATGATGATAATTCAGGTTTATGCTCCAACCATCAATGCAGAAGAAAAGAAGGTTAATGACTTCTATGATGAAGTTAAATTTGAAATTGACAGAACATGCAAGCAAGATGAGCTGCTTGTGATTGGAGACTGGAATGCCAAAGGTGGAAACATATAAGAGGAAAAGGTAGTCGGATTGTATGGCTTAGGAAATGAAGCAGGAGAATGACTTATCAATTTCTGCTACTCCATTGATTTCTGCCACTCCAAAACAATGCTTCTATGCATGGACATCACCAGATGGAGAATATAGAAATGAAATTGACGATATTTTTGCTAAAAGGAGGTGGAGGAGCTCAATTATAGTGCCAAAGACATGGCCGGGTGCTGACTATGGAACAGATCACAAACTGCTCATGTGCATGTTCCATGTTAATCTGAAGAAGAAAGCCATTCAGTTTCCACTATATGATCTTGAACATATACCTGCCATGTTTCAGGAGAACATCAGGAATCACTTTGAAGTCCTGAATCTCATTGATAAGGAATCAGATGAATTATGGAATGAACTTAAAATAAGTTGTTAAGGATAAATGTGAAAAGAGACTGCCAAAAATGAAGAAACAGAAGAAAGCAAACCGGATGCCAGAACAAACTGGAAATTGCCAAGGAGAGAAAGAAGCCAAAGCCAAGAAAGATAAAAATCTCAGTATGTTTCAGAGAGCTGTTAGAAGAGACAAGAAGCAGTATTACAATAACATTTGTAAAGATACTGAAGATGAAAACAGGCATGGAAAACAAGGTAAGTCTTTCAAAACATCTCATTGTAATCATGAGAAATTTACATACAGGTCAGGAAGCCACAGTACAGACAGACCATGGTGAAACAGACTGGCTCCAGGTTGGTAAATGACAAGGCTGCATACTCTCCCCTTATTTATTCAACCTTTATGCTGAATATATATTAAGGAAAGAATTGGATTGGAAGAAGATGAGCATGGTTTTAAAATTGGAGGAAGAAATATCAATAACCTGCACTATGCTGATGACACTGATAGCTGAAAATGCAAAGGATCTGCAAGCTCTAGTAATAAAAGTCAAGAAGCACAGTGAAAAAAAAAGGGATTAAAATTAAATATAAAGAAGACCAAACTAATGACAATGGGTAGAACAACCAGGTAGATTAATGCAACATGCTGTACATGGGGCTACCCTTGAAGAGCATTCAGAAGCTACAGCTGGTGCAAAATGCAGTGGTGTGGACAGTTTTGCATGCACCTAGGGTGGCATATATAATATCTCTGTTACGCGAACTGCATTGGTTGCCGGTTTGCTTCTGGGTCCAATTCAAGGTGTTGGTTATTACCTTTAAAGCCCTTCATTGCACAGGACCAGTTTATCTGAGGAGCTGTCTTGCCCCCGTTATATCAGCCCGCCCCACTCGGTCCAGCAGAAGGGGCATGTTGCGGACCCCACCAGTCAAGGTACTTCAGCTGGTGGGGTCTAGGAAGAGGGCCTTTTCTGCCATGGCCCCTGCCCTGTGGAACAGCTTACCACCTGAGGTGCAGTCCACCCCCACTCTCCTGGCCTTCCAGAAAAGTGTGAAAACATGGCTATGTCAGATGGCCTGGCGGCCTGATGGGGGCTCACGTTGTTGGAATTGACTGGTGGGATAATCAGTACTGCTGCCCCCCCATCATCTTGAATTGTATATAGTCTTTTTATATAGAATTGTTGTTGGCTAATTTTAATATGGATATTTATATTTTTATTGTTTTATTGTTTTAGATTTTAGTTGTGAGCCTCCCAGTGTTGCCCTCTGGGGGAGATGGGCGGCATATATATTTAATAAATAAATAAATAATAAAAATAGAACTCATAATGAAGGTATCAAAGTGGTGGATAGTTTCTGCCTTTTAGGATCAACTATCAACAGTATAGGAACAAGCAGTCAAGAAATATGTCACAGACTAGCACTTGGTAGAGTAGCCATGAAGGCCTTGGAAAAGATATTTAAATGCTGTGATGTGACTGTATCTACAAAGATCAGGATCATGCAAGCTGTGGTATTCCTTGTGACAAATCAACCCAGAGTTCTCACTTGAGACACAAATGGCCAGGCTCAAATTATTCTACTTTGGACGCATTATGCAAAGACCTAGCTCTCTGGAGAAGGGTGTAATTCTGGGAAATTGTAATGGTATGTGGGAATGATCTTGGGAGACAGGAGGAAGAGCTGCAAACTAGGCAACAGTTACATAAGAGGCAGCTGAGCCTGCAGAAGGAAGGGGGCATGGCAATCATCTCTGAAGGGACCCTCCCTAGTTTCTTGGACTGTGAAGGCGAGGGAGGAAAGATACTTTCAGACTCGCAAGATTCTGTTAATGTAACCTTACAATAAAGATAGAACTAGTACTCCTGGGTGTGCTTCTTGTCTGGACTACCTTGTAAGGCTTATAGAAAGGTAGAAGGAAAGAGAAGAAGATGACCAGCAGCAAGATGGACTCAGTTGCACTGGTGATGAGTGCACCATTGGAAGACCTGAAAGACCTGGTTATGGACAGATTGTCATGGAGAAAATCTATGTGGTTGCTGACAAGGACTTGATGGCACATAATCAATTTATATGAATAAAGCTGAATTTTGAATACAATTTTGACTGTCCTATAATGAATCATAAATTGGAAAAGAAGTCCAAAAAACCCATCAAAATTCTAAAGGGGTTGGGGATCTCAGCAAAATAATTCATAAAGTTATGTATGGTGTGGGAATTATTTTTTCCATTTCTGATAGATTACAAACTATCCTGACTGGGTTTGTATAACATGTTAATCCTAAACCAAGCAAACCACATTATAACTTAATTCAGAGAATGAACCAGTCCTCTTTTCCTCAGCCCAGGTGTGAGATATTTGAAGTTATAGATAATGCTAAACAACTGAGTTTTGTGCCAGAGACATAGATATACACATACATTCAGAAATATAATTGTGTGCATACTGTAGATATTGGAGCCACTAATGTATAATAATAGTTTTTCAGTTGTTTCTTTATAACTTTTCTTTTTAGTTAACAAAGTGTAAGGTCTTTAAATGCACAGAAATAACACTCAAAACGTTAAAAACATATGTTCATTTCTAAACTGACTATGCCATCAAATTGTTGCTGTAGTGGTATAAAATAATGTGATCCTCTTGATCTTTAAATTTCTTTTTAATCTAATTTCTCCATTAAATATATGTTCTCTTCATATGAAACTATACTAAGACAATGTATGACTAAATACCGTTTATTTTAAAAAAACTTTTTCAGTAGGAAGTACATTTTCATCTATACATGCCGATTTACATGTTACATTAGTTACATCAAAGTACCATTTTAAAGCACAACAGGAGTAAGATACGTGTGACTGAGTTTTTCTTCATGGAGCTTGAGAGAGAGAAATACACACTAGTTTATAAATTAATTTGTGTGAATCATATCTCAGTTTGTAAACAGCCCATTTTTTATTACTACTCCTTTTCTCTCCCAAAAGGATTTCTATTGACCTTTCTTTTCCTGTAAAGCTTCTCTCTACATAATACATCCTCTAATCCAGACCACTTATTGTCTTTCCTCTCAGTTATAGTGCTTGTCAGCTTGCATTACAGCTGAGTAAGAGAGAAATACAAAGGCAAAATACAAATACCCCTGGGTGGAAAACTTGTTCAGCTTTGCAGGATGGGCAAGCTTAATCATATAAAATAATCACAATAGTAACTGATAATAAATATAACCATAATGTTTATGATCTTGACTGAATATCATTGACATCAATTTTCAAAAACAAAACCAAACAAAAGGGAATATGATTAGATTAGATTAGATTAGATTAGACATTTGTTATCTTTTTGATAAAGTCTGCCTAATTCCAGAAATACTATACTGTTCATACAGGATCAAAATATTTATTTAATCTTCAAAACTGGTTGTTCCTGAGGAAGTGGTCTTCCAGCACCCATAGATTCAATTCTTGCTCTTCTTGATTGGTACCTCCAGGGAGATAACCAAAGGCTGGGTCAAAATGGTGGTGAATCATCTTTGATATACTGCATAGTGCTGCTGACCTGGAAAAAAGTGGGTGGTGCAACCCCTCCCCAAGAAAGGACCTGCCAGATTTTGACCAGCAGTTTTGGAGAACTATTGGCCAGTCTTTAACCTCTCCTTTTGGGGTATGATTGGTCAAGAAAGTGATGGGCCTGCAACTGTGGAGGTACCTGGATGAGCTGTATCATTTTGACCCTTTTTAGATGGGTTTCAGGGCTGATAAGAACCGAGATAACATTGACTACACTACAGCCTAATTATGGCTGGAAATTCCAACACTGCTTAATGATATATATTGCTATCTGAAGGATGCTTCAGATTTGTGCTTCTTCAGTAGTGATCCACACTTTTGCTTGGCAAATTAGTCTGAAATGAAGAACAGTTCAAATATTGCTGCTGTAGATGTATGAATAATTACAGGATAAAATTGAAAGCTCATGGTTCCTATCCCGTGGGGCGAATCATTCATATATATCCACCAGTGACAAACCTGTGGAGAAATTTAACTGCAAACTAAAATTTTAGCTAGCTTTTCAAATTACAAATTTTTGAACTAATATACAAATTAAAACTTAGGTATTATTTCAAAACATACTTAATTTAACTTTGCAATGTCGTTTGTCAACGAAAAATGAATATTTGTCTGTACAGAAATACCCAAAGAGAAGGAAGTGGAGTTGTAAAGATTGAGGAAGATTAGTTTGGTAGCTCCAAAACAAAGCAATAAATTGTAATGGTATCCAGCTGCAACTAGTGCTCCTACGTGGCTATTTCCTTGATGGTGAACTTACATGGATAGAGATGTGGTAACTTGTCCTTTTTTTCCTGACTGGTGAGGAAAGCAGAATATGTTTACCTTCACCTCTGCAATAACAAGGTCAGCTGACAGACTGATTCTTTCTAAAAGGAAGGAAGTTCCCTGCAGTTAATTAATAAATGGATCTCAGCTGCATTCGTTCTAGGAGATAGGAGATGCCCTTAATTCCTTGTTGACAGTAGAAGGCAGGGTGTATTTCGATTCTGCTTGACACCCTCAGGTACTCTATTGTTACTTAGGAAGATAGGCATAGGCTCACAATATAGATCAACCTCCATAGGACTTGAATTTTAATGTATCAGTAGCAGTTGTATTGTTTTCTGACATAATTGATAAGGAAATAGCAAGCAGTTATGACTGCTGATCCATGAGGGGAAGAAAATCCTCCACTGAATACTTTTATTACAACCAACCAAGTGACAAAGGAATGCTCAAACCTTTGCTTCTCTAGATCTCTTCATGAGGCAAAGTGTTATAAAAGCCAAGGAATGAAGAATAAGAAAGAAGAAACTCTTATGAGGTCTGCAGTTTACTCTCATGATGGTAGTTGTAGATTTCCCAATGAGGACTCTGTGCCAGTCTGAATCCAGCTTTGGACCTCTGTTTCCATTACATTGGCTATGTATGAGAGGTTTACGTCTGGCTCAGCTGTTGTATATCTGGTGCTGCAGAAAAAAGTATTTTCTTTGAAATGCTGTGGCGGAACTGTTGCCTCAGCCCATTTGCTACTGCTGGGTTCAACTGTCCTGGCTGGCCTTTCAAGGGGGAAATAGTGGAGGACTTCAGCTTTTTCTCTTATAGGAATCACTGATTTTTATCCATCAGGATGGAATATGTGCACAGAAGAATTTTTACAAGTATTGTCTGTTTCCATTCACTCTAAACATTAGGTAATACCATAGAATTTGGCACTGACAAATTGGTTACATCTATATATCTCTATCTCTATCTCTATCTCTAAAACTCACTCACTCACTCCATCCATCCATTCATCCATCCATCTCAATGGTTAAAAATGGTATTTCCCAAGGCACATACAGATGGAATAACCTTTTCATGAGAAAAGCTCCCAGTTCTAGAGTTGGGTAATATTTTTATAAGGACCAACTAAAATGACATAAAAGAGTGTGCACATGGTCACGTTCTCCAGAACATAATAAAAATTGAAAATATATTGTTGGGATTTTCAGTTAAAACCCAGAATTGTGCTAATATTAAACCCTGATTGAGAATAGACTTATCAGTCAATCATCAATTATTTACTTGACTGACTCTCACCAGAGCCAAATCTGAAACTGCAATAGGATTTGCTTAAGGCAAGTAACATTAAATTAATGTATAAACTTTCACAGACCATGTGAACTCAAGAAAGAGTTTCTAAATATTATTGATGCTCTCAGCTGAATAACATATGAAATACTTTACTTGAGATGTCTATAGCCGGTTGATACAAAGCTGATTGTATCAACCAAAGACCTGTGATTTTTTTTTTCCCCCCATGAGTTGAAACCGTCTTTGGAATCATCTCTTGAAAAGTCAGTTCTTCTAAATTTTTTAACTGTGTTTTAGAGGCAGAGTTGCTGGAATACCTGCTCTAGGGCAACATTCAGGCTGAATATAAGCTATTAGTAGTGAAATTTCACCCCAGTATAACATGTTGCCTTAGTGTTAATTTTGTTGCCATAGTTACCACGTTCTTTTTGATACATTTAGCAATACCAAGCATTTCCCTTTTTGAATTCTGTTGTCAGACCATCTCAGTTGACTCATACCAGAGAATGTTGGTGTTTTAAGAATTATGCAAGCTCTTCATGGGGAAAAAGAAATCTAGCTTTGACTTGTTTCAGACAGAATCAGAGAAATATGATATTAGTCTAGGAAATGTCTGGTCAGTTTTCCTTCTCCTGGTTACTTTCAGATATGTTAAACTCAATTTCCAACATGTATCTGGGAATTATGGGACCAGTAATCCAAAAGATCTAAAGAGTATCAGGTTAGGGAAAATTGATTTTACAGTACACTAATTAGTAGCAGCACTCCATGGCTTTTCATACAAGACTCATTGTCACTCTGACATTTTAAAGAGTTAAACCAAGTGCTATTTATGGTTAAAGCAGATGCTTTAGCTTTGAATTTTCAGCCACTACACATTGACTGCCCTCACACATCATGTCAACCATAATGTGGGATTTTGGTCTTTTATTAATGTTATTGTGAACTAGACCACTAGGCTGGTTCAATAAAATATAATTAAAACAAAGTATGGCTTGGAAAATTTGACACCTGAGATTGGATTTCCTAGATGCGTGCCACTACTGTTGGACCAGGGCTTTTCTATGATAAGGGGAGATTTTTATTTTTTAAAATAATTACTGGAAGGATAAATATTCCATGCATGTTCAAACGTTACTGTACTGTCCTTCTGTCTGAGAATAATAAAGGAACTTATTAATATGAATTTGGCAGATCATTTTGATTTTTCCAAAATGTGGGAACCTATATAACAATGTTTGGAAGTCCATGAGTACCACTCATACATCCCTACTGACGTGTATGTCCCACCCATATCCCAACGATTTGCACGCATCTAGAACTGTAGCATTCCAGACATATCTCCCAGCTGATTATCTAGAATGCTAATTGGGAAATCAGTTTAGTCTCTTATGTCTGGCATTATATAAATCAGGAAGCAAAATAAAATAGCTTTAGAAATGAATCTTGAGTCAATACTTCAGCATATATGCAAAATAACTTATCCTTGTTTTTTTACTTTAACAATATTAATAAATAAGACCTTGCAAAATTCAATGTGCTTATTAGGATCAATTATCAGTTCATTTGATGTATAGGTAGGTATATTTATAAAAAAGGAATTACTCAATTCTCAGGACTATTATAGTACAAAAACCTTATACTATGACCTACAAAATAGCCCCTTGAACTTGGGCACCTTTGCAAAGATAAAAAATTAAATGATAATTTTAAAAAGTTTTGCAATTATGAGTCCCAATGCAAAAAGGAATTTGCAAACAGGATCAGAATATTTACTTTGAATTTTTGCAGAGTGCTAACCATGAATGGATAGCAATTGCCAACTAAGTTTTGCTAGTTATTTACCCTGAGATTCATCCATATCTATTTTTATTATGATTATTCTGAATTTGTGTTTATGGCAAGGCAGTTGACTTGACACCAAATCAAAGTAATACATTTAATTTTTAAAACATACCAAAATCTCTCTCTCTTATGAACAACAGCATGGGGGGAAGGAAAAAAAAAATGATTTTAAGAATAAACCATTTTTACTGAGTAAATACTCCCCTCCCCAAATTGACTGAACCTTCAGAGTAGGGAGATGTTGTGATCTTTTAAAATGGAAATGTTTTACAAATATATTCTTCATTTTATATATAGAGGGAAAGAAAAGGAAAGCATTGTATAGGATAAGAAATAAATTGGTAACTTGTTGCTTGATATAGGCAGATGAGTCAGATTATAAACCATATAGCCTGATTGCTTAAAACACTGCAATATCATCATAGCTGGCAGTCTGCGTGGTGATTAGTGATGAGGGATGTCCGTGCTAGAGGGATTCTAATTACAAACAGCTGGTTAATTCAGATTTTGCCAATTTTGCCAATTTGCCAAGTGATCTGTCAGTCTTATGGCAGATATCTTGCAAGTTTGACTGACCTTACAGCTGATCAGGCATTTCAGCAAGACTCTAAACCTTTCATTGGCTTGGTGCTTATGCAAAGTAGTACTAGTTTATAATACACTGTTTTTGTATAAATAGTGGCAGAGGAATATCAAATAATTGCACAACACATTTAATAACCTATGTTAATTTTTGGAAGCAGATGAATGTATATAGTTGCATTATTACTGAAATGAGCTCCAGTACTTTTTGTGTGATAGGGCCCTATAGTAAACCAAGGACATTTGTCCCACCAGAGTATAGTGTTACGCTTCTTCAGATTTAACTGGTAAACAGCACAGTCCTATAGTTTAATGGGATCTGGCTCCCAGGTAAAGGCATATATAGAATTCCAAGTTAGACTTGATGGTCTTAACGGTGCCAACTCTGACTCTATGGGGTTTCTTCACCATAGTTGCAAAATCTGAAAAGAGACAGTCTTCTGTACTTTGGAAAAATGATCAGGTGCAACATTTACCAATATTTACATACTCAAGAAAAACCATAGAGGTGTTTTTTTTAACCCACGAAAGCCTATTTGATAATTAGTTTCCCCTTAGGGTTTCTAGCAGTCCTACAGAAAGGGATTCTACTTTTTGAGCTGAAATTATTCTATAGTTTATCCTGCAATTTCCAGTCCAGCCTGCTTTCTGTGACATACAAGTTGCTGAGGGATTTTGGAGAACTCAGAAGTCTGTACATGATTGGGTGACATTTTGCCCAGTCCTAGTGAAACTATTACTCAACTCTGGGTTGTGCACTCCTTTTGTTTCTGAGCATCAAGGCTCAGCACCTGTTCTTTGAACCCAGTAGACATTCAACCTGTGGAGAGGACTTTGTGTCTTCAGCAGCCTTGAAGATGATGTGAGAAACGAGGAGAAGAGACCGTACTGGCGGTGGAGGAAAATGCTCTCACCGTCATTGTGAGTTGCAATCGCTCAGGAATAAACGCTGACGCTGGAACAACTCGTTCACGAAACTGACGTGTCTTGAGAGAATCTGAAGGCACTTTATTCTCGCTCCATCCAAGCTAATCCTGCAGCCGGGAAAGCACCACAGGAGAGGGTTAAGCACTCTGCTTAACTTTGGCAGTCTTCATTCTAAAGCTTTGTGGGGCCTCTCGCATCGACGTTTCCGGGCAGAAAAAGTGCCCGCTGCAACACTCCTCGAGCCTTTTGGCGGATAAATCCGCGCCCTCCTCGCCTTTCTTTCCCCGCGCCCTCCACTGGGCTCGACCAGCTGGAGATAACGCCCCCGCTCCCGGAGGCGGGCGGCAAAGGAGGAGGTGGAGGAGGGAGGTTTAAGCTCTCTGGAGGCGGGGGCGCGCGCGCGCTCCGAGGGAGGGTTGTTACACCGCGCTCTGGCAGCGGCCGCGGTGGCGACTTTGTGCTTTAAATTGGTCTCGAAGCCGATTACGGCTCATCTCCCAAGTGATTATTTTCCTTTCTGGCTCCCGGTGGAGGTCGGGGCTGGGGTCGGGGTGGAGAGGTGAATGGGCATCAGCTGCCGGAGGAGGAGGAGGAGGAGGACGGGTCCGGAAGCCCCGCGAGCGCGGCGCGGCGCGGCTGTACTCGGGGAAACTTTTCTGGGCGAAGAGAGGCATCGGGCGCCAGAAACAAGGATGCCAGCGGCACCCCCGCGCTGGCCGAAGCGCTCGGAGCAGCTGCCAGCTGAAGCAAAGAAGCTCAGCTACAGCCCCGGACTCCAATAGCACCCAAGGTGGCGACACCCCCACCCGGACGGAGGAGCGCGCCGGCGCGAGGCTTTGCAGTGGTGCGCCACAGCGGAAGGCTGATGGCTCTGGGCTCCCTCCGGCTTCACCTCGCCCGTCTGGAGAAGCCGCGCTGCTGTTCGACGACGGGCTGGTGACGGTAGGGCTCCCCCGTTATCCGAGCGGTCGCCGTCGGCGTTGGAGGCACCATGCAGAAAAGCGTGCGCTACAACGAGGGGCACGCCTTGTACCTCGCCGTGCTGGCTCGCAAGGAGGGCACCAGGCGCGGCTACCTGAGCAAGAAGACCGCTGAGACGAGCCGCTGGCACGACAAATGGTTCGCGCTGTTCCAGAACATGCTCTTCTATTTCGAAAGCGAGCAGAGCACCCGGCCCGCCGGCTTGTACATGCTGGAAGGCTGCAACTGCGAGCGGGCGGTAGCCCCAAAGGGCGCATCCGCCGCCAGTGCTAAGGACTCGGCGCTGGACAAGCAGGTAGCGGCGCCGCCCTCGCTAGCTGCTCTACGGGGTTCTCCCTTTCCCAGCGCAGCCCTCCCCCTCCTCCTTTTCGTAGGCCCCCTCCCTATGGGACGGTGACAGAGAAGGGGCTCAGAGAACTCCAACAGGGGGCACGTGCCAGATTGTCGCGTGACCGCGGGGTCTTCTCTTCTGAAGTTTTGATCTGGCCGCGTCACGCCTGGTGTACGCAGGAGGAGGACCGCGAGGCAGGGCGAAGATCTTTTGTGCTGTTCTGCCCACGGTGGTCTGGCTCTCCGGAGCCTGCACATTTGGACTCTCCCGGCCAGCCTTCCCCAGCCTTTTAGATGAGTTGTATTACAACTCCTCTAAATTCCCCAGCCGGCATCGGAAAGGCTGTCGCATTATAGTTAGGGGTGTGCTTGAAGCAGAAAATGCGCTTAATTTTGAACTCGGAACAAACAGTCCAACTTGAAACATTCAGTCTAAATGTTTTAGAATTCTCTATCCTCGGTCCCATTAAATCTTGGAATGGCTTAAGTGTTCTCACAAAGTAAGAGTAGCTGGGATGATATTATATGTTAAATATTGCTCCTCCCCCAGTGAGGATGAAATTTGGTCAAGTGCCTGATCTTCAACACGTTTTTGAAAACATGAAAAAAAACTCCCTGAGAAAACAATCGGAACATATCTCTTCTCTTACCAACTGAAAAGGTGGTTAGATTAACATGTCCTATCAAAAAAGCCCTCAACAGAAAGAACTGAAAGGTATTTTCAGTGTCTTTAAATAAATCCTCTAGATTTTTCAGCCAATAGAGTACAGGATGAAGACGGCAGCTAAACTCTTTAACATTCCTTTAAATAGGCACATCTCTTTCACAGCGTTAATGTTTTGATTTTAAAAAATCCTTGGCCAATTTTTGGTAGGCGCTTTTTTTCCCCCAGCCTGCTTGCCAGGTGCAAATTGTGTTATGTTTCCTGATGTTTTTGCTGGCCTATAGCCGTGATTACTGGCTGAAAAAAAAAAGGTCTGCTGGTTCTTCTTAATTGTTTAATAACATTAACTTTACAAAAAGATATAAGAGAATGCATATAGTGCACATAAACATCAAAGTTCAACAAACCAAGCCAATATAGTACTACTAGTAAAATATAGCACTGCAATATAGTAGTACTAGTCTTTTTATTTATACAACCTCAGCAGTATCGGCAACACTTGTGCATGAAGGAGATTAGGACACACATCTGTATACTTTTGAATTACCTGTCTGCAAATGAAATACAGCACAATAATCAGAACACTCATGTTAACTCTAGCTTCCCTGTAGGAAGTGTTTTGTTGTTGTTTTGAAACAGCAATAATTTGGCAGACATGCAGCTTTGACCAACTTTCTTCTTGAGTCTGACTCTGTGTTTAGTACAGTTTTAGCTGCTATATTGGCTAGAGAGGAAAACATTTGGGAAAAAAGGAGCCCAATCATAACTGTAGTTCTTGGAATAGTCAGGACACCCAAAACAAGGCTTCTTGAAACAGCCAAGTTTTATTGCAACTCTTGGAAAAAAGGTGTGTTCTGTAAATTAGTTTGACTCAAAACATATGAGTTTTAATTCAGGATTGGAACACTCAAAATAGCCATTTTGCAGTGAGAATGTGTTTGAGGTTGTTATGCACATCCCTGGTTATAGTCCAACACATCACAAGGTATCAGATCAGGGAAGATTGGTCTAAAGCATGCTGGCTGGGAATTTGTGAGATGTAATCAAATTTATCTGAAACACACCAGATTGGGTCTAGAATAAGGCTCTTAAATATTGCTATCTCTTCCTGTACTGTAGCCCCTGGGGATACAGGTAATCTCCTAGTGTGAAATAAGGAATGGTGTGATAACCTGATGGTGTGCTGTCACTTCTGAGAAGTGATCAGTTTTCCATGAGATATGAAATGTAGTGGTAAAGGTGTTGGTCAGAGATGAAGGAGATCCTCAGCCATAGAAACTGATGTGGTGACTTTGAGGTAGTCACTCTTAGTTCAATCTGCCTGGTAGGGTTGTTCTTGTGAGAAAAATTGAAGGAGACAGCACTTTTATGCTGTCTTGAGCTCCTGAGGAAAAGGTAGAATATAAATCTGATTAATAAAATAAATAAATAATTAATCTATTTGGAAACTATAGTCCTCTGGAGCCCCTCCTCAGGACTACTTAAAAAACCCCCCAAACTGGTGGTTGTGGGGAATTCAGCTCTGCTTCAGTAAAGTTGCAAATCTGCTGTGGCTTACCGAACCTTCTCACTTGTAACAAATCGGGGGCACTTCAGTGATGAGGGGAACTGGGATGGTGAAGTTTGTATTGCCCAAGTAGTTGTATTGTCTATTTGTACAGTATAGTTGGTCTATTTTGCTGTTTTCCTATTTCCTAGATGTGGTGGACAGGTTTTGGTTCAGTGTGCTTAGACTTTTCTGAATTATTTTATTTATTAATATTTTGGTGTTCACACTTTTCTAAGGTTGAATTTTGGCAAAACAGCCTACTGGGGTTGTTCAATTAGACTTTTGCATTTTAAGGCTAGAGAATTTTGGAATGTGTAGCATGAGCTGTTCTGAAAAAGACATCCCTATATTTGCATATGATGGCTTGACACAACTGCGAGCCATTTGAAAAGTAAAATGAAATGTGCTTTGTTGGATAGAGCAAAGAAGCAGGATAAAGTAATGTGGTAGCTAGACATTTAGCAATCCTGTGATCCGTGTAAAGATTTAATCCTGTCCTTTCCCCATTTTATATTTTTATTTATTTATTTATCAAATTTGTCACTGCCCACCTTGTTGAAGTGACTGGGCGGTTTACAGCAAAAATAAAATTTGTTAAAATACAATAAATAATAAAAAAAAATTAAACAATCTATGCTTGAAATGATTTGCTAGGATTTTTTTTGTACAAATATAGAAAAATTAGTCTGGACAAAAAAAGTTCTGGAGCACTTAGTGTGAAATGTTTCAAATATTTGAAATGTGTAAACCTTCAGGGGTGTAAGTTAACAGTTAAACCAAATATTTCTGAACTCTTTCTAATCCTATATAAAATGAAGAGCCTAGTGGAACAACTGTTCTTATAAAAATCAGATTGTATACTGATTTGTATAATTTACTGTACCTTACTGAATTAATATTGTTTGGAAACTATAAATCAGAAGAGTTCAGTGACAGTATTTATAAGATGCTATATAATTTCTGAATATATTTGATTTTAGCCATCACTGTGGCTGCTCAAAGTCAGGATTCGATCTACAAATAGGAAGCAATTAGCAACAGTAGTTTTAAAAAATTGGAAACAGTATTGGAACATTGAAAGTTTAGTAATGGATGTGTTTTTTTAAGCTGGCATTTTGACCCAAAGCAGGGGTATTCTAGACTCTACTAACAAACTACTAATAAAAGAACTTGGCTGTTGAATTAAATTGTTAATACCTGTAGTCTGCTTGATCAACTTATAAAATGAGGAAAATTCAGGAGTGATAGTGATGCAAAATAAGAGACAGTACTCACAGAATGGTAACATGATGCAGCCTCTTATAGTGCAATCCTTTACAAGTCCACTCAAAAATAAATTTCATCGCCTTCAATAGGTATTTCTAGAATAAGGGATATTGAATTCCAATCTTAGTCATGTGCCAAATCAGACTTTGGTGCTGGTATCTCTGTTGTCAGTGTGTTGTTTCTATGTGAATACAAATTTGCATCTGATGGATTATTTCTCTTGATTTATAGAATCAAACAGGCATCAGTTTCTTTGGAAGTGTTGGAATTTCCTCTTTCAAAAGAAATATGCTTTTGACATTTTAAAAAATAGGGAATAAAAGCCTGCATAGCTTCAAAAAATCTTTCCATCAATTTAACTATATAGAAAAAACAAACCATGCCAGGAAACAAATGTTCATCTGTTCCAGTGTGACACAAAATTAAGTAGCAATCTGAAGTATATTTATAGAAATCAAGAGTATTTAAAGAATGTTCTAAAAATAGGAGTATTTATTTTTCTACTTTTGTGACAGGTTTAAGTATAAATGCTTTCATGCTTAATTAGCATGACCTAAACACAAAAAACCCTGGTCAGTTCATTCCCCCCCCCAGCCCCAAACAAAATAATATTTAATTGTATTAAATTATATCAATTGTTAAATTCTATGTTGATTTTGCTCTCACGTATTGATACAATTAATGTAAGAGAATATTTCTCCTCTTTCAAATATAGAACAATTCTACTTGTTCTTTGTGTTTTCTGTTTTTGCTAAGGAAATGTGTTTGCTTAAAATCTTGATAAAAATAAATGTAATTTATTTAAGGGAAAATTAGTCTGATGGATTAAACCTCAATATATTTCACCTGATTCTTACTGGGATGAATGCTGCAATGCAATATTTGGTCATCTGGGTGGTGGTACAGTGATAGATCAAATTATCAGTTTGTATGCAGGTGGAAGATGACTGACTTCTTTGGTCAAAGTAACAAACATGCCTTGTGTTATTCTACATGTGACTCAAGCTTTTTTATTCTGTCCTCCCATGTCTAACATGAGTTGCTCTATTCATATTGTTAGCTGTAACCGTTCATTCACAGCCACTTAGATCCTAAAATTTCTGTTGTTTAGCTAAACCTAAGCACAACAATTCTGAGTAAAAGAGATTCCAGAATTCCCAACAGGGACTAGATGCTGGGAATGCACCATTGGATGCATTCAGTGATTGTCATGCATCAGCTGGCTTTTGAGTAGCTAACAGTCACAATTCTTTTTATCTCACCATTTCATCATTCTCTGCAATAAATACCTATCCTGAAATGAAAAGGTCTTTATTTACCTTTGTACTATATGCAAGACTGCCACCCTTTAGTTTATCCTTCCTATAAAATGATAAGCATATATTGGGCCAGAAGAAACTCTAGAATGATATGTTAAATGGGATTCAAATATGTATTTTTCATGAGAATAGTGCACCCAGTCTAGCAATCTCCAGATATGTTGAGAATGAATCTTCCAAAATTTCCCAGACAGTTCTGGGAATTACCTAGCAGTCTGGAGGACACCAAGCTAATGAAGAGTACCTAGCATCAAAGTTATCCATTTCAGTTGTCATAGCTTTGTGATACAGCTTCTGTAAATTGGGATTCTGGAATTCATAATCATTCCTGAAGTTTATCTCATTTCAGTAAAGTACTGAAATGTCTAATTTTTCATGGGTTTTAAATATGGAAGGAAAGAAAGCATTGGGGAAATGTTGCATCAATGGGCATAAAATTACCACTGCAAATGCATCTAAGATTTCATATCTCAGTCTTGTGTCTCAAGTATCATTACAACATTTAAAGATTAGAGTAATATAAAATATGATTAAATATTTGATAGGCAGAAAGAACACAGAATTTTCAAAAGCAGACAAGCAAACAAACAAAATCCCTTTTAATTTCCAAAAGTGGTCATTTAACAGAGCAAATTTTACAGAGATTCTTTTGAGCACAATATATTGTATGATGCATTCTGTGTTTTATACCCCAGTCTTAAACACTGTTAATTAGAAGTAAAACCATTCAGTTTACTGGAGCCTAATTTTAAGTTAAGTTTCAGCCAAAATTGAATACAATTTTTTCAGTCTGAATACTAAAAAGGAGAAGTTAGAGACTGGATGAAAGTTGTCTAACACTGTTGGGTCCAAGGATGGCCTCTTGAGAAGGGAGTGTACTACTGTCTCTTTCAAGGCAGGAGGTACCAACTTCTCCTACAAAGAGGCATTAACCACTGCTTGGACCCAACCACATGCTACCTCCCTGGAGCTCTTGACCAACCAGGAGGGGCATGAGTCCAGACTCACAGCCATGAGGACTCTATCCAATTCTTCAGAACCAATCAGCTCAGACTCCTCCCAGAAAACAGGGCTCAGTTACAAAGTTCTAAGATTGAAGACAATATATATTTATTTATGTCTTCATGAAAAAGAAGAAAGTGTTATAATCTGCCATGGTGAAAAAGTGGTGCATCAAAATTAATAGAAATTGTGTAATAATGAATATAAAACAATAGAGATAAATTCTTGAACAAGTCTTTCATTAAGTGTTATTGAATTTGATATGTATCATTGCCTACGTAATGGACATAATGCCAGTTTGATGACTGTAAGCAGTTGTATTTCCCATATTAAACATGGGAAGAAAGTTTATGGAATTGAGCAGTATAAAGGGAAAAAGAGGAACTTAATTAAAAAATATGATTGCACATATTATTATAGTGTGGCAGACTGTTGATTATAATTTGTTTATCTTTTTTTAAGTTTGTAAGTTGTCCCAATCATCCAAGTGACTCCAGGTGACATATAATATATTAACACAATAAAACAAGTAGAAAACTGTAATAAACAACAAAAGACAATATATATTACTATATCAGAAAGGAAATGCTAAAAACCAAGGAATAACATCAAATATAAGGGCAGAGTCACAAATTACCCTGACCCAGTATAGGATAATAAATTAGCCTGGATGAGTTTCTCTATACCATAGGAAATAATTATTATTCCAGAATTAAAGCCACCAGTACATTTCATGCATATATGCAAATATATACAATAACTGCCAGTTAGACTGATTCCCAGTGCAAACAATTTATTATTTTTTAATTGCTAGAATTGCTGTTAGGTTACTCCACCAATCTGTCATAAAAATAATATTGCACAAAGGCAGTAACATTTCTGTGCTGCTTACATGAACAAGAAGTCTCTAGCTTAAGGCCTCCTGTTTTATTACTTTTGTGACCCATAAGTTCTTCTTACAGCTATGGAAGCAATTTGTGCTAACTTCTACTTAAAGTTAAAATTAACTTTAAAGAAATGGGAAGTCAGTAAATGTAGGTTTGTTTGCAATTTTTACAATACATTTCCATCTATATACGTACTACTAAAACTCTAATGTCTATAACCTTCAACTGGGTGAAACGGTGCATCATAGGGCAACCGTTTTTGAACCAAGGTACCTCAAATGGGCTAACTTACAGAATGAGTCCAAAATCCTGGACCCATGACTCCTGTGGGATTGAAATTTGGGAAATTTGTGGCCGCTTCAGTGCTGCTGTGCTGCTGTGCTGCCGTGGTCAGCCCAGGTCATGTGATCATCAAAGGTATATCCCTGACCTCTTCCCCGCCTCCCTCTGTCCCCTGCACCAATCAGCTGGCAGCAAGGCCCAATGCAAGCAGTGATTGGCTACTTTGGAAACGAGGCATAAATTTGAAATCTCCTAACAGTGGTGGGCACTGAGGGAGCAACTTGGATGCCTGCTGGCAAGGTAGGGCTCGCTAGGGGGCACTGGTGGTTGACAGGTGAGCCTTCTTCCTCCCTTGAGGGAGGGGAGCCTTGGGAACACATTCAAATGGGGAATGGGCGTGCAGTTTTTCTCATAGTCTGTGGCTCTCTTTGTTTCACCTCCTCCCAGCAAAGTGGCAGGCAGTTCTATGAGTCAGCTGAGGAGGAAGAGGCTTCACTGGGGCTCTCTTGAGGGTCGCAAGGGAAGGGCATGGCACAAGCCTATATTATATGTGTAAAGGAAGGAGGGAAGGAAGGGCACTCCCTGCCAGCTTCCTACAAGCAAAGTCAATGGGGAAGCCAGTAGCAAGTCGTAAGTCACTCCCACTCCCACTGCTGTTTTGCCCTTGGTCATTCTGTTTCTCTGTTTAGGTAAGGAAATATCTCTGAAATGATGACCCAAAGGGTCATGGGTTGTCTAGTATACTTTGAAAATGGCCTAGAAGTCCAGCTTGATGCAGGAAATAAGATCTATATTGTCCTTGTCCAAAATCTGCTCAAAGACCTCCTTTAAACAAGTTATGTAACAAGTTCCATTGCCAGACTGCTTTATTGTGATGTGTGAAGGCAGCCAGGTTTTGGATCCTGGATTTTTGGCCATTGAAAAATCACAATTTGTGGACACCCTTGAGGCAATAGGCCAGTTCAGTCAGATTTATATATGTGTAAATTTCAAGCACCTGGTTGCATCCCATTTACTCTTGCTTTGCTCTTTCCTCTGCATAAGTGAAACAACTAACTGCAGTTTATCATCATTGTCTGTTCCAGCTGGAGTGGAAAGTTATGATTAATGTTTTCTAAATAAGGGTATGCAGCTATAGTTTAATTTTAATTTCTGAATCCTAATTAGTTTGGAAGCCATTCATCCATATTTCACAGGCTTTGTGGATTCTTGGGATTTTAATTTAAGCCACAGTAGATCAGCCCCACTTTTGTGTATATGTATGTGTGTTTTATTCAGCACAGTAACACAAGCCTTTAGTTTAGATTCTAGGCAGCTTTTTTAATAGCTTCTTCCGCCCAGCCTCCTTTCTTGTAGCGCAGATAACAGCATCTGTAAAGCTATCAGCAGCAGCTTGGTTAGCAGTGACTGAACAGATATATCAAAATGAGTTGTTTCTTTCCTGGCAAAGTAAGGCTTTCTGCATCTAGTGATATCTGCCTTATGTTTGTAGTCTAGACTATTGGCTAAATATGAGTATTGTTACTCTTTCTATCCTAATTCCTACTTAAAGGCAAATAAGGAGTAGTTACTGTAACTGGCATTCCTTCTTTCTCTGGAACTGGCATTTACTCTCTCATTTCTGGCAGAATGTGAGCCATTTTTTCTTCAGTCTGGATAGAAACATCCCGTGAAAGATTCTCTTCTTCTTCAGTACTCTTCTCTGGATTGCACCCAGCCTCTCCTTGAACCAGGAACAAACCTTCAACAGTCAAACTCTCTAGGCCCATCTTGGTTTGCCAGCATTACACCTCCATCTCTCTTCCCTTCTTTTTTTGTTTTAAGGCTTTACCTGTCTCCTTCCTCTGTTAAGCTCAGCAGCAATCTTTTTCCTAATGAGAATATGCTGTCTATTCTCCATTAAGAAGAATAGGGTTCTGCTCAAAGCTATAAAGAACAACATGTCTGTTTCTGTATATGTGAAAGGAAGTTGGAGAGCCATGGGTGACTGGAGACTGTCACACCATAGTGCCTTGCTAGCTACATTGGTAGCTCTGCGTAGTTTGTTCTGCCTGATCTTACAAACAGAATGTTAAAGGCTGCATGTTACTGAATGAAAATGCATATCCTGGTTTATTAAACCTGCCATTAATTATCCAGGCTGAGCCACTAAAATAAACTGTAAATTAATGCTTATACAGGTAGTCCTCGGGTTATGACCGTTCATCCAGTGACCATTCAAAGTTACAGTGGCACTGAACAAATGGTACTTATGACAGGTCCTCATAATTCTGGCTGTTGCAATGTTTCTTCAGTCACACGATCGCAATTTCTGACATTCCCTGCTGATTTCCAACAAGCAAAGTCAATGGAGAAGCCAACAGGAAGTTGGAAGTGACAGACACATGAGGTCCTTGCTTAACCCACATGGTCCTCATTTAACAATGGCAACTGGGACTGCCAGAATTGCTGTTGCTAAGCGACA
Organism: Liasis olivaceus; assembly: GCA_030867105.1. Taxonomy (NCBI): domain Eukaryota; kingdom Metazoa; phylum Chordata; class Lepidosauria; order Squamata; family Pythonidae; genus Liasis; species Liasis olivaceus. The sequence continues at coordinate 227,436,734 of CM061348.1, read as the reverse complement.
TGGTCACGTGACATCATGCTTTATGACCATGTTGGTTAGTGACGGCAATTCTGGTCCCAACCGCCATTGTAAGCGTAGGACTACCTGTAGTTAGACATACTACATTGCAACACTGCACATAAAGATGAGTAGAGTGTGAGAAATAAGAGAAATAAGGCTCCCAGTGTGAGTCATGGCTGACTGAAAACGTCTCCGTGAATGAGCGGAGATGACAACCACCATGCAGAACAAAAGACCAGTGAGTAGGTCGGTCCTTTGAATTTCTCCAGAGAAGGAGAAGCATTGACCACAAATGCTCTGAATGGCAGCTCCTCACAAGGAGACCATAAAACAGCAGTGTCCTGTGGGTTTTGAGCAGCAGGAGCCGAGGGAGATGACATCTTTGCCCTCAGCAGCAGCAGAGCTTTTAATAAGGACATTAAACCAGCCAAACTCACTTTCTAATCACTTATGGAAATGTTCAATTTAACCATTTTATGGATATTAGAGACCTTCAAAACGGTGAGCTTAATTTGACACCCAGTGAGTTTTACCTTCCTCTTTGGATATAAGAAATTTTAACTAGAGTATTAAGAATTTAAAATAATATACAATTGGCAAAAAGCAAAAAAAAAAAAAAAAAAGTATTTTGATTTAAGAAACTTTAAACAGATTGGGAGACCAGAGAGATTTGGAATATTCGTTATTTTTGCTATGAGATTTGGAAAACAAGTATATAATTAATATATACTTATTAATATATATTCAGTATATTAATACATACTGAATATACTCATAGGAAATGACTGAAGTGGAGCTAAATCCATATAGAAATCAAAGCTTGATGAAGGTTGCAAATGGATACTAGAGGGAACCAAAGGATCAGGCAGAAGAAAAGAGTTAAAATGGCTAAGCCAGCTATAACCTTTTCTTATCTTAAAGAGTTTTTTTATATGGGCTGAAATATTAATAACTAATATCTCAGAAAGGATACAGATTTCAGTGGATAAACTTTTAGAAGACAATGAGAAAAAATTCAAAAAACCTTGACCAGATATAGACATTATAGAGTTTGAAGGCATGGAAGACAACAAAATTGAGATTACCAAAATGGGAATACAAAAGACAAATCAAGGAAAGGATCTGGACATCGAACAACTATGACAAAAAATTCTGGATGATGCCTCTTTATGGGAAGAAAAGGATCTGGATCTGGAATGGCTGAGACAAGAAATCGTGGATGATGCCTCTCTATCAGATTTACAAAATAGGCTGGTGAAAGTTTTGAAGACTTCTTTTAAATACAAAGGAGTGATGAAAGATCAAATCCTGCAATGCCATAGGAATCATTTAAAGGTCAAGACTGTGCATTTTTAAAAACTAAAAAAGAATCTATTTTTTTTTAATGTAGAGAGGCAGGAAGATGAGTGAATATCAAGAGAACTGTCCATGGGCACATTGGTTGATTAAATATTGATTGATGATTGATTGATTATGTACCATCAAGTCAGTGTTGATTTTTAGTGACCACATAGATAGATTTTGTGCAGACTCTATCCCCAAACTAGCCCTTCAGGTATTCTAAAAGTGTAGCCATTGTCACTATAATTGAGACTACCTCTGTCCAAGCATATCAGCCTAAGGTGATAAAAGACATTCTGAAGCATGGAATCCATTTGGGTCTATAATAAATATGATAGATCTAAGCCAGTGTTTTCAAACCTGGCAATTTTTAGATGTGTGGACTTCAATCCCAAAATTCCCCAGCCAGCATGCATCTTAAAGTTGCCAAGTTTGAAAAACATTTATCTAAGCCTACCGTTCAACAGTACAATGGAATGCTTAGGAAGAGTCAAGCCCCCTCCAGAATAGTGAAACATCATGTAATTGTGATGAACTGTGAACCATTTATAAACCGTATCTGTTTTGTTTATTAACTGTCATCCAGTCTATTAACTGCTCACATATTAGTTCAGGACATCAGCTGTTTCACTTGTGTTAGTTGAAAAAGGAAGATAAGACTGGCTGTAATCCTGGTAATGATGACAACAGCCTATATTGTCATCATTACAATGGGGAGATGGGTGGCATATACATTTAATAAATAAATAAATAATAATAAATAATATTCTCAGATAGCCTCTTCAAGTGGTTTCATACATATTTTTAAAAGCACTAGGGATAAAATAGGGCCCTGATAAACCCGATAAGATAGCTGTTACAGAACAGAGCAATAATTCCCCAACACCATCTTCTGGAATCTGTCATTTATTTGGAATGGCATCACTGTAATACATTGCCTTAGTGTCCCACTTCTAATAACTTGTCCAGAAGGATACCATGTTTAATGGCACTGGAAATTGCTGAGAGAACTAAGAAAACAGACTGGAGAAAATTCCCATATCATCCCAGAGAGTAAGCCAACAGTTTCTGTTCCAACTTTCTCTTTTGATTTTATTTTCATCGTTTTCACGATGAACTGTAGAATAAATAGTATACCTGGAGGTTCTAAAATCATAGGGTTGGAAGGAACCTGGATGTGTTCTAGTCCAACCCCTTGTCCAAGGCAAGAATCCTCAGATCATTCCAGACAAATGGATGTCCAGCCTTTGTTTGAAAATCTCCAGTGATGGAGCACTCGCAACTCCAGCATGCAGGCTGTTCCATCACTTAATAGCTCACAATCAGTTTGGATTCCTCTCTGTAAAGCTATCACCCATTGGTTTTTTTCTGACACTTGGGACAAATCCACATCTTCTTTCCTATGACTGCCCTTCATGTATTGGAAGACTGCTGTCATGTCTTCTCTTAGCCCTTTCTTCTTAACATATCCAGTTCTTTTAACTGTTCTTCATAGGATTTAGCTTCCAAACCCCTTGCCATCTTCTTGCCCTTCTCTGCATTTTCCAGTTCTTCAGCCTCCTTTTTATATCATGGGGACCAAAACTGGATTCAGTATTTCAGGTGTGGTCTGATCAATGCAACATAGAGCAGAACTATCACTTCCCATGATCTCAACATATACTTCTGTTTGGACAAACAACACAGGAACTCAAAACCTAATTCCATTACACATATAGTCAAGAAGAAACCATATGACAATGAGATTATAAGGAAATGGTTGAGCTCATCTCCACTGCATATTTATTTATTTAATCAATCAATCAATCAATCGCATTCACATGCAAGCTACCAAAGGTGGCTTACTTCATTTGTATGCCACCCATTCCTGAAGGCTCTAAACTAAAGATATCAAGATGATAAAACAGCAGTTCCAGGACTAGATAGAATGTAAAGTCATAACGTTCTATCAATGTCACAAATAATCTCAGTCTAGTGTCTAAAGGAAGAGCTAGGTTTTCAAAGCGTTCCTAAAGGACAGCAGAGTTGAGATCACACAGATCTTGGAGGGGATGCTGTTCCAAAGGCACATGCAGTCACAGAAAAGGTACATTTCCTGATCCCATAAGATGACATTGTTTTATTGACATCTACTTACCATGTTGTTGTGTGTTTATTGTTTGAACATACTATTAAGTTGATCTTGTTGGAATAGTATGGCACTGACTATACAATGCAGGGAAACATTATCTGCAGACAGCCCCTCCTGTTTTGAAATTTTATTTTCCCAATGTTGTTTATGTTTCGGCAAAGTGTAACCTTCATTTGTATTTTTTCTGAAGTTTTACTGACAGTTAACATAAATTGCTATGCTGAAATTGCTAGATTATTTGACAAAGGACACAGCTCATTTGCAAACTAATTCAGATATAATTTTATAATTTTTTATAATTATGTCTGAGCCGTAGGACTTTAGTTTTGAGCTATCCAGTTACTCAAATATTGTTCTTTTTCATAACTAGCTTCTAATTGCCTATCTGTCCAGGAAGCTTAGAAAAAAATGAGGACAGGGTAGAATAATGTTATACTGGAATTTTGGGGGGGTTATTTATTTATTTATTTATTTATTTATTTGATAAGAAAGGCTTGGTTAAACAACCTTCAGAGTGATTCCACTTACTGGATTCAGCTAATCACTCCTTTTTCCAGGGTTAACTACATTGTGACATTTTTTTGTGTCTGGGAAATAAATACCATCCTGAATTCTTTGGAAAAAGAATAGAAAAAATGAAACCAGTCAAACTATTTATTTGACTTAGACCCCACCTTCCTGCTTTGCACTCAAGTTGGCTAGCAAAGATTAAAAACAAAAATAGAATATAAAAAGTTTTAAAATGTTGATTTAAATTACCAATTAAGTAAGTACAGAAATAATCCAACAGTGAAAAGCATGTTGAAGGGGCTGTATTCCTACAGATTTTTAAAACACTTTTGTTCAGTCTCCAGCTTCCCTTTTTGGGGGAAGGTTGTTGAGAAGGTGGTCAAGCTGGAAAGGAAACAGATTACCAGTTGAGTTTTAGGCCAGGGCACAGCACTGACACAGATTTTATTGTACTTGTTGATTACCTCAGTGGATTTCTCCCAGCAGTCTTGGATACCACTAATTGTGGTATTATTCTGGACTGACTAAGGGCTTTGGAGGGGGGCACGGTGGTTCTCTTTTTTTGTGTCTGGTTCCAGCTGGTGATGATGGGAAAGGGGAGATCAAGTTCAAAGTCTCTAATCTACAGGGTGCCACAGGAATTAATGCTGTCATCTCTCCTATTAATATCCACAGGAAGCTGCTGAGTGACGTTATGCATGGCATGGGGTCAGGTATCATCAGTATGATGATACTCAGGGGTATATCCCTGGTTGATGATATGATGCTACCAGGATCATGTTACAGTGCCTGGAGGCTGGGGGGAACTGAATGGGAAAGACAGACTAAAGTTCAATCCTAGCAAGACTGAACGGCTATCAATATTTGGACCTTCCAGAACCACGGACTTTCCATCTCTAATTTTGAATGGGGTTGCACTTCCCCAGATGGAACTGGTGCACAATTTGGGGTTTTTCCTGGTCTCTCAGCTCCTGTTCAAAAAGCAAGTGGCTGTCTTGTGTGCCAATTCCACCCATTGCTGAACTGGATTTTCTCATGGTCTCTCATGCCATGGTTATCTTGTGTGTGGATTACTGCAGTGAGCTTTCCATGGTGCTGCTCTTGAAGATGACTTGGAAGCTTCAGCTAGTCCAGAATGCCACAGCAAGAGCAGTTATGAACTGCATTGGTTACCACTAGGCTTCTGGGTACAATTTAAGGTGCTGATTATCACCTACAAAACCCTACTTGGCTAGGGCTTAGTTATGGATTCTCTCCATTGTTTCTGCCTGTCCCATAGGATCAGACAGAATGGCCATGCTCTGGGTTCCATCCATTAAGCAATGCTATCTAGGAGACATGCCTTTATCATGGCACCTGCCCTCTGGAACAGCATCTTCCCAGAGATTCAGAGGACCCTAACTTTGTTCTCCTTTAAACAGCATTGTGAAGACATGGCTCTCACCCACAAACTTTGGGCTAGGGTAGGATGTGGGCTCCCTTTATGAGGGGTTTTATGTCTGTTCTAGTAGGATGACCATCTTCCTTTTTTGTTGCCTGGTGACGTTTTGTTTGTTTGGTTTTAAATTTGGATGCCACCCAGAGTTGTTGAAAAGTTGGGTGGCTTTAGAATTGAAAAACAAATAATACTTGAAGGAATGTAAAATATGAAAATGTATACCCTTATTTATTTGGTTCCCTTATTTTCATGGAAATAACTTAAAATCTGGGTGATGTGTCCATAAAACACAACTTAATAAGTTTTGTCAATAAGAGAATTTTAAATTGACATGCAGCTTGCATTCTCTTTTCTACTTTTAAAATACCAAATTGAATGAAATACAATTTTTTAAAAATTCTGTTCCTTATACACTACCTAAGAACATCAAGGCTGCAATAGTTATTTTACTGACTGCTTTTGACAAAAACTGATGTGCAAATAGGAGTAGGTGAGGATAGGACACAGGGAATCCAGACTCTAATCCCACATTTACTTTTCTGCTGCTGAACCTAGTTGTACTTTTCTTTGCATTCATGTACTTAGACTGCAGAGACGTGGTCTTCTACCATTTTTGTATTCATGTACTAAAACTACCTCATTGTGAGATTACTTTTAATGATCCTGAGCAGGAAGGATATAGATAGGGTGGAGTATGGTGGGAAACTGTGCCATTAAATGGAAAAATGATTGCGGTATAGTTAAAACAGTCCAAAAACAATTTGTTAAGAGTAACATTTTGGAAGTCTTCCCAAAACTTCTCAGTTGACTTAACTGTTTATTTTGAAGCAGTAGATGAGAAGATTAGGTATATAAAACAGAAAAACACTGTAGTGTAGATAAGGAAAGGCTGCTACTATTGTTAACAGGGACATACTTTCACTTTTTTTCCTCTCAGATAACTTCTGTCATGTAGTACACCCAGTTCCAGTAAGAATTTTAGTTAATGTACACATTCACATTTCTTTCATTATTTCAACAGGAAATGCCCTTGTGGAACAAAATAATAAAACCTTTAGATCTGCCTTCTTGACCTGATGCCATCCAGATGTCCTGGTTTTCAACTCTTAGAATCCCTAAGCAACACAGCAGAAAGGTGCTAGGTTACCGAAGGTTGAAATAAAATAAAGCTTTTTTTTCCCCCTATCAAGAGCTGTTAATCCAGAAGGGTGGAAAAACAGAGGGATCCATTGACTAAAGAAGTGGAAAACCTTGTATAATTAATAGTAATATTAATTAAGTATACAATGTATACAATTATTTAATTGTATTAATTCTAAAAATATTGCAAAATCTAGAAGCTAATATTGAATGTGGATTTAGCTATTCAGATGGGAATCCATTGACTAAAGCAGTGTTTCTTAACCTTGGGAACTTTAAGATGTGTGGACTTCAACTCCCAGAATTCTGGGAATTGAAGTCCACACATCTTAAAGTTCCCAAGGTTGAGAAACACTGGACTAGAGCCTTCCAAATTATGCTTTTATTGCGCAGTGGCTGCCTTTTTCAAGAAGTTTTACTAGGGATATAGATATAATATTTCATTTTGAAGTCATCTGTATTACCCCAAGAATCTTCTGTATGTTTGTCTTACAGAAGATAATCTCTTATAAGGAGGGGATGATAGAATAGGCAGTGATTGAAGTGAAATCCTCTCTGGAAGCACCCTGAAAGGTACAGTACTGTAGTGTGAAAACATTCAGCTCCTCCTTCTACCTGGGAATATTTTCACCCTGAGTAGAACAGAAGAATGGGGGAAGCTTAGATGCAGCTGTTGGAAGGGGGTTGAGTTGTCTTTCCACAGTAATATGCAAATATCTCCTGTCTTTGTCAGCTTTTCCTTTGGGGTTAGCATAGGTGACGCCTCCTGGAAATGCCTGGGGCTGCATGACTGTAAGACTTGGGTAGCCTTGGACAAAAATGTTCTACCTTTTTCTTAGATTGAAATGTTGAAATAGCAACTCCATTTTTTAAAAGTTGTTTCAAATTGGTTCAGTTAAAGGGACCTGGACATGTAAACAGGTTTCAACGTGCATATATTTTGCTGGATCAAAAACTTCAGGCATAAATCTGATATTTAGTATAATGTGCATAATAACCATGATGTGCATTAAAGCAACTGACATTAGGCTGTGCAGTGCTCTGGATTTAAAGGCAAAAACATGCCTATAAGTAGCACTTGGCTGCACCTCTTTAAAGTAGCTGCATTTTTTCTTGGGATTGCAGTCCAAAATACCATTTTACCCTCAAATTCCAAGCATTCCACATTTTTAATAGATAGTTTAGAATATGTGGGCTATATTTGCCATGATGGGTCATAAATTGTTTAAGTGAACTTGAAAAAACTGTCAACAATATTGCTTGTTTTAATAATTTTAGCCTTCTGTTTTTTGATAGGTTAGAATTAGCTCTGCGTATTGTGCTTGCTTCTCTCTTTGGTTTTCTCATATCTTTTAATTTTCAGTCTAGCATTAAACCATATTTTGCCATTACACATGAATCAAACAATAATGACTTCTGATAACATCATTTTTGGTGATGCTCTTTTGTAATATGCCTGTCAGAATCATAGCTTCAAAGAACAACTGATGCCAATTTTCCTATACTAACAGCCATCACATGCATTTCTCCACCTCTGAGATTTTAAATATGAGCTTTACATTCTTACCTGCATAGAATTTAATTTGTGGATTCAGAATTATTCCACAGTCCTAAGAATGTAAATAATTTTTCTTTGCCTCATTCTGTTCTGTATTTTTCTTCTTTTTGTATCTGTTTTGTTGCTCTGGATATAATCTGAGTTCAGTGTCAGTTTAATCCATGGCTTTTTAAATCATGGTTAACTGGATAAACAACAATTGGCTGGGTTTGCATAACCTGCTGAACCAAAATCAGACAAATTACATTACAGATAATCCTCATTTAATGGCTGGCTCATTTAGTGACCGTTCACAGTTATGATAGTGATTAAAAAGTAACTTTACAACCAATCCTCACATTTACTACCTTTGCAGGTCTGTAAAACAAAGGCAAGCTGAAGTAAGATCATAAGCACAGTCATGGTTTCACTTAGCAACTGCTTTGTTTAAACCGGTCTCAATTGTGGTTGCTAAACAAGGACTACCTGTGTAGCTTAATGTCATCTGTTAATCCTACCTCTAGGTTCTAGATATGACAGTAATTTGCATCACACCAAGTGTTACGTTAGTTCTTTTTTCCCCCCTAAAAATATGAGAATGTACTTACGAACTGATTTTACAGAGTAGGTTTCTTTAGAGAAAATTATACTGATCTTGGTTTGGCTTCATAGATCTGGTAATACTTTGTTGTACAGTACAGAGATGAAGCAGAAGAATATAGCAGGTAGTTCTGATGAACAAAAACTTAAACTGGACTGTATAACAGTTTAATCCATTAGAATCCATACTTACATTTTAACATTTCAGATTGATTTTCAGTTGGTACTTTTGTTCACAATATACAGTTCTGTGTAGCCTTAGATGTTGGCATTTGTGTGTCTGGTCAAACTTAAATTATTTCATCAGCAAACTAAAATAATGAAAATTTTATAACACTTCTATAAAGTAACTGCAGGCTTTGTAAGACAAAGATGTGAACTTCTGCCGTGTTAAGAGTATAAGAATTCAGTGGATTAGAATATAGTGCCTTGTAAGAAGCAGGTGTAAGTTGGTACAGGTTCTACTGGAAATCTTGTCTCAGTATTTGTTGATTAAGATTGCTGAATTAATCTTACATGCATTTTTTGAAAATATTGCATATTGAATAGTACCTATAAATATTATGTACAGAGACATTATCAAGAATAATACTGTTAGAAATTTTGTGATGCGACTGCTACAAACAGTGCTGTTTATTTATTTATTGTGTTAGTTATTATACCCCGCTTTTCTGAGTACAGGTAATCCTTGTTTAGCGAGTGACTTGTTAGTGACCATTTGCAGTTATGATGGTGATGAAAAAGTAACTTTGTGACCAGTCCTCACATTTACAACCTTTGCAGGTCTGTAAAGCAAAGAAAAGCTGAAGTAAGATCATAAGCACAGTTGTGGTTTCACTTAGTGACCGCTTCGCTTAACAACCAAGTTGCTGGTCCCAATTGTGGTAGCTAAATGAGGACTACCTGTAGCCATTTTTCAGAATTAGTGTGTATCTAACCCATGTAATTTGAATGTGGGGTCAACACATGGATGACATCCAGTGTATGTGAGTGGATTTCTTCCTTTGCTTTGTAGTAGGGCCTTTGGCCAGGACCTGAGATTTCACGTAGCATGTTGCATACAGGCCAAGTGTATGATTTCCCCATAAAACCAGGAGTCCTTGCCCTTCTGCACAGCTTGCTTGCAGTAGAAGCAGGAGAGCAGTGTCAGCAGGGTGCTGGGTCATGCAGAGGCTCCTAGGCAACGGATTGGCACTTAGAGCACAGGACGTCTGTCGAGGTACTGGGAAAAGTGTTTCTTGTATAGAACTATTATTATTGGCAGGCAGATAATTAACTAGATTCATATATATGGAATAAGACTAATTTGACATTTTGGGATTCCTATTTTTTTATATATTTGATCTTTTTTTTTAAGGTAGGTTACTTATAGTACTTATTGATTTTGAAATGCATAGGACTTTCCTAGCTGTAGATGTTCTTAAGTAAGCTAACGATCTGAGAACTGTACAAGAACTATTTCTCTCCAAACTGTAATCAGCACATCTGTTACACTTCTTTTAGCTATAACTGTTTATAGTTCAAGTGAATGGCAAGTCCATATTTAAATACGTTTTAGGACTGTATTTCGAAGATGGCATATTCTGTTGTTACTGAGATATCTTAACCTTTGCTAGACACCCAGTTAAACACACAGCAAGAACAGGCAAACTGTGTGGTATGGATGGTTTTAATTACTGTTTTATCTGAACATATCCATATAAAATAATCAACTGCAAATTATCAATGTATCTGGAAGCTATTTTTATTGCTTATATAACCAAGCTTGTCTCTGAGGTGGGGTTTATTTGTACTTTTTTTGTTATAACCAATTTTTTTTTTAAATTTAGAACATAAACTGCTTTTTGCTGTCAGTGGGTTGAAGCATTTTCCCTGAAATCTGAATACATCTAAATATTTGTAGCTTTTGGTTTCATGAGGATAGATTCTGTATTACTATAGGCAGAAATTTGGTTACCTGAAGTATCAAGTGCATTTATTGGATTAATAAGGAAACGCCTCCTTGCTTGTTCAGACCCTGTCCACCTATGCAGAACTCTGGATCAGTCTGGATGTAATGCTAGCCATACCTTATTAGTTTTATGTATAGAAGGCACTGCAAATCTTAGTTTTGGATGTTTCTTCTCCCCTCTTATTCCCTGTAGAACAGAGGAGAAAGTGAAAGGCTTTCACTTCCATGGTTAGAATAATCCTAGTTTCTTGTTGCACCCCACTTCCAATCAATTTATGACACACACATTAAAAACAGGTAGAGCTTTGATCACACCATTGCAGCTGCCATCTTAACTTTTTTTAAATCACATCTTGCAGGCTCCCCTGCCTAGATAATCCTGTTGTGTGCCAATGGTGTTGGGCTTTTATCTGAATCAAAAGTCAGTTGGTCTGGATGAAAACCTTATCACAAAAATTGCTGTCATACTGTCTTTCATCACAGCTCTTGCTGTAGATGGAATACAAGCCAGCAAGAGTGACTCTAAAACAAATTCTGGATGCAGAAATGCAAATAGAAGAAATCTGTTTCTGATGGCTTTAGGTTTTGGAATTTGGATATTAATATGAAGCTTGTTAACTATCTGACAAGCTTGGAATTGCCTAGATGCTACAACCTTCTTATAAGCCTGCTTTAGTCTACTGCGATCTGCTTCTGGAGGGCAGGTTTAACAAGGCGCTCTATAAGGAAAGGATGCACTTTTGTCCATAAGGTGATGCGGACAGTCATCCATGCCTTACTTATATTGCATGTTTTATGTTGTTGTTCAGTCGTTAAGTCGTGTCTGACTCTTCGTGACCACATGAACCATATTGCGCCAGGCCTTCCTATCTTTCACTGCCTCCCTGAGTTTGCTCAATTTCATGCTCATTGCTTCAGTGATGCTATCTAGCCATCTCATCCTCTGCCGTCCTCTTCTCCTTTTGCCTTCCATCTTTCCCAGCATCAGGGTCTTTTCCAAAGAGTCCTCTCTTCGCATTAGGTGACCAAAGTATCTGAGCTTGAGCTTCATTATCAATCCTTCCAATGAGCAATCAGAGTTGATTTCCTTTAAGATTGACTGGTTTGACCTCCTAGCAGTCCAGGGGACTCTTAAGAGTCTTCTCCAGCAGCACAGTTCAAAGGCATCAATTCTTCGGCGTTCAGCCTTCTTTATGGTCCAGCTCTCACAGCCATACATTACTACTGGAAAAACCATAGCTTTGACTATGCGGATCTTTGTCAGCAAGGTGACGTCTCTGCTTTTTAATATGCTATCTAGGTTTGCCATAGCTTTCCTCCCAAGGAGCAAGCGTCTTTTAATTTCATGGCTGCAGTCTCCGTCTGCAGTGATCTTGGAGCCCAAATAAATGAAGTCTGTTACTGCTTCCATTTCTACCCCTTCTATTTGCCAGGGATTGATGGGTCCAGATGCCATGATCTTAGTTTTTTTAATGTTGAGTTTCAAGCCAGCTTTTGCACTCTCCTCTTTTACCCTCATCAAGAGGCTCTTTAGTTCTTCTTCACTTTCTGCCATTAGGGTGGTATCGTCTGAGGTTATTGATGTTTCTCCCTGCAATCTTAATTCCGGCTTGTGATTCTTCCAGCCTGGCATTTCTCATGATGTACTCTGCATATAGGTTAAATAAGCAGGGTGACAGTATACAGCCTTGTCGTACTCCTTTCCCTATTTTGAACCAATCGGTTGTTCCATGACCGGTTCTAACTGTTGCTTCTTGGCCCGCATACAGATTTCTCAGGAGACAGGTAAGGTGGTCTGGCATCCCCATCTCTTTAAGAATTTGCCACAGTTTGTTGTGATCCACACAATCAAAGGCTTTTGCATAGTCAATGAAGCAGAAGTAGATGCTTGTTTTATGGGGGACATACTATCTTCCTCTCACTAATTTTATCAAAATTTCCAGGTTGTTTATGCCTCCCTTTGGTTAGCAGATATATCCTGCAGCATTACACAGTGTAACTAACATGTAAAGCCTGTAATGAGATAATAGTGGGCTCTTTGTAGTATTTTTCAAAAATCTAGTGAATTTGGTTATATGTGATTTTGGTGTTCCTGTTTTTGCTGTATAGTACTGTCTTTATTTTAGTCTGGTTTATTTTAACGTTGCTGGTCTCTGACTGTAATTAGATTTTCAAGCATGCTGCTGACCTCAGGTAAAATGTGTATTATTCAAGCCCGTGAAGATCTGTGATTTGTGAGTTTGATTGGTTTAATATAATATCATTCTCAGGTCTGAGTGAGATGGGACCTGTAATTAGTTTAAATACAGAAGTTGATTTTTTTTGTTTCTTACTTGCAACTGTGCCAGAGGAAATGGAACAGATAAGTATAGTTTTTCTTGTAACTTGTATATACAGTTTACAAGTCACTAATATACGCTAATTGTAATATACACTAATTGTATATACTGTATAATGCTAGTCTTAAATCCAGGTTATCCGCTTGTCTTGACACTAGCTTTCCAGAGGCCTTTTATTTGGGAAATATTGTTGGAAGGGAAACCATGTTACGCCTTCTTAGACAGTAAATTGAACATGATAGTGATAGTCACTCTCCCTGATGTACGCCTTGACTATCTTGCAGTTAAGGTATGTTTATGGATAAAAATAAATAGTAAAAGATGTAAATCTGGCTTTAGTGTAAAAATATTTATTTTCAGTCACTTAATAAACCATCAGTACCATATAAACTACTTCTGCAGTTGTATGCACTGTATAAAAAAGAGAGATAAACAAATGTGTAAATTCCTCCAGTCTGCAAAGATGCTGCCTGCTGCCTGCTCCATCTTGATTGTTCCATTCTCTGCACTCCTAAGACTGTTCAGCCTCCACCCATGTTCCTTATACTCCAACCAAGGCAAACACAGCCTCTTTATGTTGCTCTCCTTTCTCCTGTACTCCAAGGCAGCCTCTCCTAAACCCCACCACCATAAGTCTCTTCCTTACCAAAAGACCCGCTGGGAAAGTTCAGGTGATGGAAAACAGCCCTGCTCAATCACTTTGCTCCCCAAGAGGAACTGTAGTAGAAAGGGAGAGGTTTAGAAGAAGAAGCAATACGAATATCTTCACATCTGGACAACCTTGCTCAAAGTTGAGCTGTTTTGTGCACTGCATTGTGCTTCTAGCCAAGGCTCCAGGTACCCCCAATCATTATCTGAATATTTAGATGCCAACCAACTGAAAAAAAAGGGTTGACATCTGCATTTGTTTTGAATTTTAGCAGAAGTTTGAAGGATTTTAATGTGGGAAATAAACAGGAGCAATGGCATGATAATACTGTTTTAAAAACTAGGTTGCTGCATTTGCTAAGAAATTATCTTTATAGTCATGGATTAATTTTTTATCAGTCTGCTGCTGTTTAGATTATGACTCAGGAGACTTTCAGTTATGTGCTGTGTATGATTTTGCAATTGCATACGAATAATTAAGAGATATTTATGCTGGAATCTCTGCTACATGTGCACGAATTTCTGGAATTTACAAAATATGCTGTTCTGCTCTATATATGTTATGCTGAGTAAAGATGATTTAGTTCAGATCAAAAAGTATTGGAGAGGGCATTCGTAGCATTTGTTTTATTCTGAGATATACAAGTGGAGCACTTTAGGGGACAAATTTATACAGCAAACTATACAGCAAACTATACTACTGTTAATACTATATCAGATTTTCCAGAGAAAGCCATTGCATGACAAAATGTGTTACTTCTAATCAAATCTTGAAGTTTTGGTATGCAGTGAGCAGAGTTGCACAACACCTTATTTCTGAATTTTTGACTATATGAAGCTTTTGAAAATTAATTCCCATTGAAGGAGATCAGCTAATCAACAAAAAATGTTTTTTGGCAGTATCATTCTGGGTCAAATCTTGTAGCCAGGGGTTGGACTGAACATTATGTTTGGTTTTTCTCTTTACTTAATGACAATATTTATCATTCCTTAACTCACTCTGAGGTACACTATCTAAGCATCTTTTAGCACAATTTAGGAAATAGTAATTTCAGTTACATACTGATAGATTCAGTGTAATTCAGAACAATCAAGGTATAATTGGTACATAATATACCCAGTGTTCATTAAAATGTAATGATATAAAGGCAATAGCACAAAGGCAATTGGATATGAAAAGCATACCTATTCTAAGCATAGACCTGCTGATGCTTATGTTCTACTTCTACCAACATCAGTTTGTATGTAACCTCGAAGCTGTCAGCCTATTAAAAAGATTAAAGTTAGCCATTTTAAGGCTTTTTGGAAAGTTTGCTATACAACAAAAGGGACAGCATAATTAGAAAAACAGATACTGGCAATGTTCTCCTAGTGTGCATTCCGTATCAAATTTACAGGGTTTATAAAGATCATCCCACAAGAAAACCTGTTTTATAAGCTGCATAATTCTGTGATTTAGATTCAAAAAATCTTATTTGATATTTTAGTTTACAGACTGAAGTCACACTTTCCTATTTTAGGTGTTATAGATAACTATGTGTTGCTCTCTCACCCCCCCCCCCCCCCCGGCAACCATCCTGCAATCTTAGATGCAGGAGATGGAAACATCAGCAAGGTCAAGAAAAGGAACACAAGATTCATACTCTGTATTATTCCCTGTCACTCCTTCTTCCATGTATCAAGGTAGTTTTCTTCTGTTCTTGGAGGCCAAGGAGAATTCTTAATGCAGGCATCTATCATAATGTCATCAGGCCAAAGAGGGGAATTGATTGTGTCAGTTATTAAATCAGTCTCTTCCCACCCCACCCCAAATTTTCAGTTTGATATAGCATTTTAACGGTATATATTGATGTAGTAGTTTAACGGTAAAATACAAGAAAACTGTTGTTGTTGTTGTTGTTTTATACTGAATAGGAAAGCTTTGGGTGCTCCCAATTGCCTATTTTCTATTGTTCCAGACACTTGGAAATGGTTTGACATCAATATGATTAACTAGCTTATTAACTTGAGTGTAGTTGAGTACTTGATGAGGAAAGCTGCAATATTCTGATAAGCACCCCATGGTGCTTAGAGAATGAATGGTCATTTTCTAGATGGGCAGTTTATGGGAGGATGGGATGATAATAACCTTGATATTTTAGTCCATCTTTTCCAATTTGGAGCTTCTTGAAGCATTGGATTTAGGATTGCTTAGATCACCCTTCAGAGATCATACTGTACCAGTCCTAAAATTACTCTGTTTGCCTATGTTACTAGTCAGACTCTAACACCCTTAAATTTCTGGGTTTCTAATACATGAATAAGTGCTCCTCCCTATGTGTACCTATCTGGCTATTAAGATCTGCAGGGGCAGGATGTGTGTGTTTGTGAAGTGTGTGTGCTCTTTGACATCCCATGGCTGGGAAAAGCACTTTATATGGAATGTGGAAGCAGACATTTTCTGTTCTGGAATTCCTTTGCTGGAGACCAGGCTTGGTGCTGACCTTGGAATTCCTTTCCCACAGAGGCCATGCTGGTTTTTGACTCTAGTATTTGGGCTAAGCAGACATTGCCCAGTCATGCTATTCATCCACAAATGCTTTTTGGTTAGTGTATTGTTTTACTTGATTTTATTCCTTTATCTTGTTTAATGAGGTATTTTATAAAGGAGATTTTGGATAGACCAGAAGTATTTCTCCATGATGTGCATAGTTACACTATGCTATTTGCTATGGTAATCAGTGTAAGTAGTTTGAAAGAGTAAGAGACAAAATTATGGGGCATAAGGGTTTTTTAAAATACAGTTTTATATGTTTTAATTTTTAATTTTGTTTTTACATTGTTTTTAATTGCTGCAACACACCCAGAGTCATGTATTTGAGATGGGCAGCTATATAAATCAGATAGGTAGGTAGGTAGGTAGGTAGGTAGACAAACTACTAGCCATGATAGCTGTATGATTCGGGGGGTGGAGTGGTTTTTATATTGGGACTTTTATTTTTTAAGCTACCCGGAGTCACCATGAGTGAGTTGGGAAGCCATATAAATTGTTTAAATAAAAATAAAATAAAATAAATTCATTCAACATCAGAAACAGTAGCCCTCTAAATACAAAGAAAGGATTAGAGAATAATAGTACAGCATGTTAACTTTATATAAACCCCTTGCAGCATTATGCCCCTAGGCATACTAGTGATGAATGTAGCTCATATGGACTGTGAGTGGTACGTGTCATTGGATACTGTTGAGGCTAGTGGTATGGTCCTGACCGTATCCATAAATCAAGTTTCCCAGGAAGTAGAACTAGGGAGCACCATAAAGAGCTCTAAACATGGCTCTGAGAACTAGCACTCTGTGCATTCAGACTATGACAATCCATTTGGCTGCTGTGGGGAGGGAGAGGGCAGGCAGGGATATCACATTGGTACCAGGCATGGGAGATAATGGCAGGAGGCAGAGGGAGGTCTGCTCTTCATAAAGGCAGCCTCAGTGTTTAGTACTGATGCCAAGTTCCAGCCCCTTGGACTCAGCCCTGAGGCCTGGTCTTTAGAGCTTTGAAGCTTTGGCCTTCAATTACTGCTACTTAATACAAGGTCAGCCTGTAATAAGGCTTATTTCATCCATGATTTAATTATGAATCAGAGAGTCAATCTGCTATGTGTTACCAAAGCCTGGCTGGGAATGCACATGTGGGATAGGTGGAGGGGTGACACCAGCCATGATCCCAGGGCAGACACAGGGGTATGGCTGTTGTTATCCAAGAATCTGTGTTGGTTTTCAGGGGTGCTGGCCCTAACATAACCTGATGTGAGACTTTGTTTGCGAAGTTGAGCAGTAGGGATCAGATGGGATTGTTCTTATGTACCAGCCTTCAGCTTCCATGCCCAAGTTCCTTGATTCTCAGTGGCTTTCAATACCATGAATCATGTTGTCCTTCTGGACTGGGGGGGTGGGGGACACAGAAACCGCTGGGCGAGGTCATATTAGCACAGGGTGTGGTATCATAAATAGTTTATGATTCTCTATTATATATTTCCACCCTGGTCCATACAAGTGATACCATTGAGATTCTTACCCAATGCTTGGAGGCAGTGAGGGGATGGAAAAGGGGAGGCCAGAGCTCAACCCAGCAAGACTGAGTGGCTATGGATTTTCAGGCCCCCCAGATTTGAAGAACTTCCATCTCTGGCTCTGGATGGGATAGTATTCCCCCAGACAAAGTTAGTACACAATCTGGGGCTCCCTTGGACTCACAGTTTCTACCTGAGGAGCAGGTGGCAGCCATTGCAAGGAGGGTCTTCACACAACTTCATCTTGTGCACTAGTTGTGTGTGTTCCTGGATCAGGAGGTTCTGCTCACAGTCACTCATGCCTTAGTCGCTTCCTGACTGAATTACTGCAACGTGCTGTACATGGGATCAGAATCCACCAGCAAACTTTTAAAACCTATTATTTCTTTTTCTCATTTATTCAAGTGACATGACAAGCCTAGGGGTGGCTCAAAATCTATGTTCAGATATAAAAGGAGTCAGGAGATATAAGCTAGCTAAGCCATAATTCTAGGCTGCTGAGATACCAAGATAGCCTCTGGCTTAAGAAATCTTTTGTGATGATGACATAGAGGTGACTGCAGCATTGTGGTAACTGAAGCCTAAGGATGGCAATGTAATCTGCTTAGAATGGAGGTGGGGAGGCTAATCCTATAAGCTTTCCTGGGAAAAAGTGTTCAAATTTAAGATGTGCTTCTGAAGCCAAATTCTTTTCCTGAAAAGAGAATACGTTTATTTCATAAACCGTTTTTTACCAAAAAAAAAAAAAGGTCTATGGATTGTGACAAAGCAGGGTTCATTGTATGTACTGATTGTACTATTTAGTTAATATTTATATTTTATTAATTATATTATATTATTATTACATTATATTTAAACCTTTTTAAAACTATTTACAGTATTATTTCACAGTCCTCTTTGGCCATGAAGGGCAGAAGCCCCTTGAGCTCCGTTGTGAGGAGGAAGCAGATGGAGAAGAATGGGTGGAGGCTATTCAGCAAGCCAGGTATGGAATTCCAGTACCATGTACTAAAAACTTGGTTTGACTAAGGGACAATGTCTTCCTTCCTTCCTTCCTTCCTTCCTTCCTTCCTTCCTTCCTTCCTCATTATCAACTCTTCCTTTGCCTCCTCTCTCTTATAATGTAGAGAAAGAAAAGTTCAGGCCAATAGTCTTCAAAATGTCTGTTTCTACATCACCATAACTCTCCAAAATCCCCATTCACTTTGATTTGTCACATTTGTTTGCTATACGTGATATACAGGTCTGTAGTCCCAACCCAGCCTGATTCATGTATTTTGTCTGTATGGGTAGTTGCATCTTCTGAGACAGAAGCAGCAGCTTGAGACACTTTTATAACAGTAAACTAACATGAAAAGCCATTGCTGAACTGGGCCATATGTGGCCTTGCAGCATTCATTTTGTAGTCCTCCAAAGCACCCCTGGAATAGGTAAGGCTAAAACATTTGTCCTCCTTTAAGATTTTAAAGGGCATAGCGGGTGCTGTAGTCCTAATCCACTCCTTAAAATTGTCAATTAATTTCCCCCTCCCCATGGGTGGATTTTCTCACTGAGAAAAGGGCAAAATGGATGACTTCAGGCATATTTTTTATCCATTAAAGCTCCAGACCTTTTGAAAAACAGTCTGAAACAAGTTACCAACCCACTCTGGTAACACCATGATGTTAAAATACACTCTCTGGCTGTAAGAAAATGCTTACTTCTAGTTTGATCTTGAGTGGCACCATTATACAAATTTGATCTAGCTGGGAGAAGTTATTTGTGATTTCACTCTTAGAGTCTTAGGGAGTTGAGAGGAGGGCCTTACGTTGGACATCAACGAAGCAGCCAGAAACAGAGCTCTTCTGGAGGGCATTTGGTTGGGTTTATAGATTGGCTTTGTTATATATTTTGCATTCTATGTTTTACTTTAGATTGTAGATATTTTAATTGCATATTTTTATCTGCCTGAACTATCAAGAGTCCTTTGGGATTGCACCTGTCTATAAATGTGATAAATAATTGCTACATTTCAGAATTTATGGTTTTTCAGATAATGTGAGAAGATTGAGAGGGATTTTCTTATTTCAACACCACATTTCCAGTCAAGGAGTTGATCAGAGAAGGCACATTTGTACTTTCTCCTATGTTGCTTTCAGCAATCACCCAGATGAAGATCTTGTTAACTTCTAGCTGTTTCTTCTTGGTTGCAATCATTTCTCTGAACTCTCATATATATGGCTGACTACAGTTCATTATTGAGATCTGTTTTTATGTTGAAGAACTGATAGCCTTATTTTTTATCGCAACATTGTTATTTTTCTTTCTGGGGTGTTCACAAAAGTTATCTTTTTCTGGGAACTAAATAAAACATATGGTATAAATTAAAAGAAAATATTCTGCTGTTTGTTATTATAATCACAGACAGCTATAGGAATTTAGGCATATCTAATTGATGGAGAAATGCAAATTGCATAATGTTGTTAACTGAGAGCTATTCCTTTCCTGATCCAGCCCTATAGGGTATGACTTCTGTCTTGCTCCCCCATGAAAAATAGGAGACCTCCCAGGTTGCTTAGGCTGTCTGAGGCTGGAGATTGTCAGAGTTGTAGCCTTCTCCTTGATCCATTGGCCTCTCTTTCTGCTTGTGAGTAGGCAGGTGATAAATAGGCTTCACAGGATGGGATTCTGGAAGTGAAAATAGCTGTTTTCCTATAAAAAAAGAGGGTGCCTCCTTCCAGGATAGTTTAGGATCACATACAATTCTGCTCTGGTAAAAGCAACTATTGAAGAGGGGGCTGACTGGGGCTCCTATACCTTACATGTGTAGACAAGTCTTATTCTTCAGAGATCATTGCTATCCAGCTGATGGAGTAGAAGGAGACTCCAAAAATGTGCTCTTGTTGAAGATTTAGTGGGTTGAGTGCTGCTATGCTGTTCTTTCTGGCCTATCTACTGTAGCTGGTTGCCAGAGGATTGCTTCTGTGGTCAGCCAGGACCTCTTCCACAAGAGGGAGGAGATAGGTGTACCTGCTGCTGAGCTTATTGCAGTCTCCTTGGCTGGTTCTTGCTCTGAAGGCTGTCCCTTCCCTGAATGACTTTGGCTTTTCAACAGGCTGATCAGACTCTTTCCCTGGCATTTCTTTCCCCAATTTCTTTGCCACTTCCTCTGTGGCTATCTTGGCTGTAGCTTCCTGCTGGTAGAGAGCTACCAGAAGGCTCTTTTGCATGGCTGTTCTCTCAGG
This sequence comes from Liasis olivaceus, assembly GCA_030867105.1. Classification (NCBI taxonomy): domain Eukaryota; kingdom Metazoa; phylum Chordata; class Lepidosauria; order Squamata; family Pythonidae; genus Liasis; species Liasis olivaceus. The sequence continues at coordinate 227,415,826 of CM061348.1, read as the reverse complement.
ACCTGAGAGGAAGGCTACTGCTTTTCCAAGAGAAGAGATCATTTCCTGCATGACATAGGAATCCCTACTTTATAACTAGAAGAGGTGGAGTTAACCTTTTATTGTCAGGTCTGTTTCCTGTGGCTGAGAATAGAATGCTTCTTTGGAAGGTGGCTTCACTCAATACTACAGTTTTTTATATTTATCCTTGTCCCAAAGACAGACAAAGCATTTCAGTACTGATTGCACAGCATTTAGTTTTATACCCTGAGGCTAATATATTGCAAATTGCTATGGACAAAGAAAAACCAGTTTTTCCAAGACCAATGTCTTACAACAGAACCTTTGATACTTCTGGGATGTATTAATATTACTTAAATAAAGCATACATTCCATAGCACTTTGTGTTACAATAATTATTTAAATTAACAATAAATGGATAAACTCCCTTTCCTTTATGTATCCCCAAATTAAATACTGGTTCTATACCAGGGAATCCAATATAGAATGCCTGTGAATGTGTAGAGTGGCTACAGTTTACAGAAAATAATAGGAAGCTTACTAGTCAAAAACCACCTAATGGAATAAACTCTGTTTTCATATACATAAGAGTATCGTAACATTAATACTACCAATAAAGCTCCTTTCCTCACCCCTGCATATTTAAGTATTCCTGGTCAGATTTCTGCAGTAGCTGTAAAAAATAAAAATGTATGGGAATATACTTACTAATTTATTTACTAGGAATAATGCAATCTAGTGCTTTTGACTTTGTTTTAAATGTATTGCCTACATAACTGCTAACATAAACATTTTCATTCTTTTTTTTCAACATGTAGCTATTCAGATATTCTGATTGAGAGGGAAGTATTAATGCAAAAATACATCCATCTAGTTCAAATTGTAGAGACAGAAAAGATTTCAGCCAATCAGCTACGCCATCAACTTGAAGATCAAGACACAGAAATTGAAAGGCTTAAATCAGAGGTATATTTCAAGACAATTCATTTTTACTGTACTGCTACTGTTATCTAATTTATAGTCTGACTTCCTTTTCAATTAGTGGCAAAAGTCTCATAAATTATAATGAAGCTGGATGGAGCCTTTGGCTGGGAGTAACACCTCTGAATATGAAACTTATTTCCTTACTATTTTGTTGTTTTAAGTTTATTAATCATTTTTATTAGTTTTGCAAGGTTGTTTTTGCATGTTATTTGGAACTGTTGCCTTTTTTCTCCAGAGGATTGCTTTACTTGCTACAGGTAGTCTCTAGTTTGAGAACAAGTTCTGTTCCCAATATCTGTCCTTAAGTTGAATTTGTATGTAAACTGGAACAGTATTATGGTATAATAACGTATAAGTAGTATTGTGTAATGAACTTGAACCATTGTGTATTTAACTTGAATCATTGTGTATTTAACTCAAATTTTGCTAGAATATGCTCCATTCTTAACTATGGATCATCTGTAACCCAGGTGTTTTTAACCCCAGGTCTACCTGTATTCTAACCTGAGCAACCTAAATGCAAACTAACAGCTATCTGTGGTGATCTGCTTTAGTAACAGTCCTACTTTTTTAGGGTCAAGTACTGAAAAAATCCAGGACCTTCAGATCCAAACAGTTGTTGGACCATATATGGTTTGTATAATGCATGTTACACGGCCTTAACCTGTAATAATTCCCATGGGAGTGATATAATTGAAAGACTCTGCTACGGAGCATCATATCTTTGCAGCTGATGGAGTAGAAAAGATTTCCCTTTGCCTAGCTGAGTGTTATTTTACACAGTCCTTTTTCAGATATTGCAAGTTTTATTATGGAAGGCTAAAGGGGCTTTACATTACAGATTCAAAATTTCATGTGATATTTTGAAATCCCACACAGAACTATTTTGTTCATCAACCCATAACTGATGTACACAGCAGGATAAATGAGAAGCTTTTCAGCAAGCTAAGATTTTACATTTTTGTTTGTTGTTTTTACCAGATTGTAGCTCTCAATAAAACAAAAGAACGAATGCGACCATATCAAGGCAATCAAGAAGAAGAAAATCCGGATATTAAAAAGATTAAAAAGGTACTTTTTCACTTATGCCATTTATATGGAGAAGTGATAACAACATTTCCTATTTTTTCATTTCAATTAAGGAAAGTATATATTGATTTGAACTGAGCAGCATAACATTTAGTAAGTATTCCAGAACAGCTAATTATCATGATGTACTGTTTGGTGAAAGAAACAGTGATGCTAATAAGGTCCACATAGCTTAAAACTATATATCAAAGCACTCTGTGAAAACAATTGTAAAGAAACATGTTCTAACTATTGCATTTTTAAGCTTTGGAGCATAAAACGTCACTAAAAAAAAACCACACAGTTTGAGGTGAATGTCTTTTAAGGAGATGTCCTTAATAATTGCTATCCAGAATAGCAATTATTAAGGACATCTGCAATGCTGGAAGAGGGAAAAGAGAAAAAAAGGAAGAGAAATTTAAAAGTTCATATAGCCTGCAGTGCATTATTGAAGTGGTCTATAACCATACAATTATAGGGTTATATAGATGATAGTGACACTTGAAACAACAGGTTTTATTATTAGCAGGATTTTTTTTCTTTTTTACTTCTACATTAGATCCCAGAATTGCAAGTCAGATTCTTCCAATAGCATTAGTTATTTATTGATTTTTATTTATATATCTGTGGCACTTCTGTCACATCCATTGGATAGAAAATATACTGCCAATTTGTTTGTTTAAAAATGCTTAATCATGAATATTGTTCTATTGGCATTGGGTGTTTACAATTATTATTTACTGCATTTATAACCTGTCTTCTCTGGGAGCTCAAAATAACATGCATGGATCACCTCACTCTTCATTTTATTCCTAAGTCCAGAGTCACTGACTAAGCACTAGGACCTTGAATCCGGGTCTCTCTAGTTCAAATCCATCAGCTTAACTATTATGCTACACTGGCTCCTCTTTAGTTAATTTTCATTTAAATAAAGTTGACTTCCCTTCCAGATGATTTTGAAAATGAGATGTTGGTAAAAATGGAATATTAAGTAGTAAGCCTATGCAGAGCTTTGGATTAGCTGTTGAAGAGGTGTTTTGAAATGCATGGGAATGTAACCTCATTAAAGTAACCTGCATCTTTACCCAGGAAACAGACATGGCTGCTTTAATGAGTTGCAGATTAGACAGCGATTAGTGAGTTGCTCTCACACAGAACTATTTTGTTCATCAACCCATAACTGATGTACACAGCAGGATAAATGAGAAGCTTTTCAGCAAGCAAGCTGTCCCCCAGTGCCATGGAGTTTAAGATTGGAATGTAATACTATATATCATGGTGTGCTAAGTTGTGAAACTATTAAATCAAACTCTGTAACTGGGTCATAACTAATTGTAGAACATATATTTTACATGCAAAATGTCTTATGTTCGGTGGAAGCAGCTCTGATTGGGCTGTGAAAGGTTATTGTCAGTATTCTTGAAAAAACTATAGGCAATATGCAGTATGTGAAAAAATGTTGAATTAGGACAGCTTTAGATGTACTTTTTTTTAAAACAAAAATATGTTTGCATGTAGAGAAGAAAGTGTGTCTCTTCCCTCACCCTTCCCTCTTCCATCACCCATTTGTGGTAGAATGTGTGTTTTGCTTTATATACACATATAATTCGCTATTAACTCCTTTGTACAGGAAGAATACAGTGATTCAATCCATTCTGACAGTAGAATACTAATTTATGTTGTCCTGAACCTATTTTGAATTGTCACAGCAGCAAACTAGCATTGTGATAGCAAGGATATAATTAAAGATATGAGAACACATGTAAAAATGAAGTCAGCTTACAGTTAAAGCATATGTATAACAAAGCAGCCAAGTGAAAATTGGGTTGCAATGAATTGTAGCCACTTCAGAACCACATCAGTGTTACTGAAAGTGATACAGCTATATTCAGCAGCATCAGTAAATTTAAAAATTACAGTCTTTATCAGATGTCAAATTGGTTCAAGCAGGCTCTCAATCCTTAGTTCTGCTATTCAGATGTGTCTCTCATAAGTTCACTTTTGCTGTACAGTACTTAAATCGAAATAGGCATCCTAATGCCTCTGCATAATTTTTCTCTTCTGAGCGCATTTACAGTGCCAGATCTTCTAAGAGCAGCTAAACTATTCTGGACTTTCTAAGCCTGCTGTAGGATAAGAAGTAAAAGGGTAATTGCCTCTTTCCCTTTATTAACTGCAGGCATGTTTGCCTTCCTTTCTTGAGACCCTGATTACAAATACTTCTACTTGAATGGGATATATATGCATTTCAAAGACCATTAAGAATGTGTTTTTTTAATTTACTCTTTAGGTACAGAGTTTTATGCGTGGTTGGTTGTGTAGAAGAAAATGGAAGACAATTGTCCAAGATTATATTTGTTCTCCACATGCAGAAAGTATGCGAAAAAGAAACCAGATTGTTTTCAACATGGTTGAGGCAGAATCTGAATATGTCCATCAACTTTATATCCTTGTGAATTGTTTTCTAAGGCCCTTAAGAATGGCTGCAAGTTCAAAGAAACCACCTATTAGTCACGATGATGTTAGCAGCATCTTCCTCAACAGGTATGATCGGATACATTAAAAAAAACTCATTCCAATATGATTGCATGAAATAGTTTTCTATCCTTCTGCCTGACTTTATTTTCAGGGGAATATTTCATTTATAGCATTAAAAATCTATGTTACATATTACATATGTATGTTACATATTATGCTACATATTATTGCATTTAATTTTTGGGACTTTGAAACTGAAAGCTCTCATTTCCTTTCTCTTTTGAGTGGCTGAGGAAAACTAGATGAAATCCAGTTTTTCACCCTTAATTGTAACAGTTTTCTTGGAACAACATGGAAAACTAATTTATGTTGATATTCTCAGAACTAAATCAAATAACATATGGTCTTGATATTCTAAAACTAGTGAACAGATAATCCCAAATGGGCTAAATTGAAGCAGAATGGTGTATCTATGGGCTCTTTGATATCCTTGCCACTCATACCAGCTAGGATAGAAGGAGCAGGAAAAGGTACTTTTGCTGGACTTTTCAGCCTAGCAAATGTAGGCATTTTAGTTCGACCCTAATCCCTTTATATAATTCAAGTTAGGGATGATTTGTGTATCTGACATGCCTGGATTGGAACTATTCAAGCAATTAGATTGGCTTAGAATCCACTGGGTCCAAAACGGTCACTCCCCATTCACAGAATGACCAATTTTGGGATATTCTGCCTGCCACTAACTGAAAGAGCTGCAGATGCTGGCAATTACCAGTATACCAACTTAAACCTTGCTAATCATCCTCATTTAGTGCTTAAGACACTGAATAGGTTTCCTGTTGTTGATTCTGTTGTTTATTGTTGATGCTTCTTATCTAGGTTTTTCCCTTTTGTAAGCCACCCAGAGTTCCATTGTCCAAGTTGGGCAGCTCTATACATTCTTTAAATAAATAAATAAATATAGTTAAATAAAAAGTGTAGTTTATTATTTCAAAGCTATGACATAATGCTGCTCTGTAGCTTTATATTTTTTTAAAAAAAGTTCTAGCTCATTGCATCCCAAAGGTTTTGAACTAGTGATGCTTATTCAGTCTATACTGATAGTCTATAAATAATATGTGCTGATAATTTCAGATAATATATTTTACACACAGATTTTTAAATTTTTGTTTTATTTTGTCAACTCTTATTTCTCTCCAGTGAAACTATAATGTTTCTTCATGAAATATTTCATCAAGGATTAAAAGCAAGAATAGCAAACTGGCCTACCTTAATTTTAGGTAACAACATTATGTGTTGGTTTCTGTGTTTAAAGAATAGTATTACGATTTTGTTTGAAAGTTAAGCTTTTTTTAGTTACTTTTCAATAACTTGTTCTATTTTTTATTTGCCCTTTTAGATTATTTTAGAAACTTATGGGATTGACCTATGTATTCTTTGTTCAAAAGGAGTGACAAAGTTAGGAAGCTGCACTGCATTTCGTTATACAAATAATACATAAAGCTTTTTTTCTTTTGTTAGAAATTTGTGTTTTAAATAACTACATTATGGACAGAAATACGATAAATATGATTTTCTGTCCCAATATGAGAGGCTCTGTCCCAATATGAGAAACACTTATAAAGAGCCTTCATGTTAGATTAGTTAATATAGATAAAACTATGTCAATCGCTTACTGCTCTTGGAAGAACTCCTGAGTAGTCAAATTGTAACAGTATTAGAGGAAACAGCATGCATTCCTTTTAAAGACCTCTAATTATACAAAGCCACAAGTGGAATTAATTTGGTTTAAACATTTTATTTCTGTGAAGGAAGAGGAATGGCTGCAAAAATCAACTATCTTTTTGTCTTTGTAGCTGATTTATTTGACATTCTTCTACCCATGCTGAATATATATCAAGAATTTGTTCGAAATCACCAGTATAGTCTACAGGTGCTTGCAAACTGCAAGCAGAACAGAGATTTTGACAAACTCTTAAAGCAATATGAAGCCAACACTGCATGTGAGGGCAGAATGCTTGAGACATTCCTTACATACCCTATGTTTCAGGTAATTTTATTGCTTGCATCATTTTGTCATCCTAATGACTGTTGCTGTCATATAATCTTCCCCAAATGATGCTGTTAGAAAGAGTAGGCTAACCCGAAATCACTAGACTGAAGAAAATTGCTATAGCAAAGTCTATTTATTTTATTCAATGAAGAGATATATATTGCATTACAATCTTTTGTACTGGTCAGATATTACATAGGTATTAGTACTTCCTTGTTCATTATTTTTCAGGTGTAATTTTACAGTGATGTATTTTTACATTACAGCCAGTTTTTCTTCTATGAAAATTAAAATATGTGGGAGGATGCCCAGATGGGCACTAGAAAGTGCAGGGATGGTACTCAAGTACATCCAGCTATGCACAAAAATCCCAGTCCTCTTGGAGGATGAGGAGTGCACCAGCTAACAGTGTTGTGGCTGCCATGGTACTCTGGTTAAAGAGGATTGTTAAGAGAAATACGCAGACTACTCCTGGATAGCATCCTGGTTGGAAGGAAAACTTTCAAAATACTTCTGCTAATATACTGTGCACATTGCAGCATGCTTTTGGAATTTGCTGTAGTTTTCTACAGATACAGATTATTCTACTTCAAATAGTTATATGGTAGCTACTGTTATTAGCTCATGAAAAATCTGCTGCCAAAGTCCTAGTGCATGCTTTAAGACTAACAGTGACAGCTGTCAAATAATCACTTAATAGGAGAAAAATAAAGGTTCATTTCTGTGAAGACAGCTGGGATGGAGGGAGTTCATCCCTGTCAAGGAAACCTGTCACTACAATTTCATTGGTGGGGGATAGCCTTCCCCCCTGCCGGCAATTTAAGTGAAGCAACCTTTATTTTTCTCTGTGACAGCTGCCCTCAGAATAGGCAGTGTAAGCAGTGACTCCTCTAAAGCAGCTTATTAGGGCTTTAATAGCTGCCCTGATACTCCACAAATATCTGAAGCAAGGTCAAAGATTAAGGATTAGTTGGTTTCACTTTATATGGCTTTGGAAAAAAAAAAGCTGGTTCAATTCAAGATTTAGCCATCATCAGAAACAGATGCACGCTGCTATGTTCATATTACTCTCACTGAATTGGTATTGTTATTTTTAAGAATGTTTTTGGACTCTGAAGATAGATTCTTGTGCTAAGCAGAGGGTTGAACTCAGTGGCCTCATTGACACCTTCCTACTCTATAATTCTATCACTAATTTCTAAAGTAGGAAATACTATTGTGTTAGATTGTATTGATGATGCTGTAAGAAAATCCAAGATGGAAAACATGCCATGTTATAATCAATTATACATTTAAACAGCATTACTGATCATTATTTTCAATCATCTTCAGATTCCTAGATATATTATCACCCTTCATGAACTTCTAGCTCATACACCGCATGAACACGTGGAAAGGAAAAGCCTTGAGTTTGCTAAATCTAAGCTGGAAGAACTTTCAAGGTTGGACTGCTTTCATTCTCAATACGTAAAGCTAGAACAGAAGCTGCAAATGTAAAATCAGATATTTTTTAAAATTGCATTCATATATTTATTTTATTACAATGTTTTTATACTGCTACACTCCAAAAGACTGGTAGTTCAGAGTAAAAACCATAAAGACACAACCATCAAAACAAATTCAACAGTACATCAAATAAAATACCCACTGGTGTTGAATCCCATTGGTGACTATTCCAGGTCAAAGACTCTACAAAACAGCACTCTTGATAGCTCTCCATCAGGGAACATGACAACTAAACTTCTGGGAGGAGAATATTTGAAAGTGAAGGGACTGCAGTAGAGAAGCAGTTTCCATTCCTTGTATTTCTCAAATAGGAGGAACTTTAAGTATCAGCTCATGGGATGAACTTATAGGACAGGCTGGTTTTTCTTCAAAGAGGCAGTTCTGGAGAGATCTGGGAACCAAGTCATGAAAGCTTTGTAGGTTAAAATCAGCATCTGAATTGTACCCAAAATCCTATCAGAAGCCAATGAAGGCCTACAGACCTGGTGTAGCATAGTTATAATGGTTCTTACCCATTGAGAAGTGGACTACCACATCTTTCACCAATTATGGTTTTCAAGTAGTTCTTAAAGGCAGTCTCATTGCACATTGCAGTAACTTAGCTTACAGATAGTCAGTGAGCTACCATTGGCAAGGACTCTCAAATAGGGCCACAACTAACAAAAACTATCCTGGCCATGGATTCTACCTGCCAATTTAGCAGTAACTAAGTGCAGGCAAACCTTAAGTCATGGATCTGCACCTTTGGGATAATGCAGCCTTTCTAAAATTAAAGTAGAACTGGCAGAGAGCCAGGGGATTTTTGAAAAAATAGTAACTTAGTGTTCCCAGAGTTCAGTTTCAATTTATTTTATCACATCCAGATTCCCACAGCCCGCAGACACAGGGTCTTCACCATATCTCCAGCTTGGTCTGGAGCTGTATAATTGAGTATCTTCAATATATTTAAGATACCTCACCCTGACCAATGGATGATCTCTCCCAGCAGTTTCAGATAAATAATGAAAAGCAGGGGGATACCGTAACAGAGCATCCACTGGTTTGACCTCTCTTTCCTCCTGTTGGAATGGCCCACTTAAGAAGGAGTGGATGCATGGCAAAATGTTGCCTCCAAACCTTGTAGGTGGTTCAGAAGTATACCATGATTGAGGATATTGTATACCACAGAGAGATCTAAAAGGACCAAGAGAGGGCTGCATTCCTATCTAGATCCTGACAAAGGGATCTACAAGAGGGATCAGTGCAATTTGTGCCCAGTTCTGAACCAGATTGAAAGGGGTTCAAATAATTTGCTTCACCTAGGATACTTTGCAGTTGACATGCCATTTCCTTGTCAACTACTTTTCACAAAAAAGGAAAGGTGGACACAAGATGGAAGTTAAGCAACAGCCTGGGGGTGGATCATTTTGTCTACTTCTCCCCAACTGGAAAAAGGCAACTTTAAATGTAGACCACTGGGGTACATCCCATCAATGCAGTAAGAGTGGAGGGTACTGAAGCCTTGCTGCTCTTATTGCCATTGTGTAGATTGTGAGCTCTCACATTGTGAGCTCTCACAGGTGTTCAGTCAGATTTATTTGGGATCTTCTTCCACTGTCATGCTAGGTATTTATCCTGCTGTTTCATTTCCTGGACCTTTTCAGTAAAACAAGGAGCTCTACAGGAGTGGCAAACAGTAAGACGCTGCTTAGGGCAATCACATACATGGCTCTGGTTGCCTCTGTATTCCAGATTTCAGCACTTGGTGGAACTACCTGCCAGATTGCTGGCAAAATCCATAACTGCCATAAGGTGCCTGGACATACCACCTTAATCAGTCCTCTTATTTTGGGAAGTCACAGGAGATGACAAGCTTCATCTATACAGAAAGTGATCTGACCATGGCAATGTTAGAAACTATGTTGTCTTTTTTCAAATAAAAAACCAACTGCTTTAAGGTGGAAACAAAATCTAATGTATGATTTAGGCCCAGGATTACCTGGCACACACCAATAGTTGCTATGGAGGCCATGAACTCCTGAGCTTTCCCAGACTGTCCTACCTCTGGATACAGACACTGAAATCTACCACTATCAGAAGTTGGTGATTTTCCAATACAAGCCCAGTGATGAGGTTCAGGAACTCGAGAAGGAATCTTCTCAGGCAGCAGGGAAGGCATATAGAAGAAGGATCCCCAATTAGTCTGTACAGCCCAGCTTCAAATACAAACACTCACATCCAATTACAACTTGTGCAGTAGGACCCCTATTCGCAACCAAACTATCTTGGAAGATCATTACTATATCTCCTTCCTGATTTGGAACTGCAGTTGCTGAAGGCAAATCTTGGACAAGACCATGGCCCTGTCCTTGTCCTTGTGCAACCAGATCTCAGTAATATGCACCAGGTCTACTTGTCTACAACCAGCCCATAAATAAACATGTTCTAAATATAAACACAACCTGGTTGGATTACTATAATATGCTGTACATGGGGCTGCCTCTAAAGACCCTCTGTAAGCTGCAATTGGTCCAGAGTGCAGTAGTGCAGGTAGTTACGGGCATACCTTGGTACACCCATGTAAAATCGTTGTAATGCAAGCTGCACTGGTTCCCAATAGGCTTTTGGGTGCAATTCAAGGTGCTGGTAATTGCTATAAAGCCCTACATTGGGTTATTTGTGGGACTGCTTGTCTCCAATGAAATCTGCCCGTTTCACATGCTTTTGGTTACTTTCTTGAAGCAAAGTCATCTGCCAGGACCCAGGAGACTTGCCTTTTTTGTTGTTGCACCTGCTGTTTGGAATGACCTCTGCCTTTCCCCCTGATATATGGTTGACCGTAACCCTGCTAGCCTTAGAAAGGGTCTAAAAACCTGGTTCTTGGGGATAATTTGATTGAAGGGGTATAATATCAATCTAGGTTCCAATTGCCGATTGATTCTTGTATGTGAGCCCTACAAGGTAGACCAGATCTAGAAACAGATGCTCCGTAAAGCTACTTATTAGAATGGCTGTAGAATCTTGCAAGTCTGAATGTGCTTCCCCTCCTCCCTCTTTTATCTTCATGTGAATTGGGGGGGGGGGGGCACCTACTTTAGGCGTTTTCATAAATCTTTATCTTTGTATGGGCTTAAGCCTCATTTATCTGTTCGTTGTCTTGGTAACAGATCTTCCCAGTCTCTGTCAAAGCCACCCTGTATACACTCTACATTGTCATTCTTAATTGTACTGCCTTTTTAAATTTATCATTTACTTGTTGATAGTATGCCATCCAGAGTTGCAATTTTTCGAGTAGGGTGGTGATATACTTTTCTTAAATAAATCAATAAGTCACTAAATAAATAAACAAACAGAATTGGCTTTTATCAGCAGTTGTCTGAAACCAAGATCACTAGCAATTTGGCCCAGGGACAAGGCTGAAGGTTCAGAAGAGATGATTGGCTGGCCCCACTTCCCAATGCCTCCTCTCATCCATTTTCTGCTCTATCACACCTGGGATCTGCCCATCCATCTCTCCTGCAAAGGACCTCCAACCCCAAATCTCCCCACAGCTTACAGCATGTTCTGGAGAGCATATGAATCTAAAAAACAAGCATTTCCAACTACCCAGGTGAACTGCAACCTTCTAGTCAACCATTATTAGCCAGCAATGGGACAGATATCTGACCAAAACCATTCTTATAGGCCCACAATTTAGTGGGGCTGTTTAGTGAGAGATATCCCCTCCCCCCCAAGTTGTCATAATAAATGAAAAATATGTTTTAAATTGCTCCCCAAATGGGTGAATTTGTTGAGGGAAGTTCCAAAGTAAAATAGCTTGAAACACAGGAACAGCAATTACTAATAAAACTAATAAGTATAAAAGAGGCAATAACTATTCATTGTGCTAGGGGTAGGTATGGGCAAGATGGTTAGACAAACTTCGTCAAGGATAGCATTCCACTTTGACCCCACAAATCTCAGTTATGATGCACAGAGAAAGTCTTATGATGAAGGTCATAAAGTTCAGCCAAACTATTCTTGCTTATATGTTTACAAATTCATAACTGGATACTGATTTTTTTCCCTCTCATTTGCAATAGAATAATGCACGATGAAGTAAGTGATACAGAAAATATACGGAAAAATCTTGCAATAGAAAGAATGATAGTAGAAGGTTGTGACATATTATTGGACACCAGCCAAACCTTTATACGGCAAGGTAAGACTAATTAATTTAACATGCATTTATAGATTATGCATTTATAGAATATGAAGGAAAAATTAAATTGAAAACAATAGAATTCATGTTGGCATCACTGGGAAAGATAAGGATGCAGAATACCTCTTCTAGACATCTACACATCTATATATTTGTAATTTCTGGGCTGTGTTGAGCCCCACCTCTGTGCTGTTTTTTTTCCAGGAGACATGAAAAACAGCAGCACTATAATAATAAAGCATCCATGGGAAAGTCACATACACAATAACCGGACTATCATCTTCAGTGGACCAGAAATTATCTACAGCACCATGGAAAATAGTTCTGTCTGGCCGGTAGATGTTGCAATCCCAAATGATGCCAACATTCGGGCAAAAGCACAGGAGAAACTTGAAGTACTTGAAGCTTTGTCAAATGGTGGAGAGATTGTGAGGAATGAAAACAGTTGTTTGTTGTTCCCATTTTTCATTTGTGCTTCCAGAACAGCTCACAATGATATCATTTGATTTCTTTTTAAATTAAAATCATTTACAGTGGCAGATTTTAAAAATCAAAGTATGAATTCCTACTGATATGCCTGAGTTCTGACAATTGGAAGGCCTCTCTGTAGTCCTTATGGAACCTCACCATATGTTCTAAAACATTATTTACATAACTGTTGTGTGTGAACTGCCCTCATATATGCCAGTTGTATACTTAATTCTCCAAATTGTCCTTCTTATGGAGCTCAAGTATTATTCATACTAAGAAGTGATATCAGGATTTGCAGAAGTATAAAAAAAATGGGAATAAACACCCAAGGAAGCAAGAGGCAATTCTAAGCAGAGAATAGAACAGGAATACTGGAGGAAGACATGTCTGGCTGAAATCATGAGTAGGAGCAGGAGTAGGAGCAGTCACTGTAACATGTTTATTGCACATCGTATTTGTGCTATAGGAAAATGCTGAAGCAATGTAAGTTTGCTTTGTGCTGTGTAGTTTATAGAATGAAATAGAATGGAATGCCTGCCACAATCTAATGGTTTGCTTTAAGAGACCCCAAGGACATTTGCCCATCTCTAATGGAATTTTTTCTTTGAAAAGCAGATTCCAACACTGGATACAGCTGTTGATTTAATGTCTCCAAGTTCCTAAGGAGTTCATTGTGAGGCTGGCAGTGGAGATGGAGAATATGTTTAAGTTGCCCAGTGGGAAATACATTGCAGAACAACTCAAATAGGAGATTTTATGGAAGGAAGGAAGGAAGGAAGGAAGGAAGGAAGGAAGGAAGGAAGGAAGGAAGGAAGGAAGGAGTTTTCAGAGAGAATTTCTGTAAGCAACTAACACAGAGTTCCAAAATTTATATCAAAATTCCACATAATTGTGGTGGAAATCAACTCTCCAAACAGTGGTATAGAAAATGAATTTGGATTAACATGTTCTGCCAGGGAATTACATAGAGAAGCAGCAAAATAAATACAAGAAAAGAACAGAGAATGAATACTGTAAATGCCTGGAAGAATTTTAGACATCTAAAATTTGATGCTGATGTGCCAGTATTTTAAATAATCCTGTTTCCATCCACACAACTTCTAAATGTTGGTATTAAAGTACATTCTTCAAATCAGTATTTTGGACAACTGGGTTTTTGGGAAATATTTCTGACAACATGGAATTAAACAAGTTTATTTATGATGTCTTGATCTTTTTTAAATGTATGCATGGGGATTATGCTTGAAATATTTAAAACTAAAAAAATGGTTTTGTTGTACATAGAGTACAAAAAGACAAGTGAATTTTATTAATGTTAAACCACTAATCTTGGGTAATCTTTATAGAAGTATGCTTATACATATGAATCTCTATGCTGTATATTAATCATATTATATTTTGGTGTATTAATATGTATTCACTGCATAACTGTTTTCTTTTGTGCGTATGCATAACAGACAGTATATTATTATGGTTGGTCGCACAATCAGCCAGATGTTTAGATTAGATTTGACATTTTTATGCACCTATCAAGTACTTACCAAGGACCTGGGATAGGCAGATGTTATTGTTTGATGATGATGATGATCCCAAATCAATCCACAGCAGGAAGACTTCTTAACTGAAGGTTATGGACTAGAATCTACCACACTCATCCAGTGTGGGTTCGTAGATAGATTTTTTGGACTTCTCAGTCTGGGGCTGAGAGTGATTGACACAAAGTCACCAAGGTACCTTCTGTGGCTAAGGGAGGACTAGAATCTGGGCCTCCTCACTCCTAGTCCAGCACCTTAATTATTACACCACAGTGGTGTTCTCTGTTATTCTCCCTCTCCCTCTCCTTATCTCTCTCTCTCACATACAATAACTTGGAAAGTATCAGAATATCTTTACCTGGAAACAAATTTCACTGAGGATCTTATTTAAATAGGGCTCATGACCTCTGTGAATTTTACTATGACACTGACTCTTCTTTAAAAGTTCAGCTTGTATCTTGCAAATTAGTGACCTATTGTATAGAAAGAAGTTATACTGGTGTGAACACATTTTTACATTACAGGGTTGGAACCATATTAAGAACACTTTCATAATTGGCTTCGTATGAATGTATTTGTCAGGATCCAGCATCTTGTTTAAATAGGTACCACAAAGATATGTACTGGAATTATCTTGGCTGAGCTTGATTTATGTGACTGTCTAAAAATCTATAATAAACTATAGTATAGCAAAACTGCATTTAGTGTATTGTATTACTCATATTGATTCATGTTTTTAGAACTCTGTGCTGCTAGAAAAAAATCACCAATATTGTATCCTCACAGCCACTTAAGAAAAAGTAAACTCCTAGAGTATTTGTAATTCAAGTTTGTGTTTATTTGAAGTCATGTCTCAGTGCTCTATACTTAAAAGAATGCTATTTCCAATTCTAAGTAAACCTGGTTAACTTGGATGAAAGGGCTACAAACTTCAGTGGAATTTACATTCCGATAAATAAATATGTTAAGGATGTAACTGAACTTCATCCCAGGTATATTTAAATATCAGTGATTTCATTTAGATTTATTTTCACATAAGCATCACTGCATCTATTGAATATTTTGAAGATAAGGATTGCAGTCATATGTAACATACACTATGATTTTTATTCTTGGTTTGTTGAACACACAATAATAGCCTTGTTTACCTGTTATAATAAGCCATGAATGGGTATAACCCTAAACCCAAGCAAACCACATTTTGTGTTATGCATGAAGACCCTTGATTCAGTGTATGAACACAGTGATGTAGAAGATATGGTCTTAGACTGGGGAGACATGGGTTTTAATCTTCACTTAATCATGAAATTTACTTAATACCTGGAGTAAATCTCAATCTTTGCCCATAACCAAATTACCCTTTTTATGGCATTGTGACAATAAATTGGGATTAATGCTTATACATCTTCATCCATTGGACCTTCTTTATTTTGTTTAACTCTAAGTTTATGTTTAAAAATAAAATGTCATATCAGTTTACAAATTAATATAATACAGTAATACAAATGAAATAACACAATTACAAAACCAAAATACAACTATTTCCAGGCAGTAGAATATATGGCAGTACACCAATAAACACTGAAAATAGAGAAAAACAGTGTAATACAGAATTAAGGGAAAGGACTGATAAATGTGCAGACAACTATAGCATCATTTTGTATCCTAACCTAATATATATACTTAAATACTGAAGAATGAAATCCAGATTACACTGGTGGACTTCTGTTTGAACATCCAGATTTTTCCTTCTTCTGTTCCACTTGTGCTTCTATTGCTGGTTAAACTTTTGAATAAAAAACCTTTCAGAACTATACAAAAGAAATGTGCATTAATTAGTCCCAATTGGTCAGCCCTCTTTTAACCTGCTCTTCTCCAAATGCATCGGTGTTGCAACTTCCAGAATTCTCAGCCAGTATTAGTTGGTTGAGAATTCTTAGAGAAGATTGCATAATATTTTTTGACCTCCCATTGGTTGGTAAATGAGCTCTTTATATTATAAGAGAAAGTTGGCAACCTTAGCAAAGGACAAGGTAAGTCTTGTTACTGGACATTGGATTTCATATTATAGTTCTGTATAATGAAAATATTACAATTTTGCACATTGTTACATTCTATAACTTCCATTGAGTTCATGATTGCAGCCAAATATTTTATGGCAATAACTTTTAGATGGTCATCTAAATTTGACATTTAGTTGGCTACAGCTATGACACTGAATTTATTGTAAACCATAGAAAATAAATAATTCCTTGCATGTATTACAGTATATGTTTACAGAGTATTATTTGCTTTTCTACTTACCAGGAACTCTTATTCAAGTCCCATCAGTTGAGAGGGGAAAACTTAGTAAAGTTCGCCTGGGATCATTATCCTTGAAAAAAGAAGGAGAAAGACAATGTTTTTTATTTACAAAGCACTTTTTAATTTGTACAAGGAGCTCTGGAGGAAAGTTGCATCTACTTAAGGTACATATTTTTGTAACAAAAATTATGACTAGAATAGTGAATTGTAGAACATATAGTAAAATAAAATATATCACTGTTCTGATTAATTGCAGTAAAATAATGTAAATCTGTGCAATAAGAAGACTACACTACTGACTGCCAGGCAATCAGAGCTTCCAGATGTAATATTAACATGTTCAAGGGAACTTTTTGTATTTATATAGGATGGTTTGTTTTATCTAAATAATTTTAAGACCAAAAAACCCCTTCATTTTAATTGTTTTTAAAATAAACATTTAAAAGACTACTTACAGTTTAGAAAATAGTTAAAATATTTTTTACAGTATCATATAGAAGGCTCATACACTTCCTTCCTTCTCTGCCTTCCTAAGCTAAATACCCTCCAGCAGAACTGAGAACCATTCAAAATTTCCACCTTGTATTGAAATCATGTTTCTTCCCTGAATGTACTCTTTACAAGCTTAACCTATCCATCTCTCTGACCACCTTTCTGCTTCTCTTATATTTAAAGAGCTTTTAATATTACATTCTGTATTTTCATTATTCTGGATCTGACAAGTTTTTTTTTCAATCACTTTATGTCATATTTAAATAGAGTACAGAATTTGTAGTATCACTTTTCATTGCAGAATATTTCTGGAATAAGACTGCTATTGATATCTAGATTAGAACAGTAATGTATTCAGATACTAAAAAATAGAGATGTTGTAATTCTGTATTTAAATATATTGCTTATTTTGTCAAAGTATTTCTTCTGCTCTATTGGAATACTATAGTTGAATGCTTCATGTTATTAATCTTACCAGTAAGATTATTTTCAGTTGAACTGGGATAACACAGAATTATTTTAATTGGGAAAAGGATGTGCATGCATTTCCCCATTCTTTGCTGGAAGTAATAATGTACTTAATTAAGAAACTCATCTAGTTATTGGAATAATGCATTGTACCGTGTATAGCATAATCCTGTACTTGTATAGAGAGCCAGTTTGGTGTAGTGGTTAAAGGCCTCAGGTTAGAAGCTGGAAGATGGTGAGTTCTAGTCCAGCTTTAGGCGTGAAGCCAGCTGGGTGACTCTCTCTTAGCTATAGAAAGAAGGCAGTGGCCAACGTCTTCTGAAAAGGTTGCCAAGTAAACTGCAGGAACTTTTCCAGACAGTTGCCATGAGTTGAGACTGACTTGAAGGCACACAATCTCACAGTCTCTCTCTCTCACACACAAAGCTTGCCAATTAGAAGTATGTTGAATGAGGTTTACCCTAGGTATGTGTGCATGGATTGTAGCTTCTGTAATATAATTTTATATACTTTTAAACTGAAGAACAGTGAAATAGATTTCTGAAAACATTGCAATTTATGTCCCTAGGCGGGAGGCGTCCTTTCATTAATAGAATGCACACTAATTGAGGAAACTGATATGAATGATGATGAATGTAAGTTCTATTGAATTGTTTAATGTAGTTGTAAGATTTTCTTTAAAAATAACATTCATTTATTTTTCTGATTAATTAAATATTAGTATACACCAGTGTTTCTCAACCTTGGCAGCTTTCAGATGTGTGGACTCCAAGTTGGAGTCTCCAACTCCAGATGCGTGGAGTTGAAGTCCACACACCTGAAAGCTGCCAAGGTTGAGAAATGCTGGCATAGACAATAGAGAGTGCCTCTAATAAAAATTCTAATTCAAGGAATAGAAGATGTATGTATATACGTATTGATTGATTTATTGCTACACCAGTCTAGAAACAGGGAGACTCTAGTCTTACACAGAAAGCCAGCTGGATGACCTTGGACCAGTCACTCTTTCTCAGCTGTAGGAAGAAGGAAATGGCAAGCCACCTCTGAAATTGTGCCAAGATAACTGTAGGGACTGTCCCTACTTGTCCAGACACTATACATATGTATGCATGCATGTATGTATGTATACGTACACACACACACATACTGAAATAGCAATTTTGGGTAGTTTACATATGGTTAAAAGCAGAACAACCAATAACAAAGCATACAAAACAACACGATACAGGATAACAGAGGCTAAACTATACCTTATTCCAATTAAGCCATTTCAGAATGGGCTCATCCAATGCTCTGGGCCAGTGCCCCAAGGGAACAATCAGACCTTAGGGAAAATCAACAGGGTTGGGGACATTCCAAAGGATAGGCACTGTGACACAGAAGGCAGGTTTTCTAGGTCCTGCTACATGACATTGTTTCATGGAAGGGACTTGAAAAAACCTTGCCAGGTCCCACATTTTAAAAATGATTACTCAGTAAAGGTGTATTCTGCCCTTTTATTTGAATTAAATAAAGGTTTAGAAATAATAATGCTGATATAAAAATTACTATTGAGGGTGTACCCCTATTTTGCTTGCTTTACCCTGATGATTAGCATAGAGTAGGCTCTGAATTGTCTCTCTTGCCAATTAAAAGTCAATGCTGTATTGTCGTAATAGAGACAGATATATATATCTTTGCCTCATACAAATAGGTTTCAACTGGAACACACAGTAAAACGTTTCATTTTTTAAATTATAAATTCTGTGAGCCAAAGTATTTTACATTTACGAGTCTGCAGTGTTTAAAAATAATCACTGATCAGAGGTATTAAATTTTAGATTTTTGCTCTTTGAATTTTGGCCATATCTACACATCACTATGGAAAGTACATTTCTCTGGATTGTGATCTAATCTAGTCTGGCATTTCAACCTGTAAATGCCAAATTCTGTTTCTCTTTCATTCATGAAGCAAAAGGTTCTGGGCAAGTATTTGGGCACCTCGACTTCAAGATTGTGGTAGATCCTGCAGATGCCCCCCCATTTACGGTGGTTCTTTTAGCCCCTTCACGGCAGGAAAAAGCAGCATGGACCAGTGACATTAGTCAGGTAATCAGTTTGGGAGGGTACTGCATAATTCATTCAGCATATGAACGTCTCAGAGCTCATTATAATATTTATGAATTATTAACAAAATGTAATTGCTTAATTGCTTTGAATGCAATGCTAGTGAATGAGTGGCAGAATGACATAGCAGATAGTGTTTTGAGCTAGGAATGGGAAAACCTACACTTAAATCCTTATTCATCTGTGAAGCCAATTAAGTGACTTTGGGCCTGCTACTGTTTCCCAGCCTAAGAACTTTAAGAGATTTTTTTAAAAAGAGCAGGTGATAGAAGAAGAATGTAACATAAAATAAGATTTTCTTAAGTTTCAGTAGTTGGATCTATTATTTTTTTTTGTATCTTTTTCATTTGATTTAACATCTTAGCCCAGCCTTTTCTAATTTAAAGCCCCCAGATGTATTAGATGTATGAACTGTTATGCTGACTGAGAATTCTGGGAGTCCAACCTGAAGGGCACCAGTTGGAAAAAGCTGTTCTTAGTCCTTATGTACAAAGTCATCTGCATGCAGATGTTATTACTTTCCCTTTCCAGAATTCTTAAAAAAAACCTGTTGTATCTGGACATTTTCACCTGCATTTTGGTACACAGAAACAGTTTCCAAAGAAAATTGAACCAAAGACTATGAGAAGAATTGAAAGTGGCCAAATTTGGATATTCTGGAGTGGCCAGAAAGGGGGAATACAAGCATTTACTTTTTGATCTCATGTCATAATTAGTAACATGTCTGTGTTTTTGATTACATGGATTCATTGTGTTAATTGTAAAACAGTTAAAAATAAATAGGTTTTGGCCATGAAAGTAAGAGAAAGGATCAGTAGTTTGGAAGAGTCACCGTGCAAGTTTATACTGCATTAATTGCTCTATATGTTTGTATCTTTTAAGTAGTATAGAAGATTTTGTATAGAAGTGCCAAGAACTGGAGTACAAAAATAGTTCGTAGATGAAATACAGATTATACTCACATGACTGCCAATAGCATATTTCATGAAAAACTGCTGCTACAAAAACAATATTTTTTTCAGTTAAAGTTGCAAGCCTTACACTAGTTGCTGTAGAGCAGCTCAGTTGGTCTCAATTAAGCTGACAGTAAAGAAGAAACCAACAAAACAGCATTCATTTTTTCTCCATGCACTGGTAATATGATTAGAATTGCAGCTTTTAATCTAGTTAATTGGTATGTTATACAATTAAACCTTTAATTGCAGATTAAATTTTGCCTGTGATTATTTAATGAGGCTGAAACTAAAGGGCATAGCTCTTTGAGGCCACATGGATATATATTCTTGTTTACCTTCTGTGTGCTATATTTGAAGAGATAAAACAGGGTTGACTGTTTCCTCCTAACTATTTTATTGTATTAGAAACAATAGCAGAAAAATATTATTTATTCAAGTTACAGATTTAAAGAATGGTGACTCCAATTGACTTTGTGTGTTTTACATAATAAAAAAAATTAAAACAATAAAAAATTATATGCATCCAGAAAAGCCATATGAAACAACATAAAAAAATCTTACAAAGGCTCACCCCCCACCCTGACCCATGGCCTAGGAGAATAGCCAGGTTTTTAATGCCTTTCGGAACATTATTAGGGTGAGAGCCATATGGAGATCTGGGGGAATGCTGTTCCAGAAGGTAGATATCACAACTGCTAGGCCCCAAAAGGTATATTGTTTAATTGAGGGCTCCCAAAGTGCACCCACTCTGATAGACTTTACTGGATGGGCAGACACTATTGGAAATAGGCATTCCCTCAAATAACCAGGCCCTATGCCATAAAGGGCTTTAGAGGTAATAACCAACTGTCAGCCCGTCAAGGTAGACTAGACTAGGAAACCAAAGTCATGCATGCTAATAATACCTTTATTATAAGGTTACAGTAACAGAATCTTGCAAGTCTCAGTGTGTTTCCCCTTTATCTTTATCTTCATAACAACTAGGGAGAGTCTTGTCTGAGATTCTTACTTGAGTTATAGTTCTGCCCCAGACTCAAATTTTTTTATCTGACCATAAAATAACTTTTTCTCCTTTTCCAAGTGACCTTAAAGGGCAGCCCCATGTAGAGCACGTTACAGTAATCCATTCATGATGAAAATAGGGTATGAAGTGTCCCATTTCAGGATTCAGACTCACAGCTGCTAGGTGAAAACAGCAATTTACTCAGGGCTGAATAGATAACGGCAGACAAGGAAAGGAATGTAAATCAAAACAGAGTCTCTGGGAAAGAAAGCTTGCCTGGAGAGTTTTACTTTCAACAGGAACATGCAGAAGAGAAGTCAGAATCCAGTCCAAAGGTCAGAGAGCCAAGTCATGTTTGTCAGCCAGTCCAAAGATCAGAGTTTCAGGGTTTTTACATGAGGAGGATTCACAGGCACAACACACCAGAGCAGGAGATCAGACGTTTGTTTCCAACAGAGAAACATGGGTCTGGTTAAATTAGGCTTCAGCTAGCTATCTTTAATTAGTTTGTTTGGCAAGGAGCCTCATTGTTTGGCAAGGAGCCTCATTGAGTGTCTTTGCTGTGCTCTCCATTCTACTCTCTGAGTCCAAGAGCTTGGAGGCTGTACTTCATCATCTGACTGCTCCAGCTGTTCTGATGGTGCCTGTCTTTGAACAGCATCAGGTGATTCCTGGCTCGGTGTCTCCTGAGGCTGACATTCCACTGATTCAGCTAGAGCAGCTTCTTCAGAGTCAGAGTCTGAATCCTGGACCATGACGTGAAGGGCCTTTTGACCCAGGAATGGGTGGAACTGGCACACTAGATGAATTTGTGAAAAGGCCCTCTTGGCACAGCTTCCACATGCTATTTGAACAGTAGCTGTGAGTCCAAGGCAACCTCAGTATTGTGGACCAGTCTTGAATGGTCCAAGAAAAATGACAGAAGATTCCTTTGGGCCAGGAGGCCAAAAATCCATAGTCTCTTGGTCTTGTCAGGATTGAGCCCACAGCTCTTCCTCCCCATCCAGACCTGTGTAGCCTCCAAACACTGGGGGAGAGCATCATCAGCAACACTTGGATGGCCCAGAGTCAAGATGTCAATAAGTATCATCAGCACATTGATAATAAGAGGATATATGACCAACTGAGGATGACCTCACCTGTGATGGCCAGCTTAGACTCAGAGGTATCTGATGTGGAGAAAACTGCTCAGGATGCCCCAGAGGAATCCCAGCCTCCGGGGGTGGGTGGAGAGCTTCCTAGTCAGGCACCTGAGGCTGACTTGGTCAAGGAACATTGAAGTCTTCTGGAGGTAGCAAAAGATAAGCAGAAGATCCAGAGTGCAACTAATCAGTATGCATCAGGCCTTTGATAACTTGGAACAAGCTACTATAGAGACCATGAACTCCTGAGCCACCCTTGACTCAATGTCACCTGGTAGCAAATTAAAGTCCACAAGAACAATAGTCTTAGGGTCTCTATGATCAGCCTGGTGATGAAATCTAGCAGTTAAGACAAGGATGATACTGTGAAACAGAGAGGCCAGTACAATAGCAGCAATCCCAATTATCCCCTAAAATCCAACCTCAACCAGAGGGTCTCAGATCCAGTTACCTGTGTCACAGAGCCTCTGAGAGCTCTCAATGACTCATGGATGACAAGAGCCACCCCACCTCTCCTAGGCCTTCAGCAGATGCCAATCCTGGAACCTGAGCAGAGAATTCACCCCTCTGGGCTGATTCAAGTCCCAGTTTTACATGCCTGGTTGGCTGTCTCATCCATGATTAAATCATGGAAGAGATTTACAAACTGACTTAATGTTTAAGAATAACAGCCAGAATTCAGAGCCACCAAGGATCTGATAACCTGGCACGTACAACTACAGCCATCCTAGCCCCCCATAGCAACACCAGGTACCAACTAGGTTCCTCCTGCCCTCAGCCGCTTGTGTGATGTCCAGTTCTTGTGGCAGTTCTTGATTCCACCCCATTGGCCAAACAGCCTTTCTGTCCAGGTGGATAAAAAATTACAGACCTAGGCAGCCAGCCAGATAATAAAGATTCTGGCCCCCGAGTCTGGAAAAGGGGTTCCAGTAGACCAATGCACAAAGCCCAGCCCAGAGGCCAGTCAGCTGGAGCATCAGTGGCTTCCAAATAATGTAGGCAAGGCCCATAGATTGATTATTTGGCTCTCACCTCGGCACCTTTCCATCACTCCCTTATTTAGGGTACCCTTTCAAGTTTCATTCCCAAAAAGCACCCCAGGGGTCCAGGTCACTGTCACAACCTATCCACACACAGCATGTAGTACCAGAAACTCCTGATGGGGACTCAGTCAAAGTTGAGCCTTGCCTAGCCACCAGCCAAGTTACATTCAGAAGGATATCATCAGTCACCAACTAGCCACCAATCTGACTGACAAACAACACCACACCAAGCCATAGGCTTCTTCTCCAGAGACCTTTCATGGCCATGCAAGCCTCCCACCAACCTCTCACCACTCCAATCCAAGCCTCCCACCAACTTCTCCACTGACTCTGCAGCCCAGCCCAGGCTTCCACTGGCAGCTGTAATCCCTTGCTGACCTGCTTTTAGATCTTGGATATAATGCCTTAATGAATTGTCTTTCAAATGGTTCTGTGTCGACTCCAATCGAGACATAAAGTTGTATTAAGCCAGTCTATACTTTACAACTGCTTCCACAGTCATGTCTGAATAGATCAGACAGAGTCTACTTGCAAGACTCTGTTTCAAAAAGAGACTGACCACACTTCCACATTTTAAACAAACTTCAAATGTATTAACTTCACATTTGGGAATATGCAACCCTCACCTGTAAGAAAAGATCATAAATATTTAAAGTTAAAAAAAAAAGTAAAATGAACATCTCTAACCAATACATGATTGGCCAGTCAGCACTGACTATAAGATGAAAGGCAGTTCCAGCCCAGTTGTTGATGCCAGGCCTATTTGCTGCTCCTCTATGACTTGCCACACCCTGGGTGATTATGAAGATGCAGCAAGCTGGGCCAAGCTCAAGTCTAGTTGCCTCACTTTTAGTTAGTATTTGAATTTGATCTGAATCCACCCTAGAAATAAAGTCCTGAAAGCTTAATATTGAAATAAAACTGACTTAGCTTGGTTCAGTATCTCATATGACTTTTCCCCACGCTGGAGCGGTTCCACCAATTGCCTTCATGTTCTTGTCTGGAAATTATATCCCCATAGAGCAGTAGATGAAACTAGTGGAAGACAGAGTCCAGTAACTCTGGGAGATAGAATGGTGAACTGATTAATTCCCAAATCCATTATGAGGCTGCCCAGTTGACAAAAGCTCCTGGAAAGATCCGCAGCAGCAGACCGTCACTTTTTGAAACTTAATCTTGTGACTATGGAAGATTGCTATTACAGAGGTCTCAAGGCATCAATTGTTTCCAGTAACCAGGAGCTGCTGTTTTCAGCCCCTTTGGACTGAATGAACTGATGCAAAAGGAATTTAAAACCTGTGATTTTGCAGTGTTTCCAGGAGCAATGCATTTTGAGATGGGAAATACATTCAAAACAAACCTGGAAATATTATTCATTCATTTGCTTATTTACTGGAATTATATTCTGACCTTTTATCCAGGTTTGGCTGAGAGATAGACCTTGCCCCCAAACCACCCAGCGAGCTTCTGTGGCTGAAGATAGACATGAATCTAGGTCTTCCTGGTTCTATTCCAACATCTTAATGTCTGCAGCACACTGACTCATTGGCAACTTCAGGGACTTTAAATAGTAAAAAGTTTAGTTTTGATTCTGAAAGTGTTCAAGAATCTGGCAGCTCAAAACTATCTATCTTTCCTACTAACTAAAGAATTTTTCCAGATAAAATTTTATTTTCTGTAATTATAGTACCTGAGATTTATAGTATTGAGGCAAAAATGAATCTATAATTTGTTTTTTATCATTAACTTGTGTAGTGTGTTGACAACATACGGTGCAATGGTTTAATGACAATAGTATTTGAAGAAAACTCCAAAGTCACTGTGCCACATATGATCAAGTAAGTGTAACTGAATTCTCATGTTACATATCATTGACTTGGACTATTTTTGTTTTAACTCAAATGCAGACTTCAGGGACAAAATAAAATCTAGCAATTTTATTTAATTGTATTGTTAATCCTGCATTTCATGGGGAAATACTACATTATATTTTCTGTCTGTCTGTCTATCTTTTTAAGTAATTTCCCTAGGGCAAAGATTTATAACCTCCTGGTCATGGGAATGCTAGAATTTCATGTGCACCTCATTAACAACCCTACAAAATAGCTACTATTATAAATGTGGCCAGTAACAGAATACTCATTCATCACCATATAGCTTTCCTTCCAGGATGCTGGCTTTCAACTAAACTTACCTTTATATTTATTTGAGCCGTTGGACATATTTGCAGAAAGTAGTAAGTTGCAGCCCAGTGGTATTTCTGGAAACAGAAAGGATGTTGATCTTTCTTTTCAGCATATTCTTTCTAAATTAAAGGACTCTAAAGAAACCAAACAAATTAAAGTCAACAGGGCTAGAAGGCTTCAGGCAAAACAACAGATACCCATAAGCATATTGGTGCCCATATCACCATGCCACACCACACAAATTTGGCCTACAGAGAACCCATGAGACTTTATTCCATTGACCACAAATATGATTTTGATTTTATAAGTAGAGTCTACTTAAGGGTGTAAGCAGATTTTGTTTCTTTATATCAGAAACAAGCTGCAATTTAAAGAAAATGATCCCTGGCTTTCAAAGCAACATTTCTTATTGTTTTTCATATAATATTGTGTAGATCTGATGCTCGTCTTCATAAAGATGACATTGACATCTGCTTCAGCAAAACACTGAACTCCTGCAAAGTGCCCCAGATTCGTTATGCAAGTGTTGAACGCCTTTTGGAAAGATTAACAGACTTGAGATTTCTCAGTATTGATTTTCTTAATACTTTCCTACATACTTACCGCATATTTACCAATGCAGCAGTTGTACTGGAAAAACTGTCAGATATTTACAGACGGCCTTTCACCTCAATCCCTGTCAGGTGAGTTGTTTTCTACTTTTACTAATTTTTACTATTTTTGTGGGAACATTGGTCATAATAGTCATCCTGCAAACTGCATTATATATTAATGGTTTGATGTGACAAAAATCACTTAAAAGATTCTTTAATCTCTCAGTAGCAGGGTGATTTAATTACCCTGGAGAATTTTCCTGTACAAGGGAATTTCAGAATTTGCATGTTAGCTTCATCAATACATTTCAATTTAAATCTCTAATTCAGTTGTCAAATTCCAAATGGACAAGCTGTTCCCTTACATATCTCAGATTTTGAAGGTTATAATCTACATTTTCAAATGCACTCAACACACATTGGAATAATTTTTTTAAAAAAATTTCTATTTATTTGCTGGAGCAGCTGTGAACAAAAGATGAGGTGTAACATTCTAGGCAAGCTGTAATCCAAGGGAGCCCCATACACTACATTAAAAAAAAAAAAAAAGAAATCTAGAGGTTATTATATGGGCCATGCATACAGTGTTTAAGTTTTTTTTTTTTTTTTTGGAGAAAAACCCATATAGCTGCATATTATTTGAAGCTGGTTTTTTTTTTTTTTTTGCCCCCAGATGGTATTTGGAAATTAACTCACAATCAGCCAATCAGCTATGACCAACCAGACACCATTATGTTTGATTGAACAGACAATCCTATTTGGGCAACCACTCCTGGGGACGTTATGGGGTATCTGAAAGCCCATCTTTAACTAGATAGTGAGCTCTCCAGAATACAAGAATGACTATGGAACACATAGATATAATAATGTGAATAGGGATGTTCCATGTAAGCACCTGGGCCTGTCTAAAATATGCAATGTTCTGTCCAAATGGAAAACAGTGAGGAAACAGTAAGCTACTAGTAGTAGTGCACAACAGCAGAGCATAGCAACAACTAAGGAAAGGTAAAGGGTAGAGCAGGAAGGAATGAGCTGAGTAGGTATGCCATGCTTGATTCAAGTATAGTGACCAAGCAAAAGGAAGGCATTAGAAAGATTGGTGGACAGGCTGACACAAAAATAATGCAGAGGAATGTGGAGAGGGATACCAGCTTTGCCTTACTTCACAAGACCCCTCCCATATTTATCTTAGCCAAAACCTGGCAGTTCAGCCGGATTCCCGATCACCATGAGCTCATTCCATATACAGAACAAAGTATATGCACAGCACTACATGTGAACTGCTACCTATACATTGGGATAGAAAGAGATTCTGTCTTGGCTTTATTTTGTGGGAAATTACATTCAGAAATACTATAGTCCTGGAAATTTTATCCATTGTATTTAGAACCACCTCTATATTTAAAAAAAAACACAACCAAAAGCAGGTACTAGATAGTTTGGACATTCTGCCACACATTCTCCAGATAGGCATCTTGGACTAGGTCCCTGGGAAAGAGAGGCCCTGCCTATAAATGTGTTAGCCTAATCTCTCTGACCATTGTTTAAGTGTTGTTGCTGATCAGAATACTTGGCTGGTACCAGCTAGACCCAAACCAACTAGGTTGATCTTCCTAGCAGATAGCTATTTCATGCCTACTAAAATCATGGATTATAGAAGCCAATTCTGTATCTTGGCCTTTTCATTTTCTAGGATTTGTCTAACTGTGTTTTGGTTTTATATATTCTCTTATAAACTACTTTTTAAAGGTAGTTCTGACATGGTAGTTTTCAGAATTACTTCTGGATTTTTTGGTTTGTTTTCTAGGTCTTTGGAACTGTTTTTTGCTACTAATCAAAACAATAGAGGAGAACATATGGCTGATGCAAAGTCACCACACCTTTGCCGCAAATTCTCTTCCCCTCCACCTTTATCTCTCTCTAGGACTTCCTCACCTGTGAGAACAAGAAAATTATCATTAAATTCTCCACTAAATTCAAGAATAGGAGCATTAGATCTATCTACTTCTTCTGTTAGCAGTCCTACCTCAACATACAGCCCTGGAACATCACCACCCCCTATGTCATCTAAAGTACCACTGGACCTAAGCAAAAGTCCTTCATCTCCAGAGCAAAGCCCCGGTTTTGCAGAAGACAATTCAGAAAGCCCACGGAGCGAGCTTTGCAACAAGCTACGAAGAAGCATTCAAAGAGGTATCTATCATCCACCCACCCACCCATCTATCCATCTCTGCCTGCCTACCTACCTACCTACCTACCTACCTATTTCATTATATTAATTATATTATATTATATGACAACTTTATAGTGTAGTCTTCTTGAACATGATCTCCTCCAAGTGTTGGGATTAGAAATCTTACAGTATGCAAATATCCAGGTAGTGGCTAATGTTTATGCTCTCTGGAAGTTTGGGAGTCTCTAGAAACTAGTTTAGGGAAGGTGCTATGTATTGCAGTTAATGGCTACTTATAGTTGATGTGGCAATTGGAATATTCTAGGACAGTGGAAGCGGCTTTATTTATTTATTTGTTTGTTTGTTTGTTTGTTTAATTGGATTTCTCCGCTGCCCATCTCCCCCACAATAGGGGACTCTGGGCGACTTACAAAAAACATTAAAACTATAAATACATCTAAAACACATAAAACATCCAAAATTTAAAACAATACTAAAGAAAGGAAGACCCAAGCAGATGGAAAATCAGGCTGCAGAAAGCTGGCCACTATGGGGCTAGCCATCCCCCTGCTTGAAGTATTCCCTCCCCACCCCAGACCAAGTGGCAGAACCAGGTCTTCAAGGCTCTTCGGAAGGCCAGGAGTGAGGGGGCCAATCGCACCTCCGGCTTTGCTGTTGTTTTGTGTGAGCACTGCCCACCAGATCTCTGACACCACTATTTCACTTACATTTATCTATGAAATGAAGTAGAAAACAATAAGTAGCTAATATTCTACAAACTTTCATTCTTTCTGAAAAAAAAATAGTGATTCAAGAAGTTTAGAAAGAGATATTTTAGAATTGAGGATGAGATGGCTAGATAGCATCACTGAAGCAATGAGCATGAAATTGAGCAAACTCAGGGAGGCAGTGAAAGATAGGAAGGCCTGGTGCAATATGGTTCATGGGGTCACGAAGAGTCGGACACGACTTAACGACTAAACAACAACAACAACAAAAATTTTAGAATTATCAACATTCTTTCATTTATGAAAGACACTTATTTGAACAGAAAAATCTGGAAGATTTTGCAAAATTCTTTCTTTTCCATTTTCTTAAATAGGGTTTCCCTGATATTTATGTATGCCTATCATGCTTTTTTAAAGGTATGGCAAATGCCCTTTTTCTGAAAAGAAAAATTGACTGGCCCAGAGCCTCCCAGAGAGCTCCATTATAGGGGATTTAAGTCAGCTCTTCTCAAAGCGAGTCCAACATTTTAATTGACACACCATTATTTCCTTCCCTAGAAGCACATCCATTTTCAGTATTTGCTCATACCCTTCTCAAGTGATGTTTTCTGCTAATTTAATTCTATTTAAAGATGTGTTGAAACATTAGCTCAGCAAGACTGTGCAGAATTTGAGTTATCCAACTCAGCTGTAATAATGCTTAGTTAAAATCCTCTTTTTAGGCAGTCTTGAACCTTTTCTCCCTCCACCAAAGCAAGGATCTACAGTTAGGCTAGAAGCAGAATTGTTACTAGGCAGCTGCATAGCCAGATAGAAGTTTTTCTTAAGACAATTTAAAGATGTTCTGCCTGAACAGCCTGATATGTGACACTAAATACATTACTGTCAATCATGTGTGTTAATGTTTACTTAATACTTGTATCATGTATGCAGAATCTGGATATTGCTATTGCTAGAAACAGGAAAAAAAGTTTGCTTGGACATCACTCTTTATGTATTGTAGTTGCTGTGCAGTAGTCAGTTACTATGAAGTTAATAATAGTTTAGAGACATCTGTTCCACTTTGCATTCATTTTCTTGGGAATGTCTTCATACTTTCTCTTCCTATGGTCTGCCAAAGGGAGCCCACCGGGCCCGGCTGGGGAGGAGGCAGCAGGATGGAGCTGGCAGTTTGCGCAGGGCAGGAGAAGCGTGAAGTCCTCACCTAACAACTGTGCAGCCCTTGCCTAATGATCGCAACCGGGACTACCAGAATTGCCATTGCTAAGCAGTGCAGTCACATAATGTTTTGCCCAACAACCACTTCACTTAGTGATGGAAATTCCGGTTCCAGTTAGTATTGTTAAGTGAGGACTAC
Organism: Liasis olivaceus; assembly: GCA_030867105.1. NCBI lineage: Eukaryota > Metazoa > Chordata > Lepidosauria > Squamata > Pythonidae > Liasis > Liasis olivaceus. The sequence continues at coordinate 227,385,000 of CM061348.1, read as the reverse complement.
CTGTAAATAATGTGTGCAAGATTATTTTCAGTGAAATTTTGCATACCGTATAGCACATTGTAGATATATTACCTTTTTCTTACAGACTCTGTTTAGTGTTAGTAAAATCCAGGCTACAGTCTATACCTTTCAAGTGTTCTACATCAGTTCTAGAGTAACCATACTAACCTACCCTGTGAAATACATAGTTTAGTACTTTGTTGAAAATATTGTCTAGTTTTTATAGCAAACTCCCACTTATCAAGTTACAGTAATTTGGAGAATAGGCTTGGCATTAACATCCTTTCTCTCTTCTTATATTTAAAAACATTCTATAGTTAGAGAGTCACTGGTGAATTGTGGACATAATTAAAGATTCTCTGTTACTGGTTTTCTTTTGAAAATATATCCCTTTTGGGCTTCTGGTAAGTGCCATGGCAAGCTAGATGTCTTTGCTGAAGCGGGACAGCATTTATGGAAAAGATAGATGGCTGGATGCTGGATCCTGGCCAGTGAAATCTCTCCAGAGAAAGGAATGATTGTGTGATTGCCCACATGCACTCCGGACAGCCGCTCCTTGTGAGTAGACCTCAGGAACCAAGATTTTGCAGTCGGCTTATTAGTCAAGCAGCTGGGAGCTGAAGGATACCATCTAAGCTCACAGTTGTAATGCAGCCTTTTATGGACAAAAAGCTCGACTGAGCCTCATTTCTTAATCACCTTTGGAATTATTTTTTACAGCATTGGAAATATTAAGACTTTTTGGAACAGCAAGTTTTTATTGCATTCACTAGGTGAGTCTCCTCCTCCTTAACAAAAGAAGTTTTAAATACGATTTTTAAGGATTTGGAAAAATACTATTTTTTGAAATAAACAGCAAAAGGGTGTTTAGAGTGTTGATTTTGGAAAGTTAAAAACGGACTATGGGTCCAGATGGATTTGGAATAAAATTTTAAATTTAATTATAAACTCTGGGAAACTGTGGCTGTTTGGATTCTTCAGAAAAAAACAATGATAGAATGGGACTTTGAAGGTTAGATGCTAGAGGGAACTAGAAGAAAATAAAGATTACAATTAAAGGAGAAGAATACTTAAATTTGACTTGTTAACAAAGAAGGGAATAAAATACTTTTAACAGTGGATGCTTTGAAGAATATTTTTTAATGATGGACTCAGAAATTAATTTTAAGAATGTCTCGTACCATAGATAAATGGTATGTTAATGATGTCACAGAAGAATAACAAGCTCTGCCGGATAAGACTGAAATTAATTTGAATGTGGATTTAAATATTACAAGTTACAAGAATGATACACTGGACATACAAATGAAACTGGTTGATATCTTAATAATTAAAGGGGACACACAAGTATCAAACCAGAAGAGTGATTTGAATAACCTTTTCTTACTGGATGTACAAAAGAGATCTGTTAAAGTCTTGAAGGATTCTCTGAGAAGGAAGAAAAAGCAATATGAAAAGAAGTCAACTCTAGAACATTATTTGAAGGGATTAAAAACCAAGATTGTTAAAAGTACAGAGAAGGAATATAGAGTTGGTTTATTTGATCACAGTTAAAATAGATATGTAGTTATTTCTGGTAACCCTTAATGGACTTTCACTGATAAGGAATGAATGACAAGACTTTTGGATTTTGTTTATAGTTAAGAGATGATACATGGGATGAAGAGAGTGTCTGTTGTATTTTAAAAAATGGTGATAAATTACTAAAACTTTTATGCTTGTTTTGATGAAGAGGGAAGTTACTTTATATACTTTCTTTTTTTTTCTTTTCTACACTTTTTATTCTTATATTTTTTGTAGTTTGTATTAGTTTTTATGTTATCTAACTATATTAAAACTTATTGTATAAAAAAAGAAAATATATCCCTTTCTACAAAAAAAAGTCATTCCCATTTATCATCAGGAAAGGGAAAACAAAGGTTATTTTAGTCGTATAGTCATAATGGGCAACTTCAAAATGTGAAATTCCGCATAGTCAGAGTAAATGTGATTGCAAACAGAATTTAACCCCTATAAACAGAATAGAGAAATGTTAATTACTTCTGTCAAATGCACATGATTCTGGACTGGGAGGACCTAGGGTGATTCATGCCTTACTCACCTCTCATTTGGGCTACTGCAGACGGTCCAGAATGCACCAGCACAGGCAATATTTGGTGTCTCACATTACATTCATAAAGCACGGCTGCTCCATGAACTGCACTGGCTCCCAGTGGGCTTCTGGGTATGATTCAAGACACTAGTTGCCACCTATAATGCCTTATATAACACAGGTTACTTGCAGGACCTCCTGTTTCCAATTGTTTCTGTTTGCTGCACCAGATCTGGCAAGGGGAGCATGCTTCAGGTCCCTTCTGTCAAACAATGTCATCTTGCTGGACCAAGGAGTCATGCATTTTGTTGCAGTGCTGACTTGTGGAACAAAACACAGCATCCCCTCAGAGATTTGTAGAGTCCCCATCCTGTTAGTCTATTGTAAGGCACTTAAAATATGGCTATTCCCACAGGCATTTGGGCTGGGACATTACCAAGCTCTGCTAGTTGATTGGTTGACCAATTTATCGTTGGTCAACCAGTTGGTCAACTGGTAAACTAGAAATGCTTTTCTTGTTCTTGGACTGTGATTAGGTGGATTATTGTTTGATTTTAGTTTGGCTTTAAACTTTCTGTACACCATCCAGAGTCACTGTTGATACGGGTAGCATATAAATGGTTTAAATCAATCAATCCTGGTTACTAACAGGTTCTGACAGGTGCACTCTTTCAAAACCTTTCTGCTATATACCGTCATAAGACAGAAAATGTGGACTTAATATTTATTTGTAAGTGGCATACAATCAAAAAACACCAACAAAATACAGAAAATACAAATGAGAAACCATTTTCCTATTTTATTCAATAGTCTTTTCTGTAGAGGTTCTGTACAGTTTTGAAGCCCACAAAGTTCTATAGTACAGTGGTACCTCGGTTCACGAACTTAATTCGTTCCGCGACTCTGGTCGCGAACTGAATTGGTCGTGAACCGAATCAAATTTTCCCATAAGGTTCAATGTAAATATGGTTAATCTGTTCTGACCCCTACAAATTTGGTCGCCAACCGATTTTTGATTGCGTCCCGAATCAAATTTCCCTATAAGGTTCAATGTAATTACAGTTAATCCGTTCTGAACCATGTTTTTTTTTTTTTAAACCGCAAAAATATGACACAAAGTACAGTACGAAGAGAGAGAAAGCTAACCTTGCTCGACGCAACTTCTGGCGTGGAGGACAGGAAGGCGGGTGGGGAGGCGGTTACTTCTTGGAGGGAGAGTCCCCCTCCCTACAGGAAGCCGTGACCATGTGTCACGGGAGGGAAAATGGCTGCGGATCCTGTTCGTAACCCGATGCAGAGTTCGCAAACGGAGGCAAAATTCTGTGACCGGAGCTGTTCGTGAACCAAATTGTTCGTGAACAGAAGCGTTCGTGAACCGAGGTACCACTGTAAATCTCATTTTTAAAAAAAAAGAAGCAAAAAAAAAAAGCGAAACATTAAAAATGATACCTGTTATGCCATTTGTCAATGTTGTTATCTGGTGGCAGCATATACATTAATATTTAAAAAGTGTCAAGCTAACCATATAAATAAAAATCACTGACATTCAAAACAAGCTAATTTGTGCAAATATTGATTTGCATGATTTCTTTTAGCTTATAATATGAGATATTTGGATTTTCTTATAGCCTAAAGAATTGTTCAGGAGCATCTACTGAAGAAGAAGTGCCTAATCTTGTGAGAAAGTTAATAATGAATGTGAGAAACACAGGATTGGAAGGGGCCATATAAAACATCAAGTCCAAAGCCTTGCTCTCTGCAGGAAGCCACATGTTTAAAATATCCAGGACAGATGGCCCTCTAGCCTGTGCCTGAATCCAGCCAATGAGTGGGAACGCACTATTTCTCTGGATAACTGGTCTCATTGTTAAGTTCTCACTGTTAGGAAATTGTTTTAACCTTAGAAAAGTTATAAAGTTCCACTTTAAAAAAATAGTTACTAGTGCCAAATACAATGTAAAATCTGGATGTCAGATCTGTTCTTCATTATCAAGTTCTTTCCCAGTCAACAAATGGAACATAGTAAGCTTACATCTGGAAACAATTCATTGCCATGATTTTATTATCCTGAATTTTAGTATTCTGGATGGAGAAGCTGGAATTTTGGTACAGAACCATGATTATTTTTAGGGAGCATCCTTTGAGGCATAAATATTGCAACATGTGCAGAATCTGATAACAAAATGAAAGATATGCTAGGATGTGATACCATGGGGAAGTAATGTTTGATATCTCCTGTGATGAATAGAACCTTAGGAATTAAGCTGGTAATATCTGAACTTGTCTATTCTTCCAAGCTCATACAAGGATAATGTTATAAAGGGGATAATCTTATATAAAAAAAATCTCCTCAGCTAAATCAACTCAGCGGTGATTTATTTTATATATTAGTGTGTAGTATTTGATAGATGAAAGGATTTTTTTTCATAGAGGTAGAACTAAATCATATCTCAACACTGAAAAGAAAAGCTTTTCTCAGTTAACATTTAATACCAAAATGGTTATTTTTGCAAACAATAAATTCTGGAGAGCTATTTGTTTTCTCTTTTCATTAAACCGTCTTGTGATTCAAATTGCTTCCTTGTTTCCTTAGCCTGGATTCTGAGGTTTTGTGTGTACCATTAGACCTATCTGAATAGCACAGATGCAAAAAAACACAAAATTGATATTTCAAACTTGGTAATATCACAACTCCCTAAATTATAATTGAATTGTTGAATTGAGTTAAAGAGGTACTGACACTGCAACTTTGCCCACTTCAAAGTACCTTATGCCGGCACCTCCTTAATCCAAAAATGTATTTTCCTGTGGTTGCTTGGCTGCTGTGCAAACCTAAGAAAAGATGTGGTTTATTTAAGGAGGCACTGGCATGTGGATAATATGAATGCCAAAAATTCTATTAATCAATAGTGTCCAAACAGATGCCACTGCAACTTTAACACAGTTTTGTATCAAGTGAATATCTCATACACACCCATAGACACAATTGATTCATGAATTACTTGATGTTGTGCTGATCGATTTAAAGACCTGTTGAGATATAATAATGTTTTTCTTTCAATTATTTTTTTTTATATGTGGAATTATAAATGATGGTTATATACTGCCGAGATACAAAATACATCTGCATTTTCAAGATGTGTGTTTTGTAGTAAATCTGCACACTGAAAGTTAAATTTTTAGAATCAGAGTTTAGTATATTTCCTGTATTCCTATAGTACATATTTTTTTATAGCAGGAGTTTTGGAATCTGTACCAGTTGATCATCCTATTCCAGAAAGTGCCTCAACAGTAGATCCTCCTGAGCTCTCTCCATGTAGATCCCCTTCAACTCCACGACATCTACGTTATCGGCAGGCAGGAGGTAATATAAAAATATTGGCTTTAGTACAGTACATTAATACATGGATTTAAGCCACTTCAATAGAATCTGAACTTGTGTAAAACAGTCTGGATTCTAGCCTTAGTCCTGAATTTGTTTCAGTTTTTAAAAAATTTTCATCTCTAAAATATTAACCTCCTGTTTTTTAATGTTTGTTTATCACACAGTACAGAGAAAAGAAAATGTGATTAACACCGTTCAAAATGATTAACACTGGGCAGTAAGAGAACGAAATCTTGCATTAAGCTGTGATGAAATGTTCTGAAACATTTTGAACAGAATGTACATTTGTTCGAGAAAAACATTGACTTCAGTCTTACTTCTGACATATTTGCATGATACAAGCTGAGGGCACATTTTGGGTACTAGGTGTAAGGAAGACATTTGATAACTACTATTGATAGTGAGAAATACATCTATCTGTTCCTACATGTGTGGCATGGAAAACGTACAGATGGTATCCTAATTACTCATGTGCAGGATGTCAACAAATTGCTTAACTGAGAGCTCAAATTATTTTGGTAGAACTCCAGCAGATATTCTGGCCCTATTAAGATGCTTAAATAATGCAACATTCTAACAACATGACACTGTATACATATATAGGGTATGTAAGTCTGTAACTTATATGCATGCATAGGAAGTAGATATGATTTGTTTTTTCCCCCTGTACATCTCTGTGATACCCAAAGTATTATTTAGATGTAATAACCAATGTATTCTGTGCCTTTCTGAATTCAGACAGGATGAATTGGCAACATACAAGGAGTTTTGAATGTTCAGTTTGTATGTTACAAAAAGTTATCTAGGAATAGAAAATGATTCATTAGCACTTCCAATCACAAATAACATTTTGAACTTTTTTTTGTTGACAGAAATATTTATAGTGATTTTCCAATGAAATGATAGATATCCTAATCTGGAAAAATAGTTTGGAACTAGCTGTTAGGGATACTGCAGAAAGAATAGATAGGATAGCTTCACTGGGTGACAGCAGGCCTAATGATGGCTTTGGCATTATTCTTCCTTCCTTCCTTCCTTCCTTCCTTCCTTCCTTCCTTCCTTCCTTCCTTCCTTCCTTCCTTCCTTCCTTCCCTCCCTCCCTCCCTCCCTCCCTCCCTCCCCAGCATATAGTACATCTGGGATGCATGCTACTGAGATGTAGAGAATTAAAAATATTTCAGAGGTAATCAAGTACAATTATACAGAAACATGTATTAAAACACGTAATAGAATGATGACCTTAATAACTTTGCCTGTATAGTATAGGCTCTCAAACCCTAACATGGATAAAATATTTTCAACATACTCCAAAATTGCAGTCACATAGGCATATACATAATATTTAGTGGGAGAGAGTTCCAGAAGATTAATGCTACAATGGAAAAGGCTCTCTTCTACCCTGAGAAAGACATCCAGTTCTTACTTCTTCTTACTCCTATGATGACTTTCACTTCAACTTATAAATAAAGAATACATTTTCATATTGATACTCACACATTGGATTATAATTATTAGAGTTTTGATAGTAGCTATGTACCCAACAGTAATACAGAGAACATAAACAGATAACAGACATTAACAAGCAGGAAATTCAAAGACCAGATTACTGCTATACAGAAGGAAACATGGAAAGAGAGGGCTATGGATTTGAACCTAAAGAACATGCAGTTGTGGAATCCTGTTAAGTCATTAGGTGAGGGCCTGCTTTGGGCACCGCTGCAATGTGGGCATAGCCAGGAAGACAAACCTTCTCAGTGGTGCCCCCAACTTTATGGAACATGCTGCCTCTGGAGATATGCTTTTTTTTTTTTTTTGGTCCTTTAAATCTTTCTTTTTAAATAGGCCTTTAATACTATTGAGGCCTAATGGGAAAGGGGAATAGACATCTTTTTATTTATTTTTTATTGCTTGTAACATATTTCAAGATTGCTTGTTGAGATACTTGTACACTCCCAAAGTCATGAAATTGAAGCAGTATAGAAATCACGTAAATAAATAATAAACAGTGCTCGCTCCAATTCTTGAGTTGCCATAAAGATTCAGGCCTAGACATATTGTGTCAAGACTCTGGAAAGCTTCAGCCAAATTCATGCCTGCCTTGGTAGAGCCTGACAATGACACTCTTATTTTCAAGGAATGGAACACTGTAAGTCTCATTCTGTATGTTGATCCATTTTTGGAAACAATGGGAAATATTAAATTCAGTGTTCCAAAAACAGGAGAGAGAGAAAGATTGGTAAATTTTAAAATTCAAAACAGCCAGGGATGTTTATATAATCAACTTGCATATATAAAGTATGGACAGAGATGTTCAAATTGATTCTCATTTATAAAACAATGTGAATTGAGGTGTTTTCATTTATAAAACAATGTCAACTGATGTATTGATTTTTAATTTCCTTGCAGTACAGGTGACTGACAACGGTCATTGTTCCGTTTCGCCTGCTTCTGCTTTTGCTATTGCTACAGCTGCAGCTGGTCATGGAAGTCCACCAGGTGAGACTACTAGTAGGTATAGGTGAATCGGCCCTGATTTGATTTGAATTGGACATTTGAGCATGATTTTATATAAGTTTCCAATTTAAGGACAAAACAATTTATTCTACCTGATCTGAGATTTGATTTTAAAGAAGAAATTGTCAGTAGTCTGTAATGAGAAGTATCAGAACACCTAATGCTGCTTAAGTTTTTGGACTGAATGGGATGGAAATTATGGGAATCACAGACCCAAGTTTTGACTGGTACCTTCACAAATGGCACTACAACAAATTTTGAAGTATTCTTCTTGCATTTTTAACTTAAAAATAATTTTTTAGAAACTGTTTAAAAATAAGGTGCTTTTATGAGATACCACTGAAAAAGAATGACTACTGATTACCCTTGTGGGCTGGAGTGTTTTTGTGGGTTGCCATGAGGGTGGGCATCACTGGCAAGCTTGGCTCCTCCAGGGGAGGATCCCTTTCATCAGTGGTAGGACACCAATGGATCAGATTTGTAATACTTAGCTTAATAGTAATACTTTATATTAACTGCTGGTTAGTAAAGGTGGAAGGAGCAGGCCGGCAAGAGAGATATAGTAACATATGCATGTCACATAGAAAGAAGCTGACAGAGGGAAAAAGGCATTTGCTAATCTTCTATCCTCTATTCTTAATAGCAATCAAAGCTCAAGCTGGCATTTATTTATTTAAAAGATTTGTATAGCTGCAAATCTTATGTAACAATCCTGGGTGGCTCACAACAGTAATAAAAGAATAAAAATGAAAACATAAAGAACAATGGCAGGCTAACCCTTAGAGATGCTTAGAGTCCCATGGCTCAAATGTTGCCATCTACAGAACACAGCACAGAACACATCGCATAGGGACATATACATCAGAACTGTATAGCTTCCCTAGGCTCCAGCCTCGCATCACCCCAAGGCTTGTTGGAAAAGCCAGGTCTTTACAGCTTGTTGGAAGGCCACGAGGGTAGCGGCCTGCCGAATCTCAGGGGAAAGAGTGTTCCAAAGGGAAGGGCCACTACCAAGAAAGTGCCCTGCCTAGGTCCTGCTAGATGGCAACATTTGAGGCATGGGACTCTAAGCATCTCTAAGGGTTAGCTTGCCATTCATTCTTTTATTGATGAGAGACTGAAAAACCTGCCCTACTCATGCATAATTTGAAATTACAGAGCATATACTGGACCAGTCAGCCTTCAGCCCATACTTAGCATGCTGAGAGCCCAGCTGTACTCCCAGTTGGGTTGGCAGGAGCAATATAGAATGTTAGCAGGAGCTAACATTCCATTAGCACCACAGAAGCCGAATTAAGGCATATGCTTGGCCACATTAGAGAAGTTGAGAACAAATCAGATGAAGGTTGCGCAAAGCAATGTTAGCCTTACCAGCTGAAGAGCTCTAATAAGCACAGAGTTTAATATATGGATAAAGCAGTGTGTGACTTGTGTTAATGTCGAACTCATCACACCATTCAGTTGTTCCTCATAGTTTGTTGCAAAATTAAACATTGCCTTTAACAAAGCTAGAAGCACAGAAAGCCCTGCAGATCATTTCAGAAACCTATGAAGTGCTGATTCAGTTCGATGCTTTGAATCAAGACCCTGCTTTTATTCACAAATCTGTTTTCAGTGGGGTGAATTGATTGAAGCTTTGTTGAATCAAAGCATACCTTTGAAGCTTTACAGAACCCTAATGACTGGACCTATCGAGAAAATAAAAATGCATAAGCATCAATAAATAGTTGTTCACAAAAAAAAATGCAATCAATCTTTCTAATAAGTTTTAGTTCGGTTATTTCATGTGCAGTTTCAGTTCCTTTACTTGCAAAATGGTCTGTTTGTAAATGTGTATATGTGCTCTAGCCACACCACAAACATATGCACACATAGATACCAATTGAGGATAACTTCATCTCTGGTCCAAGAGAGCTATCACAAAGATATCTGATTTGTTTCAAAGCCTTTTTTAAAGTGCCAATTATCTCTTTTTAAGTTTTAAATGCTGCTGAGCCCAAAATAGTTAAAAAATGGCTTATTCCCACATGATTTTTTCCCCTTCCATCTAACAACTTCATATGAAACTCTCTTCCATATCCCAGTGACATCTAAAAGCATGGCTAATACTCTAAAATTATTATAATGATTGCAACAACCAGGTTTTGGAAGTCCTTTCTCCAAGAAACTTCTAAAGTCTCATCCCTCCAAAATATTTAGAAGGCTAAGTGTTCCAATTTTATTGCTTTTTCCAACTAGTGTAGTATATTTCTCCTCCAGTGAGATAATTGTTTGATCTTACTTAAGTGCATGTTCTTCTGGCTGTTCTAATTTTTAAATTTTGTTTTGTTTTATGCCCCTTTGGGCAAACATTTAATATGAATAAAGAAAATGATGCTACTATTACAACACTGGAAGAAACTGCATTTGGTGAAATTTTCCATGCTGTAGCTGTTATTTTTGCAAGAATCAAGCATAACAGTGTTTCTGTTATTAAGATTACACTTTTTCTAGATATGAATGTGGATTTGGCATTTCCTCTCTATTGCTTTTCATCTGAAATCTGTATATTGTTTTATCTCTAACAATTCATCTGTCTGAGGTGCAAAGACTGAACATAAAATAAATTTGTTTCAATCTGTCTATAAATGTTATACCCATCTACATATATTCCCTTTTCCTTGTAACTTTCACAAACTGTGATGAATCTGAATAGAATTCTATTTTTGTTCCAGAAGTAAGAGCTGATTTGAATCTGGAGAACTGTTGCTTAGCAATTCTGTCAAATGGTTGGGCAAATGCTTTCTTTCAGACTGGCAAATCACACTATGTAGCTTTTATTAAGCAATTATTGAGCAATAACCTTGTATTAAAATTACAATTATCTGAGAAGGATAAAGGGGACTTCACCTTGTTTATAAATATATCTTAATAAATATATAATCTTTTATAAGGAAAGGCCATGTAGTTTAGTGATAGAGCATATGAAGAAAGTTCATAGTCTTCTATGTCAGTCCTCTAGTCTTCAGTTAAAAGCATCAGCAGATGACGGGAGCAAGCTGTCGTGGATGTCCTTGAGGTATCCTAGGGTACCGATAATACTTTATATTATATATAGTGCCTGTTAAACATGCATCTGAATTCTGATTTATACTGGAGATTAGTGAACCATCCACAGCTTTCCTCACATTAACTCATTAGAAATGATCTAAAACTAAAAATTGGTTGGCCTTAAATAATTTCTTGAAGCCAACCAAGATCTTAAAAAAAAAGAAAAAAAACCCTAACCATTTCTTTCCACCACTTTCCCAGGAGAACATGAAAACATAATGACAAAATGCCTCTGAATTAAATGATGATACAGTATACTGATTAGGCCACAAAGTTGGCATGTAGTCTGTTTTTTAATTAAATGTAAGGGAAAAGTTGACACTGCATTGTGAAGTATGGTGGTCTCAGCTGGAAGCTAGGATTATTGGCCAAAGTAAAACTAAAGCTTTGCTCAGAAGAGATGTGCAACTGTTTCTGAGTTGTGGGCTGCTCTCAGCCCTTGGACAGCACGATAAAGTGCACTCTAAAGAGTTATGGTGAAGCCAAGACAAGACAAAAACAAATCTCATTTTGTTTACATTTCATATTAATTAAAATTAATATGAAATGTGTTAATTTATTAAATTATTCTTTATGTGTATTTAAATCTGAACAGTTGCTTTTTATAAGGAGAAGCATTTTTAACATAAGTGAATTCTGATGCAGAAGTGTCAGGGGCTTAGAAGTAATTAAACAGCTCACTTCCCTTTTTGGATAATGCTTCATCACTCAAATGTCTACATTTTCTACTATGTAGACTCTTGAAAGTATATCTGCATCTTTCAAAAGTAGTATAGGAAGTGGCTTTTCATAACATTTCAAATTGTCTCTCTTCCCCTTCTTGTTAACAAACAAATGAGTGCTGCTGAAAGGATATGATGTGACCCCGGGATTAGTCAGGATTCATTCTGTTTTGACATTCATTTATGTGAGCAAAATAAATTACTTTAAATTTAAAGTAAAGTAGATAAATAAATTACTTTAAATTATGATTCACTGTATCTCTTAGATTGATTTAGCATTAATTTTGAACAGGAATTACAGTTTCAAATGACAATAATTCAAAACCAAAGACTCAAAACTCTGCACATCTTCATAGGTATTGTGTTTTAGTTAATCTAAGTCCTCTGGTTGGAATGGCTATTCAAAAATATTGCAGGCATCTATTCATTCTTTCAAAAAAAATGGTTTATAGCTGGTGTTCTTTACAAACGTCTTGAAGAAACAGAAACAAGTAACTTATTGGCATTCTTCATTGCAACATCCTTGCCCATTTTTCTGTTGGTAGAAACTAATTGCTGTATAAATGAATGAGAGTAAGAGGAGTTAAAAATTTAAAATTGCCTTGCTATATCTGATTAAGAATACAGATAGACAAGAGTCTGAACAATGATCACCTGGATGGAACCAGCAAACAAACAAATAAATCATAATAGACATAGTCTATTTCCTTTCCTTCCTGAATTCATTCACACGTGCAGCATACGACTAGCATTTTCAGGATCCCCTTTATTCCCAGAACTCTTTTGCATACTAGGAATATCAACTCCATTAATAACTAAGTTCAAAGATGGCATGTCCTCTTCAAAGTAAACCATTAAGATTGCATTCAATTAGGATAGTTTTGATTTTATCATCTTGAATAATAGGAGAAGGAAAGTTAGATGGAGGTTCATAAAACTAGCAAAGGCTGAAAGTTTGGCTTGTTTATTCCCCTGCCTAAATGACAGAACCACACACACAGAAAATCCCACATCTTGTTCTGTGATATGTGTATTGCAAGCAGTGCAATTAGTAGCAGAAAGATTCTTACAAAGCAGCACATTTCAGGTGGCTGATTGTCTCAAGACAAGTCATGGTAAGTGCTGAAAAGAAGCCAAACATTCTACTCCAGCTGTGGAATAAGTCCTTCCAATTCCAACTATAGGAAATCTGGAAAAAGGAGAAATGATTGTTCTTTCTTCTAAATATGGAAACTATTTTCAAGTTTCTTTGCACATGAAGCTGTTTACATACTTCTATTCAGCTTTAAGAGAGCCAGTTTGGTGTAGTGGTTAAGGCATCAGGCTACAAACCAGGAGACTGTGAATTCTAGTCCTGCCTTAGGCATAAAGCCAGCTGAGTGACTTTGGGCCAGTCACTCTCTCAGCCCTAGGAAGCAGGCAATGGAAACCACTTCTGAAATCTTGCCAAGAAAACTGCAGGGACTTGTCCAGGAAGTCTCCCGAAGTCAACACTGACTCAAAGGCACACATACATATTCAGCTTTAAATGCCATAGATAGAGTGAAGCCAGGTGTCTGCAGCATCTGCCTATCAAATATTTGGGATGCTTAATTCGTCTAAAGAGGTGGACATAATAACTGTTTACATGGACACTCAGCACTAGTGTTTCTGGCTATTAAGAGACGTGAGGAATGCAATGGTGGCATGAGAGATCCTCATTGAAATATTATTGCCGTAACCAAAAATATCAAGGCCTTTTTGGCTAGTCTCCCATTTTTCACTATTTATGTATGGTGTAATAGCATATAGTGGCCACTTACTCCAGGTTTTTCTGGCTGATTAATTGCAGCTTTGATCACTAATAGATAATCTATACTGGAAACAGAATAAAGCTTGACCTAGTTAATTCTGTTGCTTTCAGTGTCAACAGTGTAAAACAAATATCATTTATTTTTCTTTGTTTTTATTGAGTTTTTATTGTTAATCACCTTGAATCTCTCCAGTTTGGTAGCTTGTAAATCTAACAATGTGTCACAGCTGATGTTGGTCAGTTTTCTTGTTCAGGATTTGAACACTACTCAAAAATTAGTATCAAAATAAGTATCCGGTGCTTGGGATTAGTATCAAAATAAGTATCTTGGGCTGGGATGTTATAGGTTATTGTAAGTTTAGCCAATCCAAATTCTTCCTCACCTAATGCATCAATAACAAATGGTACCCTAGTACCACACCTAGTACATCAATGACAATTGGTACCCTATCAACAACTTCTTCCAAGTGTTTGCAATCTCTATTTGCAAATCTTGGTATTGTGTAATTTTTTTCCAATTCCTTGTTTTCAACCTTACTGTCTCTTGGAATGGCTACAACAATAAACCATGGTTCTCTTCAAGTACAGCAATGTCTGGTGTGTTACATTAATATCCAATTCATTTTCTGCTCTGTCATGCTCAGTGAATTTATCTGTGATTTCATGTTTCCAGTGATCTTTACTGACTGTGAACACATACTTTTTACATAAATTGTCATTATTATTTATTATTTTTACATATTAATCTTTCTGGAAATTGTTGCTAAGACTGGACTTGAATACATGCAATTCTTGGTTTTTGAGGACTATTGCAGAAATACTGCTGTTTGATGCAGTTAGCTGTTTTCCTGTGGGTTTCAGTTTTGTCCAACACGTACTGTAATCAAATCACCAGGAGAAGCACTTAGAAATTCAGTATTGACAGCATGTGGATGACAATCAGCATATTCTTTCTCTTGCCTCTTGGTTCAAAGAGGTTGTATGTACTTTGATCATTGGTTTTGGGGAAAAATGGACCAGATATGGGAAACAAATATAATCTATCCAAGGCATTCATAGAATTGTTGTAGTTAACTCAGATAGATTCCATAAGTAGTATTCCTTTGAAAACACAATTTTATCATCTGATGGCTGTCTTGGACCCAGCTTTAATCTGGGGTAAGGTTCGTGGCTAGATATGCCTTTGCTCAATTTAAACTAGATATATCCTATCTGAAGTATTGCTAACACACTCTGCGTGACTCTGCCTTTGAAAAATAATCAGACTTCAGTGATCCATAAAGCAAATGGTCAGTGAGCAATTGCATTCATGTATTAATGAAATTGTTTACCTTAATTATTTAATCCTTAATTACCAATGTTTGAAACCATAAGGAACTGGGCATATTAAAGACTATTTACCAGTAGAAGTTCGTGCTTGAATATTTTCAGAGAAGACCTCCTTGACAGCATTAGGTATGTGGCTGGGCCTGAGTCTGAGATTTCCATTGTTTGGTTGAAAATCACTTACACATGGAGGCTGTATATTCCCTACACTGATACAGTAGCTGCATGTATGCCCATCAAGATAGTTAAAAATCTGTCTCTTGGCTTTTGGGGAGTGAATAGCAGGGAGTAGGCTACGGTTAGAAGGGATGTCAGGGAGTAGGCTACAAACAATGGATTTATCAGTTTTTTTCCCCTTTTCTGGAAAAATTGTACTTGTGCTTGTTTTAAAATGAGCCACATGTTTTTGCTGTGTAATATTATAACAGAATGTTGAATTCACTTCTGTGATATGCAGGATTATAGAAAAAATGAAGCAAATTCAAGCAAATTCAAGCAAATTCATGCATTTATAAACAAATAAACATTTTATTTGTTTATAAATGCATGGAACTCTCTTTCAGCAGTTGCAAATATATGCTGTATCATGTAATATGTATGTGTAAGCAAAATCTTCAAAATCCTTTGTGTGTCAACAATGAAAGTAATTTTTTAAAACATGCTTTTATCCAACCAAACTCTACTGTGAAGAATTTTGCTTTGATAACTCTCTTAGATTTTTTCTTTCATCTAATCGCTTTTATTTTATTGTATCTCCCCTTTAAATTGGGTAGGATTTAATAACTCTGAACGAACATGTGATAAGGAGTTCATAATACGTCGGGCAGCCACTAACCGTGTCCTGAATGTCCTTCGCCACTGGGTGTCAAAACATTCTCAGGTACTTTTTATAATATGCTTTTTCATGTGAAGCAATGACACATTCTTTCCACAGTTTATGTATTCTGCATATTCTTCTCCTGCTTTCCAGTTTTTCAGAAAAGT
Source organism: Liasis olivaceus (assembly GCA_030867105.1). Classification (NCBI taxonomy): domain Eukaryota; kingdom Metazoa; phylum Chordata; class Lepidosauria; order Squamata; family Pythonidae; genus Liasis; species Liasis olivaceus. The sequence continues at coordinate 227,369,095 of CM061348.1, read as the reverse complement.
CAAGAATTGATTAGACTTGCCTTCTCCAATATTGTGTCTCATTGATATGTTAGCCATGCTGAATGGAAATTTTGGGAGATGTAGTCACAACACCAATCTGGGAAAAACTATGCTGGCATTAAAACTTTGCAATAGCTTGAATATAATTTTTGGCAACTCTGCCTTACTAAGTAGCTCTTCTGGATATTGTTATTGCATGGTTTCCATAAAACAAGGTTTGTATCATAAACTGATATGAAAAGTTTGTCTCCATTAATTTTTGAAGTATATGCAAGGTTATCAAAAATCCAGCACTGAATCAGCAAAATATGTTTTCTGTATGCTTAGTTAAGTGTAATTGGATTTTTTTTGGCATGATTTTAGGGCAGATAAAAGAGCCATTATAGTCTCTAAATTTGATCCATGGTCCATTTTAAAATTAAGTATACTATCCTAGAGCCAATTATCTGGATAATATAATTTCCTATAAATTGTGCTTGACATTTATAGCCTCAAGAGTTCAGCTATATCAATGATAGTGCCAAAGACTTTCTATTTCTGGCCAATCTCATACAGAAGATGTATTCTGTTATTGGCATCAGCTATAGAAAGGAAGAATTATGTGTCTTTTCTTGCAAGTTTCTGTTGAGGACAGTTCCTAATTTTCTAAAGAAGAATAGCATAAACATAGGTTATTTATCCATTATTTTTGTGCATATAGAAACTGGTGCTATGTCATAGCAGCTTTCCACACAACAAATAATGTTTGAATGGTATGTACCATGTGAATTAGCCCACTGCTGCAGTTATCTAAGTAGGTATGGAATTGATCCACATCACCTGTCCACAATCTATCCCCTTCCAGATTGTGCTGGAATACAGCTCCCATCATCTGGATAGCTTTGCTGGCTTGGATTCACATGGGCAATAGGGCAGTAACATCTGAAGAGCACAAACTTGGGACGTGCTCTCCTTCTGACTAGGTTCTATACAGAAGAACATTATCACATGAAAGTGTGTTAACGTAAGAATAGTGGAGCAAACCAAAACTATATGCTATCTAGTAGCTTGTTGCCATGATAGCTAGCCATATGATGGTGGAAAAACCACAAAGAAGAGATGAGGACAAAAGCCTATGCTGCTGTTATTTTCTGGAAGCTGCTATACAGAAGCTTGCAGTAGTGGTAAGTGTGTACATAAGAAAAAAATAACTTCAAAATCCCCTTCAGGGGATTAATTAATAATTGATTAATTATATTTAAGTAGCCCAAATTTAAGCATATTTAGTCAAATAGGTCACTTCCAAATAACTCTACCTAGAATTGAATCATTAGGATTTAGCGTGTCAAGATTGACATCAGAATATTCTCCAAATTAGTCCAAGTATATCTGAAAATTGTGCCATAACTGTTCACTACATTCCAAATTAACTTGGCTAATTAAAATGTCTTGAATAAAATTGTTCTTTTAGCTCTGTGAGTTTATATAATTCCTTCATTTACTTGCACAAGACTTATGATCGAAGCCTCATGAATTAATCAACCATGTGATTTACAAGTTTTTAATTCAATATAAGGACTACACCAGAACATTCTGATTAAATACTTGCTCTTCTCTGAGATGACACAGTATAGTATCAAGTTACAGACTGCCAAAATAATAAAGTGGGTTTGAATATTACACAGTCATTTTATTAGCATACCTTGTATATTTAAACAAATGATACAATCAGGTTTGGTAGACTGCCGTTTAAGAAATAACTGGCAAACTGATTAGGATTTATTTCTACATTAGTCATTCTTAACATTATAAATTGTGGAATTATGTGCAAAGTCTTTTCAAAGTTAGAAATTTGGTCTAATTGTCCAGACTCTCTTCCTGTTCTTAAACAGAATCAAAATGATCATGAATCTAGGGCTTTAATTTTAGGGGAGCATATTTTTGATAGCACTCCTGTTCAGAGTAAACTTCAAAGAAGTAGTTGATCATTATGCATTTTAAAAAAATATTCAAAAGTGAGCATCATCCGGATTGGAATCCAAGCACGGAAGTGTAGGATTGACCTTCACCCGTTAGGGGTCCCGGTCCATAAGGGAGGCACAATTGCAACTGGTGTTGCTGGGAAAGAATCTGCTGACATGAAACAACCCTTTTTTGGCAGTCCAAATAATGAGATGAGGGAATGGACATTATTCTCAGTTTTCCCCATCCCCAGATTAGGCTTCTGATCCAGAGATTCTTGAGTAAGAATGAAAAGGACAGGGGACTCAGCTGTTGCCTATGCCTTAGTTTGAACTTCAGATAGCAAGTTGTGTTGCTAGCTAAATAGGATTTTGACCCCAGCTACTTCTTTTGGATTATCATTATGCAAATTCTCTTCCAGGGAAAGGATCAGAAAGGGATCTTTCCATTAAACATAAGCCAATTTGATGTCCTCTAAAAACTAATGTGAACTAATTTCTTTTTCTGCTAAAATCTGTTTACAGTTTTTACAGTTTTATAGTTTTATAATTTTGGAATATGCATCTAATGAAATATCAAGTAAAATAATAATAATATAAAAGAAATAATATAAATAATATACAAATGCAAAAGAAAGCAAAGATAGTACTAATAATAATAGCGTCTTGAGTACAATCCCAAAACATCTGGAGTACCACTTGAAGACCCTCGGCATTGACAAAATCATCAGTCAATTGCAAAAGGCAGCTTTACTTGGAACAGCTTACATCCTGCAATGATAACTTTAACACCATCAAACAACAACATCTGTCCATCCCGGGTCCTTGGGAAGGACTTGATAGGTAGATAAAAATGCCAAATCCAGTCCAAACATCTGGCTGACTGTGCAACCAACAATAATAATTTATTAAATTTATATGCCACCTGACCCCTGGCAACTCTGGGCAGTTTACAGTTGTTAGAACATTTAAAAACAAGGAACAATGCAAAAAACACAAGAACAGCACAAGACAAAAAAACAACAATGGCAAGGAAAACAAACCTAGAAGGAAACAGAAAGGAAGAAAGGGGTGCCAGTTGTCCTCTCCAAAGGCCTGGGCAAAGAGTCACGTCTTTAAGGCCCTTTGAAATACTAGTAGGGTGGGAGTCATTCGAATTTCATGGGGAACCTCATTTCAGAGGGCAGGTTCTGCTACAGAGAAGGCACACTTCTGGGGTCCAGACAGATGGCATTGTTTAATCGATGGAACCCAGAGCACGCCAACCCTGCCAGATTGAACTGGCCAGGCAGATTCTATGGGAGATAGATGGTTCCTCAAGTGACTAGGCCCTATGCCATGTGGGGCTTTATAGGTAGCGACCAGCACCTTGAATTGCATCTTGCAAATTCAGAAGAATTCATCTTGCAAAGTTATTACTGTTCTGTACAAGAAAGCTACCAAACTCCATATCTGTAGCTGCACTCTACATTGTGGTACAGCCTTATTTGGCCTTATGATTATTGGGTATCTCTTATTACATGTTCACTGTAGGCACATTCTGAATTCATTTATAGGAGCTTTATATTATAGACAGCCTAGGATGCCCTTGAGGGCAATATCCTCTAAACCTGAAATTTCTTTCTCTTCTAACATTTTTGAGAATCTATCTGTGTAACATTTTCATTCATTGGAAATATAAAATTCAGTGCAAATCTTATACATAGTGTATTTAAAATATGATCAATACAATATAAAATGCAGTAAGATATAAAAATAAAATAATAAAATACATAGGATGTAAGGAAAAGGGGTCAGAAACCACAGGCATCCCCCAGGGAGGGGAACAAGGTGGGACAATATGTGTATCATGTTGTACTTGCATCAGACTTTATTATATCCTTACATGTTATGCCATTTGGACAAAGACATCATGGTACACATGTCATCATTTTGACACCCATGAAGGAAATCCTCGGTTGATGACTTCATAATGTATGGTGAGTTTCATGCTAGAGAAAGAGGTGGAAGAGGATAGAGTGGCCAGATCTCCATCTGGGGCTCTACACAAAGCCTTTACTAAGCTTTCAAAAACGGGTTTTGTAGTGTTTCTATTGTTATTGTGATTGTTTAATTCTTGGTAGATTATTTTTTTCTTTTTTTCCTCTAAAAAGACATGAGAGCTATGTGTGTTTTATCAGAATCTCAACACCTACTCTTTGATATATTGGCTCTTCCATAAAAAATAGTCCATTATGTGAGCTTTGGGTATTTAGCACCTAGAATGCAAGACTCCCACAGCTTTCCTGTCACAACATCTCAAAGGTATTTGCATTTCTCGCCTCAGTAAAGCACAGTGTTAGGTAACATGTTATAGCAAATGTACTTTCTCTATGTGAGATGCAGAATTCTTATATTTATGGTGACAGGCTATACTGCTTTTCTGTTTCCCAGCATGTTGCATGCATTTATCTTCTGCGAACACAACCCTAGTCCCTTGGAAGCTGGCTAAATGGACGAGCAGTTGCCTAGGTAGCTATATTTCATGCAGGGCAGAAATGATACGAGGGGAGCTTGAGCTCCTTGGAGAGCTGAGAAAAGACAACAATTCATGGAGGAATCTAGAGGTGTATAAAAACGCTCCCCTAACGCAATGTCACAGAAAGAGTCGCCGAAAAGAAATGTATTGTAAAATGTCCTAACGTTGGAATGATTAGAAGAATGGTGTAAGTTATTAGAGAGAGAGAAACAGACTTCCTGAGTTAGAGGAAGAAATGAAACTGGGATACAGAAATTTGGAGAAGTTTTTCCTTGATTATGGATTCACAAAAACAGGAAGATGAGCCATGCCGTTGTCAGGATAAACAGGTCGTCTGCGATGCCTGTTTGACAGGCCAAAAGGTACTAGCAAGCTGTGTGTCTAATTGGGGATATGATTCTTTGGGTAAAGCGCTCAATCAGGCACCAGGTCTAATTTTGTTGGCTTTGGATTTCAGGAGATAATACAGGAAGAGGCAAGGACAATAAAGCTACAAAGAGTGGCAGAAGAAAAGAAATAAATGTTTATTAAGCAAGACAGAATTTGTTCTTGTAGGCAGACTATTCCATCTTGAAAAATAGTGCCCCAAAACAACTCTCCTGCTACAAACAGATTTCACAACTGAAGAAATGTATACCCAGCCTGGTGGCTTTCAACTGTATAGTCTAGGACTCTCCTAGCTTGAAGCACAGCTTGAAGGAAATAAATAAAGAGTATGCTTTGGTTTCCAATATTAAAAAAGTTTAGATCAAAACCTTAAAAAAAGGAAAAACAAATGAAAAGAAATTACTGTCAATAACTGTCAAAATAAAGCTGCTACCTAGAAATTGTACTCAACTATAATGATACTACTAGGAAATGAAAATCTTTGGCTAGATAACAGCTTATTTGCTTGAATGATTTGAATGTTCCTCTTAACATTTACTTACTCTGAGTGTCAGATCTTTCTGTAGTTTAGTTACAGTATAAAGAATAATTTATAAATATGAGTAAGAAAGAGCTTGCCAGAAATTCAAAGCAGTGATGTATTTGCATTACATTGTATTTATTACTTAATCATGAGCAATATGCTGGAAGAGACAAATAGATGAAGGGTGAACTTTTGTTGAATTTTATCTTGATGACTTCCCACTGTGAGCTGAATTATTTTGATATTCGTGTTTTGTACAGTCAAAATAACAGACTTTGATGTCAGTGGTGAAATCTTCAGTATAGACATTGGCTGGGTTTAGTCTTAATACTAAAACTAAAGTATGGCTGCATTTGCATGACTCAGCATACTGAATTTATTGCAGTGCCTGGGAAAATATTTGCCCAGTGATCCAGAGGTAGATTATTGATCAAAACAATAACTGAGCTAATGAAATATGAAAAAGACATCTTGGGGCTTGCTCTCAGCTGACTGCTCCTGGTGGGTGTTTTTCCCCTCACTATTATTTTTAAATCCTTTAAGAGTCTGTGGTGAGATGAGAGCCATGGCCAATTTGGTGAGAAGAGGCTTAGCCATCTTCATTCCCTTTTTACCCCCTTATTTCAGGCCCACCACCACACACGCAGGAGTGACAATTAAAAGAAAAAGGAGATGGAAAGACTGCTTTGTGGGATTGCTCTAGATTCCTGTCTTTATGCCCCAAAGACAGGAGGATGAGTTAAACTGGTCTTGATTTTGTAGAGCATGCCCTGATTCAGATTAAGTAAACTACAATTTATCTCAGAATATTTTGGAACTATTTAGGATCAGATTCTGTATGGAACTATTGGGATTCTTGATTTACACAAAATGTTGGGCCTTTCAATAACACAATTAAATGTATTGTACAGGTAGTCCTTGACTTAAGTCCATTTGTTCAGTGACCATTTGATGTTACGAACACGCTGAAAAAAGTGACTTATGACTGGTGCCCAAATCACGGCTGTTGCAGTGCTCTGCGGTCACATGATCAAAATCTGGGCGCTTGGCAGCCTGCCCACACTTATGACCGCAGGGGCGCTTCAACTTCTCCCAACCGCCTATTTCCTCCCATCTGTGCCCTTTTGCCCCCCTGCTGCCCTGTGCTCTGCTGCCCCAGATGACCTTCACCATCTTCTTGCTCCAGCTGCTGATGAGGTGTGCCTGGCCTGGCTGCTAGGCTGGGTTGGGCTGGGCTTCAGCTGTGAAAAAGAAGAAAAAAAGCCCAAAGCAGCCCCTGAGCAGCAGTGCGCTAAAACAACCCTTCGTGCCACACTCCGGGGCGGGGCAGGGCGGGGCGGGGCTGGGCTGGGCTTTTTTTTTGCAATGCGAAACAAAAGCCCAGCCCCATCCAGGAATGTGGTGCAAAGGGGCATTTTGGTGAGTTGCGCTCCAGAAGCTTTATGCAAAGGGGCGTTTTGGTGCATTGCGCTCCAGGAGCTTTATGCAAAGGGGCGTTTTGGTGTGCCAGAGCTCTGGGGCTGCTTTTGGCTTTTCTTTTTTTCACAGCTGAAGCCCAGCCCAGCCCAGCCCAGCCCAGCCCAGTCTGGCTCAGAAGCCAAGCCGGGCATGCCTTATCAGTAGCAGGAGCAGGAAGACAGTGAAGGTCAGCTGGGGGGGTAGAGTACAGGGTGGCAGGGATCTTGGAATGCAGAGTGTTGAGGGTGACCACAGCTGGGATTGGGCTGAGGCAGCTGTGGCTTCCTGGGGCATGGCAAGCAGCCCCGGAGCCACACGGTTCTAGGGCTGCTTGCTGCCCCGCAAGGCAGGGTGCAGGGCAGCCAGAAGGGCAGAGATGGAGGGGAGATAGGCAGGTGGGGGATTTGGAGGCAGTCCCTTACCTTACTGAGGCTTGGGGCTGGAAGGGACCAAGCCTTGAATGGCTTGGATTGGGGTGGGTACATGCTTAACAACCCACGATTCTTGGTTAAGGATGGCAACTGGGACTGCCAGGATTGCAGTCTCTAAGCAATGCAGTCACATGACATCTTGCTTTATGACTGCATTGCTTAGTGATGGAAATTCTGGCCCCAATTGTGGTCGTAAGTCGAGGACTACCTGTATTCAGCCTCTGTGAATTAAGTTCATGTTCATATATTCCTCCCTTTTTTCCTGTGATGCAGCTGCAAAAATATGGAGTGCATTTGCCTCCACTTTTAACTAACTGCACCTAGGCACTGAATCTAAATTGGGAGGAATTATTGTTCACTTTAAATTTGGTGTGTAATTTATTTCCTGCTTTTTCAGATAAAATGTTTTGTTTCTTTAATCAATTTATAAGCCATCTCCATTGCTGAGGCAACTCTAAGTGACATACTACCATATAATAAACATAATTTAGAATCCAAACAAGAAAAAAAAATCTCTTTGCTTGTTTGTAATTAAAGCTATCTACATTTCCATGTTTTTACATAATGAAAAACTGCAGTTAGTTGAAAATATAGGCTAATATTTTTAACTAGCTTTCAGTGATGCTAAAGGAGGGAACAGAAGTTGGAGGAAGCTCACGCACATAGTTTTGAAGTCGCCAGAGATCAAAGCTACTAGATAAGTACTAACTAATATCTATTGAGTAAAGTGGTAAATTGATAAGAAAGATAGTGTTGTGGTTAAGGTGGATTAGAAGCCTTGAGTTCTAGTCATCCCTTAGGTACAGAAGTTGACTGGGTGTCCTTGAGCTGATCACTCTCTCTCAGCCCAACCCACCTCACATGGTTGTTGAGGCACTGTACCTTGAGGTACAAAAAAAAAAGCTGGACATAAATATAATAAATAAAAATAATAGATAACTAATTTCCAGTACAAATCAGAATGTGTATGTTGAAGTAAGTGATAACATCCCAGATAGAGTTGTACTGTAGATAACTTTTGTTTTCCTTTTAGGCATTTTTCTAAGCATGTCCAGGTTTCCCTTGCTTTATACTAAGGTTACTTTCCCCCCAAAAGCGAATTTGCATCATGAGAGACACTGAATTAGTGGAAAAAGGCAGTTGTGGAGTATGGTGTCAAAGTTTATAACCCCAATGCATTGAGAAATGTGCTCATTAATTTTTAGAGCCTTATTTTTAAGCACTATGTCACTCAAAAATGTTTTCTTCCTTGACTCATATTCCATGTATAATGAAAGCATTTTCTTCCTCTTTTCTCCAACTGGATTTCTAAAGTGCATGGTTATCATGGTAGACAAAGAGGTAGAATGCATCATGGCACTACAAATGCTACTAGCTTTCTTCTTTATGTTGTGTATAGTAAATTCACCCATGTTAAAAGCTTATCCTAGGGCCGAGGATCATTCACCAGCTTTGGCATGATATAATACATCCAACTTTGTTTCTAGTGCTAGAGAGGTCCTTTGCCTTTTCGTTTTGGACAAGTTGTTGATGGCCATTTTGATCCCATAGGAACAGATATGGAAGAAAGTGGAAGACAAGGATCCACAACCACAACCACACAATACAATGGTAGAAGTGTGAGTGAGGGCAGAAAAGAATTTTGGCAGGAAAATGTTCAATTCTGGCATGTTACAGGTAGTATATTTAAAACCACAGTGTGTTTCCATTTAAGACAATGGAGTATGATGCTTCTGTGTGCAATATAAGTGTTGCATTTGGCTTAGGATGAAGACTGAAAGGGCTATTAAGCAGATTAACCTTTGCTTCTACTTCAGAGATACTTGATTTGGAACATTTTTGTTGAGAATTTAACTAAGTCTCAACTATAACTTTGACCTCTAAAAATAACAATGGATTACGTAGTAGCTGTAACATGCTGGTTCTTGGTACAACCACATAAGAGGAGGAATATTCCACTGGAAAATATCATCAAACTGTAATTCATGTCTCTCTCATTCTGTTTGCTGAGTAGGGAGTATGAACCTAACTGGGGAGATTCCATATTCCAGCCATAATACAATGTGTGGATAATGAACTGCATTTACTCTGAAATTTGTTCTTGCAGTGCTGAAAGTATCAAACAGCTTTTAAAAAAAAATGTTTCACACTGAATAAAATTTTACACCTCAGCCTTACAGAAGTAACTATTTCTTACTAGGATTATACTAAAAGTCTCCTAACTTTGTCAGTATATTGTGGAACTGCTAAGGGATGTGTGGATAGGCTCAGATGTGAGTATCTGCAGGAAGATGTGTCAAAATGGGCAAGAGGACAAGTGTGGTATCATGACTGAAGCCCCAGCCTTTTGTATGTGCGTGTTAATACATTTGGAAAAGGGGTGGGCCTTTGACTGCCACACCATGCCACTCATTCTGCATTTTTTGATCCTCTGTGGATGACGCTGACTCAGAATCTCCACAAGCATACATTATGAGGTTCATTTAGTTTACAAATTAAGATATAGATTAATTTTTAAAAAATCACAAAAAGCGATACATGTTTGTTTTAACATTTCAGCATATCCAAGAGCCAAAATAAATACTTTTTCTGTTTGTCAAAATCTCTCAGAGCCTCTCAGGCATATATTTCATCTTCCTGCTATTCAATGTATTTTTATGCTGTTCCTCAGAAATATGAAACATGAAATTGCCAATCTAATATACTCTTGTTAAGAATAATTGAGGATGAGACCTTACTTATTATAAAAGTAATAACAACAGGCAGATAAACTGGTATCATGGCCATCTGTTATATAATCCTTCAGACAAGGCACACCAAAACTCAAACATGAAGCAGACTAAATCCAAACAGAACTGTAATCTCAGGAAAATACACTTTTTGTTAATTATTTGAATACATAAAATTCAAACATAGATATCTCTTATTCATACATGGAAAGTTAAATGTGCAGGAGTTTCAAGAACTTTGCTGGCGATGATTGTTTCTGCTTCTGTTTCTATGGAAACATATTCTGAATGGCTACTCATGTGATAGGATTCAGTATAAAATAGACTGCTACAAAATACTGGAGAGATGAAGTTTTTAGTTTAAATCCTTTATTGAAACATCTGCAGTAACCTGAAATACAAATGGCTAGAATAAGTGCTTTTCAATGAATCCAAGCGTGAGCATCCATAGAAGGTATTTCAACACTTGAATTCACTGATGGCTATCTTCTATCCTATCCTTCTTGAAATAGTCTTAATTGTCCTTGGGAAGTGGTGGGGAAGGGACATGTATTAAATAGGAGGAAAAGAGTAAATCAGTCTATACCGTTGTCTAGGATTGAGATAGACATCACATACTTTTAGGTATAAATGAGATTCCATGGTCGCGTAGATCCTGTCCATTGATTTGACGTGGTATAGGCATATCTTGCCCATTCTAAAGCATTCACTATCTAAAGTGAAAGTGGTTATGAAAAGTTACTATTTTTAATACCCTAAAATTATCTGAGTTCGAATTATCTTGTGCAGATAATGTCTCCTTCCATAAACTCTCCTGTTAATTAATTACTAGTGTTATCCCTGCTTCAGATTCCATATTGGGAGAAGTCTGAACTGGCTTAACAAGAAACAAAGCTTTTTTCACTACAAACTGCACTTCACGGGATGCCCGCCATTATTTCTACAAGTTGCTTTGGTTCCAGAGTGAGCTTATGAATGTGCTCACTTTTCCTGGAAAATGTATCTGCTGCTGTGTTTAACTTGTGAATCAAAACTTTCTTTAATAAATTTTCTGGATATTGTCTAAGTGACCTAGGTTATTCTAATTCATTGGCTCTGGTTATAAAAGATCCTGATTTTCTTGTCCAAAGATGTCCATGGTTTCATTGAATAGTTACAAATTATGACTTGTATTAATTGGCCTAAAAGAATTTGAAGTTTGGCCTACCTAGATTCCCTTCTCCTAAGAAATGAGCTAATTAAGAGTGGAAAGAAAAATGCTTGGGTGAGTTAAAATTTCAATTATACTTGGAAGTGGGAAAATTTGGTGGGAATTGTGGAGGCATCTTTCTTGTGTAAGAGCCCTGAAGAACCTAGCAAGGGGACAGTATTTTGGAGACTCTCTCATATATGTAAATAAAAGCAAATATTACAAAACACTGTTTTGTTACTGAATTACTGAATATAAATGTAAATGAAGTTAGATCTGTAGCACTTCTAGTGAAAAATATGTCTTTCAAGAAGATGTACATTTTAAAATTGTGAAACTTGGTGCAGTTTTAAGTGGTGGCAAATCTCAAGCTTCCATTTTCATGTATTTTACACCACAATATTCTAGTATCTTAAACAGTAGGTCACATGAAAATAATAGATTATACAATTATTTTTCACAGAAGTGTTAGCTTATTACCAATTGGTCCCAAGTAACTGTTCTAGATTTAATGAAGCAGCATGGAATTAAGCTGTAGGATAGTGATAAGAAAGTACCACCATTGTACAAGAATTAACTGTAAAAGTTGCTCAGAAAAGGCTTGCATGGAACTTGATATACATCGGACAATTGTAATTGGCAGTCTTCAATTCTTAGCAGGTGACCTTAATAGGCTGGGTTGTGGGGTACGAACAGCAGTAAACAAATTAACTGCAAAACCATAATACCCAAAAGCAAATCTATATATTTATTCAAAAATAAATATTTATCTAAAAATATTTATAGTCTGCCCCAATCCATATGAATGCTCACAAAATATAAATCTGTAATACGATCCTTTCATCCAGCAACATTTTGTTTTGTAGGATTTTGAGTTGAATAATGAATTGAAGATGAGTGTTCTTAATCTGCTAGAAGAAGTTTTGAGAGACCCTGACCTTTTGCCACAAGAAAGGAAAGCTACAGCAAATATCCTGAGGTAAAAAGGATCTATGAGTTTCATCACAGAAGTATTATGAGAGAAACAGAAGTGCGATAGATTTGGATGTTTAGTTCCAGTGTATCACTTTAAAAGGGGGGAAATACAATTGCTTTTGTTACAAAAATGTGCTGCCGAGCAACTGTTTCCTTGAGAGTTAAAGCCATTTTAATCTTCTTTCTCTAAGGAACATATACTGCAAAATTATACTCATGAAGAATTAGGATCTTTTTGTTCTTCCTTCCACCAAAAGTTTGGCTGTAAATTAAAAATATGTGAACATTCTAAATATAGTATATAAGCAATTTGAGCAGCCAAATCCCTCCAATAGCTCATCCAATCCACTTGTTTATATGACACAAGCAATAATTTCCAGTTCCAAACAGTTCGGTGCTACAATTAAAAAGCCAAACAAATACTTCAACCATTTCCAAAGAGGTAGAGCCAAAATATTTTTCTGCAAGAACAGCTACAAAAAGCTTGGGTAGTACATTATACAACATGATAAGCATGTTAGTCTGGAGCAGTGTTTCTGAACCTCAGCAACTTTAAGATGTGTGGTGTTCAACTCCCAGAATTCCCCAGCCAGCATGGCTGGCTGGGGAATTCTGGGAGTTGAATACCACACATCTTAAAGTTGCTGAGGTTCAGAAACACTGGCCTTGAGAGTAGCACAAGACTCTGTTGTTTCTGGTACTATTTGCCCCAGCCTCCATCCTCACTTTCAGGCAGGACTGCTCTACAGAAAAGATCAGGCTTATATTGCTGCCTACATGATTGCCTTAACACAGTTACATCAAAGCATTTGATACCCCTACTAACAAGTTGGTAGATGGTGGATCTGAGAATCAATATCAGTGGATCTGCAAGGGATTAACCATTAGTATTCAATGAATGATTTTTCATAATTCCATGTCGCCTTGGAGGAAGGTTTTGCATAAAGTCCTTCAAGTCTCTCTTGGTCCCTGTACTGTTTTATAAATGTTTGGAAATAGCATGGAATATTTCCAGCATGTATTTATAGAGTACTAGAGGCATTACACTTAAAAATCATTCTGAAAATGCAAGACTTACATGGCATTAAACTCAGTGGAACTTATTTCTGAAGAAACAAACAAACAAAAAATGGTTATCAGTTATTAAGTATTATTTCAAGACAACAGTCAACTCAGGGAAGCCTTTGGTCATATCCTTCTTTCTTGAAGTAAGGGGAAGAGACCCAGAGGTGCTGTATCTTAGTTGCTGTTGCGGCTTTGCAGAATATCTCCCCTTAGAATTAAGGCTTGCTACATCCCTTCTAATGTTCCAGAAGCAGCTACTGAAGATGTAATTTTTCTGTGAAGCATTTGGTTAGTTTGTTCTTGCTATCTTTAATTTAGTTCATTTTGAATGAGTTATACTAATGTATTTATTTGTATTACTTTAATTGGTTTTCTTATTTATTTTTCATTTTATTATAATTTATTCTTGATTGCTGTAACTTTGATTAGTTGTTGTTTTAATGTATTTATATTTATTGATTGTTTTGTAAACCACCATGAGTCTTCATTGATTTGGCAGCATACTAGTGGAATAAATAAGCATATATAAAGACTTGGAATACCTACAGAGTAACTATTACAAATAGCGCAAATGACTGTAGAAATTTCATTGCTATATAAAATATATCGTTAATTGTTTTTAGGACACTTTCTCAGGAGGATCAAGATGACACACACTTAAAAATAGAGGCTATAATGCAGATGGTGAGTTCATTTAAATAAATATATGTTTGATTTATTTTTCATTTATATAAATTCAGCTTAATCTCTGGAAATTATGCTTGACTATTCCATCATTACTGCCTTTATTGCATATCACTGTCTCTTATATTTCCCTTTGATGACAAGGTGTTTCAACTGTTCAATAGTTAGAAATAGTGAAACAAAATAGCTATGAACATGAACTTTGGCTTGGTGAGATGTTATGCAAAATGTGGGGCTTTCATTTCAATATACAGAGGAAGTTGGTTAAAATGGGTCATACCTGTGAGAAATCCATTTGTATATCATTACTCCAGATATTTTATTACACAAAGTATTCTTTATTTGCTTATTTAATTATTTATTTATATAGCCGCCCATCTCACAGAAAAGTGACTCTAGGTGGTGCACAATAAAAAACAATCATAAAATCAAAATATTAAAACAAGTACAACTAAAAAGACATCAAGCAATATTATTAACAACAAGATAGTAGAGAAAATTGATGTTAAAAACAATGCAGCCATCTCATTAGATCACCATTTCCTTGAGATCCCTAAGCCTACTGACACAGTCATGTTTTGAGGACTTCCAGAAGGATATCAAGGATGGGGCCAATCACACCTTGGGGAGGGGGATGATGTTCCACAGGGCAGGTGCCACAGCAGAAAAGGCCTGTCTTCTGGGTCCCACCAGATGAAACTCTTTCACAGACAGGACCTGCTCTATACCTCTTCTGCTGGACCTGATGGGGGAGGCAGATGTAATCTGGTGGAGGCAGTCCCTCAGACAACCCTCAAATAATTATTTAAAATTGAAGTGGCAATTTGCAAGTGAAAACATAAACAAAAACATATTTTTTAAAAAGTGAGAATCTGTTAACCATGGAAGAGTTATTTATGTAGAGGAAACAGCAAGGTGAATTTGAAGCACGGAAAGTTTTAGACAGTGTGAAGTGCTTGATCTAACAGTGACAGCAAACTCCTAATTATATTCTTGTTCAAGATCCATGCATATTATTTACTGTATTAAACTTTATTTTCCTGTTTTGTTCTAGGAACATGAATACTTTAGGATTCTGCCCATACTGTGCATTTTTATTTTAAGAATTGTCTATTAGCTTAGTCTTTTACAACTCCTGCATATCTATACAAACCCTTTTTTAGTAATATCTATTCATCTGAGTATGTTATTGCTTTTAACTCAGATGGAGAGTCCAGCAGGACTCTTCCCAAAATGGTACTGCAGAGAACCATGAGGAGGCATATACAGAATCTGAAGATTTATAGACCTACAAGAAATATTTAGAAGAAAAAAAAAGAAACCCAAATACAGCAGTCCACCTCAAGAATAGCCAGGTCCTGTCTGAGTAGCCAGAGTGCTGTTAGTTGAAATGGGGAAGTGGGATGAGAAAGAATAGCATGGTCTATTGGGAGAAGGCATATCTGATTGGCTGGAATCCTGAACTGCAACACTCTACTTTCATGAGAAGATGCAGATACACTGCAATAGTTTGTTGCTTGTTTTATTACTTACTGAAGTCATTTGTAAACAGTAGCAGTACAATACACTTTGTGAGGAATAAAAGTGGACGACTTCCAGCACAATATATGCTCATGTTCTGTATCATTAAATGTCAGTTGAAAGGATAAAGGGGAAAAAATTCCCAGAATCTTGCAGAAAGAATTTCATTGGTAAGAGTTACAAGACATACTTCAAATCTTGTAACTACAGGAAGTCCTCAGTTACAACCACTTGTTCAGTGACTGTTCAGTTACGACAGTGCTGAATGAGAGGGACTTACGCCCAGTTACAGTGAGCCACAGTCAGATGAACACCATTTGCTGGCTTCCCACAAGGAAGGTCACAAGTTGCTCCCATAACTTGCCCCTGCTGCTGCTTCTCCTGAGGAGCCCCACTATGGAGGACAAGATCCCCTCACCCAACTGTCCTCAATAGTGGCCCCTGCTGGCCTACCTGCACTCCGTAGTGCCTACCCACAGCCCATGCCAGCCTACCTGAGGCCCTCACTGACCCACCTGTGCCCTGTAGTCCCTGCCCACAGCCCCCGCTGGCCCATCCACACTCAGTAATACCCACCCGTGGCCTACGGCCCACCCACATTCAGTAGCACCCATCCGTGGCACCCACTGGCCTGCTTGCACTCAGTAGTGCCCACCTGTGGCACTCACTTACTTGCCTGCAGCTCTTGCCTGCTGGATTGCTTGCCTAGGACTCCAGTCACGTGAGGTCCTCTCTTAACAACCTGCAGAGTCTCTGGGTTATGATGGTACCCAGGACTGCCAGGATTGCTATTGCTAAGTGATGCGGTCACCTGACGTTGCACTTTATGATCACATCACTTAGTGATGGAAATTCTGGTCCCAATTGCTGTCATAACTTGAGGATTAAGTAAGATCCAAAAATTACAGCGAAATTGTTTTATTAGTTTACAGCATTGGGGAACCAATTTTGGATTTCACAAATAAAAGCTCTGGGCTTTGTTTAATTTGTGAAATGCTGTTTTGAATGATTGAGAAATAAGAATAGACCTTATCAATGCCCTTTTGGAAGAACTCTTAACTTCTGAAGTCTTAATGTATTAATTTTAGGAATAAAATAGAACATTAAAATTTTGAGAGGAGAAGTTCATTAATATCTATAAAAAAGATAAACATTTGTAAAGCTGGGCAAATAATCTATCAGCAAAAGGGAAAATTCGTTATGGAAGATGATTTTTTCCCCCCTGTGTACTGTATTTTATGTTTAATTTCTGTTGAAATTAGTTCAACGAGGACTTGGCTGGACTGTGCTCCAAGTAACTATTTCTCTTTCATAACAGAGAGCTTACTTACCTAAGCGCTTTTCCCCTTCATGATTTTCCTTCCACAAATGATAAAATCTGACTGATAAAATTGATAAGACAGCTATTAACTTAATATTGTATAAAGCAAATGAAAAGATTTAAATTGCCTTTTAAACAGTTTTGTACATGTATGTACATATTTTTACTTACAGCTAGAGTGTCCAAAACCAGAATGCTTTGAAACACTTTCAGCCATGGAACTTGCTGAACAAATAACTCTCTTAGATCACATTGTTTTCAGAAGCATACCTTATGAGTAAGTGATTTTCCAATCATTATTATGGGAATGAAAATATGTTTAAGCAAAGTTTTGGATGATAGAAGGATTCACACAAAATTGGAATGGATAATACATACAGTGGAATTGGTACAGATGGAATCGGTGCATATCTCTCAGCATAAATGGATCATGAAAGGTGATATCAAAGCACAATAAAATAATAGCACAATATTTCTATGCTGTTCTTTGTGAGCAGGATACAGTTTGTTTTCTGAAAAGGCTAACATACCTGTACATAATACAGCTCCAAAGAACCAACAACAAACTTTCTGTAGGTGCTTCCAATTCAGGAAGTCTGTAGGTCAGATAGCAAGGCCATTAAAGGCTGAACATATAGTGTTCAGGGAAGGAACACTCAAAGGTAGAGCATACATTCTGAATAAAAAGGTGCCAGATTCAGTGTATAACATCTCTAGATAAAACTAGGAATAATCATTTGTGAAATTTTGGCTTGAAAGCCTGGACACTACTTCCAGGCAGTATTGCCATACTGGGCTAGGTAAGTGAGTGCTCTGATTCAGTAGAAGGTGACTTCGTGTCTTCCTAATGTCTGCACCTTTTCTGCTTTCCAAATCAGCAAAGGGAGGGTGCTATATCTGTTTTGGAGTGGGGGATAATGAGGGCGAAGGTGCTATATGAAGTGATAGGATTCATACATGGTTCACACGGTATGATCACATTAAATATGGAAGTAGGACTACAGTTGATTTCAGTGGGACCCTATTGTACTATAAAAGTTTTAGAACTTGTCTCCTAATTTTTCTTGCTTTAAAGACCTGGCTATAGATAGTTTACCAAAGAAAACATGAAGTCTTTTAACAAATATTGGTTGCAGATTTAATAAGGTTTTAAGTAAAGGCTTTTACATACATAACCAATTCATTTCTTTGTAGTAGTTGAAAAGTATTCATTCCAGAGTTGTGAAGCTGTCTCCAAAATAAATGGAGTGAACAGAAATAAATATTCTCTTTTCTGATTTTTTTTTTCTCATTTTCCAGAGAATTTCTTGGGCAGGGTTGGATGAAATTGGATAAAAATGAAAGAACACCTTATATTATGAAAACCAGCCAACATTTTAACGACGTGAGTTGTCATAAAAATAGAGAATACCTTCTGAGAATATAAGAATGCTAAATATATTCTATGACCATAAAAATCACCAAAGAATTCCACTTTTCCTGAAGAGTAGCCAGGAGTAAGCATTTTAAAAAGTAGAACCTTTGGAAATCTGCTGAGATTGCCAAGCAGTGGCAAAAGAAACGAAGTTTTATTTTATTAAGAACATAAACTAAAATAAAACAAATTATGTTACTTACTACTTAGATGCTTAGATGTCATATTGAGTTTTAGCTCTTAGCATGTTATTGCGCAGAGAAAGATGCCTTTGCCATCTGTTCAATCATTTCTTTGTTCTTGTTCTGCTATAGGCTTTTGCAACTAGCACCCTTCAGATGTCCTATAAGTATCCCCAAAATACATGAAGGGTGCCAGGTTGGGAAAGCCTGCCCTATCCCTTTTCATCATTTTTGTAATATATGTTTTCTTAGCTTTACTTGCTAAAAGCCAAACATATTTAAATCACTGATGCTGTTTAATTCAGTGTTGTAAATGCAAATATTTATGGGCTAGTTCTTTTATTTAGATGAGCAACCTTGTAGCATCCCAAATTATGAATTACACTGATATTGGTTCCCGTGCTAATGCCATTGAGAAATGGGTTGCGGTGGCAGATATCTGCCGATGTATGCACAACTACAATGGCGTCCTTGAAATCACATCAGCCTTGAACAGAAGTGCAATCTACAGACTAAAGAAAACCTGGGCAAAGGTTTCTAAACAAGTAAGTAATTAATATTGATTGAGACTTTTCACAAAATGGCTTACTCCTGGGTGAAAGAAAGGTTGCCCAACCCTGTTTGATAACTGTCAAGCACCAAATTAGTTTCATCATAAGAAAATTGTGTAGTCTATTTAACCTAATAATTGCTGTATCCCCTTCATAAGTGTGCATTTATGGATGCATTATTGTAAGAGTTTAAATATTATTCTGGCAAAAATGACATGTTTATCCATGTAAATAACTCATGCAGCCATAGATTCATTGAAATGATTTTATGATCAGCCTGTTTTAGGACTGATGCATTTAGCATGTGGTAGGACAGAATTCTGAATTTGGTATGTGCATTTGAACTAAACAATAAATACATGTGTAAGAGTTTTGCCTGTGGTCAGCATCTTATTTTAGCTGGGCTATGTTTAATGAAGATTGCCTAAGGATCTACACATTTCTGTGAAGCTAAATTCTTGTTTAAGCAGCATTTTCTGTATTCTGTTACATTCTTCTCATTTTTGTTTTTTAATTATTTTTTGTAGCCTAAAGCTCTTATGGATAAACTTCAGAAGATTGTGTCATCTGAGGGAAGATTTAAAAATCTCAGAGAAACACTCAAGAAGTATGTCTCTTATTTTGTTCTAATTATTATATGATTTGAAATTTGCATCTATAATGGATGATGGACTAAAATAAAAAATAAAAAAGCATTACCCCTTTGATTCTTCAACCCATCAGTCATCGAGACCATTTTGATTTAAACCTGAAATCATAACTATGTCAGTGGTAGCCAATTTGGCTTCTCTTCCATATTTTTTATTAGGTTTCTGCTCCAGGAGGCTTCAATCTCTTTTTCTCCTGCTTCTCACCTCTGAGCTGTTTTTGTTCCTAACATTTGTGTAATAAAGAAATCTGGAGATATTAAAGTTTGAATGTTTTTGTGACCTTTTGAGTTAGCTAGTAAAGATACAGATCTGAAACAGGAATGGGTATTTTACCATCCCATCCTTGGCAGATTGGGTTACACTGAACAGCAATGATTTGAAGAATGGAAGCCCGTTTCAAAGCTGTTCCCCTTGAGTCCAATACCCATCCTCTTGCAGTTCTTCCATGCAAGAGAAGTCAAGGAACACTTGTTCTATGCAGGATAAGTTAGAGAAAAATGGCCCACAGCTTCACTGAGCATGCAATATGTGCAAGAGACAGTGAAGAAGAACCTTTACACCTTTAAGGAAAAGGACTCAGTGAAGTAATGACATTTTGTTTTCTCTGCACAGAAAATATGTTTAGAGGAAAAAGGATATGTTTGGGATAGGGGCATGTCCAACATGTAGTGCACAGGCCAGAGGTTGCCACTCTTATTGTATTATTCACACACTTAATTCCCTGCAATTAATCAAATTAATTAAGATAATATATCAACAATCAAATTTGAAAGTTAAATATAGCCCAGTTATGTCATGAATTCACCCTAACAAATAGAACTACAGCCTTAGAAAATGTTATAAGTATCCATATTTGGAGTAGTTTCTACTAGACAGAGTGCAACTTCTAAATAAAGGTATTTATTTGGCAATACATCTTGATAGTGGAAAAAGTGAGGAAAGCTCATCTATAACTCACAATCCTAACAGCTGACATTTCTTATCCTGCAGTTGCAACCCCCCTTCTGTGCCATATCTTGGGATGTATCTGACAGATCTGGCATTTATTGAAGAAGGAACACCAAACTTTACTGAAGAAGGCCTTGTCAATTTTTCTAAAATGCGAATGGTAATTTTTTCTACAGGTTTTTTCTTTTTAAAATATAAGGATTTTAGGTAACAGTATATATGATTACATTTCAAGGTTAGTGTGAATAGAAATTAAAAATCAATTGTTGATACTTGTATTTACAGTCAATGTTCTATCACCATCTACTGGCATATTTTGGAGAATCAGTATTGTAGTCATTAGCCCTGTTCCCACCACATCCATAACACAGACACTAACCTAGCCAAATCTCCTTCCCTGTGTCTCTGGCAACACACAATCACACTTAAACTGGATTAAAAAGCACCATATTGGAAATACAGAATCCCTATCCATTTTCTTCGGGAAGTATCTAGTATCCCATTAGACTTTGCACCAAAAGGGATTAAACCCAAGGGAGATAAATGTAGCTCGAAGCAAAGCCACTCATGTACAGCACTAAATTAACTCTACCCAGTAGATTTACCCAGTAAATCATGTCATGGAACACTCAAACCCACTCAACCAACCCATTTTGCATACCCTCTCTTAAAAAGGAGCTGGAGAGAAAGAACAACAGGGAAAAAAGTTTCTCTGCTGCAGAACTTATACTAAGGCCTAGCAGCACCAAATATACCTCCCCAACCCTGATTGGCTCCAGCTGACAAGCTACACCCACTGTTGCCTACTTGAACCATCAGGGAAATTCTGTTAGGAAATTAGTTGTATAAAGTGGAAAGTCCAAAATGCTACTTAAAGCATAATACTTATGTAGGTCTCTGAAAGAGCAGTTATACAAAGACAGTATTTTCCATGTTTAATTCTACTGGGTTGGACCATAAATCTATGGTTAAATCCTATGTTTGCCCCCAGGATGAAGTTTTCAGAAACTAAAGGAGCTCCAGAAAGAAGAGCGAAGAATGAAAACCTTGTTATATGAATTCTGTTCAATTCTAGATAGAAAAGTTAGAATTCAAACAAATATTCTAAAATTCAACAAAAAATTATTACTTGCTTATTTAACAGATATCACATATTATCAGGGAAATACGTCAATTCCAACAGGCTTCCTATCGCATAGAGCATCAACAAAAGGTACAGTACTTTCATATCTCCTTTTACCACAGTATCATGTTTTTATCTTACTCTGGATGTAATAAATGCTGTGCCATATTTTTCTTCAGCTAGGTATGTGAAGAGGTTTGTGACTTAAAGTTTAATTCAACATTATCCTGGTGTAGTCTTTCATGGCTGGTATCTGTTGGGAAGGGTTGGGCTTCAGGGCTTAGTGACCATGGTCTAGATAACAGATTTCCTGATGTTTCACCGGCAACTGTGGCTGGCATATTCAGAGGCAAGGTGATCTGTGCAGGCCTCGCCCCTGAAGACCCCAGCCACAGTTGCTGGCGAAATGCAATTTAATTCAGCATGTTTGCAATTTTTTTTTCTTAAATAGAAATCAGGAAAAAAGCAGTGGAAATGCTGATCAAATGCCTGTATTCCATGGGTTCCCCCCCACAAGGATTCCCCATCAGTTTGAAATCAGCTTTGAACTTTTCTTATCCCATGACATCAACAGAAATCAAGAGCTGAGATTATTTATTTTTGGGCTTACCTCTGTGTGTTTGAAATCACTCTTAAATCAACTTTCTTTTCACTATATTGAAGCTGCAGAGATCTTATGATAGGCTGGTTTCTCATTAGTGGGAATTCTTGTACAGGTAGTCCTTGGGTTACGACAGCAGTTGGGACTGGGATTGCCATCACCAAGCAATGTCATAAAGCAAGACATCACATGACTGCATTGCTTAATGATGACAGTCCCAGCAGTCCTGGTTGCTGTTGTAACCCCAAGATGTGTGCGTCATTAAGTGGGAAGTGGCAGGAATCCCAGGTAAGAAGCGTGGGGGTTCTGCAGGGGGTTGGGGGAGGGAAGCCCAGTGCAGGCTGTGTGTGAGTTGGGGGAGACCATGGGATGGAGGGTGTGGTAATGTGCAAGTGCAGGACAGCCAGGGGGACTTACTAGAGCAATCTGTGATGTTCCCTGCCAGCTTCCCCATTGACTTTCCTTGGGGGAAGCCAGCAGGGAAGGTTGCAAACGCCAATCACGTGACCACAGCTCCCTGCGACATCATAATTGCAGCGGTGCTGTGCAAATGGCCGAAACTTTGAGGATTGGTTGTGTGTCCATTCTTTCAGCGCCACTGTTACTTTGAATGGTCGCTGAATGAATGGATGTAAGCCAAGGACTACCTATTTCTTTTACCACTTACCAGTTCTTGTGGATAACCTATCTTCTCTACAAGGAACATCAGCTACCATAACTTCTTGCTGAAACATTATTTCTCATTACTTAAAAATGCAGTTACATTGCTTTTTTGGCAACTTTGTGCCTTATAATAGTTAATACTCCAATTATTTGAAAAATTATTGGATAGGTGGATATATAGTGAAGTAAAATGTGAATGGGGACAGGGTACTGATTGAATACAATGTTTTACATCCTCAAATTGGTAAAGAGTGATAAAGAGACTATGTGTTGACTCTAAACCACTTTTGAGGAACTGAGGAATGGTGGCTATGTGGAAGTGCCCCAACATATCCTTGGGAACTTTTCATTTATTACTTCTGTTGTGACTTAAAATCTTAAAATACTGCAGCTTATGATGCAGATTGCCTTGACTGGATTGCATTTACTAAATAAATAGTATGCGAAACTGTAATTTATAAAATGTTATAGAATCCTTGATTATTTAAGATAAATACTTTCCAGGGACATAACAGAAATTAATTCTGAATAAACCTGAATAGTAATAATAAAAATGGATTTGTATATCATTTATGACATAAGAATCCAAGTTACAAAAAAGAAAAATAGGTAAGTGGAGATGTGCAACGAAGTCTTCCTATGTATTCCCAGGCCTTACTTGAGTACTTGTGACCTGGCTTCAGGTAGTCTTTAATAGGAACTTTTTAGCACTGTATAGGACTGGCAGAGGGGAGGAGAATGGAGAAAAGAGATTTTCTATTTGTCATTCCCAGATTCAAGATGTCTTCTGCTCTGCGGTGTAGTCTTAAAAAACTTTGATTTAGAACTAGTTACCAAATTGAACTAGAAGATGTGTTTCCATCTGGATTTATCTTTTATTCAAGTTCTTTAATGTTCTTTCTCCCGAGAGAAGTCTGAGCTGGGCATGTTTATCCTGCTGTTGCTTCCTCCCAAGCAATATTGTTTAATTTCATGCAAATAAAATTACCATCAGCAGCATCTGGTTGTTTAAGTCAGAATGTATACTTTTAGGCATCCTAAAAAAGAAATCATGAATACAGTAGTAACATAACAGCATCTGGGGTGGGGGCAAGAGGGCTCAGAGTGATGTAAGCTGTATCCCAATATTGTGCTGCAAACTCTAGTTCTTTTGTGCTTGTGTGTAATGTGACCACATAGAAAAGAGGTGGGGTTTATATTGTGACACCATGACCAGCTTATGTCACTCTAACATCCCTTGCTGGACACTGCTGGTAATTATTCGTAACTTCTTTTTATGTTACCATATAAGCCAAAGAGGAAACATAAAACAAATCATGGGTTCCTTTTCTGGATTGCTCTGGTTATAAGTAGCCATCATTTTGCACTCAGTGAGATGACAACCTAAAAATAAACCACAGAAGGTAGTTTATAGCCACACTGCTTGGATGGAGGAGCTAGTAGGGTCATGGCAGATTGAACTGTCTAACTGTGCCCATGGCTTCCTGCCATCTACATTAAGAAAAGTATTTCCGTTCTTTTCTAAATAGATACCTATCTGCTTCCTCTCATTTGTATGAAAGGGGATTGAAATGTCTCATTTTGACATTGACTACAATTCTATTCAAGGAAGTATGTAATGATTCCAGTGTTACCAAGCAATTGTTCATATTCTTGTTTTTCCAGGTCACTCAGTACTTGTTGGACAAAAGCCTCATCATAGATGAGGACACGTTGTATGAACTATCCCTAAAAATTGAGCCCAGACTGCCAGCCTGAGAAATTAATATCATTCTTCAGCTGTCAAGAACTTAGTTTAATGGAAAAATTATGCATGACATGCCTCTACTGAATGCAAGGGGCAAAAGCTGAGAAAAATTTAAGTTTTTCCCTTGTCCATTAAGGGATGCAGAGTCTCACAGAGATACTTTTTCAGTCATGGAGAAGCAACGGTTGGAGGCATGAAGCCACATGGCAGAGATGTGGGTCAAGTGGTTGTTGCTTGACAGAAGTAAAGAGATTTGAAAACAAATAAAGGACTGAAGAAAAGGCAGGCAATAACTCTACTGAGCCAGACAACGAGACAGCAAAATGAAATATGAGTACTGTGTTTTGTTAGAGCTGAATAAATGATGGCATGCTACCGGAAGAAGAAACAGAATTGCCTAATCTTCTTTGGATGCAACCCAATCCACAAAAAGCATGCATTATTTAGGTATTTGGACCACATTTGCACTTTATCAAGTCTATTGTAAATGAAAGGGTATTTGTAGAAGCAACAATATAATATGTAAAAGCATTATTTCCTCTGTAATCCATTGAGTACTGTCTGCGGGGTGAGGAAGGTATCAAAACAGGCAAGATGGCATCTGCCAGTTTGCTGTCTTGACACCCTTTGTGGGCATCACTAAAACTGTTCATTTTAACAGAAAATGTATGTTCATAAATTAATTTTCCTGTACCTATTTTTTCCAAGATTGAAAGAAGACTTAAGAATATCAGTGTGACATTCTAAATGCTAGCTTAATATTATATTATTCATTCTCTAATAATAGCAATATGCTGAGATGATCTGGTATGCAAATCAATGCACTGTCTTGCATGGTTGCTCGATATACAAGCTTATAAGGGACTGGTTTGATTGGCAATTTTGTGGCAACACTGTCTCTATAGTAGATTAGTTCCTTTAGTAATTTATACTTTGTTTTCCAATAGTACATTTCTCGTATAATTTTTGTCAGAATATATATGTCTTAATGAAATTGTCATGTCTTCTCCTATGCACTAGTAGATGAAATTAGTGGATTTTTTTTTCTTTCATCCTGTAAAGTAGTTCCAAACAAATATCCTATTATAAGGATGGACCTCTCTCCTTCTGGCCCCCACCCATTTAAGACAATAAGTAACCCTCAGCTCTACATTGGTATCAGAGTCTAATGACTTATAATCAGTAGGTTAACCTGAGAAATAGTATGAATAAATCATATATAATTTTAACATCCTGATGGATTTTCATGCTCTTTAAACACGTTATGAAGGTGCAGCATTTGTGTATCTTTTAATTTTTCATGGAGAACACAACTCACTGCTCTTGGCACTGTAATATTCATTTAACTACCATTGAGTTTCACATAACTGGGTTAGCTATAGCAAGGATATTTGTATGTTTGTGCATGTGTCTATATATGATCATGACTCCAGGGTCACCTTAATGTTTATAAAAGCCAGTTTCTATAAGTGTAGCTTGCATTAAAACAGTTGCTCTGCAGCATACTTTAATAGAGAGACCCCTTACTTTTTTCTAAAGAGTATATGTTTTCCAACACTGAACAATCTTTAAAAGCCACTGCTTATACAGAGTTTTGTGCACACAGACTTGGATTGCAGCCATGGTCCTATAAGAATTACTAATTATTTTTCATACAATATTCACTTATACTTTTGCTACAAAAGTCAATCTGTGTATATTACATCCCCTCATCGTTAATTCTAGATGACAAGAAGAGTAAAGTGAAAGATTGTTTGAACAGCAGTAATTTGTCAATTCCTTGGAAAGTAAAAACATATTTGTTTTTAAACATACTATTTTTTAAAACTCAGAAAGAGCAGTAAATAATATTTTTCATCTCACATTGTCTCCATATTGAATTCAGAAGGAAGAATGTATTTAATATTTAAAGAAAAAATATTTTTGTTTATCTGACTTGAATAAGTTACTAACAGATTTTTTTTTTTTTTTATGTATATGGTTCCAGATTAGGTCAATTTACATTTTAAGACATACATACTACTTCTTTGATTCCCTGAATAAAAGTAGTCTCCCTGCATGGAAAGTATACATAAACTCATTGTTTTTAAAAAATGCAATTAATATCACTTTTAAATAACTAGAGTGGAAAAGTGTACTTTTCCAAGGACTCTCAACCAGCAGATGAAAAATCCCTTTAAACCCTCTCAGGAGTATTACTGTTCAAAAAAGGATAGTCATTGGTCATATTTGCGATTTTATTCCTTAGTGCTAAACTCTGACAATGGAAAATTAATCTGTGTGGCTTTTTTTCACATTTGCAGCTCGGAAAATCTAGTTTTGTCTAATTATAAATCCTATCCATTATCTGCTCAGTAAGAAGTTTAATCATACTAAAGGCCTATTTTTATATAACTATATGCATGGCTGCACATTTAAAGGAATTATAAAATTCTCTTTTAAGTTTTCAGAAAAACTTAAGTAGGAATGCTGTAGGCATGTTTAAGTATTTCTGGTTAATGAATATGGTAGATTTCAACGTAAACGTTATTTATAGATAATTGCTTATTATCTTTTGTCAAAGATGATTTATTGTTCTTTTCATAAATGCCTATCAGGAAAAGGTAACAGCAGTTTGATGCATGCTAAACAGAAGCATGAATTATTTGACCAACAGATAATTTACTGATATTTTCACTGTGTTAATAATAATTTTTAAATTTTCACACATAAGTTATTTAAGAGAAGTACACTAATTTCCAAGGTAGTACTTTACTTTTGAGTTATTTTCTTGCTTCTACTGTGAGTCAGCCTCCCACCTTCACAACATCCATATAGTACCTAAACATTATTTTGTGAGGATTGTTTGTGACATATAGTGATTGGTTATTTATTTTGATTTTCTTGTACTTCATTTTATAATATTAGTTTTGTCCTTTCAGGAGGCCCTTAGCCTATTTTGGATTCTAAATGCAGCCAAAGGTGCTTTTATCTGTTTTTACCCTGTTTAATTTACATATTCCATTAAATTATATGATAACTCTTGTTCTGTGTGCTCCTTGCTTTCTGGCGTTTTCATTCAAAATCTTTAGCAAGCCTAGATTAATTGTTGTTAACCTAACAAGGATTCCATATACATTTCTGCTGTAATGAGGAAGTGGGTAGACAGAATACTCCTACAGAATATTCCATGCTGTCTAGCATCATCCTAAAGTGTAGTTCCTAGAAGATTTAATTAAAGAAAACAGGTCCAAAGCATATTAAAATCATTCATATATTGGACATATTGTGTATTGTGGGCTTTCCATTCAAACAAAAATTGAAGATCACAACTTCCATTATCTTTTCTAACTACAGTCTTTGTGATATCCCTGACATTCTATTCCTCTATTATTTCTACTGCAGTTTCCTGAATGGATGCCAATGGATTTAAATTGTGTTGATGAAATGAAAAAGAAGTAGCAGTTCATCTGAGACCTAATGTGCTAAGTAGACCATTGTATCTCTAGCAGTTATTTAGCTATTTCTGGATGACAAAGCTACCACAAGATAACATTTGTAAAATATAAAGTACAATATGGTATTTCAGTCAAATAGCCATTTTAAATAGCAGTTTTTAAAAAATTAATGGCCCAGCAGTGCTTCATTATAACTAAAAAAAAACCCCAACTACTACAAACTGTTTCAGACCAGCAACATTATCAATCTTTTAAGAAAAAAACAATTCAAATTAAATGGCTTTTAACACTTCTTTAAAAGCCTGTACTAATGAAATTTTACGCAAATTTAGATGTGATTTCAAGAGTCTATTTCTGCCTGTCTGATTTATCTTATAGACAAGGATAGTCCTTGGCTTATATCATTTATGCCAACAAACATAATGACCAGTTTGTGGGGGAGGGGGGGAGCTGCAATTTTATCTTAAAGTGAGTATAATTACAGCTAAGACCATCTTCAAACCACTATCACATTCTGCCTGTTTTCTAATAATAATTAGTAATCTTCATATTTTCTGATTTATAATTTACGTTGCTTGCTTTCTACCTCTCTTATTTGGTAGTTTCCCTGAGGCAAATAGGTTGGACTGTATGTCATTTACACGCTGGACACATTACAGACAAATCTCCAGATTATTTTCCACAGTGGTTTCATCTAGGTGACAACTAGTATGGGAGATAAAATAAATTTCAGTGACCTATTGGACCCCATGTTTGTTTCTGCAAGCCTCTATGCCCTCCTTACTTTTAAATATTTAAAGATTAATTTTAAAAACATTTGTACATTTTACTTCTTCAGATTTATACCCTGCCACACCACCTCACAATCATCAGGGTGGCTTTTAACAATAAATTCACAATTAGAACTAAATATTAAAATAAACTTAAAACATGAAATTATAATAAAAATATGTAAATGCTAAAGAGTTAATATGGCCACTCACATTTCATGGAATGCCAAGAGAAGCAGGTAGGTCTTTAGCTGTTTTCTAAAAACCATAAGGGGGTTACTTCAGGTTCATTTAAGTTCATTCCAAAGATCTATTGCTGATATAGAGAAGACCTGCTAACAGACATACAGATAGCAATCTCTGGCATAGGCAAGACTATCACCAAACCTCCTTCATCAGATCTCAGACTGTGTGTGGTCTATAATAGGTATGTTGATTAATCTGTCCTTCCTCTACATTCCCAAGCAGATATTAAAAGAAGTTCTCCATCTAACAGAGCTCTAGAACCCTGACCAGCTTATAGGCTATTTTTCAGGTATAAATTCTGGGCCTCTTCCTTTTTGAGGCAATGGCTATGCAGCTGCTCATTTCCAACCTTGAAGATTTCTACCATCTGTCAGAAAAATATTGTTTACAATATTTATTTATTTATTTGAAACATTTACATAGCTGCCCAACTCAAACAATGCAATTTTGGACAATTTACAATAAATGAATAAACAAACACATCAAAAACAAAATAATACCAACTAAAAACAGATAAACTAAAGCAATTAATTGGTGATGAGATGAATATTCAAATTCATTGCACTCTTCCAGACAGGAGCTCTAATCTTCTTCACCCAAATACCCAACAAAAATATGCTCTGGTATAAGAATAGGTGGTATCCATCTCATTTTCTTCAACCTTTACACTACCTTCTTCTCTGTCTTCACTTCTTCTTCCTCCCCTGATGCCTTTGAGGTGTTAGCACATAACATCTCCCTCCCTTGCTATAGTCATGGATGACTAGAAAGTGTGCCCTTCTTTCCATCTCCATTGTTTCTTCAATTGGATTGATTGATCGACTGATAATAGCATTCAATTCAGGTCTACTCTTAGAAACCACATTGATTCTTCAACTGTAGCTGGCATCAAAGTTCTCAATACTCCCTCGTTGACTCTCAATTTTGTGTGTGTATGGGGTGGGGGGGAGTCCATTTCTTTAGGGAAGTTGAAAGAGTCTCTTCTAACCTTTTCTCAGGTGCTTCCCATATCCCAGAACACTGCTCCTCCATTCTAAGCAGGAGAGTCACTAGAATGTCACCCTTGTCTTTCCCAAATTAATCCCCTTTTCCCTCAGTATCAGGCAAAATCAGAATGTACAGCAGTCAGGAAGAGAGTTTGGGGAGTTTCACAAATGGAACTGCTGTGTTTCATCCCAGGATCTTTCTGTCTCTGGGCAGCCCTTCCAAGGAATCATGTTTCCAGATTGCCCTTCCTACATTGGGTATTCAAAATATGTTCCTGACAGAGATCTGCAATGCATAGGGTTGTGAGGTGGGGTTGGGGTGGGGTGGGGGCATTGTGGGACCAGAAGGGAAGAGTGGAAAACAGGAGGTATCTTCAGTATGGACAAAAGCTGCAGATGAAAATTATAGGATTGATTGTGCAAGTACATGAAATTATCCAATAAACGTAGCCTCCTGCTTTTTAGACTATTTTGTGGATGGAAAAATTGAGTAGACCATGCTAGTTGCCTTGCCTGTTTTCTATATTATGTATATATATACTATGTGTATGTATCTATGTATTCATACACAGACACATACCCCTCATATATTTAAGATATATATTTAAGGGACATTCATGAACAAAAACATATTTCAGAGTATTGATCAGTTCTTCAAACACAGCCTTATCCACGTTAAAAGGGAATGCTTTGGATGGAGGTAGTTAGGCGAGGTTTTGATACTGTGTGCTTAGAGCTAAACAGCTTATGTGAACAAGAAAACTGAATCCTGAAATGTTTATTTTCCAACAACAGAAAGGATGTATTATCTGGCAGAGAAAAGCACTGTAGTTATCCTAGAATGGAAACGAATTTGCCTGTCAAATTCTACCATGTTTCTATTAGATGAAAGTTGAAAGTCACTGGAGACCCATCATATCTCACCTCTAATAAGTAAACAACTTCTTATTAAATGTTTACCACAAACATGTTGTTATAATAATCCACATATTGTATTCATGTTTTGCTTTGGTTTTAACATTTAAATTCTGATCTAAAGTCCACACTTATTTAGTAAACTTTTCTGTTCCTATAATTTCCTCCTATTTGATACTTTTTTCCTAGCCAATCTGAGGCAGTGCTGCACATGTTCCTCAGGGGGCTGGGAGGCAGGGGAGTTGACACACATCCAAACAGTGTACATAATAACTTACAGAAACAATTTTGTGATCTATCTACTGTACAGCAGTACTGTTAACAGCTTTAAACACTGATTGTCATTCATCTTCCACAAATTTACCTGACTCTCTTTTGATTATTTGTTCCAATGTGCAGATACATCTGGATCAGATGGACTAATTTTTGTTCTGTTGAATTTTTATTTTCTGGATAAGTTGTTACTTTACAAACATACAAACAGCTGTACACAATGTAGCTGAAAGAACTTCAGTAATTTAAACACTGCCACAGACATCAGAGTGATGCACGATTGCTTGCTTGCTTGCTTGCTTGCTTGATTATGTGCTATCAAGTTGGTGTTGACTCTTGGTGATCACACAGATTTTTCTCTCTGACAATCTGTCCCTAACCTGGACCCATCACCAACTGTAACTGAGTCCATTCACCTTGCTGCTAGACATCCTCTTCTTCTCTTTCCTTCTACCTTTCCCAACATTAGAGTCTTCTTCAGAGAGCTATGTCATTGCATAATGTGTCCAAAATATGATCATTTGAGCCTGGTTATTTATGATTCAAGTGAGAACTCCGGATTGATTTGATTGATGATCCATTTGTTGTTTTCTTGGCTGTCTATGGTATTTTCTACCTGTGTCATTGGTTCTTCATATTTAATTTTAGTTCTATTTTTCACTGTGCTGCATAACTTTTATTACTAGAGCTTGCAGATCCTTTGCATTTTCAGCTATCAGAGTAATGTTATCAGCTTAGTGCAAGTCATTGATGTTTCTCCCTCCAATTTGAAAACCACATTCATCTTCTTCCAATCCAGCTTCCTTTAATATATATTCAGCATAAAAGTCAAATAAATAAGAAAAGACTATACAGCCTTATCTCATTCCTTTGCCAACTTGTAGCCAGTCTGTTTCACCATATTATGTCCTTAGTGTGGCTTCCTGACCTATATATAGGTTTTGCATGAGGACAATCAGATGTTCTGGGATTCCCATTTTTCTAAGCATATTCCATATCTTGATATGATTAATACAATCAAAGCCTTTTTATTATCAGTGAAACATATACTGACTTCTTTTTGGTATTGTTTGGCTTTTTTAATTATCCAACATGCATCATCAATAATATCTTGTGTTACTCAGCTTTTTCTAGCATCTCCTTTTCCATGTAGGGCTCTAATCTGTGTTGGACGATCCTAAGTATTATTTTACTAGCCTATGAAATTAAGGATATTGTAATGACGCTGAAAGTTGCCGGCCAGAAATGGCTGACGCTTCAGCGGTTCGAGTCCAGCCTTTCGCGTTAACAGGGTGAGCTCCTGTCCCCCCCCCCCCCCCCGCAGCTCCTGTCAACCCAACAGGTCGAAAACTTACGTGAGTAGATAAATGGGTACTCTCACTCCGGTGGGAGGAAAAATGCTGGCAGCGCCTTGCACAGAGAGACGGGACCAGTTGCCTGCCGGTAAGCGCGAAACAGCGCTCGCCCGAAAAGGGTGCGAAGCAACGGAAAACCCCGCTTCCTGTGCTCGCCAGCTGGGCTCTGCTCTAGGAAGGAGGCTCTGGCAAACCACTTCCGAAATACATTGCCTTGAAAACTGCAAGGATTCGTCCAGGCAGTCACTGCAGGGTCAGTAATGACTGAGCGCAGACAAAAAAAAAAAAAAAAAAGATAGTTTGCACACTCTGTTAAGTCTCCTTTTTTTGGTATTAAAATGTAGATGGATCTCTTCCAATCTGTTGGCCACTGTGTTGGTTTCCTAGCATAGCTTGGTTAGAACCTAATTCTTCTTCTATTGTTCGCTATATTTCTGTGGATATTCTATCAGTTCCTGTAGCTTTCCAGTTCGATAATGACCAGAGTGCTGATCTAACGTCATCTTATGATAATAGAGGTTCTTGTAAGTAGGGAATATCTTTGAAGATATCTTGGAGCAAGGCAGTAAAACATACATGAAATCTGTTCAGGCAAATTGTTGCCACCCAGGTGTGCGGCAGTTTCTTAACAAAAAAAATACAAGGCCTCAGTGCCCCCCCTCCCCACTTTATATTATATTGTCATTTCTGATATTGGTTCAAGAGTCCAGAAAAAAACTGCACAGCTAGCCAACCTTGGAGATGCTGCACAAATATGCATGCTGATTAATCTCAGCATGTGAAACCTGTAACTTTACTGATATAATTCACACTATTATACATAACCCACTTGTCATGAGAATAAGAAGCGAGATATATCGGGGGGGGGGGGGAGCAGGGAACATAGCCTACCATATGTATGTGGAAATCTTCCCAAGCATTGTTTCAGCAGTGCAAAGCTGATACTTCAAAAAAGATAATGTTCATCTGAATGTACTAATATAGAGATTAAAGATTGGCACTGGTTGGGACCGAGAGTGTCAAAAAACACTACAGCAGGCTAGATGAAACTTTTTAACAGTAAGAATACAAAAGGTGCCCAACAGATAATTATGCCTTTAGGGACATAGTTTTGCGGCCAAATGTTTTTAAAATACCTGAATAGAAGGAGATTGGCCAGTTAAAGATATCTTTTTCGTCCTTCCTCCCTGTCCCTCCACCTTTCACTTTGCTTCTCATGTGACCTGCAATTTTACTGCAACACAAACTTGAGTTCACTTTACACTTCTTGGCTGCGAGCATACAGGACTTGTGTCACTTCAGCTTCAAGGTCAGTTGTGTTTGCAACTTTTTATTTACCATTGCTGTGACATTTCAAATAGGAGGGTAATTTTAAACATGAACTCAAAATGCTACTTATTGAAGCCTTTGAAGAGATAATATTTAATCATTTGCATAACTGTGCAGAAAACTGTGACAGTGGTATTTATCAGGCCATTGTGTTTCTACTCTAGATAGTGATCCTGAAACAAACAAGTTAAATACTTGAAAATCAAATTTATCTTATGCAAATAGCAATAACATTTCTACAGGCAATCTGCTGAACAGGCAATTTTAAAATGTCAGTGCTGTCCATAAATGTCTTCCATTAACTAGAGAGACTGAAATGTTATTGTGATGTTTGTTTCATTACTAGAGGGGGAAAAAAACATTCTGAAAGTTGATCGGCATCCAGACTTATTTTTGGCTCTGTATTTTTTGAGTCTGGCCTTAAATTTTAGAAGGACCATTGCTTTATGGACTTTATTTTATAAATTTGGTTTTTTAAAAAGCCATAATAATATAATCAAATACTGGAGATTAGAACAAGTTAGATTGTGTTTGGTTGCAATTTCCAGCCCTAAACTCTTGACAGCTCAACAGAAAACTTAGCTCCTCACACTAATTAACTAATGTTACAGGAAAGAAAAGCAAACATTAACGATGAAAAAATATCAGTAATTTCTCTGAAGCATTCCTTTCAGTGACTTATCATTTGACATGGAGTTTATAAACACAGTGTGCTTAATTTGACACCACAGAACATAGAATCTGAGAGAAGAAATGTCCTGGAAAGTATTCTCAATACAGGAGGTGACAATTCAAGGTCAGTTTAGAAATTCCTGGTGAAAGCCATAAGAGGATTTCATGTGTGCGTGTTTAAATAGCAAATGGGGGCTATTGGGATCAGCCTTGTAGAAGACAGAGGGATTGGGGAAGGGAATGAAGAGTTTCACTGTGCTTGGTGAACAGTAAGAACTGTGCAGTCCAATTTATATGATATGTGAAACTCAGATTACAAGACTTGGCACCCTACCTAAAACAGAAAATGAGATTTGACATTGATGACCTCTCAAGTGAAAGACTGAAGATGGCCATGTGACTTTACCAAACTAACTTTGCTGGGCATGTGCTGGGTTTTCCTTAGTATAAGAGTGATATTTAGAATATCCTGCTATGTTTCTGTTCTCTTAGTTGCTCCCCAGTCCTCTCAATAATGAAAAGTCCAAGAAATATTCTTCAGCAATTGAATTCCTTTGAGAGGCAGAGAGTAAATGTACACTGTATACCTCCCATGTCTTTTGTCATAACTCATCAGTAGCACCTGCAACTAACCATGATGATGCCAAAGAGATGGCACATGCCTAAGGACATCATCACGCACATGTCATCATTTCCCCCACCTGCATGCAAGATGCCTACGATATGTATGCCACAAGGAGACTCTTGGAAACAAACAGACTTGGAAAAACATATAGGATAACTGCTAATCCTGCAGCAAACACAGCTCTTTTTATTTCCCAAGCTTTTCAGACACAGTATAGCCTTGCTGATTATATTATGCGGTTTTTGTGATCGTGTGGCCTTTTAGTTTATCATTTTATATTAAATACTTTAATAGAATAAAATATATTAAGGTATTTAATATATATAGTAGTTTGTATCTACTTTTTAAATGTTTTATTCTTTCTTATGAACTGCCTAAGAAATATGATGAAAGTAGCATGTACAAAATACCTTTAATAAATAGAGAAACAAACCTGCATACTTTTAATTTGCATTTTGGCAAGCATAGGAAAGAGGGAAGTAGGAGATAAGGATTTGACCTACATTATGGGGAAAAATAATACCATTGCAGGTGCCATTCTCACAACAATGGAATCAGCATGGCTTCAGTCAGCTTGGGTCACACTGTACAATTAACCTATTCCCAGGTGGGGCTTAAAGGATTGGGAAGTCACTGACTTCCTCAGACTAAATGAAAATGCAATCATATGCAACCCTTTTGTCAGGCCTAAGCATCAATGCCTATGAATTGCTGGGGGGAAAAAATCTAATCTAAACCCTGATGAATCTTAGTTGAACAGAACTAGGAGACTAACGCTTCTCTGGTCTAGTGTAGAAATTGGCATGAATGACAGGTATAGATGAAGAAGTTCTCAGAGCGAGTTCAACTGAACACGCACAAGAGTTCATTTTCATTTTATACCATGCCACGCCAGTGGAAACTGCCAAAGTGATCATACTTCTTTGCATGAATGCAGGGTTAAACAGTAGAGTTTCTTTTGAGTAGTTCAAGGCCTTGTGAATGATACACTATCCAAATGATGTGGGTGACATACTGTACTTGCAAGGCACATAGGCAGTAAAACATAGCTCATATTCACTTTTATTTATATTCTATGTTATTGGTTTCTTTTGTTTTAATTGATCAATGTAGTGAATTTTGAATTTCACAATAGTATTACTGTAACCTGTTTTAGGAGCATCTTGTTTGAAAAGATGAGATAAAAATGGATAGTCTTAGTAAAGGAACCAAATAAATTGTAGGACATCTGCAACCACTAATAAGACTTTTCTTGCTCTGAAAGCCTGCCTACTTTTTAAAATAAACACTGCAGTGTGTTTTCACTAACATTTCTTAAGTGAAATGCACCTTATGTATTTTAGTTACCTCGTTCTTCTTTTACTGCAGAAGGTATAGGTCTCTGATTACTACTTTTAGAAATGCTTAGAAGAAGCAGAGTGCTATTTCAAGTTTCAGTTGTTCCCATGGGGAGAGAGGGAGATGACAGTAACACAGGACAAGAGTCTATGCAAGGATTACCAACCTACTCTTGGATATATTCAGGATTATACTGGAAGGAAGGAAGAAAGGAAGAAAAGAACATTTCTTGTGGTTGTGTTCTTACATCCCATTATACTTAGTGATACAAGAGACAGGAAGTTTCAGCAGAAGGAGCCAGCACTTCCCTTGAATGCTGGCTCTGATTTAAAAGTTATCTTTGATGGCAAAAATAGGTATTATTTTAATACTTGTTTTCCAAACTTTTTGAAGTAGCCTCTATTAAATCTTCAGTGTAGGCTGCTGAACATTTGATCCCCCCCCCCCCCCAAATTAACAAGAAATAGGTACATAAAAATGTGGATCATAGATGCTTAAAGAAAGGCTGGAGAAAGGTGAATGTTTTCTGATATGTGATCTTCTAAGTTGTTATCAATTTCTTTAACTTTTTCTATCAGAATCAGATTAAAAATGTTGCTTGAGAAAAAGCAATTAAATTTGCTCAAAGTTTTCATTTCTCTTTTGTGGCAGTCAGCATCATCTTGAAAGGTCACAACAACAAATTAGTTCCAGGGGCAGCTTTTGAAATCAGTGTACAACATTAAAACACTGTGCTTTGTTCCATCCGTTGCATTCTGTGCTAATTACTTTAACACAAAACCAGTTGCTTCATCTTTGGAATGGGCACCCCACAAATCCTGATGCATTATATAGGTTATATTGATTTTTTAAAAAACACAACTATTTTAAAGTGATAAAGAAACTTGTGGTTAGCAACTGTTGCTGTTTTAGTTGGCCTAAATGTTTCAGCCACACCCTTTTATTTTTTGTCATGTGTGTTTCAGGGTACAAATGATCTTGAATAATATTTAGAGGGCTAAAGCTCTGAGCACCTTCTCTGCATGTCACCAGAGACTCTGATAATTAACATGATATGAAAGAGCTGGGACAGAATTCTGCCTGCAGTTCTGGAAATTGGATGCCCAGCAGAGTAGGCAGGACATTTTCCATCCGGGTGCCTTCCAGATGGGTTAAATTACAACATCCATTGTACCAACATGACCATCCAGAGGTCATCATACTGGGGAAGGCTAATATAGAGAGTACTGAATGATATGGACCAATGGTCTAACTCAGTGTAAGCAGCTTCCTATACTTCAATCCTTAAGCTAGTCCATGAGGTTTGCAGTTACAACTGATTTGCCAAACTGTACTCCATGGACAAAGCACATTTTTGAAACAGAGCTCAGCTTTGAAAAGCTGATTTTCCCTACTTGGATTTGGCCTTGGATAGTACAGGAAGAAATATACTGCTTCACTGAGAAGTGTACAGAATAAACGCACAGAATGTCTTTTCAAAATCGTTTTCATATGGATTGAAAGTACATACACGTAATTCATACAGAAGAAAGCATGACAATACTTATTTGGTTTACATATGTAAATCTTCTTTCTCTGTTTTTTTTTCAATATGTATGTGATTCTTTCTAAATTATGTGAAAGGGGCAAAGATACCTAACATGTCATACATTAGAAGTCATTTTAAAAGTTAGATTCATAGATGTCATCAGTATGCTGGAATCTAGGGCAATGTTTCCTCTCCTATTTTCCCTCCTTCCTTCAGATGCTGAATGCTGATGATAAACAAGAAATGTCTTGTTTTGGACATGTAAACTGTGGGCTTCTTCTTCTTATGCATTTGTAAGATTAAAGCTATTATGACTTTCACTTTAGGGCAGCAGGATACATCACAATGAAATTCAAACCATCATTCTGGTCAGCAATGTTATCAAGATGGCTTTCCAAGAGGAATTTCATTTAATGTTGTAATTTATGAGTATGCTTATAGTAAAAGAAAAGAAAGAAAACAGCCAACTGCAATGCACAGTAGTGAGAAAAGGTTGGGAGAAACAGCACCCAGCACCCACAAACCATTACCACTGCAGATCACCAGATGAGAAGACAAGACAAGGCTCCCCGCTAAATTCTCTTAATCTAACCTTGGGATATGCCCTGATGACCACAGATCCTGACATTTGGACCCAAAATCCTTAAGCAGAAATAGTTTTGAAAAGAAATTCCCAGCCCATTCAGAATAGATATACTAGCTTCAGATATTGCGACCAGGCCTGGCCCCCAATTTGACAATGTACCTCTTTTACTTGGCTCTGCAGAATGAACTGTTGAATCCAAGGGTCATGGAAGTTCTGCAGAGTATTCCTAGAGAATTTATATTTTCAAAACTCACCACCTTGAAGGAGCAAATAGCTGCATCAAGAAATTCTGACCTCTTTATTGCACAAAGTGGTATTGCTTTAGTCTGAGCCTTTTTCAGCAAGTGTCAAGGCAACACCCCCTGCTCGTAACTGCACAATCATGTCCATGGTCCTGCTTCTGAACTCTGATTTGCCATATTCATTCCTGTCCTGGATCCTAGAAGTTAGATCCTTTATTACTAGGCCTATGTCTGACCATCTTGCCTGTGCTATAGGCTTCTTGCAGTTATGTATTTGCAGTACTGGCTATCACTATGAATCAGGATAGGTTAGGCCACTGGAAAGTAGTGCCCCAGTCAAGGAGCTTCGATTGATATGAAAAAAAGAAAATTCAGTGTCCGTGGGTATACATACATACCTGTCAGGCCTAGCCCAAGGAACTCCAAGAGACCATGCAAATTCAGTCCAGCTATGTTTATTAGCTACAACCTCTAGCAAGAATCTCCCACGCGGTTCCGGTGAGCTAAGAAAATGCTTATCTCCCTGAGCTTGGCCTTCATAATTCCATTCCATCACAATACCTGCATAATATCTCTTTAGGTTAGGAAATTGTTCCCAATATAACCACATAACTCAATACATATAAAGAAAGTTGTCCATGATCAACTGCATCTTCAGCTACCTCCATACTTCTGACAGCTTTGCAAAGAAGCTAACCCACTGCCTTATCGAAATTCCCAAGATGCTCAGTTCTTCTCCTGGAATAAACAATTCCAACAATCTCATATCCTTGGGCTGTCAGTTGGAAAATATTTTCTCTACAAAGTAGGGAATATAGTATAGGCTACAAAGTAAGTCAACTTAGACAGATGCTTAGCCCATGATACAGCATTGCAACAATCTGTGGGACAAACTGTTAGAGTAGAATAATGTTCTTCATATATTTATTTAGTTTTCCCCATTATTATATATATAATAATAATTAGAATAACTTATAAACTGAAAACATATAGGGATGATGCTTAAAATATTATTTAGTTGAATATTATAAGAATATTACTTTACCCCAGCACTGAACATTGGACTATTAGTTTCAGCAATGTTTTATGGCTTCTAAATTTTCAAATGCCCAACTCAGGCATTTAAAGCATAGCAATTTATTGATGGTTTCTTATGATACAAATATAGATTAGATTAATTTCCCAGTAGCTCAGAGATGT
Organism: Liasis olivaceus; assembly: GCA_030867105.1. Classification (NCBI taxonomy): domain Eukaryota; kingdom Metazoa; phylum Chordata; class Lepidosauria; order Squamata; family Pythonidae; genus Liasis; species Liasis olivaceus. The sequence goes on along the minus strand of CM061348.1, from coordinate 227,328,973 downwards.
GAACAATTTCTTTTTCCAGTTTGTGTTTAAGCCAAACTTTCTATTGAACTACAAGAATCATTGACCTGGAACTTTTTCTTATGTTCAATAGGTTATTGCTTCTTCTTGGTGATGAAGTGCTGACATGTGACTGTGTGTGCACTCAAGACACAGAAATAGTTTGATTAGTTTTCAAATGTCCTTTGCCCTGAAAACTAATGGAAGCCAGATATCAAAAAGTCTAATGTGGACGTAGCACAAACATCAGTGCAGACCTGTACAATGATAGGTAATAAGTAAATAAGTATCAAAAAACACGGATTACATCTGTAACACAGCAGAATCTTAAAACTAAAAACTTTTCTAACCAAAGTACCAAATGGTAGTTACATCAAGGTACAAATAAAGCAAGAGCTTGATAATATAACCAGTATCACCCTGGGCTAGAAAGATTGGTGTTTAAGAACGGCACTCTTCTTGTCACAACACACAGCTTCACTAAAGCTTCAAGCAAACTTGATGGAGAGATAACTAAATATAGAGGGAAAATTGGGACAAACTTCTGGTCAAGAAACTTTGTTCAGTGTTGCTACCTTTTTCCTTGCTTCTATCTACAGAAAATCCTTATTGTGATGCTAGATTGTTGCCACTGGATGTAATATAACATTGGAAGCTTTTGTCCATGAGGAAGAATGTATAAGTGCAGTGGTTATTTCAATCAGTATTTTCCATTTTGAGGCTGGCAACATATCGAGTCTATGATCTAAAACATGGTTGTCATAGTTTAAAACATAAAACGAACAAGCAAACCATTCCCCAAAGCACAGAAAAAAGCTGCCCATATATGTCACACAGCATCATTCAGTTTGCATTATCAGTCCAATGAGATCCTTGCTCCTAAAATGAAATTTATTAAATGCTCCTTCATTGAGGTATCTACTATGATGGCAAGATGTTTTCCGTGACCCATCAATGTATAGGGAAATGGGAGGAGGGGGGTTGCCCCAATGTACGTCACTTTATAATGAATTAAATTGAATTGCATTTGCCATTTAATCGATCATTTAGCCATCTTAAAAAGATCCTTATGGAGAGATAGGATTTACCTTTGCAGAATCCTTGCCAGCTTTTGTTTAGCAAAGCTCGTTCCCCCATGTGCTTAGGTTTTTTTTTTTATTATTATTATTACCATTTCTGTCAATTTGCCAGAACAAATTGCTTGCATTGCTGTATTCTGGACCAGTTGAAGCTTCTGAGTGGTCTCCAAGGGCAACCCCATGTAGACCAATTTACAATATCAAGCCATAAGGTGACAAAGGTGTGAAAGATATCTGGCCAATTCCAATCAGGTTTCATAACTGGCTTTAAACAAAAAAAAAATTGTCTGGATTACTCAGACAGATGACCTGCAAAGGAAAAATACATATCTCTTGATTGGACCTGACAGCTGCCAATCTAGAGTATTTCTATCTTTTGAGCATTCAACTTCACAGGCCCTGAACAGCCCATGCTACCATGTGGACATGGTCCATCATTTGACTCTGAAGAAGGCAGAAATAGAGCAGGCATCATCAGCATATTAGTAGCATTCAATACCAACTCCCCTGATGGTCTCACCCACTGACTTTAAATGATAGTAGAATATATAGATCTCTACAGAACCTATGGATTCCTGTCGAACTTCATAGCCTATTAGCCCTGGGGCTGAGGAGAAATCCCCTAAAGCCATTCTCTAAAGCAGATCCTGGTGGTGAGGGCAGAATAGCACCTCTAAGTCCAGCTCCAGATGATAATTCAGCAGGAAACCTTAGCAGGTGGTGTGAAAAAGCATTGAGAAATTCAAGAAGCTGAACACGCTATTATTCAGAGCAAGCCACAAAAGTTTTGCTACCTAAGGTGGAGCAGCAACCAACATTATGCTTCTGCTACATCATATCAACGTGCCTTCTACTCAAAACTCACAAAGCTATTTTGGCACATGAGGTAAAAAAACTTTAGAAGTACCTCTCCTTTTCCTTGGCAGAAATAACTGATTCAAAACAAATTCTATAAATGACAACTTACTCCTCTTTCATCGCACTGAAAATCTGCTGCGTTACAGTAGGATTGGCCATGACATTATATTCAAAGTAGATATAATATATTCCAGATACTTTCAGCATATCCATTGCCCCTTATCCATAGTGGCAATGAAAGGACAGTCCCACAAAGGATGCAATTTGACTCAATGAATATTGTTCTGTGTTTCTTCTACTGAGAATATACATGCTTCTGATCTGTGTGGTTTTCACTTTTTTGGCAGTGGGCATCTTTCAAAAATATTCGGTGAAAAACAATGGCTAATACATTTGCACGTCTCCTGGCTGGTCGAAGAACTGCTGTTTTGGTTGCAACAGTCAGCACTGGAGCTATGGCTACTGGATACTTATTAAATCACCAAAACGTGAAGGCTGGATCTTTTGGACAACATAAATTATTTCCTCCAAGGTACTAATTTGATTCAAATACTTGAAAAAACATTGGGGCATGTGGTCTGAAAATCTAGAAGTCTCTATTGAACATTCTCTGAGAAGGTAGGGAGGATTACGTGCAATAAAGGAGTCTCAAAGTGTTTTTTTATTTTCTTTGAGCTATGAACAGCATATACAGTGACTGAGCAAAGTAGGAGAAATTTGGCAATGGGCATAGAAACCCAAGAAGAAGGGAAGAATATTTCACAGGATGCAAAAGGAAATAGGAATGTGGGAAATATGGCAGACCAAAAGCTTTGTCCAATGAAACGATGGAGAAGAGGAAAATCTCAAATTGGCATAAGGATCCCACTTGTAAGCAGAGGGGATGAAAAGAGAAAAGACAAATGGAGAAAAATTAATATTGAGTATCAGGTGAAGTGAATGGGAAAACAAAAGCTGAATTTTAAAAAGTTATTTGGGATTAGAGGGCACAAATACAAAGGCCATCATTATAAATTAAAGCTATCATGCTTTCTCTACAATATGCCATTTTGACTTTAGAGTTTGATCGAGCCAGATCACTACTAAGGCAAAGGATCTTAGATATAGAAGGCCAAGCAGAAACTGCTGTTTTTACCCACAATATAATTGCAAATAACCAAATTCTAGTGAACAAACCAGTCTCATATTTGTATCATATTACAGTCCCAAAATTCAGGAGAGCTTTATCCTTAGCTCGATTTAACGCTCTCCCTACAGCTGTTTTAGAAGGAAGATACAGGAAAATCCCTTATGATATTCGATACTGCCCCTGTGGTACAGGCACCATTGAAACCACAGTCCATGTTCTCTTGTATTGTCAGTATTATAGGGACATTCGCTTTCAGCTGATTACCCCTCTTTTATTTAAATTCCCCGGGCATTCCGATAATTTTTACTTGCATTATTTGTTAAATAATCAAGACAAATCTATTTCTTTAAAAGTTGCAAAATTTTGCTATATAATGTGTAAGCTTCGCCCGCAAATGGTTGCTAATAGTTATTGATGGAAGGGGTAATATTGTTGTCTGCTTTATTGTATGTATTTTTATTGGTCAATGACTGAAATAAATATGATGAATACAATATGCGGGTGCCATTAATATTATATGATTAGAAGAATGTTTTATTTAGAAAAATACCATTAAATTTCATAAGACTTGTTGTCTTACAAGTGTATACAAGATTCTAACCTTTTATAATAATTAATAGGTAGTATTATTCATTTCATTTATATCCCATCTTTTCTCTAAGGGGTACCTATTTATTTAATCTCTACAACAACTGTATGAGATAGATAAGGTTGAGAGTGGTTAACTGGTCTGTGTTCACCTAATTGGTACATAATTGGTTGGCATAATTAGGCAACTGTCTCCTTATTATTCTTATTCTTCTGTTAAACCCTGATTTGCAATATTAGGATGCAAAACATCCATGTCTGCAAACCCTATACAGACAGCCAACGTGGTGAAGAAGATAGGTGGTTGGATTAGATCTGTGAAGACCCAGGTTCTAATTCCATTCAGCCATAAGGTTTGCTGGAACATTTTGGTTCATTTGCTGTAATCTACATTACAGGATTATTGTGAAGATAAAAATGGATAGGGGAACAGCTGTGTAAAGCTGCATTGTAGCCCTAGAAGAAAGATGGGATAGAAATGTCATAAAGAAATAAAATGTAAACAGGCCTAATAAAACTACACTGATTCATGTCAGTTATTTCTTAAGTTCATGAATATTGTGCTAGATGTGAAAGAAAAACACATAATTATGGATTCTGAAGGTAATTTTTCCCTTTTCCATCTGCCCGGGTGCTGCCGTTCTTGACTGAAACTAACTCTGCAGTTTCAGCTGGAAACCACCATACGCCAAAGAAACACTGTTAGGTTTGTTTCTCCTACAAATCGTAAATGCTGATCTCCTGCTGTTTTTCTCAAACCATGAAATTCGTTGGAAAATATTTACATGGACTGCTTGTCATTCTTAAAGGCATCCAAGACTTGTAGACTAGGAAGGTGCCGACTGAATGTCCATGCCACAGTCTGTGCTAATGAAGTGAAAAGCGGAACCAAGCATTTCCTACTCAATACAAAAGTTTTACGTTTCTCTTTACCCAGTGCAGACTACCCTGATCTTCGTAAACATAACAACTGCATGGCTGAGTGCCTGACTCCAGCAATCTATGCCAAATTGAGGGACAAGATGACTCCAGCCGGCTACACACTGGATCAGTGCATCCAAACTGGTGTTGATAATCCTGGACACCCTTTCATTAAAACTGTGGGGATGGTCGCAGGTGATGAAGAATCCTATGAGGTGAAACAGTTTGTATCATCTACCAGCGTCTCTTCAGATCTTCATTTATTTCATAAAACCATGAGAGAATGGTAGATTCATCATACAAAGGGTGGCTTTTAGGAGGACAAAGGTGCCAGCACAAAATTCAAGCCATGTGATTGATCCTGGCATTTGTCTTTTGTCTTTGGGGAGGTTTGCAGAGGGTTTTTTTGTTTTAATCCCTCTGTGTGAAATTTAGTGAAGAGAAAACACCATTAAAGACATTCTCTGTATAATGATGTCTTGGATACTAAAATGTAGCACAGAAGACAGTCTTTATTTGCTTCTAGTAGCTGACTCCTCTGCTACTGCTAAATTCAGTTTAAAATTGGGGAACCTTGTTAATGAAATGGATTGAAATAAAAGTCTGCTGTAAAAATATCCAGCTACCCTCAGACGAAAGATCAGCTACCTAAACAGTTATATATACATTATTATACATTTTCTTTAGACTGTGTAGAATATTCAATAATAAACAATGTCCAAACCAAAAGCTGGGATTTCAACACCTGGATAATACAAGCACGTATCAACATACTTAGTTTAACAGGAGACTAGGCATCACAAAACCCAGATGGAAGCCTGGATGTAAAAAAAAAATGTATTTTTAATAAAAAATCTTTTAAAATATTTATGCACTAATTTTCTGGGTCCAGAATAAGAATACAGTAGACTCTTATTTTATTTATTATCTTCATATAATAACAGAACCCAATACTTTATTGTTTGGCAGAATAAAATAATAAGCCGAGGCAACCCAGTGTCTCTTGGGTTTGCCTGAAGTATGTAACAGCGTGGTCGTATATCCCTTCCCCTTGCCAAAAACTCCACAGCAAAGCTTGCATTGCTCCCCAGAAACAGGAGGAAATAAATAATTCCTGTAGATTTTCAAAGCAAATGTTTTCAAAGTTTTATAGAGACTAGGAAAGGTGGCAAACCTGCTGTGATTGTTCCTCTATTTTTCCTCCTTATTAAATCGATGCAAACAGAAGAGAGAGAGGCCTCGAAGTGCCTGGGAAGTTGATTAAACAATAAACTTTTCCCTGGCACATTAAAACCTATTGTGCCTGCCCTTCTTCATGCATTTCTTATAAAACTGGGAAAAAGTAACCACAGTGAACCCTCTCAAAATGTGATGATGGTCTTGTGGTTTTTGCTTTTGCTTTGTGGTTCTAAGAACAACCTTGGAATCTTGCTGAGCAAATATCTTCCCTTCTATTTAAATGTAATAGGTTATTACCTCAATAATCTAATAATATCAGAGTCCCCTGTGATATTTTATATAAAGTAGTGTTGTCCAAACTTGGCCACTTTAAGATGAGTGGACTTCAACTCCCAGAATTCCCCAGCCAGCATGGCTGGCTGAGGAATTCTGGGAGTTGAAGTCCACTCATCTTAAAGTGGCCAAGTTTGGACAACACTGATATAAGGGATTCCAACTTGTTAGGGCCAGTGGGCATATTTCTCACTAATGTCTCTCTCTATGGGTGTGTTTGCAGGTGCATTCATGTGGACATGTGTGCACCATTTCACAAGATTTCTTCCTTTTCCCAGCAGGTAATGCTAAATGAAATAGTGTGCACCCGTCCTTTCAGGCTTATTGTTTAAGAGTAAGTCCATGGGAACCCAATGCATATTTGGGAAACAACATCCTCTTCCCAGCTCTTTTATCCTATTCCCATCTCATTTAGAAAAAATAGCGTGTTCTGTGAGAGTGTAGATTTAAACAAATAATTGTTGTATTTTTTTTTTAAACCCTGACTATTATTGGTATCAGTGCCCCTCCTGCATCTGCATGGTTGTGAGAATGTAGGGGGAAAAGAAGTGCAAGGGTTTGGTAAGGGAAGTCAACAGTGCAAAATGGTGGGTGTGAGCAGGTAATGGAAACCCCAGTCCCTTTTCATGTGTGTGCGATGCCTACGGGGCTTCAATCCCTGGTCACTCCCACTATTTTCACACTGCTGACTTCCCCCACTGACACCCCTGATTAAATTCCCTCAGTCCATATGTGGAAGCCTGATTTCAACTGGGCTATTACGTGCTTACCCTTAAATTAATGAACATTGAAAGGGCAGCTGCGGAATACGCATGTCAATATTATATAGCTTAGCTTGAAGTTATCTGAGAAACTGAATATTTTCATATGGTCCTTTTTAATAAGATAAAAAAATAGTAGGTTAGGTTACTAGCCTTAGTAGTACCCATACACATGCACCATTCTCCCACAACAAAAGCCCACAAGCGTTGCAAAGTAAAAAAAAAAAAAAAAATCAGCTTTGCTTTAATTTCCAATAAGTGGAGCAAGAAATAAATCAACTTCATTCCCCTTCCCCAAATTTCTGGAGGAAAGGGAATTGGAGAAGGCAATGTCAGGTGTTGCCTAATATTTAAACTGCCACTGGCAGAAATGCCAGATAATTAGTATAATTAGAAGCAGAAGTTAGTGATAGGGACTATAATTTTGTAGAGATTGCCTCATTGAAGTGCTAACACCCTCTGGATTTTTTTTTCTTTTGTGATCGAGTTCAACATTATCTCTGTATATATACTAAATGAAGTGACTTAAAATAAAAAAATGGCTCCATTCTTGTTTTAAACTCCCAGGTATCCATAGCAAATTATAAAATTCCCAAGTACAGAGGTAAATCATGAAACATATCTATCATTACTTTTTTGAAGATCAGAATATTGTCTTCAAAGGAAGTGATTCTAAGATTAAAGCAAAGCTAAGGATAAGAAATAGAGAGGCATTTCTTGACATTCAAAGGGTCTGCAGGTATGCGCTATACACAGCTAGTTCCTTCAGAAATGACGTTCTTATAGTTTGTTGAATGTCTATCATGTCTTTTTATTAAACGTTCAGAATGCCTAATGAATTAAGATGTTAATATAATAAAATTTGTTTAAAATAAAGAACTTAATTACACAGATAAACAGTTTTCAGATAAGACAAAATTTAAGCTGGAATAAAATCCATATTTTCCCAAGTGTTTTCTGAAAAACCAGAACTGTATGGGTCTGTCAAAGATTTCTGTTGAATAAATTCCAAAAGGAGGATGCTGATATTGAGAAATTTCTGTATCTTGTTCTAGTTTATCTGGTATCAGTGAGGCTGTACCTTTCTTAGATGGCCTAAGGACCTAGAGAGGTTTCTAATCTTTTCAGTTTCTTTGTTTTTAAAAATTCTATTCATCCTTTAATACATATGCATCATTCAGGGTGGCTTGAAGCATTTAAAACTGAAACAAAGAGGAAAATATTTTTAAAAAGCAATAAAGACAAAGCTAAAAACATTACAAAATACTGCAGCAATGCAAATTATAAAGCAGACAGACAAGTAGTAGCATCCTTTAAAATTGCCTGTGGAGATAACACCTTGTAACAGAAAAGGCTTTTATAAACAAGAGGAGTGAACCTTGTCTCCTGAGGAAAGGAGGTCCACAGCTTATATACAGCTACTGAAAAAACACTTTTGTTCCAGCCAAATAAATGGTTAAGTGGTATTTTCCTTGCAGGACCAATACACTGCAGTCCTGTCTGTGAGCACCTACCAATATTCTTGCTTTGTAGCAAACCAGTTTGTATGTAACGAAGGCATGGGCTTCTGTAGTCAGATACAACCTCATCAGGGCAGACACAATTGTTGTATCATCTTAGCCGGGCAAAGGTACTCCTTGTTACAATTATGACATGAGCCTTCAAATATGAATCCAAGAGCAACCCCAGGCTGCTAACGTGATTCTTTATAGGTGTAGGTTTTGAAGTATCTGAACAGGTTGAAATCATATTCCCAAGTTTACTTCTTGACTAAGACCTTCTGATTTTCTAGATTAAGTTTTAATGCATTAGCCTCATCCAGCTCCTTACTACTGTCAGATAGTTCAAAATACCAACAGCTTCCTTGACAGTATATGAAAAAGAAGACAGAATTGTGTGTCATCTAAATATTGTGGATGTTCGGATTATCTTTCCCATGGTTTCATATAAATACTGTATTATATAACTTAGAAGACAAGCTAAAATCCTGAAGAACAACATACTCTAGCATTCTTAGGGCTGAGCAGGAATTCCCCAGCATCATCTTCTAGATTTATTTCCAAGAAAAGACTCTATGAAATATTTTGCAACCTCAGGAAAATGATATCTGCAAGCCTATTCCTGGCAGCTGGTGTAGAAGAGTGTTTCAATCTTTTTTCTCTCAGGACCCCTTCCCCCTTTTAAAAATTTTGGAGGACTCCAAAAGAGCGTTTGTTTGCATGGATTATATTTATCAATATTTACTGTATTAACAATTAAAATTGATGCATTTGCTGCTGCTACTGCTTCTTATGATTGTTTGATGGGTTTTTAATATTGTATTATTTTTCAACATAGGCTGGCAAATAATTTTGATTTTGTGGACCCCTGAGAGGGTCTTGAGGGACCCCCAGAGGTCCAAGGACCATACTTTCAGAAACACTGATCTAGAAGATGGCCTATGGTATCAAACAATACTCAGACTTCCAAGCAAAACCACCCAGAGATTTCTACCCCCACCCAAGTCTAGATCCCTGTAATGATCACCTACCGGGGTAACCAAAGCTCTTTCTTTCCCAAAATGCCTGAAGCCAGATTTAAACGAGTCTTGCTAATCACTATATTCTAGATTTCCTGGAGATGAGATGCCAAAATATGCTTGAGGATCTTACTCAGGAAGGCAAAGTGGCACTTGTCAGAAATTACTCAAAACAAGTCAGATTCAAAGAGGTGCTGGGAAGTTTAAGCATGTGTGTGGTTGTTGTATATTATCAAGAATGTTGTGCATTTCTTCAGCCTGTATAATCTGAAATTTATTCATAAAACTAACAGATAGAATAAGTACATCAGTAGGATCTGCTACCAGCAAGGGAGTCAGCTTGAAGTTAAGTGTCTAAGAAACATGGGATGATGGAGACCTGTTCTTAATATGCCAGTTTTATAATGTCCTGGACAGAGATAATCTGGTAATATTATTGATATTCTGTAATGTGCTTGATTGTAGGATTACCCTTGAAACTGGTCCAGAAGCTCCAACAGTTGCCTCAATAACACTTTTTTCTGAAATAAGTTCTGGTTGAAAGGATTAGATTAAAGTGAAGATAAATTAGTTGCCTTTTTAATAATTTGGAATTTTAGAATATTGTTATTTGTCATTTGATTTCAAGAGGCAGACTGATTTATGAGCATAGAACAAAATTAAACAGTCTACAAAATAAATAATAAATAAAAAGAAAGGACACAAGGGAAAAAAACTAAACACAAAGTAAAGTGGAGAAAATCATATATTTTATTGACTTGACAGGTATTTGCTGAGATTTTTGATCCAGTTATCAAAGTAAGACATAATGGCTATGACCCCAAACTAATGAAGCATCACACTGACCTGGATTCTTCAAAGGTAGGACCTAATTTAAGTCCTAAAGAAAAAAAATCTGAAGAGAAAATTGGTTTGAGAATAACAATAAAAGAATATTACAATTGATATTAGTATTTCAGTACTACCTTCTCAATAATTATTTTATGACAGAATAGGGCTAGGTGAAATATACCACAAGCCAAACCAGGTAAAACAACTATCTCCCTTAACAAAATAACAAAAATGTGGCTACATTAAGGCAACTATGGGATACTGAGCAAGTGTACTGGGAGGGGGAATTTCAAATAAGTTCCTGTCTCTCTTCAGGACTCCTCTTAGCTCTGCAGACAGTATAATCCACAAGTATCTACACTGTGCTTTTCCCCCCCCGAGCGGCTTTGGGATGGGAGGTAATTTATATGGGAAATATGACATGCAGATATTGCATTTTTAAAATATACATCCAGTACCTTTATTCTGGATAAGTTTACACCTTTCCCCAGGTTTGATTTAAAATGAAAAAACTCCCAAAATTCTCACTGAAATTCTTCCAGATCATATATGCTTCATTTCCCAGATCTATTCTTCTTCACTTCCAAGTTCAAAGCCAGTTGTCTCCATATTCTTGCCCAGCCATTTCAGGGCTTTTGTTTTGAGGTATAAATAATATTGGTATCCCAGATTTTAATTGTGTAATATTTATTTTTACTCTGTACTGCCAGATAAAACTTTGTCCTTTCTGTTTATAATGCTACTGGACCCTTTTAATTGCTGGGAACTGCACTGCAGAAAGTGGATGGGTCTAGGACAAAAACTACATATGTTTTAATTTAATTTGCACTAAATGAATTAAATAAATACTCCCCACATGTTTAGCGGGGAGTATATATTTGTTTAATAATTTCTGAATTCTGTCACCTAAACTGTTATAATTTAACAGGAAAATTACAATCTAGACTGTGTGTGTAGGTGTGCGGGTGTCAGGTTTAGCCCAGGGAACTCCAGGAGACCATGCAGATTCAATCCAGCAAGGTTTATTAGCTGCAACCTCTATACAGAATCTTCCCAGATTGGAACCAGTTCCCAGGGTCAATCAGTAAACACTGCTTGCATTCCTCAGGGAGGTGCCAGTCTCATCCTCTTCTCTCTCCCTCACGCCTCAGGAGATGAAAGAGGATTTTTCACTCCCCGACTCTGGCCTCTACCTTCCCATACCCCCACATCGGTGGCCCTTAAGTAGAGGCTGTCCATTCCTGTTGCATTTATTTCATGTCAGGATTTGCATTCTCCTGTAACCCTGTCTTTTGCGAAACAGGAAACAGGGCATCTGCAAGAGAGGATAAAAAAAGATGGAGACTGCAATTACAAAATTGAAGCCTGCTTCTTTTACACAGGCCACAGTGCCTGTAAAAAAAGGGAGCAGGGCTTTGATAATGTTCATGGTTGCCATATTGATTATTTTGACCCCCACTCCCCTGTAGATTCCCCTGATAGAAGGACCAAGTTCACTGCTGAAATAATAAAATGGTCAGCAATTTTGTGGTAAATAATTGAAGAAAGCATTTTTAGAGCCAATTCAAAAGTTAAATTTTCACATCAAGAAAAGTTACTTCTCTAACTGATAATGGTCATGTTTTTAAATTCAGGAGGAGGTGCTTGTAGATCTCCTTCCACAGGCTTCGTAATAAAATTGCTAGCCTTGGTGCCATGCAACTGGCTAAGATGGGGGTTAGGGTTCTCGCTCAACAAAATATCTGGGGCTAATCCTGAGTATCCTTAGTACAGTTCACAACTCTCTCAATATATTTTCAAACTATTGTTTTTGGACAGATTACCCAAGGACAATTTGATGAGCATTACGTTTTATCCTCCCGTGTACGCACGGGCCGGAGCGTTCGTGGCCTAAGCCTCCCCCCTGCCTGCTCCAGGGCAGAGAGAAGAGCTGTCGAGAGTGTTGTGGTCACTGCCTTGGCTGGGCTGAAAGGAGACCTGGCTGGAAAGTATTATAGCTTGACAACTATGTCTGAAAAGGAGCAACAACAGCTAATAGATGTAAGTTTAGCTCCAAGCCTGGAAACTGAGCACAGGTAACAAGGCTATGGCTAACAATGTTGAGAGTCTCTCCCTTGAATTGACTCCTGAGGACTATATGGATGTGATTATATGGATATGGAAGTAATTGTCCTTGCATTCTTCTAGGCCTTTTTCAACTTCCCACTCTTGTCTACAATTCTGAGGTTACTTGGTGCTTTCCAATCCAAGCACTAGTCAGTCTGATTTGGCTTGGCTTTTCTGAGATCAGCCAAAGCTGGTTAGGCATTGCCACCTGCTACTTAGCTCCATCTGAGTTTTGGACTCATCTACAGTTGCACAGTATAGAATGTATACTTGGAGCTATATGAAGTAGTAGCATGAAGCAGCTACACAGTTTGCAGGACTTGATAAGCAGCCCTGGATGCTTTCTGCAAGTACTTGCATGCAAAGCCACTTCACAGAGATACCTGGGAGTGGCTGATAGAGTAACTGTGTGCAAGCCTGGAAAAAGATGCAACTGCTTTAATGATCTGAAAAGAGATGCTTTATATGTACTACTGTATGTTGTAAAGCATGTCTTTTGAGGCATTTTCTTAGTACTAGTGTCATGGAAAATTCGGAAGTACAGAGCTCAATGCTCAGGAAAAATGCCAACCTTTATTGTAACAATAAATGTTGGGTACTTTATTTATCATATTTATCATATTTATTTACAAGAAAGTTGGGTACTTTACAAGAAAGAGGGATCCTGAACAATGGAAAAGCAAAGATTGTTATAGAAATTGAGGACTACAAGGCAGGAAATCCTAGGGATCTGATTTGCTGGCCAGTTTGGAGAAGTAGGTAGGTCTTTGTCCCTGTACCTGTGACTATTTCTATTATTAGGGAAAGTGGCCCTTTGGGGAGGGGCAGCAGAGCTGGAGAAGGCCATTGTTAAAGGAAATGGACTGTTGAGGTCATCAGCTGATAGAGGATGGAATGTTGGGGCTTCTCTAGATTGCAATTCCCTTGTAAGGGCTGTCCTTGGGCTGGGCTGTGAGCTGGTGGGGAGGCCTCTATTCTTTGGTCTAGATGGGATTGCGGGGGGAGGACAGGGGCAGGGAGGGCCAATTTGGGTCTGATAGGAGTAGGCAAAGAGAGGAGCTGCACTTGATCCTGGTCACATCCAAAAGACAGGGAGAAAAGAGGGTGCAGCCCCCATTTTGTTTGTTAGATTTATTTTCTCCACCACACTAGAACATAGCAAACCATTCCTTACTTGTTGTATATCAACTAATCAACATTTTCTAGCTGAAATTGTTTTTCCTTCCCCCGCATCCAGAAGGTAAGCAAATTATGCATTCTGACAAGATCCAAGCCATGTTAACGTACACACACTAACAGAACTCTTTGATTTGTGGATTTCTGGAAATAATATCATGTCCTCAAATAGCTCTAGAAAGTATGGAAGCATCCATAATCCTAAAGATTCTGAATCGTAGGTTTGAAATGTAAGTTTGTGGGGGTCTGGGTAGAATGAGGGTTAAAAATAAAAAGTTAAAAAAAAAAAAAAGTAAGTGCAAATACACTGCAGCCCAAGAACATTTAGGAAATGTCTTAATGAACTGACATCTGAGTAAACATGAAACAAAACTGAGTTGTATCTGAGGATTAACCAGGACGGAAGAGCAGAATTAATAAGCAAAAGCAATATAAAAAGATCAGAATAAATTACTTTTATATTTCTATCATTGTTTTACTAAGCCCCATGTCTCAAAAATCTTATTTGTAGGTATTGAATAATTAGATATTATGTGAAAGCAGTAGGTATCACTCAAATCTTACTCTATGATTCTGTAAATTTAACTAAGTTCAATCTAAATGTATTTAACGTAACATAATTTAATTTTAATTTCACTCTTGAACAGTTTCTTTCTTAGCATGTTTCCAACTATTTACAAAACCTTAAAACTACATGAAAGTAAAAACATAGTCATTTCTATGGGAGAAACATCTGTCTTATTTCCAGGAAAAAGAAACCAGTATTATCTTTATGCACTCTGTAGCTCTGTAAACTGATTCACAATGATAATTCAACATTTTCTTTCTTTCCCTCTGCCTTGAATTATGCTGGTCTCCAGGACCATTTCCTATTTGATAAGCCAGTTTCCCCTTTGCTAACTTGTGCTGGAATGGCCCGTGACTGGCCAGATGCCAGAGGAATATGGTATGAAATATGGGATGTGCACGTTCAATATGTGAATGAATAATTATACTGTACTAATTTCTAATCCAACAGCTACTGCTCCTAATTCTGAGCACAAGCTTGCCATACGCAATCTCTTCTTCCATTACATAATCTTTAAGGCTGCAGTGGGCAATCTTTTGGTGGCCATGAGCAGCTGAGGCCACAGAGTGACCTTTGACCAGCTGCTAGAAATTTGGGTGGGGGGGTGTGTGGGAACAGAGAATTCAGGAATGTTATTTTGTTTTGTTTCAAATAGATGCCTATTCCAGAACTTACATTACAATTTCCCATTGTTTCTCACCTCAGTATGGCAGGACACTACTTTGATTTTTAGCAGTCATGGTCAGAGAGAACTCCAAAGACCACCAAAAAGGATGTTTTTAGGGCTGTCTGTGGCCCTGGGCCTGTTTTAAAGGAAGATCACTAGGAAACTTTTATTTTTTTAAAAAAATATCAAAGATGTCTGACAATGCAACAATAATGAAAAAAGGAAGAATGGCTAGGGATTTAGGCACTCCTTTCCTTTCCTTTCCTTTCCTTTCCTTTCCTTTCCTTTCCTTTCCTTTCCTTTCCTTTCCTTTCCTTTCCTTTCCTTCCCTTTCCTTCCCTTTCCTTTCCTTTCCTTTCCTCTATTCTTAATTGTGAGGAAATAGCTAATAAAGCCCATAGATATATTCTGGAGTATGGCTTCAGTATCTTGCTTGCACTAATGCATGCATGTGTGACTATGTAAGTGTATAGCTCCATAGATACCATGTGAAGGTAATTATTTCTTCTTTTTGTTTTATCAAAGTAAAATTACTTTCTTCAATAAAGTAGCAATAACAATATTTCAAAACTTTTTAAAGAGGTAAGCTACTTTATACTTTCTCATTTCCCAATGTAAAAAGCTTTCTACCAATATCAGTAGAAAGGACATAACCAGTCTTGTCTTTAAAGTAATTCCGAACACATGTAAGATTTACAGATAACATACTGAATATTTTGCTTTTACTTATTTTATGAAAATTAAACATTACCTGAATATCCAGCTTAAAGCCAGATTACACAAGATAATCACTTATATTAAAAGCAAAATCTTATAGGGGAGATCTCTGAGCAGAGTTTCACAACCTTGGCAACTTTAAGATGTGTGGGCTCCAAAATTCCCCAGCCAGCATGAGATTGTTTGTTAATGGGGCCAATATGTCCTGAGCCTGTTTTTCAGAGGCAATGGTTTTGATTCTTTCAGAATGACTACAAATATATTGCACAAAAATTAATTGGTCAAATACAGCTATTGAGAAAAAACACAAGTCCAGATTTGGCTCAACAGTTAGAGGCAATGGAATGCTTCTTACATTTTGTTTATATTTTCAATCTTCAGGGGAGTAAAAAAGTTAAGACAGTGGCCACGAATGTACAATCACAGCCCTCCCCTTTTTTATGTGCATTTCGCAGTCACCACTGTCATCTTGACTTTTTGACTTGCCCTGTGGACCCTCATGACTGATGTCCAGCTCAGTTGTCAGTATCAACTTTTCATATGATGGCTCTTCTCTAGACTCGGCATAGTCTCCTTGTCACATCCTCTTTTTCCCTGGGATGTTCTCTACCACCCCAAGTTCCTTTGGTCTTCTCTCCCAGGCTGATGGGCACATTTCAAAATAAAGTACTGGATGTAGACATGTGCTATTTTTTATTTCTCAAGAACCCATATGGAGGTATGAGTTGTTTAAATTAAAAACAGCTCTATTGGCTTTGTTTTAGAAATTCTGTACAACAGAAGCACTGTGATTTATTAGTAAATAGAGAGCAGGCAAGGAAGAAAGACATTTAGAAGATCAGAATGAAATGTTATTAGCTAATACAGTGTTTCTCAATCTCAGCATGCTGGTTGGGGAATTCTGGGAGTTGAAGTCCATACATTTTAGTTGCTGAGGTTGAGAAACACTGAACTAGTAGACTATTTCCTGTTTTTTCCTGTTTTTTTTTCTTTTTAAAGACATACCAAGCATTTATTTATGAGGACTTTAGATGTTCTGAAGGAACTTTGATAAATGCAAATACCTGTAATATAATACTTCTATTACAAAATAAAGAATTGAAATTAAAACATGTTTGGCATTTTAGAATGGATATTAATCTGACAGCATTAATTTCATTTCTTTTCATACTTGATGACTCTTGTTCATTTATTTCTCCTTAAGCCTGTTATCATTAGCTCTAAGTTTGGATCTAACCACATGTAAAGCATAGAGCATCTGTTGCAGTGCCTGAGTTATCAGTTCCTTGCCATACTGTATTAACACATTTTGCATCATGTTTGAATGTTTTTGCATGTCAAATTTTTGTAGTCAAAAACTGCATGAGCTCTGAGATGAGGGCCTATAATTTAGCCTCACTATTCTGGAACTATCATCTATCTATCTATTCTGTCATCTATCTATCATCCATCATCTCTCTCTCTCTTTCTCTCTCATCTATCTATCTATCTTTTGTCCTGAATTTCTATTATTTATATTCAAAGTAGCTAGCATTTTGGTTAAAAGTGTATAATATAGATATAAAAATGCAGACCACTTACTATACTGGTAAGCTCATTGTGACTTGAGAGAATCCATCAAACTGTGTGATGCTTACATCTGAGTTCAAGTTGTAAAAATATTGACCATTATGACACAATAAGCCATAATGTAGATCGTAATTTTTGGCTTAGTGTGATATGCAAATCAATCTAATTAAAACATGGATTGTTTTAAGGCAATAGGATTCACTGGTTTTTCATTGGTTTATTAAATTGGCTTCTTCCAATTGTGCTTCGTATGAAGTTTGAGCCTAGATGTGTGATTTGTTTGCCGTTTCTTTACGCATTGTCTGCCAAGAAACACATGAGGAAGCTAAGTGTTTCTGGACAGTGAAAGCATTCCTAAAAAGCACTTGCTGTCAGCTGCAGCTCACTAAAACTCATTCTTTGGCTATCATATAGCTGGGAATAAGATCTGCTCCTCAACCATTCCTTCAGTCTCAACACTGAACACTTAACTTTGCAGAAGCTGCTGCTGATTTCATGCATGAAAACGAAAAGAGAGGCCTCTCAAAATGGAGCATTGTTTTAAAACCAAAACAAAGCCTTCCTTTGACAGTGATAATTAAGGAGAACAGCAAAATATCATGCACAGAGCAGTTCCTGCCTCATTTATCTGAAGAGAGAGAGCGCAGGTTAAATCATGGCTAAATGTCTTCCACTAAGGCTTGCATGTTAACTACCTATCTGACTAGACCTTTGGAACTAGAATCATAATTTCTACCTGCTATATTGTCTTACATACCTATGCATTTTCTGTCCCCCCTCACCGCCCCCCCCCCCGCATAGTTCAATCACAGCCACTACCAAATAGCCCTTTCCCACATGTTTCTTATTTACAGCAGCAATCTGCAACCCTTTTCAAACTGGGGTCAGCATTTGGCCTCTGGGTGGCTTTCTGAGTTCTGCACTCTCAGAGCTGGCAAATTCAGGTCAAAGAAGAACACAAATGAAGCATGATTTTATTTTATACAGTAACTTAGAATAATTAAGTGCAAGTAATATGAATCTTCCCCATATATTGAATAATTCTCTTTTTCTGTCACATTCAAATTATAATTTGATGGCAACTTTTGCACATAGCTCAAGCACTGTACCCAAGGTATTGGGGGGGGGGGTATTTTCATCCCTGTGCCCATGAGTTAAGTGTTCTTAATCTATAGGAAAAAAATAGCTATGCCAGCCGCACTGCATCATTTTTTGCAACTGTATGAAAGGGTTAATACAGCTTATGATGCAGCAGGTTCAGACTGGACAGTGGAGAGAAGGAGTGGTCCTGTTCTACAGCAATCCCATCTCTATAAGGCAGTTCACCAATTTTGAGTCATGTATTTGGCACATTTATCTGGCTAAGACATGGTCAGGATATTTATTTATTTATTTATTTCATTGGATTTATCCGCCGCCCATCTCCCCCACAATAGGGGACTCTGGGCAACTCACAAAAACATTAAAACTATAAATATATCCAAAATTTAAAACAATACACATAAAACATCCAGAATTTAAAACAATACTAAAGAAAGGAAGATCCAAGCTGATGGAAAATCAGGCTGCGGAGAGCTGGCCACTATGGGGCTAGCCATCCCCCTGCTTGAAGTATTCCCTCCCCACCCAGGCCAAGTGGCAGAACCAGGTCTTCAAGGCCCTTCGGAAGGCCAGGAGTGAGGGGGCCAATCGCACCTCTGGGGGCAGAATGTTCCAAAGAGCGGGGGCTACTGCAGAGAAGGCCTGCCTTCTGGACCCTGCTAGATGGAATTCTTTTACTGAGGGGGTCCGAAGCATACCCTCTCTATGCGATCGGGTGGGATGGGTTAAAGACATAGGGGAGAAGCGGTCCCTTAGGTAACCTGGTCCCATGCCATGTAGGGCTTTAAAGGTGATAACAAACAACTTGAATTGGACCCAGAAGCAAACTGGTACCCAATGCAGCTCGCAGAGCAATGGTGTTACATGGGCCCTTCTTGGGGCTCCAAGAATAGCCCGCACAGCTGCATTCTGGACCAGCTGTAGCTTCCGGATAGTCTTCAAGGGTAGCCCCATGTAGAGCGCATTACAGTAGTCTACCCGGGAGATAACAAGGGCATGAGTGACTGTTCGAAGGGCATCCCGATCCAGGAAAGGGCATAACTGATGCACAACCCGAAGCTGTGCAAAGGCCCTCCCAGCCACGGCTGCCACCTGCTCTTCAAGCAGGAGCTGTGAGTCTAGGAGGACCCCCAGATTACGCACTGGGCCTGTCTGGGGTAGTGCCACCCCATCGAGCACCAAAACAGTTAGTCTACTGTCCCAACTGCCTGTGTCTCTTCCTGAGCTTATCCAGAGTGATCTCAGATATGACACTGAATTACCTTAGGCTATTTTTCCTGTGGCATTATGATGTTTTATGCTGAGGTTGCTCAGTTAGGAATGGCTCAGGACTTCATGTTTTCCATGACACCATGGATCTGTTCCAAATGATATCTTGCTCCACAGATTCAGCAAGTATGTTGGATTGGGTCTTCTATTTGGAAAGAACTGGTGATTTGAAGGTAGAAGAAACCTGTTGGCTCAGCTTCATGCACCAATAACACCTGATCAGCTTCACGCTGACGGCCAGTATAAAGCTCTGCAAATTGGAGGACTAGATAAAATGGTATTGTTCAGGCACCTGATGGAAACAGATGATTTCCTCAATGTGCTTGGGGAGTTCTCTACATTTTTTTTTGTTAATAATGACATTGATACCCTTAAGACAACTGGATGATTACTATGATTGTTCTGAAATTTTCTTCCCTCTCAAGGAGCTAAATTATCCCCCTGGTTTATGAGAGAGCTAAGGATTAGAAGTAGTTGTGATGTCAGCTGGAGTGGAGAAACTTTAAGGATGGAACAGATTCCGTACAAATTTTATTTGAAGACCTACTTGAACTCCTATTCTACTGTAGTAGAGCAGTTAAGATTGCTTATTTCTCTGTCTCTGTTGCAGGCTGGCATAGTTCTTCCATATAGTTCAGCATCTCCACCAAAATGTTGGTGAGAGGGACCAGGTCAGTGGTGCTCCATAAACAATTTCAATCAGATAAAATAGGTTGGATCTATCCTGACTTGGACTTCAAATTGGGACAGGTCACAAAGTATAAACTCAGCAACTAGTGGTTCTGCTATCCTTCTAAAGAATGTGGACAGGATATGCAGTGAGATGACATCTATCACTTCTTCATTTTCCTCTTGCCCTTTTTGGAAAATTAAACTGATCAAGACAGGACTGGCCCCATGGTTAAGATACGAGATCAATAAGTTCTTGTTTGAGGGATGTATTCCCTCTGCCTAAAGAAGGCAGTAATAAAACCTTTATTGGAGAAAAACTTTCTTGACCTGGGAGTATTAACAGTGTTCCTTTTCTGGAAAATTGAGAAGATGGTGGCCTCATAGCTCCAGATGCGTCTGAGTAATACTGAGTAATACTGAGTAATTTCTGGATTCATTTCAACCAGGGTGGGATCTTGTACTGAAACTGTTTGGTATTCTTTGTAGACTTCCTGTGTTGAAAACTGGGTGAGGGAGTACAACTACTAATTTTCCTGGGCCTCTTGTTTTTAGTACCATCAACCATAATATCCTTCTGGACTGCCTGGTGGGATTGAGCCTTGGGGGCATCATTTTAAAATAGTTTGGCCATCCTATCAGGCTGTGTCTAGAAGTTAATGCTGGGAGATGTTGTTCAATGTCTTCATGAAACTGCAGAGGGAGCACCATGCTAATGACTCCTAGTCCTATTGCTCTTTACTATGCACTTCACATTGCCTAATTTTGATAATGGGCTGGATGATAAATCAACCTGAAATTAAACCCAGACAAGGTATAGGTGATGTTGGTTAATTAGAAACTGGACTTGGATATTGTTGTTCATCCAGTTTTGGATGGGGCTACATTTTCTGTTAAAAAGTGGGCAGTTTTGATAGTTCTCATTGGTTTTCCACTCTCACTACATTTGTAGGTGGCAGCTATGGTAAGAAACACCTTTGCACAGTTACTTCTACTGCACTAGGTTGTTTCTTCTTAACCAGTAAGATTTGGTGATGGTGATCCATGCCATGGTTACTGCAGTGTGGTCTACATGGAGCTAACCTACACTACACCATGTAGTGTTGTTTTACTTTTTCTGTTTTACTGATCTCACTGTGAGCCACCCAGGATTATTGTATATAAGATGGATGGCCATAGAAGTCTTTTAAAATAAAAATAAATAAATAAAACTGTACAGAGATTACAAGTATAGAATGCGAGGGACAGTCTGCTGCACTGAGCAACGTGCAAAGTACAAGGCTCATATGGTGCTTACACAAAACACTCTGCATTGGTTGCCAACTGTTTACTGGCCTTCATTTAATGTATTTATACCGACTGACCTTTTAAGTCTTCAGCAACTTAGGATCTGACTCTCTAAATTTCTATCTCACACACTGCAAATCTGTCTTGTTGTTGAGACCTGCCAAAGAGGCCCTTCTGAAGATGCTGCTACTTTCAGAAGCCCTCTTTCTGGCCAGAGGGGACAACTAGTCCTGTTACTCCCAGGCTTGGCATTTGCATTTGCCCCCCTCCCCAGCGTTTAGAAAATCTGCAAAGACACATCACTTTCTCTAAATGATTGTTACATGATTTAAGTATTTATTTACTGTTGGTTTAAATTTGTATTTTAAACTTCTTATATTCTGGGTTTTTTTTCCTAAATAGCTGCCCCAAATGCTCACCTGATCAGAAAAGCTGGATATAAATCAAATACCTAAAAAATTAATAAATCCCAGCTGTGCTGTGAAAAGAACAGAAGAGATATTTTTCCTTTGCCTTGCAGTGTTCTGAATGCTGGCAGGGAAAGCCAATACATTTCTGTACCAACTCTCTGCAGCAAGACTAGTAGCGACAAGCAGATCATGTGTGAAGTCAAGCTGATACTCAAGAGCTGCTAAAGCAGGCGGGATGTCAGAGTGTGTGGGCAGAACAGGCAGGCAGAAAACAATCCATGTCTCAAAGGTGCCAGCTAACGAACCGTCATCAGCCATTGAAAAGGCAACCTTGGACTTTGAATTAGAAATGTAAACAATATCGCAATTTATCTTGCTAGAATGAAATAGGAATATTATCAAAGAAAAGGGTGGAAAAAATATCCAGCCTCTGTTTTATTATTTTCAGAAGGATATCTTCATTTGTCTGCTGCATCAAAGAAAACAAGTCTTAAAGCATCTTAAAGATAAACATAATAAACAAATATTCCCCTTAAACCAAATACGTTTTCCCCCGTAAGGTTACATAACGTTCTCCATTATTTCACCTCTTATTCTCTAGTGTGTGCTATCCAGCCTGTCACAAATAATAGTAAAACCTAGAAGTCTTGTTGCAACCCCCTTTCGTGTTCTATAATTATTCTGACACTCCTGCTATGAAAAAAAGTTCCTGTATTCCCCACCTTGCCATCCCCAAGCTGATGGCACCCCAATACTCTGTATGTCTTGCAACTCCTGTTAAAGGAACTCTTAAAGGGTTTAAAGACAGCAACAGTTATTTCCTTGTGCAGAATTAATATTACCCTCTAGTAATGAAGGAGCAAGTTCCAAAGAAGGTTGCAGGCATTATCTAGTGGCTTATTTTTGTATTGCCCTGAATACTTTGTACTTGAACTTTAAAGAGAATGGACATTGCAGAACACACTTCTGTCAGAAAGCATGCTACTTCTTTGACCTGGATGCTGTTACACCTTGCAGTGGGGCACTCAGTTCTGATAAGCCCGTATTTCACTGAAATTTCCTCCATTTCTGCACCAATTCTTTCCTGGATTATCTGACAAACAGGCCACTTTAGAGAAAATTTAAATAGGAGTTCAGCTTTAGACATGAGGTCACTCCCATCATTCCTGTTTCATGTTTAAACTCGGGGGACAGATTCTTCTCTCCTCCAGTCAAAGACAGCATCCATGCTTTTCCATTTCCAGTTCCCATAGCAGCACAAGCCTCACGTTGCCTTCATTTCAAAATGTTCTAGTATAGCAACAGTTCAGTACCAGCAGGATTAGAGCTGTCTGGTGCTACTTTTTGTATAACCCTGGAAATTTGGGATTATGTAGTTGCTAGTCAAGAGAGGAATGCAGCTGTGGGGATCCTGAGTGACCTTTATTTCTGATGCCACCATGAAATCATCACACAGCACTTGTCCCATTCACAGACATGATAAATAACAAGGGGAAAGAGGAAATGAAAGGATCGGGCATCTGTGAAGACGGTTTTTGAAGCTATCTGTGACCAGAACACTAATGAATTGTGCATCTCTCTCAATCAGGCATAACAATGATAAAACATTCCTCATCTGGATCAATGAAGAGGATCACATTAGGGTGATCTCCATGGAAAAGGGTGGCAACATGAAGCGGGTTTTTGAAAGATTTTGCCGTGGATTGATAGAGGTGGATGCTTTTCTTTCTTAAAAATGTATTTCTAGATTTTAAGATCATATCCTTTTCTGCTTTTATATTATTGCTGCTAATTTTTCTTTTTATTGTAAGTGGTACCATTTGAGCTTTCTTATGCACTGGAAGTAAAGCAGAATCAAATAGTAGTAGAGTTGGGGGGCCCTTTTAGGCAGAGTGAGGCAATTTCCACAAGCAGCAAATACTGTATGGAAATGTAGGAGCTGTTTCTTCAATTCACTGCCTTTCTTTGAGAATAAGACAGGATGTGCCACGCGACCTGTTCTGCACTCTGCAGATCGGCTTATCTCCCTCAAGTGCGGGCGGGGGGGGGCGGGGGGGCAGTGCCTTTGTGGCTGTTAAGGAAGATTTGAATCCCAATCAAATCAAGTGGAACAGAACGCAGGCAGAAAAATGTCACAGACCAACCCCTGAACTAAAGAGTCTTGGGACAATAAACTGTGTCATACAGTTAAAGCTATTATACTGCTTTTTAAAAATTGGCCTGAAATCTCACATGTTTTGTTTTTTGCTTGAAGTTTTGTTTTATCTGAAGGATCATTCAAAATTAGCATTCCTCATTCAATTATGAAATAGTACCACTTACTCAAGTAGTGTTCTGTGTTTAAATCAATATAGATCTTCTCGTAATTTCAGTGAAAATATCAGATTGACTTAAGTACAAAGAAATTTCATCTGAAAGCCAATCTAGGTGTTATATACAAAGCAAATGCAGCTATGAGAAAAGAACTATGGTGTGTGTGTGTGTGTGTGTGTGTGTAGATATTAAAGTTTACAAAAGAGGGTACAGGATTCTAAGTTTCCATCTTCATCAGACAATATGTTAAAAGCAGGGAGAATATTGCCATATTTTTAATTACAGCAATTAATTTAATATGGCTATAAGTTTCAATTGTTCTGAACCAGATTTTAGTTTAACAGAAGGTAGGTTATGATTTTTTACAAAGTACAGGTGGCAAGAGTTGTATTAAAATGGCATCCACCTCTCTGTGTGATAAAGGACAGTTCTTCTAACATGCTGCTTGCAACAGAATATATTATTTTTAGATATGTATTGTTTAGAATAATTGTCATAAGCAAATTATGCTGTTGATTATATCAAATGCCCAGCTGAAATTCATAAAACAGCAACAGATTTTATTAAGAGTAGAACAACTGATCTGCTGAGCTGATTATGAGTTTCTCAGCAGTGATAAAGCTTTAAACAGCTGGGAAATCAAGACTGAAAATTTCAGCACTCTTATCTAAACTGGTGTCTGGACTAAAATCTGTAGTCTCTACACAGAAACATGTAGTATGGAAATCTAACATAGGATTTATCTGGCCTCCAAAGCTTTAGCTCCATTTCTGTACTTTATGGATTTATACTATAGATAAAATGTTGTCCTTAATTTGTTTACAGCAGACTGTTGAAGATTGTGGATTTGACAAACAACAGCCTGGATATAGACAATTTGAACAGACAGCTAGTACGGTGCACAGATGGCATGTTGCATGCTATGGTGATTCATTGAATTTTACTTCCTTTCCAGGTTGAAAGGTTAATTAAAGAACAAGGATGGGAGTTTATGTGGAACGAACACTTAGGATACATTCTGACCTGTCCCTCTAACCTAGGAACTGGATTACGTGCAGGAGTTCATGTTAAACTTCCAAAACTTAGCAGGGTAGGTAAGCAATTTATACGGCTCTTAAACATAAAAAAAATCTTTTGCAATGCTTGTAAAAACAATCCAGAGAAATAAAACAGTGACGATGCACCTCTTTACTCTTAAATGTCTTAATTAGAGGAACACGTGTTTACAAACATGCACGTTGTAAAAAAAGGTCAGTATTTTGTTTTCAATTAATTGTCCCTTATATGGTAGGATCCTAGATTTTCAAAGATCCTGGAACACCTGAGGCTTCAGAAGCGTGGCACCGGTGGAGTAGACACAGCTGCTGTGGCAGATATATATGATATTTCCAACCTAGATCGCATAGGCCGATCAGAGGTAAGCTTCCTCCTTGGTTTTTGAAATAGGAACAAAAGTTGAAGAGGAACAACTATTTACCTAAGCATCTGAAAGTATTTGCCTAATCAACATTATATTCACTTATTTGGGGACAAGCCCCACCAAGCTCAATGATTTCTGAGTTGACAGTTAACTGGCCCAGGTGTGTGATGGTGCCTGTGTTCTGGCTGTGCTAAGGGCTCTTTATGATTCTCCGGCAACTGTGTGTTTTATTTTTAGTTTATTTTCAGCACTTGTATGTAGTTTTATTTATTTTAAAGTTGTGCACCACCCAGAGTCATGTATGTGAAATGGGTGGCCATATAAATGGAATAAACAAACAAACAAATACATTTACATAGGTATAGATAGTATTAGGGAAAATAAAATAAGGAAAGGCTGTTATTTTTTTTTTTTTGGTATGATATTTGAAAAAGTATATAAATGTGATAAACCGAATATATACATCACAAGGGTAAGGGAGTTTCAATGCCCACATACAGTTCTACTATTCATAATAATTTCCTCCTTCATCTTACTGTACCTGCAAAGAAGATTCTGTTATTCCACGTGTAAGTGAATGGAAAAAACTGCTTAAGATGGGAAAATGATCTGGAGCTATTCAGACAGTTTATGCAAATGTGGCTGTTTTCAAAGTAATTGGTGAGAACTACCCAACATCATGTCAGATGGGGAAAGGGCTGAAACCGGCATCTAATCCGTTCTCTTAGAAGGCAACAGAGCTTAATTGCCCAAGCCACCTTTCAATTCTTATTTCTATACTTGGATTACAAAAGACCAGTTATCTGAAGGAATAAACCATACAGTGGATACGTTCATTAACCCAAAGTATTTTCACTCTAAAGATGACACAACAGAGGAACAAAGAAGACAGGGAAGTTTGGGGATCAGACGTGTATTTTACAGTTCATAACAGAATAGATATATGATAATTTTTTATTTTTCTTCAACTGAATAATGTTCCCTATGGTACTTGTAATGCTATTTGGTTTTGGTTTGCTTTGTTTGCTGATCAATGCAAACTTAATTTATTTGTTTTCATACTGAAACTTGAAAAACAAGACCCCTGGTTATCTTGCACAGGAGGCTTGTAAAAAAGACTTTAAAATAAACTCCTAAAGAACTGAAA
The DNA here is from genome assembly GCA_030867105.1 of Liasis olivaceus. Taxonomy (NCBI): domain Eukaryota; kingdom Metazoa; phylum Chordata; class Lepidosauria; order Squamata; family Pythonidae; genus Liasis; species Liasis olivaceus. The sequence goes on along the minus strand of CM061348.1, from coordinate 227,302,360 downwards.
TAATACCATACTCTAAAAAATAAATAAATTGAGAAGCAAGACTATTGTCAAAATCTAGAAGCACTGAGACTTAACTTAGGTAAAATGTTTACTAATCTACTGTTCAAAGCTGCTAATGGATCAAAACCATTTCTTGAGGGTTGAAAATCAAAGCATTTTTTAAAAAAGTATTAAACACACAGAGCATCAAAACAAAGCAAAAAATACCAAGTTAAAAAAAGGATTGTCTCAAGTTCTTTTCTGAACCACAAATAAGCAGACTGACCCAGACCTAATAAAGACACAAAGTGCTAGAAACCTGGACAGTTGGTTGGTTTAATGGGGCTTTTTTTGTATCTCCCTTCAATGGCTGTATTTTGCGAAACAAAGAAAGCTTACCGAAAAAAGGAACTGTAAAGTATAAATGCCTTTAACTATTTCAGAAACTAATACCTCACTACTAGAAGGATATTCTATTTTAACTATTTTCTATCGGCTCTTTATCTACACTATGTTCCTTAAACTGTGGAGTCCTTGGTGCTCTCTGAGCTTGGTTGTTTGCTTGCAGATGTTTCATTACCCAACTAGGTAACATCATCAGTGCTACTGAGTGTGGGGTTTTCTCCCTGTTTATACACAGTAGCTTCCCCTGCCAGTGTTGGTGGGGAAGTGGTTTTCTTCTTGGCAGTTCCTTGAATAGGGTATTGTTTTCTGTCTGATTTTTGCCTGCTTGTTTGTCTCCTTGGTATTCCTTGATTAGAGTATTGTTTTCTGCTTGACTGTTTGCCTGGTGTTAATCTCTGCTTATCTGGGTGTTGGCTGTTTGAGAGGATGTGTGCTGGTCTTTTTATTTCCTTTTTAGCTTTTTTATTGTCTCTTTTGAATGGTTTATAAATGTGGTTTATCTCTATGTCTCTGTTGATGGCTGATTTGTCTGAGTGCCAGGCTTCCAGGAATTCCCTAGCATTTTTGGATTTAGTCTGGTCTAGGATGCTGACCAGTAGTAATGTATGGCTGTGAGAGCTGGACCATAAAGAAGGCTGAACGCCGAAGAATTGATGCCTTTGAACTGTGGTGCTGGAGAAGACTCTTAAGATTCCCCTGGAGTGCTAGGAGGTCAAACCAGTCAATCTTAAAGGAAATCAACTCTGATTGCTCATTGGAAGGATTGATAATGAAGCTCAAGCTCAGATACTTTGGTCACCTAATGCGAAGAGAGGACTCTTTGGAAAAGACCCTGATGCTGGGAAAGATGGAAGGCAAAAGGAGAAGAGGACGGCAGAGGATGAGATGGCTAGATAGCATCACTGAAGCAATGAGCATGAAATTGAGCAAACTCAGGGAGGCAGTGAAAGATAGGAAGGCCTGGCACAATATGGTTCATGGGGTCACGAAGAGTCGGACACGACTTAACGACTGAACAACAACAACAGGATGCTGACAGCTTCCCAGTTGAAACTATGGTTGAGTCTGTCCATGCATTCTCACAAACAACACTGCAAATGAACAACCAAGCTCAGAGAGCACCAAGGACTCCACAGTTCAACTCTGAGCTACAGATATTCTCTTCTGTTGGAATATTTTCTTTTCACACTTTTGATTTCTCACACTTTAAGGACCACTGCTCCAAATAAAGATGAATTTTAGTGTTCCAGTGTTCTTTAATAATTAGCTTGGCTGTCAGAGCTTTCCGTGGCCATGGTGATAATTCTTTCTCTAGAAACTCAACTTTTTTCAGGAAACCAGCAATGGGAGTCAAGGACTAGACTGAGACAGATAAGTTGCTTTATCCCCAGATGCAAGAAGTCTTAGTAATGAAGATCAGCTACTGCAGAATCCAGCAAACCAGCCTGCTGTGTGTAACATCTCTTTTTGCTTCTGGTCTTGGCAGCTTCAGCCCTCGCAGGCTAATCAATTTATATAACTAAGGAACAATGGACAATAAATATATAGCAGGATTAACAGTCAAGGATAATTGAATAATTTTCCCAGTTTCATCCAAAACTTTCAACCAAGATAAATGGTTATTCAGGCTTTGCAATCAAATGGCAATGGTGATGTGATGCTTGTTTGCTTACAGATTGCTACACAATCTAAAAAAGTTACAGTTTATATAATGTGATGTTAATGTACTCTAATATTTTTAGAATATACTGTTATAATACAATTACATTCATACTCAGTTCTTGCTTCATTCTTAGAATGAATTCTGTACCACAAAGAACCACAGTAATATTACAACTCTGACTTCAAATTATTAATCCAAAATATTTTAAGGAGGCATCTCATTCTGATTTGATTCAATCGTGACATCAGAAATATCAGACAATGGAAAGACAATACATAAAATGATATCAAGAGATATACTACAGGTGGAAAGCTTGGCCCTGTATGATGAATTTGGAATATTTATTCTCTTCCTGAGTCCCACCAGATGACACTCTCTAATGGATGGGACCCAGAGCATGCCTCTCCTGCTGAATCTAACAGGATGGGTAGATAGAACTGGGGCGAGATGATCCCGCAAGTAACATAGCTCCAAGCCATGAAAGGCTTTATAGGTAACTACCAGCACTTTGCATTGAACCCAGAAGCATACTGGCAACCAATGCAGATCACGGAGTAGAAGTGTCAGATGCACTGAACAAATAGCACCCATAACTGCCTGCCCCAATGCATTCTGCACCAGCTGAAGCTTCTGAATGCTCTTCAAGGGCAGTCCTATGCAAAGTACACTGCAGCAATCCAGTCAGGAGGTGATCAAGATATGAGTGACTGTGAGCAGAGCCTCCTGGTCCAGGAATGGGCACAACTGATACATAACATATAGCTGTGCAAAGGTCTTCCTAGCCACTCGAACCACCTGGTCTTCAAGGAGGAGCCATGAGTCAACAAGGACCCCCAAATCGCACACAAGTTCCATCTGGGGTAGTGCAACCTCATCCAGAATTAAAGATGGAAAGTCCCCAGAGCAACTTGAACTGAAGTCTGTTATTCCCCATACAGATCCCCACAGACTCAAGACACCAGACAGGATCTCCATGACATCGCCTGGACAATCCAGGGTGGAGATATAAAGCTGGGTATTACCTGAACTGTTGGATTACCTCCCCAGTGGCTTCCCAAAAAGGGAAGATTAGAGACGGGTCCAAAATTGTCCTGAACAGGAACTAGGGTCTCCACAGAGCTACCTGCTGCATCACTGGGAAATTCCCCAAGTCCCTACTGGAAACTAAGCTAATCCATAGGACTCCTGGGACAGACCAATTTAATAGGTCCATCTCTGCTATGAAGAGTGGTAATGGCTGCAGTCTCTAGGTGACCAGAAAGTTTCACCATGGCAAAAGACTGATATTAATGTCTTCCACTCTCAGACCATCTACTAGTTGTTCCAAGGTGAATATCAGGTCCAATGTGTGGGGCTGTGATAAGAATAGTGGCCATTAACTCCAATCTCCCTGACCCCACCCCAAGGTTGAAATCCATACTTTAGGTTGTATGTGTGGAAGTGCTATAGTTTCTAGGCGTTGCATTACAATCTCTGCTATGAATCCTGACAGTGGTGATCCCATGGGTGTGCCTCTGATTTGTTGGTATATTTGTCCATCAAACTGAAAATAGGTGGTGAGGCAGAGGTTGATGAGGCCCATGATTCTGGGTATTTCGACCTGGGTGTATTTGGTTAGGTCAGGTGTGTTGGGCAGTACTGCTGATATGGATTCTTTCACTAGTTCTGGATTTATGGATGTAAAGAGTGCTGTGAACAAATCAGAGGCATACCCATGGGATCACCACTGTCAGGACTCATAGCATAGATTGTAATGCAATGCCTAGAAACTATAGCACTTCTACGCATACAACCTAAAATATGGATTCGGTATGTAGATGACACCTTTGTTATAATAAAAAAGGAACAATTAGAGAAAATACGTGAAACTATCAACAACGTCTTCAAAGGAATAAAATTCACCAGAGAGGAAGAAAACAACAACATACTATCCTTCTTGGATATCCTCATCAGCAGAGGAAACAACAGCAAATTAGAAACCCAAGTCTATCGGAAGACAACCCACACTAATGAAGTACTCCATTACCAAAGTAACAACCCAACCTCCCACAAGAGGAGCTGTGTAAGAACATTATTCAAACAAGCACAAATGCATTGCAGCAACCCAGAACAGCAGGAAAAGGAAACTGACCACCTATACAACATCTTCCAACAAAATGGATATCCACACAATTTTATCAAAAAGTGCCTGACCACTCAACCTACTACAACACTCAACACAAGCTATGAAGAGGATTATACTGCCATACATCAGAAATGGCTCAGAAACTATGAACAGACTATTACAACCACATGGCATTTCTGTAGCACACAAACCAACTAAAGCCCTCCAAAACATCTTAAGCAAACCAAAAGATCCAGTAGCCCAAGAAGAAAAAACAGGAGTCATCTACAACATACAGTGTAAGGACTATAACAACCACTATGTAGGACAAACAGGCAGAAGGCTAGCAGAACGCATCCATGAACACCAACTAGCAGTCAGAAGACATGATGAAAACTCCTTAATTTCACAAGACATGGACAGACTTAACCATAGTTTCAACTGGGAAACTGTCAGCATCTTAGACCAAGCTAAATCCAAAAATGCAAGGGAATTCCTGGAAGCTTGGTATTCAGACAAGGCAGCCATCAACAGGCACATAGAGATAAACAACATCTACACACTATTCAAAAGAGACAATAAAAAGGAAAACAAAAGACCAGAACATCTCCTCACCAGCAATCATCACCCAGATAAGCAGAGATTAACACCAAGATTATCACCAGACATACAATCAGCAGTAAACAATACCCCAATCAAGGAACTACCAGAGGAAAAAACAAAACAAAACCCACACCCACACCAACACTGACAGGGCATGCCACTGTATATAAACAGACACTCCCTTCTAGCACTGAAGATGTTACCTAGTCGGGTAATGAAATGTTTGCAAGAAAACAGCTCAGAGAACTCCAAGGACTCCACAGTTCAACTCTGAGCTACACATATTCTCTTCTATTTATACCACCTTTCCCTGGGCTTTCTTCTTTTGACATCCAACCAGTATTTTCACATATAACAGCTGTGTTAATTTGGCACTTTCATAATTTAGGATTTTTAAAAGACAAAAGAAAGGGGTACATACTATTGCCATATAATTGCTTTATCTGAGAGGCAAGCTACATACACTTAAAAAAAAACTGCAGATGGAATCTTTCTAGATTTAACCACCTCGTATTGCAGTTGTATGCTTTCACTTTGGAAAATTATCACAGTTAAAAAGTTACATATTATGAGAAAATGTTCTAATTAAGCTTTCTTCCTGTTGTGGCCATTTTCTATGCACATAGACTTTGGACAGAGTGACAGGAGGTGGATTATTCACAATACAATTTTCTCCTAGAATTGTGAAATGACTTAGTCCAGGAAGGATTCTACTGTGTAATTTACTGCAGATATAATAAACTTTGTGGTAAATAATTATCAATAGAACTCTCAGATCTTCTATAGCTTTATAGTCTAATCTCATAAAATTTTACTGTTATTTAAGGTGGAGCTTGTCCAGTTAGTCATTGATGGTGTGAATTATATGATTGATTGTGAGAAGAAGTTGGAGAGAGGTCAAGACATCAAGATACCACCACCACTGCCCCAGTTTGGCAAGAAATGAAGCTGCTTCCAGTGATTATCATCTGACTGGAAACAAGTTTATTGGGGTGACTATGAATTCTGTATTCCTCTATAATATAAAACAGAAATATGGATAACATTTTTCCTCAAATAGGTACCTGTTAATTGGGGTGTTGGGCAGGGGTTGCTGAAAAGAATAGAAGATAAGAACATAACATATGGAAATGTGCCAGAATACAAATGGTTGCAGACATCACTGCTGAAGAGCAGGGTTGCCTTTGAAGATTAGCAGTCTTGGAGTACTTGCCTGTGAAGTTTAATTGTTTTAAAAGCACACATAAAGGATTTTCCTTTCCTTTCCTTTCCTTTCCTTTCCTTTCCTTTCCTTTCCTTTCCTTTCCTTTCCTTTCCTTTCCTTTCCTTTCCTTTCCTTTCCTTTCCTTTCCTTTCCTTTCCTTTCCTTTCCTTTCCTTTCCTTCTCTTCAACTATTTCTTCCAATGTCCTCATCCCCATTCATTTTGTTCACACTTTTCAGCTTTCCTTATTCTTCCTCTTACCCAGCTCCATTCTCTTTTCCTTTTTTCTGTTTCTGCTGGAAGGATGGATGGCAATGTGCTTGAGAGAATGTAGTTTGTGTATATGAATTTGAATGGTTGTTATATGCTGGTGGGAACCAAATGTTAACAGTAAGGTACTGGTTTTTACAGGCAATGCATTTTACTTTATAGTTATTAATGCAATGTTTTTATTTGTTCCCTAGTTTTGCCCTAGTTTTTGAATGTGGCTTCTGGCAGACATATAGACATACATACATACATACACATATACAGTGCATGTACATTTATGTGTGTGTGTGTGTAGGCAATTCCAAGATTGGTTTCAGATGAAGATGGCAGCCCTGGACTGACAAGGTAGAGAAGTTGTGCATTGCACTAAGATTTTTATATATTTTTTCCTCTGTACTCTTCCTTTGAGTAGGGAAAATATTGTGTTAAATACTGGGTTGTTTTCATTTCAAATAAGCACAAATTCATGTAATATATTATTATATGTAAACTTAGATCTTAGTGGCATATTAAATAAAATACTTTCTGACACCTCAGATGTTACATATCTTTACAATTCATTTTTAAAAAGACATGGGTTATTCACATAGACAGTCCTATGGATAAGGATATGATGCCAAGTTAACACATGTGAGATCCCAGAGAGATGAGGCAGCTATGCCAGGGTCTTTTCTTACAGCACCCATTGGCAATGTCATTACTTATCAACAACAGCATTCCCAGTTATGTTCCCTCATATGGAAATGTGACAGAATACAAATGGTTGCAGACATCACTGCTGAAGAGTAGGGTTGCAAGAGACTCTAAATGAGAATGCCACAATGATGTCACTCTGCCTGGAATATGCATATACTCCATACACGAGCCAAATAACTTTATTGCTATTGTTCTGCTTAACCCCTGGCAGGCACTTGCCATTTTGCCCATTTCAGCTTTATTCAACCAAGTTAATTTTTGGTGAGTTCTTGGTGTCCTGTGAGCTTGGTTGTTTTCCAGCTGACATTTCATTACCAGGCTAGGCAACACCATCAGTATATAGGAGGATGGAGTTGGTTGTTTATGTATTCTAGCTTGCCTTGCTAGACTCTACTCTTCTATGTACTCACAATGCTACCTAGCCTTATAATGAAATGTTGGCAGGAAAACAAGCAAGCTCAGAGAACAACAAGACCCCAACAGTTCAACCTTGAACTAGATATAACTCAACTCTACTATTCGAGTTAATTTTGTCAGTAGTGTCCAAGAAGAACAAAATGAACCAGATGAGATCCTCAACTGGATCTCTAGTGCTACTAATTTGGTCCTTTTCAATTATCTTACATTTACTCAAAGAATTGAAATCAGTAAGATTTATTTCTGAATAAACATAGAGTAATTGAGAAGATACATTTCTATTAGGTCTCTCTTGAATTTAAAATACCACCAAACAGAACTTCTGGTGTGTTGTCTGTAAAACTCAACACAAAATAACATTTATAATCCATAACTGCTGTCTAATATCTTTTGTGCTTAGTAAGAAATAAAACCTATTTCAGTTATATTAATTTTCCCAAATGCTTATTTGAAGCTAAGTTATAAGTTTGGATTATGCTCCTGATTTTTATTTAAACAGACATGAAGTTAGATGTAAGGTATTTACTAAGTGCATTTTTACCTTTTTTTTCTCATGTCCAATTGAAAACAGTCATGTTGGACATGAGAAAACAGGTAAAATTATATTGAATTATCATTTTATTGGACTAATGCAAGATTACAAAATATCGTGCCGGCATTTGATTTTTCAAGAATGCTTCATCAAGCATAATGTTCTGTGATGTGCAGATAGACTCTTGAGCATATATGATAATAAGCAAATTAGACAGCAGTGAAAGAACCCGGATTCCTCAAGCTGCTTTCCTGGCATATCTTCACATCACAAAGCTTTGTTGTTTTTAATCACTCATTGGTGCCACAGTTCCTGTGGCTAGTTTTCAATGAAGTGTTTATATCTTAACCAAGTACATCCTGTTTTGGCTTCTGCTATAAATTGTCACATGGACTGCCACAAGGGTAACAGCCTAAGCGTTTTGCAGAGAAAGGAATATGGTGAAAATGCATCGCAGGAAACAAAACAGCTCAGAAACCTTGCCAGAGATCCAAAGAATATGTGATTATGATGTCTAATGAAAAATGGAAAGCTTTTTCAAATTTTCAGAAATGAATGCCGATCTGGTATGATTTCCCCATTTCTCTCATCTCAGTTTCAGATGTTCTGTTGTTCTGATAATAGGTTTATCTCAGATGCTCAATCTCTGACCATCTAAAATATAGATTAAAAAGTGCAAAGGTCTGACATATGTAGCCGACCCCAAATGGAAGATTTGCTTTATTGCTACTTATATTAATCTGGGAGAGAATTTCTTCACGAGATATTGGGCTTCTATCAGCTTGATTCTGAGGAGGAGTGAATATACTAACATTAGATCATATTGGCCAGACCCTCCAATGTATGGTTTGTTTCTTTTCTTCAGTAGTCTTAAATAGATAGGCTAATGATTTGAAGACTATTTGCAACTGGTGATTAATTGCAACTAGAACCAGGTACCACTTGCAATTAATTAGGAGCATTTTTTCTATAAAAAACCTAAAACAGGAAGCTCATCTCTTTATCATCATACCCTACAAGATCCTTTTTCTCTTCTTTGGCCAAATGTTTATGAAGGTTGCCCTACATGCACTTTGATATAGCAAAAGATATATTGTCCTTCTACAGTTACACAGAAATATACTGACTGCAAGGAAGAAAGATGTTGAATATTGTGAGAAATATAATTAAGATGCTCAGCTAGGAACATAATCTGATTTTTAAAAGATATATTATTTGCCTTTTATTAATAGAATACTATTACAGATTGTATTTTGATGAACAGGAATACAGAAGCATGTACACATATATGCTTTGAGCAAGTCTGCCCACATGGAACAATACATAAAATAAAACCAAAAATAATAATTAAAAAAAACCCCTGTTGGTTGCAATAAAGAACATCTGCAAGTGAACAATGTATTTTTCTACAATACTGAAAGGTAGCCTTTATATTTTATTTAAAGACATGATAAAACAAAGCAAGAAAATCAGCAATTCTGGAAACCCATCATTTATGTAGCTATTGGGAATTAGATCTGCTTATAAAACATCTTTCTCTTCCCCACTTTTAACCGGAGCCTTAAGGCCAAGGTTTTTCAGTATATTAATCCTAGTACATTTTGTATGTACTATCCATGTAGGCTGGATAGAATCATATTGGCACACATTATAATTGATTACTTCTAAATTACATCCATTTTTAATTGCATGGAGTTAACCAAGTGTTTCCTTTTCTTGACATCTTCTCTCGCATTTCCTGTGCTATCATCTAGATTCTCACTCCATATTTAGGAATTCCTTTATAGCAACCTTTATCCCTTTTTTCCCATTTCTTTTATTCAACCTTATCAACCCTATGCATCTTCACTTGAAAATACGATCCTCTGAACTCAGTGAGATGTACTCTCATGAATGACTGCATATGCTTTACATTTCACAGATGAAACGCAATAAAGGTAATGTCTCCATCAAGTCATGCTTGACTCCTAGTGCATGCCTGGACAAGCCAATGTTAATTTCTTGGCAACACCATGGAAAGATTTTGCCATTGTCTGACCCTGTTGCTATACAAAGGATCAGCACTTGAGCTGATCCACTTTTTCTCTCACAATAAAAATAATGTGAAAGCTTCTATTCCAGCCTTCCTCAACCAAATACCTTCCAGATGTATTGGGACAGCCCTCAGAATTCCCAGCCAGCCATTCAGTTTTCTGGTTCCAGCACATCTGGAGGGCATCAGTTGAAGGTGATTCTAATCCAGTTGTTAAATGTTGCATTATTTCAGATGTTTTACTAAGCAGACTTGGATGGAAGATGATCATGGAATTCCACAGCTATAGACTAGATTGGAATCAAAAAAGCATACCAGAAGGAGCAAAGCCTATACGATAAATACAGTGTATTTATGTGCAGTTTTAGCAATTAGAGATATGATGTTGAGATACAGTGGTAACAAGAACTCAAAATATTGAGGCTAAAATATGGCAGCATTTTGCACCTCATTTTAATTCTTTTTTAAAATGCCATTCCCTGTAGCTTTTTGTCCATAGTAAATACATTCTAATTATTTTAAAGTTGAGGTCAACCTTTAAATCAAGGTTTTGTGGCAGGAAGCAACAATTTAAAAGCTAAGCAAACTGGTTCTTTGTGCATATCACCATCTACTGGTAAAGTGTTACAGGGCGGAAAAGATAATTTTCAGTAAAAAAATGTAATTATTATAAAATAGATTATGTTTACTTAATGTCCCATGCTTACCGTCTTCTCAGGAAATAGGTATTTGGTTACAAGTATTTTCCAGGCAGAGGGCTTCACTGGAGCCTTTTTGTTTCTGGGACACCACAATGCAAGAATTTTTACTATAGGCAATTGTGGTTTATATATTACATTCTGTCTTCCAATAGAAGAGAATATCTGTAGCTTAGGGTTGAACTGTGGAGTCCTTGGTACTCTCTGAGCTTAGTTGTTTGCTTGCAGATGTTTCATTACCCGACTAGGTAACATCATCAGTGCTAGTGAGTGTGGGATTTGCTCCCATTTTATATACAGTAGCTTATATTCCGTGTGTCATTGCTGTCACACATATTAGATTGTGGGGGAGGGTTTGCACAAAGTATTAAAAAGAGATCTACCATATGTACTATCTAGGAAGTAGAATGTTAGTATTTTTAGCTGTGTGTAAACAATGTAGATGGGAATTCTTTAAATTAGATTTTATTAAATTGTTTTAACTTTTATGCAGATGTAATCTTTTTGCTAATAACAATTCCATTAATTATATTTACATATAAAGCAGTTTTCATAAAGCTGAGATAACAGCACATATCTTTAATATGTTCTTATATATCAAGCTGCAGTTCTACATTATTGTCTACATAACAGCCCGATCCTGTGAAATCCAAAACATGTAAATGTATTGAAATCAAGTATGCCTAACTCTGTATTAGGTCAGACAAAAATTTAAAACAAACATTTAAAAAATGCCACCAAAAAGTCTTGTTACTCATAAATATGAACCACAGGTTCATACCCCATCTACTGGTAAAATAATTTCAGTAATATATTTAAACAATTCCTGTTGTTCCAGTTATTTGCACCAGCAGACTGTTATAACTTCCTATATTGCACTTATAACACCAACTAGTCTTTCAGGAAAGGAATTGTATTATGGTTGTTCCTTTAGTGCATGGAATGTTATTTATTTCATACTGTACATTGTATTTTATTACTTTTGCTTTATTTCTAGGTGTATATTGTTATGTTTAGTTTTAACCTTAATACTGGTTTGGAGACCTGTAAGTCATTCAGAGTCATGTATGATTGGAGCGGCACAGAAACCTAGTAGTAAATAAATAAAATAAAGTACGTATCTAGTGAGGCTGCACTGTTAAAACAACTGCTGAATGTCTCCATAAGCAATGATTATGTTTACCAGAAGTAAATCCTCCTAACAAGGATGCTATCTCGGTATATATGCATATAATTGAATTCGCTACAGTCTGACAGTTCAATAACATTTACTTCTAAATATAGATGGATGGTATTATGCTGTTATTGTGGTAAGGATGCACCTTTGGTTGTGTGTATTCCCATCTCCTTCATGTGTGAGGAGAGGAAATCTTAAACTTTCAATTTTGATTTAAAACAAGCCTGTTTTCCTTTCCTTCTTTGCAGCTAATAAATTAGCAGTCAATTTTTTGTTTGTTTGTTTAGAATCACTGAATTGGGTCATTTAGACCAGTGTTCCTCAATCTCAGCAATTTTAAGATGTATGGACTTCAGCTCCCAGAATTGTCCAGGTAGTTGGCTGGCTATGGAAGTCTGGGAGTTGAAGTCCACACATCTTAAAGTTGCAAAAGTTGAGAAACACTGATTTAGATCAAAGAGTCCATGAAATGTTAAAATCCCAATTAACACATCCCTCTCATACATATGGCTGTTTAGCACCCACTTGAAAATATTTAAGGAAGAGAGACAACCATTTCTCTGGATAACTGGTTACTCTGCCAAACTGCTAGCACTGTTAGGAAGATTTTTCTACCTTGCAATTAGAATATACCTCCCTGTACCTTAAATCATCATCTATGAAGTCTGGAATGATAGATTTTGATCTTAAGAGATGTATTTGAAGAGTCCTATCTTCTCAAATTCAGTATGTCCAGGTCCTTTAATCTCTCTTCTTAAAGCTTAGTTTTTAGTACCTCGGCTATCATTATAAGCCGTCTCTGAACATATTCAGTTTCTTAGAGGTACAGTTTGATAATACAGTACCTGAGGCGGAGGTGTGATCTATTCAGAGAAACTGCTAATTCCCATGATTTGGAAACTGTACTACCTTTGATGAAGCCCCAGCTTACATTCACCTTTTTTGCAGGCACATCACACTGCTGAACATTTTCTGCTTGAAATTAACTGGTATTCCAAAATTTATAGTTGATTAACTTGTGACCTTATATTCAAGACTTATATTCAAGAAGGAACAACTGCATATGAAGATTATGGGAAAATATGATTCTATATGAAAGTTCATTCCTGAGCCAGGGTAGTGCACTGGTTAAAATGCTGGTCTGGCACCAGGAAGATCCAGGCTGTAGACCACTCTCAGCTACGTAAACTCACTGACTTTGGACCAACCACCTTCTTGCAGCCCAACTCACTTCACAGAATTATTGATCGGGGGGAAGGAGACTGCAGTTGAGTTCCTGTATGAAAAGTGGGATGTAAATTAACAATCTGTAGTGACAATCATTGAAAAAACAAGAATATGTCTTGTATATGTAAAAAGCCATAAATATAGTGGATCAGATCAAAGTCCACAATGCTCCTAGTAAACCAAGCAGAACGGGCGGGAAAATATCCTGCTGAACTGATGTTTCTGACAAACAGGAATTTTAGCAATACTGGATTTACACAAGAGTATATGTTCAGGAGAAAGCGGAGCAAAAAAAAAGACACATCTCATCCTTCACTTAGAACAAATTTGTTTGAGGCATAAAAACCATCCTCAAATTTTTAGAATAGGAATGATTATCCAGTCCAGTTATTTCACTTTCACATACTTGTTCCTGATGAATCACTAACCCTAATTTAATCTGGGCAGAATTGAAAGGATGGGGGGAAATTTTGTTTAGCAGATTTATTTTCAAAAACTTCCTTTCTAGTCCTTTCCCCCTTATATTGTTTACATATCCACTAAACGTTATGGAAGATTTTCGGGGTAACTATTAACTACACCCAGATTGATTACTGTACATGCCATCAAGTCATTGTGGACTCTTAGCGACCACATAGAATTTCTCCATGACATCCAAATCCATTGTAAAACTAACTTTCAGTTTTATCAGAGCCCCAGACATCTAGAAAGCAAGATAAAATGTACAGTCCCGATGGGCTGAAAGCAGAGTATAATTTATATTTAAATATTAAAAACAGGAACGTTTTATTCACTTGATCAACTAAGTTTATATCCGTCAGAAACAAGTGAACAAAAAACAAGCAACTATCCGTGCAAAAAGCGCAAGCTGCGATCCTTCCTCAGAATCAGCACAAATGTCAGCACATCGTAAGCGACAGCACTTGAAGCCAACTGTTGAACAGACAGGAGCCCCACAGCCCCTGCCTCCCCATCCTCAGAGCATATCAATCTTAACGCATCAAGCATGCGTTAAATCCTAAAATAGGATCGGGACAGACGCCCTTGACTCCGCCCGCGCCTGGCAACGTCACAAAAGCGCTGCATCATCACCTCCCGGAAACGCGATGACCCGGATCTGGACATTTATTTGGCCGCTCTTTCCCTCACAAGCTGTAGGTTTCGAATGCTCTGGAGGCTTTTTGTCGCATTGGTTCCTGTACTTTCTGTTCTCGGTGCGCAAGTGCGTGGTGCTGAAAGGTCCTTCCGGACAGTCAGGCACGCTGGGAGGAAGATAAAACGGAGTTGCTTTTGTAATCCGGATGAAGCTAAATCCTGGTAGCTGCCGCGCAGGGGGATTTAGGAAGCTCCGCTGGCGCTCAGCTGCTTCCCTGGAGGTTTGGGCTCCGGGCCGCTCATTCCATCGGTATCTTTAGGTAGGCTGTGAAAATCTTGGCTGTGAAATCCCGCAGAGCGACTGCTAGACCCTCGGGAGCAGATTTTAGGCTTGGCGGAACTAACTGGGAAAGCAACAGGTCGACACACTTAAAAGGCCCGGTAGCCTCTGACCACGTGTTAGTCTTTCCCTACCTGGGGGAGTCACCAGATGTGTTGGGACTTCCAGAATACCCCAGCCAGAATTCCGATACTGACTGGAAGTTTGGGGAGTCGTCATCGAGCACATCTGGAGAGCACTAGGTTTCAGGAAGGCACATCCCTTCTCACCTCCAAAGTGTGTTGCTGGTGCCAGAACTGAGTTCACAACCCTCTCCTTCACGAAGATTTGCACCTATAAGCTTTCTTTTTAAAGTGTGTATCGGCTGTCGCAGTGCTGTTGTGGTGATAGCTAATATATTAATTGCATTTTATTTCTTTAGTTTTAATTAAATTTCAGTGCATTTCGGATTGATTTTTTGTGCAGCCTTTTTGGAGCTCCCAGTATTCACTGAAAGGCCAACTGCAACTTTTTTTCCAAAAAAGCTGTGCACTTTTGCTTGAGGGCAATATGTGGCCCTCCAGGTGTCACTGCATTTCAGCTCCCCTCAATCCTAGGCTGTATGGTTAATAGTATAGGATGAGGGAAGTTGGAGTCCAACATTTGGAAGGCCACATGTTGCCCAGCTCTGCCCTACAAGGTTTCACCTACTTTTAGCGGGACTTTCAGATGTTTAGAATGACTGAGCCTCTACTTCCTTTCTCACTTGGTGATGCAATATGCAAAATTGGACTTGATGTGCCATTCTGAAATAGAAGTAAGCAAGCCACAGGGCCAGTTCTCCCTGCTGGGATGCCTAGTGCATATGATTTGTCACTTTTCCCTATTTGCCTTCAATCTCTGTTTTGGTGGATATTATGGTTAAGTATAGAGCAACCATCATAGAGTGGAAATACCATCTCTGCCAACAAAAGAGTGTATGTGGATAAGGATATTCCTTTACTCAGAAGTTCCAGTCTGGCCAGTTTGTGGACTGGGCTTTAGGTTTGATCATTATTTCTTTGGCATGGATTCTGGTTTTTTTAATACTTAGAAGAACCTTTAATGAAACTTCATATTACCTGTCCCCATGGGGAAAAGGTCTCCTTGTTTTCATTTTGGCAAGAGACTAATGACACAGGACATTATCAGGAAGAAACAATGCTGGAACAGGCCTTGTGACTATAATTGAGAGTTGCCTACCTTGTTGGATTGCACTTAATCAAAAGAAGACATAATTTGTTTATCCATTTTAAATAGTAGCTTGTATCAGAGATGTAATTTGTACCAAATTGTGCGTATAAGCCCTTTCTTTAGTAGCCTGTTATACCACATATGGTCTTTGTGTTAAAAAGTACAAAATATTTTCTGATGGAACAGAAGCTTCACATACCTGCTATAATATATATAAAGAGTTGCTGACATAAACCAAAGGAATTTTCCACCACTTCACATGCCCCGCAGGCCTGGAGACCTACAGGCTGGGTCGGCTTCATATAATATGCTATTTAGAAAGGCTCTAGCTCCACATGACTGTCATGCTGTATAATGCAGCTGTTACATTTGGGTCACTTTTGGAATGAGATGTACAATAAAATTTGTGAAGTCTTAGTGCTTTCCAAAGTTAAGTGTTAGAAGCACTTCCCACTATTAGATCTCAACTAGGTCACTTTTGTCATACAGTGGTCAGATGACTGTCACTTCATTGGTTCTATATTGAAATGCTTTGTTAAAATTCCTCTGTAAATTAAAAACAGATCATCAGGAAACATTATAGAATAGCCTACCTTCTTTTGCTAGTGTAAGCTTTTGAAGGGTGAAACAGAATAGCAAATCATGATTTGCATCACCTCCTGATGCTTTTATGCACTTATGACTACCTTAATCAGATTGAATTTATCAATAGCAGTAAACATCTGGATCTTGGTAGGAAGATTTGGATGAAGCCATGACAAGATGGGCTCGAGCACGTGTCACTCATAACAAGAAGGCTCTGGATGCAACACCGTGGGATGATCTGAACAATAGGGCTGCTAGAACTGTGGAAACAAATAAAAAGGAAAGCTCTTCGGACAGACTTTCTTTAAAGAGCAACCAAGTGAAAAAGAAAAATAAGAAGAAAAAAGACTATCTGAATGAAGATGTCAATGGCTTTATGGAATACTTAAAACAGAACTCACAAATGTTGCATAATGGCCAATTGATCAACAGTCATCAGGCAAAGGAAGAAATAGCAACTGCTTTGAAAAAGGACAAGCGGCGAGAACAGAGAAGAGTGAAGCGGCAGGAAATTAAGAAGAATGTGATGGTAAGATATTATTCTCTTGTTTTTCTTTCTTTCATTGTTTAATAATTTCTTTTCTTAAAACTCAAATAAGGACCACAGTCATATGAATTCGAGGGACACTGAATAGAAATAAAGGATTTTCTGTTTTTTTTCAATTGGACTTTTTTCAGGAAGATATTATGTGCTGTTTCTCAAAAATAACCTGGTCTGAATAATATTGTTAACTTGGCAGTTAATCTCAAAACTGATTTTACATTTTCTACCAGATAGGCTGTGTTGAAGAAGGGTTTTCTTTGTAAAAGAATAAAATAACAAATTCGGTCCAGTTTCAAGAAGCATGAACAATTGCATTACATTCTACCTAGCAAATATTTTATTTTCTGATTGATAAAAATAAATTTCTATAGTCTGACAGTAGCTTTGCTTCGGCTTATCAATCAATCTCATTTTTATTTGTCATTTTATCTTTGTGAGGATAGGTCAGGGCCAGAGCAGAGTGAAAAAAGATGGAGCGGCACTGGAAAGAAACAAATTTGTTCAGTATTGATTATTGATTACGTGCCATCTAGTCAGTGTTGACTCTTAGTGACCACACATAGATTTTCTCCATGATGATCTGTCCCTAACCTTGACCCATCACCACTGTAACTGAGTCCAGACCTTGTTGCTCGTCATCCTCTTCTTTTCTTTCCTTCCATCTTTCCCAGCATTAGAGTCTTCTTCAGAGAGCTGGGTCTTTGCATAATGTGTCTAAAGTAGGATAACTTGAGCCTGGTCATTTGTGCCTCGAGTGAGAACTCTGGGTTGATTTCTTCAATGTTCCATCAGTTTGTTTTCTTGGCTCTCCATTGTTTAACATGCAGCTTCTATATTCTATAAGAACCACACAGTGGCAGTTGCTGATCATAAGGAAGTTCCTATACAGGAATGCTTTAAGCTAGAGGTACACCAGCTATGTGTCAGTGCATGCAGCTTGTTAAAATATTGGATGCAGCCTCTAAGCACCTCCAGAAACTATTATCAGATTGTAATTTTGAATAGGAGAGAAGGGCAAAATGTTTAAATGACCGGAAAGTAATCACATTAATATATTTAATTTTAATGAAATTTAAATAATATGAAATCAGTATTATTTTTTGTTCTGGCCTACTCCTTACTGTATGAAATGGAGCCCCAATGTGTCACAGAAAGGTAGGGTTACTTTTCTGAAACTTTTAGCATTCTAATCAAATATATGTGATTCTAGGATGTTTTTCTTGCAAATGTTAGTTGAATAAAAACAGTTGTTAATTATAAGGTCATGTGAGAGGAATGGCTTTTCACTTCAGGAAAACTTAACTTCAGAGTAAGGGCTAAACTACACATTTAAATATAATTTTTTTAATAAAATGCAAATGCTGTTAGTGTGGAAGTGAATGGTAATGGGACTCAGACAGTGCTATAAAGAGTCTTCTGCGTAAAATCCTTTCTCTGAAGCATTTCTATTGGGAGGATATCTGATGATATGTGTGTGTGGCTTCTACTTGTAATACTCCATGGTAAGATTAGGTTGAAAAGTGGTTAGTGTAAAAAGAGATTGCATTCAGTCCATACTGCATTAACTTGGTAATTCACCTTGTATTGTCAAAGGTGTGCTTCCACTGTCGAAAGCCAGGTCACGGGGTTGCAGATTGCCCAGCTGTTCTTGAAAGCCAAGACATGGGAACTGGAATTTGTTACCGATGTGGCTCTACTGAACATGAAATCAACAAATGCAAAGCGAAAATAGATCCAGCTCTTGGTATGTGTAGTAACTACGGTTCTCATCATGATGGGCTTGGTAAATGTTTGTCACCAATTATCAGGGTAATATTGTTTTAAATATTCCAGGTTATGATTATGATGATTTACAAGAACTAAATGTATTTCCTTCATAACATGAACTATATAAATTTGTTTCAGGGGAATTTCCATATGCAAAATGTTTTATTTGTGGGGAAATGGGCCATCTCTCAAGGTCATGTCCTGATAATCCTAAAGGACTTTATGCTGAAGGTAAGGCCACATTTTTTCTTTGAAATCCCATTAATTTTTTTTTTAAATGAAGGTGGCTAATTGATATACTTTAGAATATTTTCTCTATCTTGACAGCTTGAGTGAATGCAATTGCCTTATAAAGGAATACATTGTATAAATCTCTCCTCTTTTGACAAATTCTCCCAAAACGTTTTCCATCTTTACCATTAACCATCTTAGCATATTTGTTATAAAACTTTTGCCAAGAGTTTTCCAAATATTTATTTGGGGAAATTGTAAAAAATACTTTATTTCATCTATACACAAAAGCAACAGTGATTTTTGCCATGTTAGTTCTATTCCAGAAAAAACATTGTATTCTCTTTGAAGAGTAGAATATACATGTAGGTTTTACTTACCTTTTCAACCTAACCCTGCAGCATCATAAGCAGCTTTGAAATTGTCTCAATGTAGTTGGAAAGTTAGAGGTTCACCTCCGTATATTATTTTATTGTGCTTACTTAGTGCATCATTTAGAATATATTTGAAGAATAAGTGCTGGACATGTTTTGACAAGTTATTTAGTAAAGAAAAGCACTAACTAAATAAACTTTTAGTGAACTTTCAGTAGTACATTCTATTTAGATTTTTCAAGAATGGAGATGTTAGGTGTTACTGTTAACAAATGGAATGGAGAATATTAAGACTAAAACTGTTGAACAGTACACATTATTCTGAAGTAGAAGGAAAGGCTTTATATTTACATGGCATTTTTAACTGCAGACTATTTCATCCTTATTGCAGCATGTTTTACAGAGATGAGGGTTACACCAGATGCTAAATAGAAAGAGAAGAATCCACATAATGCGGAATCAAAGTAGCCCATGAATATATGTATTCATATATATTGCAGCCCTTGAAATAAATAAAATATCTTTGGATGAGAACAGTAATTGACAGTTCTCATTGTAATACAACCATTCCAGGATTGCTTTAACTCATATCTGTAGAATGTCAGGAGCCTATTTTCAGTATTTAAACAAAACAAATATAATTAATGGTTTAATTTGCATAAATTAAATTGCGTAAAGAAATCTGTTTGATCAGCCTTCTCAAGAAAACAAATTTTAGTAAATTTAAGCTTCCTGAGTCAAAGTAAACAGCTATCAGGAAGGAATTTCCATCCAGTTCCTCTTGTGTGTCTTTTCCCCTTTCCTCTTTTATATTTCGGCAGCTGAAGGTGCCCAGGAAGAGGAAGAAGTAGGTGGAGCTGCAGTATATATAATTGTTAAAATAGCCAAGCAACAGGAAAGAATGGCTGGAATTGAGATTCAGTAAAACACATCTTAAAAATTCACGTGTTTTTTCTTATTGTGTATTATGTTGTGTATCCGTGATGGTAGGGGACAGATCATGGAGAGGGGATATTGAAATAAGTAGATAAAAGGAAAGGGAACTTCACAATCAATTCTCCCCCATTGCATTTATGCTTTGTTTAAAAAAAAAAAGGCACACTTAACATAGGTATGTCAGATTGTAATTCATATATATTGCAGTAAAATTCAATTATTTCTATTTGATCTTTTACAGGAGGGTCTTGCCGGATTTGTGGATCTGTGGAGCACTTTAAAAGAGACTGCCCAGAAAATCAAAACTCAGGTGGCGAGCTCCAGAACTTCTGTTTATTAGAAGACATAAATAATATACATAATATTAATATACATAATATATGTATATTTGACTTCTCTGTAATGAACTCTGGCTAGAGAATTATAAACCTCACTGAATAATCCTTACTAGTTTCTGATTATATTAGCAAGCTTAATGTGCTACTGAATAACTATCCAACTTTTAGCAGGTCATTAGATATCACTTAAGTCTACATATGTTCCAAGACATATCAGCTGTTACAGCTGGAGAACAAAACTATCACAATTTTATATTATTTTTTTGGCAGTGAAGAATTTCAGAATATCATTTTTATAGTAATATTACCATGAAATTGATTAGCCGTGCATTATGGAATTCTTGTTCCAAATTGTTTGTTGGAAGTGTAGGAGTAAGCTACATCAGATTTATTTTTGAGTAGGAAGAGTAAGGTTGGACTATAAATAGCATTGTAACTTTTGGTTTATAAATTGTGTGTAAAGGCTGGAAATGTCAGAAAGTATTAGTACTAACACTGGTATTTTTAATCAACTTGAATTTTTAGAGGGCTTATTATAATTTGATCTAACTTTAACATGGGTAAAAATAAAAAAAATATGTAATTACTGTTGCGACACATACTTGTACAGACTGTATCAAATTACTGAATTATATTCCGGTTGACTTCTCATACTTTTTTCTTTTTTCCCCCATAGATCGAGCAGTAACTGTTGGTCGGTGGGTCAAAGGAATGAGTGCAGATTATCAAGAAGTTCTAGAAATCCCAGAACCACAAAAAGGAAAACCAAAAGTACCTAAGATTGTTAACTTTTGACCATTCTTATTCTCTATAATACTTCTCAATATATGACTCAAAATAAAAACTGCAAGTTTTTGAAGATGCCAGTATTGATCATTGAAGAAGTATTGATCCAGTGATAAAATCTATCCTAAATGGAAACTTCTTGGAGAGGAAAGAAGAGCCTTTCCACAGGCTATTGCAGCAACTGGCTGGCTGGCCGGCCCATTAGCTTTGAACCCAAAGGAAATCTTTCCAAATATTGCATAATCAGTTGGCCTTTGCTCAGTAATAGGAATAAACTCAGTTGAGGAAGGATTTGGTCAACTCTATTTTTATAAGTAAGATTAGTTCTTTGATAGAATATACCTTAAAATTAAGTCTTCTTTTAATATATGTATCCTCTGAAATCCCAGCCATGGATACAAAATGAAGATAACCAAGTGAAAAATATTTGCATACATAGATTCCTCCCTCCCTCGCTCCCGATAGCAGAATTGCAGCATGAAACATGTAGTACAAATTACTTGGGCTTTTTGTTCAATCATTTCTTCCTTCCTTTTCAAATAGTCTAGTGAATAAAACTGTTTTTTGAATTATATTCTTGGGACATCATCTTCAACTCCTGTTGAAATCAGCTGGAATTTAAATAGCTATATATTGTACACTTTGAAACAACAAAGCAATTTCTGGTTTGCTTTGTTCCATATCATGAAATTTGTATTAATCTCAATTTCACTTTAACTTAGCATATCTTAAATACCCTTCAATCTCTATTCCAAAGATGGGAACTATTATGTCCAACTGCATGAATTTGTTCATTTTGAAAACTGTATCAGGGTTTATAATTTTTTTCTATTGAAAAAAGCATTATTTTAGAATATATTGAACATATATTAATTAAATAACATACTCTTCCTTTTGGAACATGCAATTTAGAATGCCTGAATGTAAAAAAATCAGAAAAACCTTTAGGTTGTTGTGTACTAGAGTTAAGGTACTATGCAAATATTTTAAAGATTATGACAGAAATAAAACAGCTCAATAGCAATACATGATTTTTTTTTAAAGGATTATTATAGGAGCAAAATCACTGAGGTCTGAAGTGTATCTGTTACTTTTTATTATATACAATGTTCTCTTTTGTTACATTCCTACAGTAGAATATAAAAAGAGCAGAATATCACAATTCAAGAGGAAAACTAGACTATACCAGATATTTAAACATGTCTGTAAGTGGGCATATCTTCCATTTTTTGTCACTGCAGATGTGGGGAAATGGGGAAAATCTGTGCTAGTAATTAAATCTATCTCAATAAAATATTTGCTTAAGACCTCCATAACTGCAGATTCAGATATACCAATCAATTGCCATAATTTCACATACTTCTGTTCATACTATGCAGAGCAGAGAAGCCTATTTAAAGAAACATTCTTATCCTATAGATCAGAAACTGTAATAGAAAATAATTTATATTTATCAGTCATTTTTGTTAATAACTAACATATTTTTTAAGTCACCTGATTCATTATACAGAAATTTGTGCCAAAATGCCTTGCACAGAAATACAATTGCAAGATTGTGAAATATATATGGTCATGACTATGTTCCCTCTAATACATACGTGTTATAATAAATAAATAACAAATTTATTTATTTAAGCTCACTTTAAAATAAACATTTGCATCTAAAATAATATTTGAAATGTAATAATATTATAGATTGCATTTACAAGGGGTTTTTTTGATCATTCAGAAGACTTTTATAAAATTTTGAAGGTGGTTAAGATGGTCCATCATTCAATGTAGCCTTGGACGATATGGCAATTGTCATTGTGATGATTTCAAAGTAAGTAGGTGGCAATTGATTTGTTAGATTGAAAGTTTATTACAAATATTTGTTAGATTTAAAGTTTATTATAAATATTTCAATGATTTGTCATCTTCAAGTACAGTATTGGTTAACTAAATGTAGCTCATCTTGCTGCTCTCCGATTCTAAGAACTGGATGCACATAGATGCTGTTTCTTCAATTGATTCCCACAGACAAGTAAGATTTCCAGCAAAGTAAGGCATGATATTATGTGCACCATGGATGAAGACAGAAACCTTTAAAATATACAGAAGGTCATGGTGATTCAATCCATGCCATAACTGACACTAAAATTATCACATTGCACGAAATATGGAGCATTCTAAATATATTGGTGCATGGCTTCTTTCTAAACACAACAGGCATGTTTATTTCAATCACTTTCCAAGGACTCCATTTTCAAAACACTTGTGTTCATTAGGCTGCTGGAATAGGACCATGGAACCCCAAATTTAAGTTTATGCTTAGATGTGAAAGTTCACTGATGATCAAACAGAGGGTTCATCCCAGCTTATATCAAAGGATTTTGTCATGAGAGGAGAGAATAAGGTATGTGATATTATGAGCTCCTGGAGAAAAGGTGGGATATAAAATTGAACAACAGGGAATTGTATATAGCACTGGTTTGACCTTGCAACCTGAACAACTATATGGAAAGGAAATTCAAATATTTCTGTACCCATAAAGCAACTTATTCACACAGATGCTACCTGGGAAGCTTTTAAGTCTCTTCTCACTTAAAAAGGTTTGTAAGTTGTATCACCCCCTTTTCTTCTGTAACCTGTAAACTAGTACAAATATCTCAGGTATTTATGTAACAGTTCTAAAAGTGATAAAAGGGAAAACAATTTGTCATTTTGAATGTACTTCTATATAAAACAATGGAAATACTTCCAAGAACTGAGTCTAATTCATAATGGACTTGCTGATTATTTCTGATGTACAAGAGAGCGTGCGTATGGAAACTTTGAAGAAAACAAGTACTGGTGAGGAATAGATGGGAACTGAAAGACTCCACTCAGTATTCTCCTCTCCCCATTAGAATAATTTCTTGGGTTGAAAAGCAGAATCCCAGCTAGGTGCATTGTTGTCTTGAATTAAATTACTTTTATATATCAATGTGGGAGAAAAAAAGAAACTGAAACTTATGAACAGACTGCACATGACTTCAAGCCACTTACCAAAGAGCAATCCTCCTGGGGGTAGACGAAGAATCCTGCACACTGGATTTCACTTTGGTGGTAGTTCTGATTAGCAGGCGGAACAGCTGTCAAAGCAACCGACTTCATAGCTATTATGTAAGGTTCTCTAAATTTAATAAGTGTAGTGTTAGGATCATAGTAACACAAAAATTAAGCTACCAAAATATCTTTCTTTTTAAAAATGGGGCTGCTTATATGTAGGAAGAGTTCCCAACCAGAAGGGTTGGAATGAAGTTCCCAAAATTCCCAGCAAAGGATGACAAATGTAGGGAACAGCTAGTTTAAGGCTATAATTTTGGTCATAAGGCAAGAGGAGGATCGTAAAAATCACAGCATGATGCTTTAATACATTTCTTTGCTTATGAAGTTGCACAATGAGCACAGGCTGGTGGCAAAGACTAAAAGAAGGGCCTCTCTACCTTTTTACCTTTTTCTCTCTCCATTCCTACATGTTTCCTTAGAAACACCTACTGCTACTTAGGAAAAGTGGCACTGAATTCCTCTAGAATGCATCACCAAGGAAATTATTAAAGGAAGAATTAAATATACAGTGATAGCCAGAAGACTGGTTTGCTGTGAGAGTTGCCCTGTGCTCATCAGAGTTCTAGTAGAATCTGTTCCCCCCAAAAGTGGGACCAAAATCTAAGAAACATTAAGACATTCTGTATGCAAGCAAGGCTTTTGCCACGCATATAGACACACAAGAAATTTACCACAGAATATAAATATATTAATAATAAAAATAGATACTTTAATTTAACTTTCCCAAAGATTTTCAAGTTTGATTCTTACTTAGTTTTAGAAGGTTCCCTTTGAGACACAAGAATTAAAAAATCTCTGGGTTTCTTTCCATTAGCTGATGCTGAGGATGTAATGTGGTATATTTTGTCCTCTTCGGTCACACGCTCCATGACTCTACAATTTCTGCAAGCATATGAGGCATATAGAAAGGGAGTTTAGAACTTTGGGTGTCACTGAAAAGTAATTAACGGACATTACGTATTCTTTAGACTCCAAGTTGTGGAAATCAGTTCCTTTTCAGGTTACATCTGTTGAAGCTACATTGTCTTGGCCTGTTTTGTTGTTAAAGGAATAAGGATGAAGAACTAAGGTAAAGAGAGATTTCTTTTTACAAATCCAGTCTTATTAAACTGTGACTAACCAGTTTGCCTTAAAGTTTTTTTTTCTTCATCTGTTGCTCTTTTTCATTTTTTTCCTGCTAGTACTTCATTTTTCTCAATACATCATAGTATTCTCTTAAAGTTATATAGTCCTGTATTGTATGTTAGCCTATTACTTTTTATCTATACTAACTCTTGTATTTTTATTTGCAAGTTCAATGGGGCTTGATTTCATTACTGATTATGTGCCACCAAGTCAATGCTGACTTGTAATGACCACATAGATGGATTTTCTCTCAGGGTTACAACCTAAGTTACCTTTCATCATACTGCAATGTACAAACAGGAATAAATTATTCTGAAATCCAAGAGACATGGCAATGTTTTTACTTTTTGACGAGCGTCAAAGAGTTTACAAAACTATTTGTAACTTAATTAATATAAACTGATTTATATTATAATGGGCTGATTTCTGCCCATTGTTGCAGCTTGTCAAGATCCTTCTGAATTGTGGTATTGTCCTCTAAAGTATTTGCTCTTCCCCACCCCCATCTTTGTGTCAGCGGCCAATTTGATAATAATATTTTCTATACTGTACCCTCATCCAACTAATTCATAAATATGTTGAACTGTACATGGACTAGAATGGAGCTCTGTGGTGTGCCATTCATCACTTCCCTCCAGCATAATGTGAAGCCATTGATGTATATATGTTGGGTACAATTGTTCAAATAATTCTAAATACATCTTATGGTAGCATAATCGTGTCTCCATTTTGCCATTTTCTCCGCTTTGATCTCATGGAAGTCTTTACTGAATGCTTTCCTTAGGTTGAGATACACTATCTCCCTTGATCAACAAAAAATGTCACTCTGTCAAGAAAGGAGAGCAGGTTGGTTTGGCATTGCTAAGCAATGCAGTCTTTGCCAGATGCTCGTAAAAGAACTGATTAACCATCTATTCTACGATTTTGTCCTCTATCATATGAAGCTGACATAGGGGTAGTTAACAATTACAAGAATATAGAGGGGGGCTCCAAAACAACCTCTGCTCCCTTTAGCTATTGAATCATTTAATGCTAGAGTGCTGAGATTATTATTTTTCTGGCACTTAGTTTTGTGCTCATATGTTGATTTGCATTTTGAACCTATTTAGTCTAAATTTATCAGAACCCTACTGCAAATCCCCTGCACCACAATGCACACCCTTTTTCAGTTACAACTTGGATGTCCTGCTGCAGCAGCCCAAATGAGAATCTGCCATTTAAAATACTGGCTGAGGCAGATTATCTGCTGCAAATCACTAGCTCATCTCATTTTTACTGATAACTTTATTCTTACCTGGAAGGACATCAATGCCAGCTATTTGTCCTTTTATCTCACTCCTAATATCCTTTAGAATTGATAAAACCATAGAGCATTTAAACAGTCCTTGATCTGGATTTACAGAATGATAGATCTAAAATTCCATCTTTTTGACCCAAACATTTATTTTATAGCTCTTCTATGATCCCTAACTATATTTACAGAGTTACTTCTGCTACACATTGAAGAACACTCGTTAGTAAATTTTAATAGCTTTGCTTTGTTATTGACGGGGGGTGGGGGGAGATATGATAATATCCTTTATACAAAATGTTTTGGAATTTGTCCTAATGCCACAACTGAATCAGTAGCACATGTTTTACTCCATTGTCCCCTTTATTCAGCATGTCGTCCAGAGCACATATCCGCACTTCTCACTTCTTTGTGAGGGCTGGGCTAAAACCAAAGTTATTTGCTTTTCATCTGCTGACTTTTCAACTGAAACCTCTAAGAATGTAGAGACGTTTTGCTTGATTACAATTACTATTACTGGGCCCGGCTACAATGCTGCTTAGGGGTGTATTGATTTCTTGCTGAGGTTTTAGATGATGATGATGATGACAATGATGTACCTTGTTTTTTCTGTGTGTTGCACAGAATATTTTAGATTCCAAGTATAAAATAATAAAGTACCATAAACACCTTGGAGAGAGCTTTCAAAACTCTGAGATCTAATTGATCAAGACCAGGAGACTTAAATTAATTCAAGGTGGCCACAGATGTTTCCTATCTCTTTACTTGTCTTGGGTTGCCACTTCCTTCTTCCGTCACTTGTTCTGCTTAATCCATTTGAATGTTGGAGACATACTGAAGCGAATAGGAGTGGAAGAGCTTGTCCTATTTGCTACCTTTTACTATACTACCATTTCTTTCAAGCAGTGGACCCACCCTTTCCTTTTTCTTTCACTTAGTACTCTCATAGCCAAAAAAGTCCTTTCTGTTCCTTTTATCTTGTTTGTGAATTCAGGCTCCTTTTAGCTTTTCTGAACTTTCTTTCTGCAGATATTTGCTACTTATATGCCCCATGGGGATTACAGCCTTATATGTCTCTACATTTGCTGAAACTGTCTTCCCTGAAATTTAGTTGCATCTACTTCCTTCATCATATGATTTTTAGATTTAGATCACTATATATTTCAAATTAAAATCTTGCTATAATTTCACATATCACATTCAATCTTCTTTATTGCTATTTTCATTACCCTATTCCACATTATCAGAGATTTGTCAGAATGCCAGCACCTTCTTAGATCAGACTGTAAGAATTGACACTGAATGAAAGATATAAAATTGTGCTTACGAGTAGTATTTAGTCCAGTGCTTATGGAGTGAGAAGTTAGATAAAAGGGAGAATGCCAGTTTTGAAGGTATCTGTATTTGCATTTCAACCTTGATCGACAAAGCATTTTCCTCTTCCAGAGTGTACATTTTTATCTAGGGAAAAAAATGTATTTTTAATGCTGAATTATACATCCACATGAACTAAGGTTAGAAATCATTTAGTTTTAAAAAGCAGTTTCCAAAGAAGTATGTACCATTCCCTGAAAAGGAGTACATCAAGTATTATTAACATCAATAAAATATAACATTGTGACCAATAATTCAGTTTCTACAGAAAAAGGAGATACAGGTCAGATACAGATATAGCATGAGGAGGAATTATGCAAAGAGAATAAATAAATAGAAGATTAGCATTCAGTGTAAAGTAGTGGTTTTACTTTGATAAAAGGAATGTTAACAATGGGAGAAATAATGGCATCAATAGATATGGATATGATAATATGAAGGCCTCTATTAAGAATAACCTGCTCCCTTAGGAATCTGACTACCCTTTAAAATTGTCTGCTGAAGACTTGCTTTGTGTTCCCACCTATGAATGGGTATAACCAATAAGGTCTTTTATATGAGGGATTAAGAAGACCTTGCCAAAAGAAGACTTTCAGGCCGTATCACTACTTGTCTTTTAAGAAGCATGTCAGGATGTGCTTATTAAGATGAAGATTTTTTTTCTCAGAGGTGGCTTTATATTTAGTTTTTAATGGCAATGGCTTTTTTTTATATTGTTTGATTATTAACTAGGTGAATTTCCTTTATGATTCCTTTGTAATGGTCCACATATTATTTTAAATTCTTGTTATGTTATTTATTTGTGTATTCTTACATGCTACATAGAGCTTATAAGAATACATACATAATAAATTCAGTTCTAAAATCATTTAACATTCTAAGACGAGATTAAAAATAATAAACTCTAAAATGGCCTAGATAAGAGGTAGGTTTTAAGCCTCCCCCTTAACTGTAATAAGGAGGGCTAGCCTCAACTCCAATGGCAGTTTATTTCACAATGGGGGCCCTGCCATGATGGTGCCCCATAGAGGACCTCAGAGTGTTGGTTGGACTATAAGGTAGGTAGTCCTGCAGGTTCTTGGATTTAAGCCATATGATGCTTTATGCACCAAAGAAAATACATTGATTTAAGCTTGAAAAGCAGTGGGCAAAAAAGGTAGTTGTTTCAAAATGGGGGCAATATGGCACCTCCTAGAGATGATATTTGCCATCTATGCTGCCACATTCTGGGCCAGCTGTAAATTCCAGACTATCTTCTAGGACCATTTCATGAGAGATGCAGTATATTAATTCCACCTTAGTACCAGTACATGTATCAGTGAAACTGGTCTCTCTCCTCCAGGAATAGGCACAACTAGCTCAGCTGATAAAAGGATCCCCTTTTCATTGTTGTTCTATAGTTATCCTGTATCATTTCTGGACTGAGGAGGAGCCCTGACTCTGAACCTGTTCCTTAAGGGAGAGTGAAATCCTAACCAGAACAGGCATATCACCCAAATCCTAGAGACTAGTCCCTGGGATCGGCAACAACTCTGTCTTATCCAAATTCAGCTTCACCTTGTTCTCCCCCATCCATTCCCTTCATGTCTGAAGACACAAAGAAGCTCTTTGAATATCCCAATGGGAGCTCACAGGAAAGGAGAAGTATTTGCTGAATGGCACCAGCATACAATGGTAATGATCCTTTCCAACAACTTCATATAGGTATTAAATCACATGAGAGATAGGACAGAACCTTCCTCCCTCTTGTGAAAATTCCTAGGGGGCTAAGCAGATGTCTCACAGTAGCACCTAAAAAAAAAAAAAAGAGCAGAACAACTACGAAACACCACCCCTCCCCTGCAATTCCGAGCTCATTCAAGCTCTCCAGAAGGATTACAGCATCAAAAGCCACTGAGAGATGAATGAATACTGACAGGGTCATACTCTATCCATCAGAGCAGCCAAAACTATCTCTGTGCCAAGTCTGGGTTTAAATCCAGACAGAAAATCAGCATCGTTTAGGAGTTCTTGACATTGCAGTGCCTTTGTCACAAACTTGTTTAAATACAGAACACTGTTATAGTTGTTTGTCTTTTAATGTGGTGGGAAACTTCAACTGCTGTAAAGAAGAATGAATAATCTCAGGGATCATTAAGTAGGATGGAGTCTTATAAGCCAAGCCAGGATATATCTAATAGGCAAGAAGTACCACTATCTAATTTTTATTACTTTAACAGATGTCACAGAAATATTGAAAATGCATCTTTAATATGGTTGTTAGAGATTCAGAAGACTCATTTAATAGGCAAAAATTAAATTTGCTTCATTAAAATAAATGCAGCTGTTATGTCATCTATTTATTCATTTGTTATGTTTAGTAATCACAGTGGACTATCTGGAGGACACTTGTCTAATGTTATTCATAGTATATGAATCTCTGCACTGAATACACTAGAACGACCTTCCTCAACTTGATCCCTCACAGGTATGTTGGGATTTCAATATACACTAGCTAAGAATGCTGGTATTTGTAGCCATAACACATCTCAAGGGCATCACGTTGGGGAAAACTACTCTAAAAATTCTGATCAAAGCTCTGGTACTGTTTCCTGCAGGTCTGGGGCCATCTCTTCAAGTTTACCTTCTACTGACATGAAAGAGAATTAATGATACTTATTTTAGCTGATTTTTCTTACCAAATGTTTTATCTAAAATTGTTCTATTTATTTCCTATTCATAGCAAACAAAACATTTTCCCCTGAATTATATAAATAAGACTCATGAGACCTGTAGTATAATATATCAACAATTACTTAAGTATTTAGCCAAACACTCTTTTTAGGTTAATTCTACAAAAGTGAAAGTCTACAGCAAGCCCCATACAGTGATACCTTATGGACTACAAAGAAATTACTTTGTATTAATTCTATCTCAACTCCATTGTCTTAATGTAAACAGTCATGCCCGTAGAAAGTATTTTCTATAGTTGCTAAAATAATGTGAATGTTTCTTGTCCACATCATTTTTCATCCTTTATGATTCTTAATTGATAAAAACAAGTTTGGAATGTTGAGTGGTTAGCAATAATCATTCATTTTTGTAATGGTGTTTTGTTTTGCAATATATTCTTGGTAAGTGAATCCAGTGTGAAGGGCTGCAGTTCTCTTAACTGTCTGGTGGGCAGTTCTGCAGTTCTACAATGGAAGAGGCTGGTCAGAAGCAGGAGGGTAGTGGATCTTTTGTGACTGAATGGAACTTTTGTCGTCACCAAGAAAAAAAGGACAGAACAACAGAGGAGGATGACTAAGGAAGGGACAAGAGAGCTGCCTGTCTCTGTAATGCATGTAATCTCCCTTACAGTCAATACCTCTGTCTTCAGTTACCTTTAGTCCAAGTAAAAGGATTTTTAAAAAAAGCAAATGAGAACCTGGACTTTACATGCTCACAATTCTTAGATAAACATAAGAAGATACACAGTTAGTACTTACACGATCTAGAGTAATACATATCTCCCATCCAGGCTTTGCTGCCAAGAAAGTCAATGCCATTACATTGCTTGTGATTATGAGTGTCTGAAATTTAAAACAGACAATAACTAAGTAGTAAGCAGTTACAAAACACAGTTTTTTTTAAAATCTCTACTGAGAAAGACAGGGCCTAGCTTATAATCTTTCAAATAATCAAGAGAATACAAATTAAAAGGGTTTCCCTGTTAAATTAAACACACATGCTGACAGGACAGTTTTTAAGTTGCAGTCTTGTCGATATATGGACAGTGCCGAGTTGAAGAAGCCTGCTGTGGGTGCTGGATACAATCTGAGCCCAAACAACATGCTCAAAAGCAAATTTGACTGAGTTCAATACAGCAGAGCTAATTTCAAGAAAATGAGCATAGAATTGTCACCATAATTTTCACAATTTGCACATTAGGAACACATACCAGAAATCTTGATATAGGCTTTTCTGCATTACAAGGTTCTGTTGGAAGATTTTTCTTTCCATCACTTATTCACAAAATCACTGCTGTAAAACATATTTGCTGTCCATTTCTGCAACCAGCATTATACAAAACTCATGATTTTTTTAAAAAATAATTCCGATAATAAGTAAACCCACTCCAATAGGACATAAGAACATTCCACAAAGATAGTACTTAGCACTGGATTTTTTATGTCTTGCAAGAAATACATTAAATCAGGCTTGGGCAACTCTTGGCATGTAGGCTAAAAACAGCTCCATTTTTCATGCTTTCCAAGAATATGTCACCCACTTTTTTCACTAAAAAAAATTCCTTGCCCTTCAAAATGCCAAAAAAAGGGGGAAAGGGCATAGAATTCTGGTCCTGATCTTTCCTGGAACATCACTGCCACATCCCTTGCAGCTGTTACAGGCCAAAAATAAAACAGTGGTCCCAACTGCAAAAAGATTGCCCATCCTGCACTAAATGATCCAATTCACATGATGGATGTTGATGTGCAAATGATATAAATGGTACCTGGTTGCTAATGTCCCAGAAATCAGGTGTGAAATTGTTTTCTTTCTTTAAGAGGGCATATCTCCTGAAGTTGATATCAAGTGGAAAGAAAGCCAAAGTAAATTAAGGAAATATATGGATTTCAAACAGCATCTCACACTTCCAAATAGGTTTAAACTACTGTAAACAAGTATTTTTAAATTACTATTTATAAATGTTCATCACGTTTACATTTTTAAATGTAATGAGCGATCACTATCATAAAAATAAAACAAAAATACAGAACTATGATTGCTAAAACATGCCTTGTGCTAAATTCCAGCATTATCCTTTCAATACCTTGGAATATTAAAGCCAGCATGTGAGGGAGGATAAGTTTAATAAATAAATAAGGGTCTCAGATCTGGGTGTATAAATCTGAATGTCCATTAGTTGGTAGCAAATAGTGTGAGTCTTTGTATTTATTACTACCATATGTCTATCCTGATCTTTGCAGCTGAAATGTAATAGTCCTAGGCAAGGACATGGCAAGTTTAATTAACCACTAAACTATTTCTATTACAGACTTTTTAATGAAAGCTTATAAAAATAAAAAAGACAACTGTCTGGTAAAACCAGAATCACTTACAAAAACGCATTAGGTATTTTTGTCCCCATTCAGTTACAACCCCATATGCTGGAATATGTTCCTGAATCTGTTCTGCTCCTACATTTCAAAATATTTTCCATACAACCTAACAGGAACATGTCAGAAATGGAATATTTTGTTGATATTTCATGAATCAAGTAGTCAGTTCCAGAAGAACTGAGAAGTAACATTGGTTCCATTATAAATAGGCTGTTAAACATTTATGTAATCTTTGAGGATTATTTTTACCTGAATAATCGAATTTTCTTACGTGCAATAGCTCCATGGTACCTTCTTAAGCCGTCCTCCACAATGAACAAAGCAGGAAAATAAAGAAATTAGCTATAATATGTGTACTTAAAAAAACAACAACTATTAGTTAAATTAAATGTAATTACACTTAACTTTAAGAATAGCTGACAGACCATGTAACAAATTGTAAAGAGTGTGACACAAAACATTACAGATAAAGCAGGGGATGAAAACAACTATTTAAATAAAATGTGTAAATAAACTATAAAGCAGTCTGAAAAGGTTAGGACCTCATTGTAATTGATAAAACAAAAATAATTCAGCTCTTTTTCACTATGACTTAATGATTTTCCAAGTAAAAATTAATCCAAAGCACTTTAGAACAATGACTCACACAGAATTAAAATCAACAAATCACCTAACTTAGTAATTTAAATCTTAATTTCCTCTGCTAGTCTATTATTGTTGCACTTATAAAAACTGATAAAGCAATAATCTTGCTTTACCTAGTCATTATCTACAATATTCTTTTCCGGTTGAAAAAGGGCTCACCTTGGTCATGGAACTCACTCTGGGAATAAGAACATCTCCATGTTTATTTATAGCATTGAAAATAAGAAAGGCACTGTTAATATGCCGTGCTTGACCTTTGGCCCATTCCTCACAGTTGTATGCTTCAACCCGAACTCCAACTTCAATACTGGAAAAAAAAAGTGTTTAGTTAATTAAAAAAAAATGGGATGAAATCCACAGCAGTGATTTATTAGTCAGTAGATTGAAACAATCCTCTAAGAACTGATTGAAATAGGTAGACAGCTTAAAGAGAAGATGGAGGGTAATATGGCAGTGTTCTTTGAATACAAAGCAA
Source organism: Liasis olivaceus (assembly GCA_030867105.1). Lineage (NCBI taxonomy): Eukaryota > Metazoa > Chordata > Lepidosauria > Squamata > Pythonidae > Liasis > Liasis olivaceus. The sequence continues at coordinate 227,268,062 of CM061348.1, read as the reverse complement.
ACAGAGGAGAGGACAAGTTAGAAAAGGTTTCCATTACAGTAAAGTTGCTGTTAAATGACCATTCAGAGAAATGTCTTGAGACAGCTCTGCTACTAAAGGAGTGGTAGACTGTCCCTAGTGGGATATCTTCAGATAGAGAGAGGTTCAATAGCCAAGTTAGAAATAGCCTCATTGGATTTCCTACACCGGGCAAATGATTGGCTTAGATAACCTAACACATTGAGTTAGGTTCAAAACCAAACTTTAGAAACCTTGGTTTAATGCAGGCCAGTACAACTCGTAAAGGGGAAAGGGCCACATTGCTACACTGAAAAGAACTCTAGGCTTCAGAGAAATAGCTGGCCAAGCAGCTGTTGGTGGCTAGCAATGGGGGGCAGTGATAGAGGTGGCAGTGCCACTGAGACCCGGAGGTGTTGGAGGTGCTCAGCAGTATCTTTTGGGGCTGCAGAAAATGGACAGCAGTGAATCCTTCCTGGCAATGGCAACATTCAGCAGCAGTGGGTTCGTTGAGTTTTCAGAAAACATTGGTGGGCCGCACAAGGCTGCTTGGCCAGCTGCATGTGACCCATGGGTCATATGTTGGGCAGGCCTGGCTGAATGTGATGTGTGAAGTATTTTCTCTAATCATCCAACAGCCACAGACAAGTAATAGGTTGTTTGGATAAAGAAATAAATCAGTTGTTGTTACAGTATAGTGTAAATCTTACTAAGATGTAAATCTAACTTCAGAGTAACACTACACAGAATTGTGCTTAAAATCTGTAATTAATTAGAACTGTTTAATTATTTGAGTATGCAGAAGTATGTTTCATGCATGTGGATTTTGTTTTCTTAAAAATATGTATCAGAAAAAGAAACAGAAAAACAACATGGTATAATGTATAAGAAGAATTCTTGAAAATCTAACTATTGATTTCCACCCCCACCCCCATGAATCATTTCCAGTTAAATCAATTGAAATAATTCAGAAAGATTTAAATCTACAGTTGTACTTGGTAAAATCTATTTTCTTTGGAGACCATTAAAAAAACCATCCTATTTCTTATTTTATAGTATGTAAGCATAGGATGGTTGGCTGCATGGCTATATAGTGGCAAAGCTTCAATAATTTACATACGTCTTTAACCTTTTCTATATTTAGTAGAAGCAGAATTAATTTTGCAAAATATGTACATTTATTTAACAGCAGGAATTATTTTTTTTAGTGCAGAATACATTTAATCTACATGGCTTTATCCGCAACCTTACTAGTAGATGTTATTACAGTGTCATTCTGTAATATTATATTCTAATCTGTGGCAGCTAAGTGCCTAGATAAATACATTTCTCTTGATATCTAAAGCACAGCACATCAATGTGAAAATTAGGGACTGATACCAAATATATTCTGCACTTACCTTCTTTTACAACAGTCAGATTTGCTGATGTGCTGGATTTTGCTAATACTGTAGTAGAATACAGGACAGAGACTGGTGCTTAATGACAGGCCAAAGCACGATGGAACATATCACAGAATCGTAGAACTGTAGAGTTGGACTGGATCTTAGGGATATTTAGCCCAGTGTTTTTCAACCTCAGTAACTTTCAGATATGTGGACTTCAACTCCTAGAATCCCCCAGCCCTCATGCTGGGGGTACTTTTGTTTTTAACTATGTTTCTTATGGATTGTTGTGAGCCACCTAGAGTCATCATATGAGATAGGCGGACATATAAGTCCTGTAAAAACCACACATCTTAAAATTGCTGAAGCTGATCTAGTCCAATCCTCTGCAGTGTACAGGAAAACTAATTAAAACATCCAAAAGAGGTGGCTATCCATCCATCCATCCATCCATCCACCCACCCACCCACCCATGTATCCATATATATCGTATCTATCTATCTATGGAAATATACCTTCCGTTCTGTTGGAATAATGCAGAATTGCAATACATATAGGGATAATCTTGACTGAAAGTTGAATTTTTCAATGCTTGCTTTCTTACTGGTGCAACCCAGAAGAACACCTTTTAAAATACTTTGTATTTTTTATTTTTACTGAATTCTCATAACAAAACAAAGCTCTGAGATTGAAGCATTCTGTACAACACAGCATATGATTTGTGTGATGATGGATGGATGGATGGGTTTTTGGTAATATAAAGATAAAGGGTTTTACCTTTTCTGAAAAGTATTGTTAACTATAGCATTGAAAACAAGGCGGTCACCAACAGTTGAAGGTCCTCGGAATTTAAACATATCTACAGATTTCAGAGTTGGATGCAGATGACACAGGCGACTGCATTGAAACAAACAAAAAACACATCTTTTTCATGTCAGTGCAACTTGACAGTATTTCTACATAATAAACAAGATCTGCACAAAACTGAACCTCCAAGTTTAAACTAATTCTGAGAAAATTAATAAAAATTTCTTCAATGGGAAGTTGTGGAGTTTAAGGACTGAGTTTTTAATATTCATATGTATTCCAAAAAAGGGGACAGTTCTTCTTATCTCTTTTATACATACAACACGGTATTCTTTCTTAAATTTCAATGTAATCTGTGTAATTAGTCAATATTGCTTTGTTAATAAATCCAAAGGGATTTTAATGAAGTTTTCTTTGGGGCTGCTTCACATTTATCAAGATGTGCCAAATCTTAGCATCTTTTAGAAATGCTATAAATAAACTGTTGTGGCCTGGAAACTACAGTGATTTATATAAAAATAATTCAGAAAATTGGCCCAATGCTGTAGACAATGTATTTTAATGTCTACAAAGAGAAAGTAACAGGGATATGGGAACTTCCTGTGCCAATGTAAGTAGCCCAGCTGGAAAAAGGACACCAATTCTAAGATTTTCTGTGTTTCCACTGCATACATTAGCAGACCAGTTATGGGCCATCACCAACTATGTTGCTCAGTTTTTATATTAATCAAGCTTCTGTGAAATCAAAGGAATATTTTGACCAATAAGGGAATTTGTCAATAACAAATTCTTACGCAGTGACTAGCTTCTATATCATCATCACATGATTACACAAACACTTGTTTGTATTTTTATAAAAAGCCACAACCCTTTCCTTTATATGTGAAAAAAATCTACCATTTAGATTTATTTTAATATATAAATGTTCTATAAAATTTGGGCTAAAAACGTAGTGTTGTTATAAGTCTGAAATTTTTAACCTTTGTTTAGCAATGACACTGTTTTGAGCCATTATTTATCCTTAGCTCTTAACTCAATTACTCTTTATGATGTACCAGAATTGTTAAATGTGCACAATTATCTGTTTCTAATTAATTTAACTGAGCATCATTATAATGCATTCAAATTACTTTGGTTTTTTCATTAGGAATAATTTGCTCCTCCTATTTAAATTGCTAAATATCTCATTTGCAATACTCACAGTAAGGACACCAGCTGATTAATATCAGAATGGATGGGAAGGAAATACATAGGTTAGTGGTCTATTTTTGTTCTTAACATTGTTTCTGAAAATTAAAATGATTTTATTAAAGGAAGCCTTCTATGCTTTTATAGGTAATACAATATAGCTGAAAAACTAGATCTCATTGTAAAGGATTACTGCTGGATCTAGAAATTATGTTTGGTTAGTATTACAGTACTTAAAAGAGAACAAAGGATAAAATTCTTCATCATGGCAATTGACCTTTATTTGTACAGTAAGAATATTTCTTCTTCACAGCTCCCTAAACCGACCAACCATCTGGGGCAGATTTTAATGCTGGGGGCGGAATTACAAGACAGAGGAGAAATCACTCTCATTTTTCTTGATGGTATTAGTTCTATCAGTTGATAAACTGTGCTAGGTATCATTCATAAACTTTAGAGAAACCATTCTGAGCGTAACTTCAGTTTGTGTTTTGAGAACTGCTTCTTTCTATAAACCTAATTTTTATTCCTTGTCAGCTTGTGGCCATAGCAACTCTAACTGCCACCTTCCAAAGGTCAAATCTAATTCTGAGTTGTTTTACAAAAGCTTTGCAGCAAGGTCATTTATTTCTCAAGCAAAATAGGCAGGTTTTGGTCCCCATTTAGCAATGTTTCCACTATATTTTCGTAATTCTGACCTTACAGGATATGCTCCTTATTTTTCTTGTTACAACTATTTAGCTAGCTTGTCATACCTAAATATGACCCCCATTTTGTCAATCAGTTTTATTACAGGGTATTGGGGTGTATGTTTACATATAAATGTTGCTTTCTTGGGTCACTAATGTTATAACCTTTGATAGATTTACAATTTTAATAAAATGATCTGTTTATCTGGCAACAAAGCAAAGGCAGTTATTATTGTGCATAAGTTCAGGTTACAAATCAGAGTTACATGAATAATGAAGGGGAATGACACATCCAGCACCCTGACAATGAATCCAACCCACTGGAGTGTGAAGGGAACTCTAATAGAAATTCTTGTCTCACACACAGAAGGAGAGAGCAGCACGTACCCAGTAACTGGGGGATGAGGGAATTCTCTGTACGATGAGATGAACTTTCAGTGAGACACTCCCTCCTCTCATTTCTCCCCAGAAGCCGTTATTTCTCACTAAATGTGCCCAATAATATCTAGTACAGAAGAATATTCTATAAAAAGGCACCTTGCTGAAATAGTAGCCACGGTTTCCATCCAAGCCATAATTTGACCACCAAATGTATTTCCTTGATGATTGGCATGAGGAGGCAGGACAAGTTCAATGCTCTGCACACGAGTGCAATCGGTGTAAACCACATCTTCCTCTTTACTGCAAACACGGCCTAGAACACACGGCCCTGATGTTAGGAAAATTACCGATCACTCCAGATACATGTTTACTTTTCAACTGAAGTTATAATTCTTAAATGTTTTATCCTAACACAGCCTTTCAGAAATTGATAGATGTTGATAAGATTTGTATCACATAAGAAAAATCCTGTCACTCCCAAACTCTTTTAAGACACAGATGTTTCTTATGTGGAACTATTATTACAGAAGTCCTTGAATTACCATGGCAATTGGCACCGGAATTTCTTTCACTAAGCGATGTGGTTGTAAAGCATGATGTCACGTGACCACATCACTTAGTGATGGCGATCCTGCAGTCCTGGCTGCCATTGTATCCCCAGAACCACATGAGTAATTAAGCAGGAAGAGGCGGGAGCCCCAGACAAGCAGACTGGCAGGTGAGAGCTGTGGTGGGTGGGTGGGGTGCCATGGGCAGGTGCTCCGGAATGAGGGCGGGCGAAAAAGCGGCAGAAGCAGGGAATGTCGGAAATCACAATCACGTGACTGCAGCTCACTGTGATGTTGTAATCGTAAGCTGGGCACTGAGCACCCATATTGCAATCACATAACCCAGGGATGCTGTGACAGCTGGAACTCCGAGGACTGGTCGTAAGTCCCCCTCGTTCTATCATATCATAATTTTGAATGGTCACTGAATGAGTGGTTGTAACCCAAGAACTACCTGTACTAATTTGATTCTGATCTCTAAAGATATCACACTATATATCTTTAGAGACTACATTTATCAGTTAGAATTATAGTGGTATTTAAGTGTATTTTAGATATAAAATTGGAGAGAAAATATACAATCTTTCTATAATCAGTAAGGAAAAAAAATCCTAGTAAATGTGTACATTTTTGTTTTAAATGCCAGCCAGGCGAATCTGTCACATGATTCCACTTGACCTAAATTAAGCCTTTGGCTTCTGCCCCAGTTTCATTTGTTTTATAATCCCAGAGTTGTAGTTGGATCTACCTGACTGCCTTGCATTTTGGACCTACTTATCAGGCTGTTAAATTAGTAATTTCAGAGATATAATTGGGCCTTGCTTCTTTTTTGTGAACTTTGTACTTGCTTTGTGGAAAGCAATCCTAGCACTTGGTAACTTCATCCTTACTTTATCTGTTTTTGTTAAGAGTGACCCAATGCTAGTTTCAATAATATTCTCTTAGAAGAGAAGACCTGAAAGCACACCAACTGCTTTCTAGTGACACACCTTGTATAACACAAGGGAGGAATGATTCTGTAAGTTGAAATGACCTGTTCTATCATTTGCCTTGATTCTCTTCCAATGCATGCATTAAATCTCAATTATGAGTTCAAAAATGTATGCCGATATAGCTATGTCAGAGTATGGCACAAAACAATATGTAGCTGTGCTGGTCCGTTACATAATAAATTAGCATAATTCCAAAGGGAGAAGTTGTGTGTGTGTGTGTGTGTGTGAGAGAGAGAGAGTTAGAGAGACAGAATTAAAGAGAGATGGAGATGGAATTAAAAAAAAAATTGCCGATATGACATAATCTGAAGCCAAGTTGTAGGAGGAGACCCATGTTAATTAATAACATTTGGTAGTTGGAAACGGTGTTATCAGACACTTTCTGAGGTAAAGATAGTAATATGCTGATGGCACGTTTGTCTGTGTTGCTCCTAGTTTTTGGAGATCTAAGCAGAAATATCACCTCATGGAAGGGCATGTTGTTTGCCTTCCTTTATATTCTTTCGTATTTCATATTTTTCATAAATGATATATTATACAATGCTGTGAGTTTCCAGTGCTTTTTCATACAAAGGATGCAACCAGGGTAATGTTGGAACTTCTCCCCAATTTGGAGATGTTGAAAATGAGGAACATACAATAATACATTTGTTTTACTGACCATCTTCCATGCCACATTCATCCATTAGATTATTAAACACACGTTCATGATCCAGTCGAATTTTTCTTCTCTCAGCAGCCAGGTCATGCTCTATGAAATCTTGTATAGTGAGAAGCTTGACTGGTTTTATGTTAATCTAAATAAATTAAAATTTAAAAAAAATATCAGCAAACCAGAGTAAAGTTCTATCATGAACACATTAACAGTAGGAATGTCTAAAATTCTTTCTGTAATAAACTAAATTAATAGTAGCCTGAAATAGTAATTTCCTAGTAATAGTTTGAAAAACAATTTCTAATATTTTATACAATATTACAAATGTGAAAACAAAAATCAAATGAGCTGAGCTTTTTAGAAAAGAAAAGAAAACTAGAAATGCAAGGTATATCTGGTGACTGCAGTTCTTTGCCAGAAGTAGACACTGGGCATCATTCTACATCTTTAAACTCTGCAACTCAGGTTACAGCCCAGTCTACAATGTCCTTAAATAAATTTTGATGATCCTCATCAGCTTTTGTGTACAGATGATCCCCCTAACTACATCCTTGCAATAGATGGAAGCCATGGGGTTGTGAATGGACAACATTAAATATCTCTCATATATATCTGTATCTGTATCTGTATCTGTATCTGTATCTGTATCTACATCTGCATCTCCTCCTATACCTTGCATTCACTCACTGCCTCCTCAGATTTGCTCCAGGTTATCTTTCGATGCTGCACTGCATATTTTAGAGACATCCAGGTAGACAGGAAAATTTAATTGCCTTTCCATTTTTTAAACAAAAGCTATATTATCAGCAAACAGCGTTAACTGGATATTGTCCTAAATGTTCTAATTTACCAAGATCATTGACAATGGACTGTGTTTTTTAAAAAAACATTTTAATAATATTTTGAATATGGCAAGTTAGGAACTATGCTAATAATATCTGCAAGCAAAATGAATGTTTGATATTGGCAAATTATAAAGATACATTATTATTTTAAAAAACTGCTAAAAGTAATACAAAGAGCAAGGAAATGTTGTTTAGAGAAGTACAGTAAATATATCTGGAGTTATTACTGAGAAGTAAAATATAAAAAATTAACATTCTTTTATTGACAATGCAAAAAAGGAAAGAGTTAAGTCACACCGACTTTCTGGCCAGTTCACAAAGTTAGAGAACAGAGACATTCGATTTTTTTCAATGAAATATATTACCTTCTCATTTCGTATTGGCCTTGCAACATACGTAGAGAAAGCCACACAGATGAGTTTTTGAACATTAGTAAAGGGATCCTGTAATGTAACTCTGACACCAACCTATGTGTAGATAACAAAACCATTGTTGAATTCCAGGCAGTTACATAATTGTGAATAAATATATTAGTAACAACTACTCTTTTCATTTAATGAAGATAAAAGCTCTAGCTTTTTCATGTATATACCATAACCCCAAGTAACTATGCAGCAGAGCCAGTAGAACAGACATGGAGTACATAGACCATATTTATACTCTGCATATATGTATGTATGAATGAAATTTAAATACTGACATTTCTTCAAGACATTCAGAAAGACATGCGTTAGCCCCGTGCCACCATAGGCATATCTTTCATTCTCTCAAAAAACTTGGGGGATGAAGGGAACATCTTCCAGAGACCTCTGCATTCGGTGTAGAGTTGAACTGGGATCTCTGAACCAGCATTCTAAATGCTGTCCTTACTGGTTTCATTTATAAATTTTACATAATTTTGTTGTGATTTGAATTTTTTATTAGTGACCTGATATTAATATCACATAAAAGCAAGATATGCAAATAAACAAATGATTCAACATATTCTTGGTCTTTTGTTGTACAGATCCAAAAGTCTTCTCTACAGCAAGAATGTAATGTTTGGAAATGTACTGTTGCTTTTTAAAAAGCCTTTCTCTGCTCATTGGTGCAATGAGATCGGCAGAATTCTCAAAGCTTCTAGTATGACCACTATTGATTGCTACTTCACAGTGCTTCTGTTAAGAAGTGAATAACCAATACATCTCATACATGAGACATTACAATCCTTCCTGACCCAACTAATCTCAGAATAAAAAAATAGAAAAACACCAGGTCAGTTTCATCCAGATAGAGAGTAACATTCAGCTTTTGCTTGAGAGTACAGATGGTCCTCACTTAACAATCACTCGTTCAGCGACCGTTCAAACTTGAAGTAGCACTGAATGAGTGGTACCTAATATAGGTCCTCAGAGTTCTGGCCGTTGCAGTGTCCCCACAGTCATATGATTGTGACCCAGGCACTTGGTATCCAGCTGCGATTATGACACTGCGGCATCCATTTGCGACCTTTGCCAGCTTCCAACAAGCAAAGTCAATGGGGAAACCGGCAGGAGGTTGCAAATGGCAACCACATGATGTCTTTGTTAAAGACCCACAGTGATTCACTTAATGACAGCAACCGGGAGTGCTGGAATTGCCACCACTAAGCGGCATGGTCATGTAATGTTGCGCTTTACAACCATGTTGCTTAGCAATGGCAATTCTGGTCCCAATTGCCATCGTTAACTGAGGATTACCGTAGAGCAAAACTTGTTGCCAAATAAAACTTTCCAAATAATGCCTTGAGATTTCAGCTTCAGTATCTTTCCTATCTATGCTGAACACGCTAATTTCATAAAAAGGAATTTGCAATGTTTAATAAGTTCTCTATAGCAAGGTGTCTCAATTTTCAGTCTGTTACTTGTAGACTGGATATCATACTTCTGTTTTTGAATTGGGACACTGCATGCTAAACCAGGTTGACATTGAAGACATCTTCCTGGCAGGGCCTGGTTTATCTGAGGGACCACCTATCTCAAATTGTTTCTGCCTGCCAGATACTTTGGGGCTGAATGGATACATTCCAGGTCCCCTCAATTAAACATTGTTATCTTGTGAGACCAAGGAAGCCTTCTCTGCTGCTGCCATCACTCTCTAGAGCAGCATCCCCCCAGAGATATGGACGGTGTCGTCCCTCTTAAGATTCTGGAAAGCCCTTATGACCAGGCTTTGCTTCCAAGCTTGGGGTTAATGTATTTGTGGGGTCCCTGTCATGTTTCTATTGTTATGATTCTTTTTAGTCCAAGCTGTCATGTTCTGTTTATGTTTTTTATCTGTTTTAACAGTGTAATTGGATTCTGTAAGCTACTCAGAGTCTACTGGAGTGGGTGGTCATAGCAATTTTAAATGAAATAAATAAAAACATAAACAAATAATATTTTGAACTGCTTTTCTAGGTATGTTTACAGACATTTGTGTTTATTATTTGCATTTGTTTATTAGATCTTTATCACATCTTTTATTAGAGGTTTATGTTGGGGCCTCTTAATTTTATCTACACAAAACTAGTCTTGTATAGCATGTAGGGCTGTGAATGACTGGCATAGAGTCTCTTATGGACTTTAACTTCAGTTTCTATGTTCAACTCTTCCAACCTTGAAAAGAATGTTTTGTTCAAGTATTCAGACATCAAGTATAATGCTGAATTTGGAAAATAGATCTATCAAAAGCATATACAAATGAATGAAGAAAGAGCCATCTGTGTTGGAATTTGTGTGAATTCATACTGTCACTTGCTTCATCCTGCCTAAATAATACAATATAGTATCTCAGCTTAAAACAAATCAAGTAAATATCATTTCTTACCTCCATACTGGTAGTGAATACCCTGTTTACCTTTGCTGTAATGCTGATAATCTGCCCAACTCTATTAAAAAAAATCACATATAATTACAAAACACATAATTTTATAAGTGGCAGTATATAGTCCAGAACTATGGTGTTTTGGAAATAACTGATACAGAAATCATATAATTTCAAGAAGCCCTATCTTAATACTATGGGTTCATTTTGCCCCCAAAACAATGAGAGAATGTTTTTCCTATGTGCATAGGAAGATAATCTAGGGAATAGCCAAAAGGGGGAATGGAAAAGAGACTCCCCATGGGACCCAAAACATTAAGGACTTCTTCTGCATCAGAAAAATGTGGCTGCAAGCCAAGGTTGTTTTCCTTTTTCCTTAAACACCAGTGACAGGGATATTGGCCAGGCAGATTCATTCCACAATTAGTGGCACTTGAAGAAAGAGCTCACCAGGGGGCCTTTAAATCTGAAACTAGGATTCATACTCAGAATTATCCAGGTAGGAACTCAGTGTCAGACTGTTTTGTCCACCTAGCCTAACATTATGAATTGTGACTGGCAACAGCTCTCCAAAATCTTAAGTTAAGACTTTCCACCTTGCCCACTATCTGTTTGTTTTACCTAGTCCTGGAGACTGAACCTGGGAGTCTTTGGAAATCTTTTATCAAGCCAGAGCATTGGTCAATCCAGAATTTCAATCAGAAGTATTTTGCTTCAGTTAGGGAAGTAGGGACTAACTTTAGGACCTTGCATTCTGTCATTTCCTAGACAGTTAGCATCACTTAAGTAACACTGCTCTTGTTCTCTAGAACCTTGGGTCTCTGAAGAATGCACCTTATCAGAACACACTACATATAAACACTATTTAAATCATTATGACACTCTATCCAGTGATATTCCATGTATGCTTATAATCCAGTTTCTATGTTGATATTTTTTTTATTTAGAATCAGAGACCAAAGAAAGTCAAGTACAATAATCAGATTTCATAATACACTGAGACCGATATAAATTTGACCAAAAGACCAAATTCAATCCCAGTGCTTTCTAATGATGATCACTGTTGAAAAGAATTTATCTACTTTCAAGAAAACATCACTGGACGGATCTAATTAAACATGCACTCTACAGGTCATCCCAAACATTTAGGAGGTATTATTAACCCTGAGGGCTATTTGTTTCTATGTTAGGAGTGCACTACTAGTTCCCATCATGACAAAAAAGTGCTTGTTTTTAACACAGAGCTTGGGAATTAGAATTCAAGGAACATTGCCCTGTCACAGACCATTGCATTTTCATTTGTAACTGATGAGAACCTTTTCAAATGTAGCAGTCTGAGAGCTCTCACTAAGAATCCAAGAACAAATGCAAAAAGGGGAAAAGAATCTAAAGTACAAATATTTGTGCAATACAAAAATGTAAGAACAGGGATTGGTTCTATAATGTAGGGAAAAAAGGCCCTATTTTTTTTTTCTCAGACTTAATAAAAGATCAAAATTCCATTCTCCAAAGACACCAAAAATAGCTATCATATATAAAGAGTAGAATAGTACAGAATAGGTCTAAATTATTACCATCTTATAGCCAATCTGCAGCATGTATTATGTTCATTTTTTCTGGTCAAAAGCAAGTTTGGGGAGGACACAATTGTCCTGAGAATTTAGTAGCATAATTATAATTTACTTTTTCAAAAATCTAAATTAAGGAACACACCTGTAATTTGTAAAGAAAAAAAGCCCCCATTCTGAAACCTTTTTTCTTATGCTACTGGCAAGTACATCCATCTGTTGAAGGGAACTTGGATATTAATTGGAATAAATCTTTATTGTGCCTGTAGTCCGCATGACTGGCTTGCAATTTGGAATGCAGTCTTGGCCTTTTGGCTAAGATCAAATGTAGTATATAGTGAAAGCACTCTGTTCTTGAACATTTTGTTATTTTCCCACCTGGCATCAAATTGAGCTGCAGTTACAAGCCTTTAAGTGTATAACCTGAATTTTGTGGAACATTTTAAAAATTTGTTCTTATTTTCTTTCATTAAAGGAAATTATGCACAGCAGTGCTGCTGGGGCATTTAAAGTTAGGTGCAGTGCAACTGGAGATACCAAAACAAGCTGAACCAGCCGTTTTCCCTTGCAAATGGTCTGGAATGGCACATCCGCTGATTCTTCTTTGCAAATGTCTCTCTCAGCCCAGTTTGTTTCTCATTTCAGACCATTTGGAAGAAATCAACTGGAGGCCATTTGCAGGGGAAATTGATAGAAAGGGAAAAGTTTCTTTCTTTCTTCTTCAAGACATTAAAGGAAGTGTATATTTCTTGAACAACCGCTTTATAAATGCATTAAGTATATACAGGAAATGTCACAATTAATGACCTTTTTATTTATTAATAATGTTCATTATCATATCAAAAGATTAAGAATGAATTTTTAATACATTTTTAACTTTTAAGAATTAAACTGTAAGAAATAGAACCTAAGTTGCAACTCTCAAATTCTCACAGTGAACACTTTAATTTGGGAGTAGAAAAGATCAATATGTCTATATAAATTTAAATTTTCTCTCTATTTTCTTACAGCACTTTTGTTTTTTTGCAAAGGATCCTATGCCCAAGGTGTCAATTACTATTTCTACGTTTATATATTCTGGTTAAAAGCTGTTAAAATAGCAAACTATAGTAAGGTTTAATAGTAATTAAGATGTACCTGGCAGTCTCTTCAAATTGTATGTCATCCACTGATGCTGTTACACAGGGAATGCCAGCGTGTTTTTCAGCTTAGAAGAAAATATAGTTTATTGGGGGTAAATTAAGTACTGGAGAAAAGATAGTTACTGACATCATATAAATTTATATCAGCATCTGTTAACTTTTAAGCATGAAGGTTTGATTATCTTAAGGTACCTTCAGAAAAGATATTAGAAAAGTATACATTATCATTTTGTCAAACAGTGGGTAATCGAGTTCTGAATGCAGCATTCCAGTAAGGGTTTATGTAACAGATCATTTCACAGGAATGATTCAGTCAAATCAGCCTCTCATGATGTCATTTGTCTTTGGACAACCAAAGATTTTGCCCCAAAATGCTCGAATCTCAGTTTTATTGACGAAATGCAACTGACCTGAATATAATACACATAAGGGTAATGCAGAAATGCCATGTAGAGACAAGTTCACACATGCTATTTTTTTTTATGTTTAAAGCAAATTGCTTGCAAATATATTTGAATTAGTTAAACTCATTCATTTAATTATAATTTCTGCCTCTCTTTTTCTCGGTACAATGTACATAAAAAATGGGATGGCAAAACAGCTCATGATATGAGAGTTCTATGACTGCAGGCAAAGGAAGGAATAAACTTTCTTCTTCCAAGTCAGACTACCGATTCACTTATCTCAGCACTAGATTTCAGACACCTTATCTGTGCTCTGAGATACTAGGTTGAACCTGTGACTTTATATGGGAAAAGCACGTATTCACCTTTCATTGTGCTATGCTTCTTTTCTATTCCCTATTAAATAGCTAAGATTGATTCAGCAGCATACAAATGTAATACACAAATACAATAAAATGTAATTCTCTCTGCTTAGAAAAAATACAGTCCCATTCCTTGCCATATTTTTGTTATTATGGTTTTTATATTATATTCTAATTTCAATTCCATTAGTGGAGTGCATCAGAATTCTTCCATTTCTAGGTTCCCAGAAAGCATCAGTTTTACTACATATAAGATACTTCTCTTGAAAACCAGAATTGGGTTGGAAACAATGTTTAAAAGTTAAGACATTATTGTACTGAAGAACACCTAAAAATTAACTGTCAAAAGTAATGGTTTTGGGGAAATGGTCCACAATGTTTAAATCATCTACTGTATGGGAGAAATCACCATAGAACTGTGTAAGCAATTTAAATATTATAAAATATTTAAATATTTAAATTTAAATATGTTGTAATAGTTGTCAGTAAGATACAGTATTCTCCTGGAAGGTTCAGGTAGAGTAAATTAAAATAGGAACAGTTAAGACAATTGTGGAAACTATGAAAGAAGAACCAGCATTAAAACTGTTCTATGAGAAAATCCCCCTTCATGGATCACTGCCTTGTCGTGGTGAAGGGGCTTGTGTAACTCAGTGAAGCCATGAGCTATACCGTGCAGGGCCACCCAAGACGGACAGGTCATGACAGAGAGTTCTGACAAAATGTGGTCCACTGGAGAAGGAAATGGCAACCCACTCCAGTATCCTTGCCAAGAAAACCCCATGAACAATGTTAAAAGGCTAAAAGATATGACGCCGGAAGATGAGCCCCTCAGGTCGGAAGGTGTCCAATATGCTACTGGGGAAGAGCGGAGGGCAATTCCAAGTAGCTCCAGAAAGAGTGAAGCAGCTGGGCCAAAGCCAAAAGGACGTTCAGCTGTGGATGTATCTGGAAGCGAAAAGAAGGTCTGATGCTGTAAAGAACGATATTGTATAGGTACGTGGAATGTAAGATCCATGAACCAAGGCAAGCTGGATGTGGTCAAACATGAGATGACAAGATTGAACATCGACATCTTGGGAATCAGCGAATTGAAATGGACGGGAATGGGTGAATTTAATTCAGGTGACCATTATATCTACTACTGTGGGCAAGAAACCCTTAGAAGAAATGGAGTTGCACTCATAGTCAATAAGAGAGTGGGAAAGGCAGTAATGGGGTACAACCTCAAAAACGACAGAATGATCTCAGTGCGTATCCAAGGAAAACCATTCAACATCACGGTAATCCAAGTCTATGCCCCAACCACTGATGCCGAAGAAGCTGAAGTTGACCGGTTCTATGAAGACCTACAACACCTGCTAGAACTAGCACCAAAAAAAGATGTCCTTTTCATCATAGGGGATTGGAATGCTAAAGTAGGAAGTCAAGGAGTAATCAGAATAACAGGCAAGTTTGGCCTTGGAGTACAAAATGAAGCAGGGCAAAGGCTAATAGAGTTCTGTCAAGAGAACAAGCTAGTCATAGCAAACACTCTTTTCCAACAACACAAGAGACGACTCTACACATGGACATCACCAGATGGTCAATACTGAAACCAGATAGATTACATACTTTGCAGCCAAAGATGGAGAAGCTCTATACAGACAGCAAAGACAAGGCCAGGAGCTGACTGTGGCTCAGATCATGAGCTTCTTACTGCAAAATTTAGGCTTAAATTGAAGAATGTAGGGAAAACCACTAGACCACTCAGGTATGACTTAGATCATATTCCATGTGAGTACACAGTGAAGGTGATGAATAGATTTAGGGGATCAGATTTGGTAGACAGAGTGCCTGAAGAACTATGGACGGAGGTCTGTAACATTGTACAAGAGGCAGCAACTAAAACCATCCCAAAGAAAAAGAAATGCAAGAAAGCCAAATGGCTGTCTGATGAGGCTTTACAAATAGCTGTGGAAAGAAGGAATGCGAAAAGCAAGGGTGAAAGGGAAAGATATAAGCAACTGAATGCAGATTTCCAGAGAATAGCAAGGAGAAAGAAGAAGGCCTTCTTAAATGAACAATGCAAAGAAATTGAAGAAAACAATAGAATGGGGAAGACTAGAGATCTCTTCAAGAAAATTGGAGACATCAAAGGAACGTTTAGTGCAAAGATGGGCATGATAAAGGACAAAAAAGGCAGGGACCTAACAGAAGCAGAAGAGATTAAGAAGAGGTGGCAAGAATACACAGAAGAACTATACAAGAAAGATTTTAATGTCCCTGATGTCCATGCTGGTGTGGTCACTGACCCTGAGCCAGACATCCTAGAGAGTGAAGTCAAGTGGGCCTTAGGAAGCATTGCTAACAACAAAGCTAGTGGAGATGACAGTATTCCAGCTGAGTTATTTAAAATACTAAAAGACGATGCTGTTAAAGTGCTGCACTCAATATGCCAGCAAGTTTGGAAAACGCAACAGTGGCCACGGGATTGGAAAAGGTCAGTTTACGTTCCAATTCCAAAGAAGGGCAATGCCAAAGAATGCTCAAACTATCGCACAATTGCACTCATTTCACATGCTAGCAAGGTTATGCTCAAAATCCTACAAGCTGGCTTCAGCAGTACGTGAACCGAGAACTACCGGATGTACAAGCTGGATTTCGAAGAGGCAGAGGAACTAGAGATCAAATTGCCAACATTCACTGGATCATGGAGAAAGCACGAGAGTTCCAGAAAAGTATCTACTTCTGCTTCATTGACTATGCAAAAGCCTTTGATTGTGTGGATCACAACAAACTGTGGCAAATTCTTAAAGAGATGGGGATACCAGACCACCTTACCTGTCTCCTGAGAAATCTGTATGCGGGCCAAGAAGCAACAGTTAGAACCGGTCATGGAACAACCGATTGGTTCAAAATAGGGAAAGGAGTACGACAAGGCTGTATACTGTCACCCTGCTTATTTAACCTATATGCAGAGTACATCATGAGAAATGTCAGGCTGGAAGAATCACAAGCCGGAATTAAGATTGCAGGGAGAAACATCAATAACCTCAGATATGCAGACGATACCACCCTAATGGCAGAAAGTGAAGAAGAACTAAAGAGCCTCTTGATGAGGGTGAAAGAGGAGAGTGCGAAAGCTGGCTTGAAACTCAACATTAAAAAAACTAAGATCATGGCATCTGGACCCATCAATCCCTGGCAAATAGAAGGGGTAGAAATGGAAGCAGTAACAGACTTCATTTATTTGGGCTCCAAGATCACCGCAGACGGAGACTGCAGCCATGAAATTAAAAGACGCTTGTTCCTTGGGAGGAAAGCTATGGCAAACCTAGATAGCATATTAAAAAGCAGAGACGTCACCTTGCCGACAAAGATCCGCATAGTCAAAGCTATGGTTTTTCCAGTAGTAATGTATGGCTGTGAGAGCTGGACCATAAAGAAGGCTGAACGCCAAAGAATTGATGCCTTTGAACTGTGGTGCTGGAGAAGACTCTTAAGAGTCCCCTGGCCTGCTAGGAGGTCAAACCAGTCAATCTTAAAGGAAATCAACTCTGATTGCTCATTGGAAGGATTGATAATGAAGCTCAAGCTCAGATACTTTGGTCACCTAATGCGAAGAGAGGACTCTTTGGAAAAGACCCTGATGCTGGGAAAGATGGAAGGCAAAAGGAGAAGAGGACGGCAGAGGATGAGATGGCTAGATAGCATCACTGAAGCAATGAGCATGAAATTGAGCAAACTCAGGGAGGCAGTGAAAGATAGGAAGGCCTGGCGCAATATGGTTCATGGGGTCACGAAGAGTTGGACACGACTTAACGACTGAACAACAACAACAACATGAGAAAATCATTCCCTAAATGCTGCTTAAAGCAATTTGGCATGCCTACTGTGTAAGATCCTTAGAAACCATATAAATCCAGTTCTAGAAAGGATTACTGGGGCTTTTCATAGGAACTCTTGCTAATCTTCTGAGTAGAACTGGACTTGCACTCAATTAAAGTTCAAATTTATAAAGTCCTGCTCAGTTTTTGTAAACATCTCTCTCTAAAGAGTACACATTCTTGGTTAGGTAATGCTCGATTCAACTGAACAGCTAGAAATCTGCCTCATATACATTTTTGGATAAGTATTCGTGCTCAATACCAACTATTCCTTTGGAATTTAAAGAGTTATAAGAATTTATAATTTGGGCACTAGAAGGGAAAAGAACCTTATGTAGTGTCAACTAAGTTCTCAATTTGGAATGGCAGGTTGATTCTGAACCATAAAACAGCTAAGTATTTAGTTATAATGTTTTATAAAGCCTGCAAAGCATTTACATCTTTAAGGAAACAATGTATGCACAAAGCAGTGACTTAGTATAGATATAGGCAAATCTGTTAAACAACTGTGTAGGTAAGTTGTAGGGTCAAAACACAAAGTAGCCCATAGAAATGAATGCAAAAAATTTAGATTTAATGAAGCTAGAAACTGGCTTTAGTAGGTTCACACACACCTAAACATCCCAAAATGAAGAAAAATTCTTAAAAGAATAATTGTCAAAATGGCTTAGTTGTTATTGCTATTCTTGATTTCCCTCTCCATTGTCATAATAGTTAGATTATATATTGGTTTAAAGAAACAGTCATAATAGATGAATAAACAATTTGCATTCTGCAATTTAGATTGGGGGCATCTGCAGGGGGTCTAAAAAGTTAAGATGGTGGAAAATGGGAATTCACAGTTCTTACATGTATATAAATATGTTTTGGTTTGAATTATTATTATTATTATTGTTATTAGGGTAATCTACAATTAGATTCACAGTCAAAGACTGGTTGAAACTTAATAATTCAAGTCCTAACCAAGGAGCTAAGAATTATTAAAGTAGCGTCTGAGGATATAGGCAGGGTATTTTCTTTTTTTTGTAAAATTAGGGTGTTCAGGTCCGATAAATTCAAAATTTCCAAATATTGGGTGAGTCCTTTAGGTATTGTTCCAAGAGCTCCAATCACAACTGGTGTAACAGCAGATTTCTTTTTCCATAAGTGCTCAACTTCCATCTGCAAGGCCCGGTATTTTGTAATTTTTTCCAATTGCTTTTGCTCAATCCTAGCATCACCCAGTATAGCAACATTAATGAACCAGACCTTCTTCTTTTCAACTGAAGAATACTAATTCCTCGTATAGACTGTTCTTTAGTACAGCTAATGTACTAAATACAATGTAAACTATTATTTGGATTGTCCAGAAAATTATTGGAGGCTTTAGACCGCATATTCCAAAGTAGGTAGGTAGGTAGGTATCTGTAAGGTACATTAATGGCAATGTTATCAAAAGCTACCCATAATCGAAAGACTTAACAATTACTGATAAATCCCACTTAAAGTTTATGAAAAACGGAACCACTGCTACCCCCTGGAATTTAAGCAAGAATCCCTTGGGTAACTAATAGCAGACGAAGAAAAGGGATTATATAATAGCGGTTTGCTTTCCTCTCTTGGTTGCGCTGTTTTCTTTGGTTACTGCAACAGATGAGTCCCTGCCGCGTGCCTCCCCCCACCCCGGCTCCTGAACCTCCCAGGCGACCCTGCTGAACGCAGGGAGAGGCGAGGGGCGGCGCTGGAGGCAGCGCTGCGTCGCGTCGCGTCGCTCCAAGGAGGGCCCTCGCGCGAGGGAAGAGGGGCTCGTGGTTACCAGCCAGGCATGCTGTGGTATCGATCCACTTGAGCAGTTGGCCGGGGCTGAGCTCCCCGAGGTGGTTCGTGTGAGCGGGAAGGAGGGTCTGGCACATGTGGACTTGCGCGCCTGCCATGGCACCGTCTCCTTCGCCGGCTTGCGTCCCTTTGCCACGGCGCCACAGGACAGGGACTGCCCCGAGTTTCGCATTCCCTCCCCCGGTGCTGCTGCGCTAATGTGTAATTAGATGTGCCCCGGCGCGCTCCTGCGACTCTTAAGCAAGCCGGCCGCATCGTCAGTCTCGGCCCAGCGGTCTTTTTCGCTTTGGCACATCGCCCTGAGAGCCTCGGGGTGGAAGGAGCGAGGCGGTTTCACCTTTCCCCTCCTTCTCGAGCTGTGGCGGGTGGCTGCGGGCGCGGCTGTTCAGCTCTTACAAAATAATGAGAACGAGTAATCGCGAGGCGAGGTGCAAGCATTTAAGCCGTGGTTCGTCCTAAATTTCAGCTAGTGCGCTGCATGGCGTCTTTCCCCAACGCGATGCCCTTCAAGCCTATTGACCCAACTCTCATGTAGGCTGGGGATACTGGAGTTTGTAGACCCAATATTTCTGAAGAGCTTTGTACCAAGAAAAGCCTGGTGTAAAGTCCACAACATGTTAAACGTTGGTCTTGGGAAAACAAAACGTCATGGGTCTCTTTCCTCAAGTACCCAGTCCCAGATTCTTAAATACCATGAGATTGATTTGAGTAAGGAATGTCCAGCTTTTCTGGCCATCAAGCCAGATTGCTCCCATGCCAAAAGTCATCTAGATAATCTAGAAAAAATTATGTAAAGCTGATACCTGCTCAAAGGAAACGGCTGGAGAGTTGTCCAATGTGCCACAATTTGGTAGCTTTAAACTGGAATCTTTGTATTAGAAGTAGTTAATCAGCTATGCTCTGAAAAAAAAGTCAAGCATTTTCAGTGAAATTAGGCTGGGAGTAAGTCTTATGGAAATACTACATGTTTTGAGTAGGCAGCATAAGAGTTCAATCCTCAATATACCTTCTCAAAAGTGTAATTGAGTTCTACAAGCTTTACTCCAAGATAATAGTGTATATAGGGTTGCAGGCTTATTAGACCACAATATACAATCTTAAATATAGCTATGTAGGATGTTTCCATCAAGAGTTCAGGCACTGGCTCATTTTGTGTACGAGATTTTTTTTAGGTTTGTTCCTTTAAATGAATTAAATTCACCTATGAATTAGTTGTTTTTAATACAGAAATAAGAGTAACTACAAATACTCTGAGCAAAATCTTTGCCACATTTCAAAAGAAAGGGGAAAAGTCAATAGAAACTTGCTAGGCAATAGCTATTGTATGGTCTACTGTGTGCAATACAATGGATTCATCTAAAATATGACAGCTCTTTTAAAAGCAGTGTAAACAAACAGACCATACAAATAAAGACTAAATACATTTGTATTGCAATGTAAATAAAGATCTCGAAGGATTATCCAAGTGGAATGTCTCCCCAGAACAGAATTTATGGAATATATTTATTTCCGGTACAATCCTTCTGACTTTAAGTAGCTTGTAGCAGAGAATCAGTATAGCAATAAATACAATAGTACCAAAAATAACTCAAAATATTAATGCTATAATCTATACAATATGTAAATAATATCCATTTGTCAATCAATAAAATACAGTTATACTAACAGCAATGTTATATATTTCAGGTATATCGAATCTTCATTCCTCCATTCTAAAGGATTTTGCAAAAGCAGTTTCTAATAGCTTTCTAAAAATCAAGATTGAGGAAGCAGGCCTGATCTCCAGACCTCAAAGTACCTCCCTATTGTACTTCAAAGGGGTGGGAATTCTCAGCAGACACTCTGCAGGCATGTCTTAGGCAGGAGGAAGAGAACAGAATAAAATCCAATAGTATTTGAAAAAGGTACTTGTCATAGGTAACCAGGCCCCAAACCATGTAGGACTTAAAAGGTAGTAACACCTTGAATTGCAACTGGTACCTAATGCAGTTCCCACAATACTGGTGTTATGTGATATATTTGATGGTCCTGGTTAAAATACAGGGATCCACACTGTGGACTAATTGAAATTTCTGGATATTGTTTAAGGGCAGTCTTATGTAGGAATCTGAGCATGAAGTGCCAAGGGTATGAGTGACCATTCCCAGTATCTCCTGTCTAGGAATAAACACAACTGGTACACAGCCATAGCTGGAGAAAGGGTCTCTTGGCCACAGCTTCTACCTTCTTTCCAGCAGGAGCTGATCATCCTGGAAAAATCCCAAATTGTATACCAGCATTTTCTGGTGGAGTTTAGCCTTGTCAAGTGCTAAAGTTGCTTTTATCCCAGACTCATTTGGCCCCTGAACCAACATTAACACCTAGGTAAGCTTGAGTCTTGTTCTGTTTCTCCTCATCCAGGCCTTACAGCATCCAGACCTGGGTCAGGACTTCCAATGCATCTTCTGACTGGTCTGGGATAGAGAGGCATAGTTGGATTATAATAATCAAAGCATCAAATGACCTTCCACAGCAGCTCTATGTAGATGTTACATAAAATAGGGAAGGTTTTAAGCCTGTGGGGTCACATTGGAGTGCCTAGGCTCAACCAGCGCTCCCTCACATATACAGAGAAGCATCACCCATCCACTCAGGAAGAAATGGGGCTGTTGTTTCCAAAAATTTCCCAAAACGGCCTATCCTTGCAAATTATTTTTTAAAAAAATCTTCTTACTTAAAATACATTATCAATTGAACAAAACTGATGAAAGTACCATAGTAACCAAAAAGATGATTGTGAATTCAAGATGATTCTCTGTAAAGGAAGATTAAAAAAGAAACAATTGCAAACACAGATAATAATACTGTGCAATGCCCAAATTTCCTATTTTGTCATCCTAGGATTGCCAATTCCAGCTGAAACCAATTCTTCACATTCCTTACTCATTAAATGTGTAAATGTTACATACTTGTACAAGTATGCCTATATGCGCATATACACACACACACACACATAGTCCTCATCCTATGATCATTCGCTCAGCAGCCCTTCCAAGTTATGATAGCGCTAAACGAATGGTGGTTATGACTGGTCCTTGGAGTTCTGGCTGTTCTAGCACCTCTGTGGTCAGGTGATCACAATCTGGGTGCTTGGCAACCTGTTCGCACTTACAACTGCAACCTTAGCCCTTCTGCACTTGTACCAGCCACACATGCACACTTGTGCACCTCCCTGACCCATACCACACTCCCTTGCACCCTCAGGCACACTCCCCGACCCTCACTGAGCAGCGCTGTGTCTCACCCACCCTCATGCACCCTTCCCAACCCACGCACCTCTCATGCACCCTCCCTGACCCATGAGGTGCCTTTTGCACACCCCCTCACACCCTCCCACATCATCCCTGATCGTCCATCTCACGCACCCTCTCTGACCCTCCCACACACCCCACACACTCCCTCGCTCCCCCACCCAGCAGCAGCCACTTATCTGCCTGTGGGCCAGGGACTTGCAACTTCCTGCTGGCTTCCCCACTAACTTTGGTTGTGGGAAGCTGGTAGGAAGTTGCCTCGCCTAACAACTGTGGGATTCAGTTAATGATGGCAACCAGGACTGCAGGGATTGCTGTCACTATGCAATATGGTTACACTTTACGACGGCATTGCTTAGCAATGAAAATTCTGGTCCCAACTGCTAACTGATTACCTGTTATGTCAGAAGTCATATTTTAGAAAAGAAAGGCTAGTAGAAAAAAATGTTGGTTAAAATTAGCTGTAAAAACATATTTACAAAACTAATTGTTTCTTTCATCTGATATTCTAATCTTTCTCTGTCTCAGACAAACCTCTCACACGTAGAAACATACAGGTATTCAAATGTACAAACACACTGTCCTCTCTCCTTCCAGCAGAAAAAGCAAATAAGAAACAAATGAAAATAAGAGCATGTGAAGGAAGGAAATGTTGTGGGTCGGTGGGGAACAAAACTGGATTGACATCTGGCCAAGGGAAAGGATAGCTGGAGAGGAGAAGAGGAAAAAAAAAAAAACAACAGCCCAGGTGCTACAAAAAGGCTTACATTCACTTGATAAGGAGCCCCTCCCAAGCAGCTAATTTTCAGATTAATCTTCACCAGCATCCATAGTGTCTGCATCTCTTGTTCATTTTTTTTCAACGGCTTCTGTCATTATGTAAGAAGATAATTGGGGAAGAAATCTGTCTTTCTAATAGTCTTTGAAATGGACAATAGCTCTTTGTAAAATGAATGATTGGCAAGTAAATAAGTGTCCATTATATGATAATTTTCTAAGAATGTTAATATAACAGGTGGAATTGGGATTAGGGTAATTGTAATTGCCTTAATAAAATGGTACTCAAACTACCTTTTAAACATTATTACTGTGCAAGTTCTGTACAGAATGCATTTACTCTAGAAAAGGTTCAGAACATTCATTTTGTTTTGGGTGAATATTCATTTTGTTTATGGAGGCAAAATGTCTGACTTCCAGAAATGTCAGCTGGCCAGCTATCGCAAAAGGCAATGGTTGCTTTTCAACAGACCAGAACTGCCCTTGATTTGTTAAAACATCTGGTGCAGGACCAGTGGATGACCACATGATCAGTGGTTTTCATCAGTCCCATTCCTTCCCGAAGCCACGCGTCCCATAACTTCTGCAATCCAGCATCCCATTCTCACAGTCCTTTGGAAACCTTCCCCAGGCCTCGCAAGACTGGGATGCCGATTTTAGGGAAGGAACAAGAGGCATGATTTACAGAAGTTATGGGATGCTTCGGGAAGGAATGGGATGGGGGGATGCTGGCTTGAGGGAAGGAAGGAGAGGCGTGGCAGAGTTTATGGGACATGTGGCTTTGGGACTAAATGGGATTTTAAATTCTATAAATTTTAAAATTAATATTCAGATGAAACCAGAACTTTTTTTATTGGGACTTGGAGATTGGTTTTGTATATGGTAACTGTAGCAAGACTACTATATGCACAAAGATGGAAAAACACTGAAGCACCCACAATGGAGGAGTGGACTATGAAGATGGCAGAATTCGCAGAAATGGGGATAAAACAATAAGTACTTTTATAAAAGACTGGAAACCTCTTATGGACTTTTTTTTGCTGAAAATGGAAAAAAGAATTGGTGATTTATGGGTTTGCTGAATAAAAAGGGTTGTATATGGGAAGAAGGGAACCACACAATGTAATCTTAAACAGGGAGAAGGGATAATAAGTTTGTTTGTAACTGCTGTAAAAAGAAGTTGTTTCTTTATATATCTTTTTCTATCTCTACCATTTCCTGCATTTTTTTTTATTTCTTAAATTTTCATTATACATTTTCATACTTATCTTTTACCTATGTTAAAATCTCTAATAAAAATTATCTATATCTATATCTCTTTATAAGCTGTTCTTTAATAAATTTTTGAAATGTTGACTGTTATATAAGATTTTGTCTATTTGTTAGTTCCAAGGTTACTTCCTCCCATTTGTCTACCATTCAACCCTATACCAAAATAAGGAGGTAAGAAAAAAGGAAATGGTAGTAAGGTGGGAAGAAAGGTGTGGAAGTTCCATCTTCTGCACCTTAAGAAGAACATAATGCATCCTTCCTGTGTTCTAGAAATGTAGGTCTATTTCAGCCTCAGCATGATAACCAGTAATTATGAAGCTAATATCAAATTAGGTAAAAGGTTTGACTTAGTATAATGCTGCTTTCTCCTACTTTTTTTTAAATTACAAAGAATCTTCTAGAAAGGTGTGTAT
Source organism: Liasis olivaceus (assembly GCA_030867105.1). Classification (NCBI taxonomy): domain Eukaryota; kingdom Metazoa; phylum Chordata; class Lepidosauria; order Squamata; family Pythonidae; genus Liasis; species Liasis olivaceus. Next base: position 227,242,840 of record CM061348.1, on the reverse strand, counting down.
GCAATAGACAATCCCAGATATTCACATAAAAGTACAGGTACTCCTCACTTAACAATGATAATTGAGTCAAGAATTTCCATCACTAAATGATGCAGTTGTAAAGTCACGGGACCATGCTGCTTAGTGAGCAGTCCCTGGTTACTATCGTTAAGTGAGTACCATGTAGGTTGTTAAGTGAGGACCTCATGTGATTGCAACTTCTGACTTTCTGAATTTGCTTGTGGGAAGCCGGCAGGGAAGGTTGCAAATCATGATCACGTGACCACAGGACACTGCGACAGTTGGAAACCTGGGCTGGTTGCCGAGTGCCCAGATCACGATCACGTGATGGTGGGGGCACTGCAATGGTCAGAACTTTGAGGACCAGTCATAAGTACCACTCATTCAGCACCATCGCAAGTTTGAATGGTTGCTGAACGAGTGGTCATTAGATGAGGACCACATGTATTGTCTATTCCTGTGGATGAAGTCTTTTTCCTAAAACGAAAGGAAGTATTCTTTTTGAGGTATACAGTAAGCTTGGATGTCATTATACTACATTATACATATATTTCAGCATAAGCAACAATTTCATGTTATGCTCTTAAAGCTGGCTTGAATAGCTTTAAGTATTACTGTATGACTGTGTGTAAGTATAGTGTGGTAAATTTTTTTAAAACTATATCCAGACGCTACATTTTCATTCTTAATGAATGTTAATTCCCAAAGGGAGTCCCAAAGAAAATAATTGATGTTATTTACAAGTACAGCATACTCTATTTTGGCTGAATATTACTAAAGTAGGTTCACTGTGGTGTTTCATTTGAACTGGGCAAGCTTTTATATGGAATGTTTCTAATTATAAATTCCTTTATGCTGATGGTTCATCTACACTGAGTGTGATCCAGCTGACCAAAGCTTCAGACCATGGTTTCTGTTGTTTACTGTAAGATTAGGAACTGCAGAGCTGTTAGCATCCCTGAGCAAGGTCTAAATCTACTCATGAAAATGCCTTCTTGGAATTCCCTGGAGCAGCATGTACTCAGTCTGGATAATGAGATCTCTTTTAAGCGGCCAAGAGGGCTTCTTGAATCAAAAAAAGAGGAAGAAAAAACAGCTAACATTAACAACTGTAGAGAAGGAAGGCTTTTATTTTAAACAGCTGTGCAATTACTAGATTTTAGGAAAGAGATTGTATTTTGAGAGAATATTCTGGATCTTTTTCCAGATTTTGCTGAGAAAAATAGCTCTTGAAATATTGGTTTCCATGGCTATGTGTTTATACACACAGATACATATACAGGGGTGTTTGCATATATGTAGGTATACATATACAGAGAGAGAGAGAGAGATAAGTATGGTATTTATATATATAATAATAAAGAATATGTAACAAAAAGGAAAGGCAAGGCTGTTAGACTTAAACAAATATGTCAGAATCTCTTGAAAATATGTTTTTATTTATACTATGGGGTCCAGTCTGTATATGTTTGAATAAACACATGATGTATTAAAAGAAAGTTTCTTCTGATAAAACTGAATTGTGGAATGTTCTCTGTGTAAAGCCCACTGCCACACATGTAATTTGTATGCCTCCAGTCATTACCAAGCCAGGCGGCTACAGGAATTGATGGAATATCTAAAGAAATATGGTAAGCAAGAGAAGAAAGAAGAATCAGTAAAGGTTCTAACCAAATTATGCCAGAGAACACTACAGTAGACAATTGAAAGAGGTCAGTCTACATACTAATAGCAAAGAAAGGAGATATAACAGCATGTGGAAATTATTGAATAATATTCTTAATTTCATGCTACCAAAATAACTCATGGGATCATCCAATGCAGATTAGAACCTTGTATGGAAAGGGAGATGTCAGATCTTCAAACTGGTTTTAGAAAAGCCTGAAGAACAAAATACATTATTGCTGATGTACATTGGATAGTTGAAAAAGCCAATGAATATAACGAAGTAAATTTGTGCTTCACTTACTACAGAAAGTTGTTTGTGTTGACCAGCTGTGGAAAGTATTTAAGAAAATGGTAATCCCAGAACATCTCATTGACCTCATGCAAAAACCTATACTCAGTACAGGAAGCCACAGTCCAGATGGAATATGGCAAAACTGACTGGCTCCAGATCAGCAAAGGAGTGAGACAAGATAGTATACTATTTACTTATTTATTCAACCTGTATGTTGAATATATACTGAGAGAGGCTGGATTGGAAGATGAGTGTGGTTTTAAAACTGGAGGAAGAAACATCGATAACTTATAATATGCTGATAATACTAGTCTGATAGCTGAAAATGCAAATGATTTGCAAGATCCAGAAATGAAAAGTCAAGGAGCACAGTGAAAAAGATGGGACTAAGATTAATATTAAGAACACCAAACTGATGATAACAGGCATAGCAACCAGTCTTAGAACTGACAATGAAAATATTGAGCTGGTGGAGAGCTTCTGCTTTTTAGGACTGACTTTAACAATAAAAGAAACATTGACTCTTTTGAATTATAGTGTTAGAGAAGACTCTTGAGAATGCCAGAAAACAAACAAATAGATCATAGGACAAATCAATCCAGAGTTAGCACTCGAGGCCCAAATGACCAAACTTGTATTTTGGATATATTATATGAACACCTAGCTCCCTTGAAAAGTCTGTAATGGGGGAAAGGTGGAAGAGAAGAAAAATACAACCAACTGCAAAGTAGACAGAGTTAGTTACAGCCTGAGTTTATATTCCTTTTTATCATCATTACTTGGCCTTGAAAAAAGACATCTTCTAGCCATTCGAGTTTGAAGTATGCAATATAAATGTTAGTTAAGAAATGCCCTGTTTATTTTCCCCAAATGCCTTTTGGGACAAGTTATTTTGGAAAACTCAAAAGCTTTCATTCCCTGAAAATAACTTTCAGTTCCTAGAATATCTGAACCTGCTAATGAGACAAGCAGGACAATATTTTTTGGTCAGCACTAAGATTTATGTTTTTGGGGAAAGAAAGTAGGCACATTGTACTGAATGCACTTCAATAATTAGTCTGAGTTTTTTTGGCTTGCCTCACCTGAGGATACCCCACTGCTACATTATTTTCCATGACATTTTGAGATATAACACTTGTTTGCTCTATGTTAATAAACTTGATAGAACATTTTAAACGGATCGTTTGTTCCCTCTCTAGGTATGTATTTCCATATATGCACACCATATGTGATAGCTCAAACATCTAACTGAACTGAATAATAGAGAGTAGGTGGCAGGGACCTCCAACAGCTGAATGCCCAGCTTGCCATCATGCAATAGGCCTCTGTATACTATCTCCTTTCAGAACTTCAAAGGTCCAAACTATGGAAATTAGTTTGGTGTGCCCAAATTCTTATGTTTTTCATGTACCACTTTTGCCCTATGAACTTTTAAAATCAAACTTAGTTTGACACATGTAGAATAGTATTAGTTGATCAAAGAAAAATGCTGACTGAACATGATCAGTCTTTTGCTCGTTGCATCCTAGCCAGAATGCTTAAAGCAATTACTTTGAAAAATTTTTGAACAATTACATTTTAATGTTACTTCTAGGACCACTTCTGGACATAACTTTTAAAAGAGATAGCTGTTAAAATACAACTTATTTTGGAAAATGAAACTTTATTCTAAAATGTATCCAAAATTGCAAGACACAACACGATTAAAACAGATAAATACATTTTATATACAGAAAGCATTAAAACACAAAACAATTGTTAATATAATTTTATACCATTTTAATGAGTTTCCATCAACAAAATTTTACAATTTAAAGACTTCAATTGCAAAACAGTTTTAAAATCATATGTATAAATTATGTCTACAACAACTCCAATACAGATAAAGTAAAATACAAAAATAATCAATACTGAAATTCAAATACAAAACCCCAAATAATGTTGCACAGGTACATATGTACACTTGTTGAATTCATGCAGTTACACAGTGCAACAAAATTAACTGTCTTAGTTTAAAACCTATCACAAAATGGAACAACCATATCTGCAAGCAGAAGAAAATATATATTTGTAATAAATCATAGTGCATTTAGAAGTTAAACTTTATAAAATGATTGCTGAGTGATTTATTTCAAAAACTTCCCAGTTGGTTCAGACATTTCACATAACTCTAAATTACACTTCTATGAAATTAAAATTTAGAACAATTTAAAAAGATTTAATGCCAAAACATTTCTGCCTGTTCTCAGCCTTTAGTTTTGACATCATATCTACTGGCAAGGTATCTGTATCACTTCCTTGTCGTCAATGAATATGAAATTTGTTCAAAAGAAAAATTTAGACTACAGTAGATGAAATTCAAAGACATACCTTGCTGGAAGGAAGGAAGGAAGGAAGGAAGGAAGGAAGGAAAAGACACCAGACTTAGTATGTCCAGTTATGTGCCAAAGCATATACATACAAGCTGTATATGGTGAAAAATCTCCACGCCTAAGATCTTGACCCTAACGGTCTTGATTGCACAAAAACACATCTCAAAGGAATTTATGGCTTGAATGACATTTCAGACAATTAGGTGAGCTGGTGCAAAGTAAGTAATTTGTGAGTGTTGTTTCTTGCACAACATTAGGCCACACTGTAGAAAGTTAATGTTCAAGGAACTGTGCAGTAAAATATTTAATATGCTCCAACATGAAAAATATATTTGTTACAATTTATTTTGCCTGGCCAGAACTTTTGGTTTGCCACAATCCAAGTTGGTTGATTCCACTACAATTTGTATTTCATCACATTTTCATCATTTTGATAAGATACATCTATATGGTGTAGGTTCTTGCTTGGAATTCAAGCGAAGAGTTGAAACTAACAGATAAACCAGGGGGAGAGCATGATGTGTATGTGTGTAAATATATATAATATACAATGGTGTGTGTATAGATCTACATACATACATGTACATGCTGTATTCTAAATAGTGTTTCACATTCTGTACAAAAGGTCACTTAGACATAAATTACTGCAAAAATAGGCCAATTTTTGTATGCACACAGTCTTAAGGTATTTCTGGTACCTCTAATGGGATGCTGAATGAGATGCTGGTGGTATCTAAAGTCAGGAAGAAGGGTTTCTTTTTACTAAAAGGAAACAAAACCTATCATTTTTAGTATAAAAGTTGAGAGAGGGGGATTGCTAAAAATAGGAATAGTATAGCATTAACACAGTGTACATTGTAGATAATTTTAACTATAATATACTATTTGTTCCAAATCCTCTTAACTCAGCCCTACAAAATATATAGTTGTACTGAAATTCTGTTGAAAAACAATGGGTGCCAAATACTCTATACCATATTGCTTTTTCTACTGGTTTGCTGGAAATCACAGGAAATATTGCTGGGTTGATTTTCTTACTGGAAAAATCAAGCAGCAGTGAAACTTCTTCCGTGATCCGGAGTTTCCCTCTTTCATGACTGAAGGGTACATGAATGAACATTGGTGCTAAGTACCAATCCCAAATGTATAAAAAAAGGAGACTTGCTTGCAGATAAATAAATAAAAATGGAAGACAGATGAAAGAGAGCAGTTTGGGTAAAAACTGGGAGTGACAGATGATGTGGTTTTTATGATAAAATTATAATGAATGTGGAAAGATAATCAAGGTCAGCTCTCTCAGACTTCTACAAAGATTTTAAGCATCCCTCATTTTTGTCAGTGATACTTTAGAATGACAATTCAATAAGATTTGTTTAAAATCTATTTAATTTATAGAGTGTCTGAAACTGTGTACTTTCTAGAGGAATAAATTGCTATAGAGAACCATAGAAAAATTTACATGATAGGCAAGTGTATAAGAATATTTTCAATTCATTAAACAATTATGTTAGTATGTGATCTCATATTAATGTTGCAACTGTAGTTGCGAATAAATGTCACTCATAAGTCCTGTGATTTGCCTCTAGAATGTTTCTTTTTAATCAGTATGGACATTACTCATATTGACAGACATCACTTGTAAACTATATATTGTCTAATTTTTAAAATGAGTGTTTACTAGACAAAACATTTAAATGTACAGCAGAATGTTTTCATTAGCTAGCTTTCCATTAAATTCATACATACTTAAAGCAAAGCTTATTTATGTCTGGGCAGAACTGTTGAGGTGTTATGATACAGTTGAACATATTTAATGAAATCTGCAGCTTCTTCAATACATTACATGGATTGAATTGACGATACTAGAATAAATTTTGCCAGTAATTATTACGTGACTTATAAGAATACAATCTGAAATTGCTAGAGTGGTCACATTCTAAAAATTAGCTGCAACTGGGACAATTTTAAATAAATATAAGTAGTCTCACTAAATTATATTTGGTCACATATAGTTGAACCTGTAACCAAGATATTCAAGCTCATATGCAGCCCTGAGATTCTGCACCTGTTCATTAATGTATTTTGGATCCAATTCCTGATTTCTTGATATATATCAACACACCAAAGTACAACATTTATAAATAGCTATTTCACTATCCATTCTGTTAAAAAGCCAGCTATATTTATTGTAACACTGGGATTTCTGTAAAAGATTTTATGTTTTTACACTCTGCAGAATAATTTTTTTCTGCTCTGCTATGGAGGAGAGGGATTATTCATAACTCATATTCCTCAGAGATCTGTCTGCTATTCCCTGGATTCTGAGAATCTGAACTTGTGTGTCATGATGGGGAAATTCATACAGGAAAATACAGAATGACCTCTGAAGGTCTTGGAGCTTGTTTAAAGTAAGAAACTCAGAAATTTACTGATTTAAATAATACATTAACCTTCCCTAGAAAAATGAATCTAATACCTATTAAGCCTGTGACCATACTTCATCATCATCCTCTTGAATAGTTAAAAAAATTTTTTTTTTTTAGTGTGAACCAGATTTTTTAAAAAATAGATTATACTTAACAAATAACCTCTCGGGAAAACCATGTAAAGTATGGAAATATAAGCACATACACATCCAGTTCATATCAACCTTTTCAAGTTCCTTCCTGTATTCCTTATATTCTAGCTTTTGCATGATGTGCTTCTTTCAGTAAAAATACTTACACGGATACAGTACCATACATTAATGTGTAACAGGTTGAAACAAGCTTGTTGCTGTGGAAATTTTAGTACTGATATTTCACTTCTGTTTTTAAAAGAGTAGAGTGATGCAATATGAAACAGACCAAGGAAAAATGCAGTACAGGGGCAAAATAGTTGAACTACAATGAAAGGAGGAAGACAACTTTTCAACAGAAGTACCTGATAATCTATTTCATGGGAAGGGCTGCCCTCAGACAATGGCATAATAAAAGCACATTTTTATCCAACAGAATCACAACTCTGAAATGTCATGATTGATGACTTAACAAACAAGGCAGCTTCAAACTCACCTATTTATGGCTACTGGAAATTATAGGCAGATGGATTTTTAATATTCAGAGATTGCAGGCCTTTAAGTATTAGGAATACAGAGACATTTTTATGTTGTTTGTATGTATGAGTTCTTCCTGGGAACACAACAGCCATTTTAAGAAACCAAATGCTGGACTTGATCAGCTCTTGATCTGATCTTAAAAGCTGGAGAATATTCTTAAAAAAAAACCCTGATACTTTTTAGCGCATAACTCATCAGCTCCAGTTGGCAAGGCCAATAGTCAGAGACAAGGGCCAGGAGCTTGGCAAAACCTAGAAGGCTACAGACTGCTTCTAACTTTTTGTGAAAAAAAAGATATGAGGAAAACAGGGTTTTCAAATATGCTTTATTGTGCTCTGCTTTCTGGTGACTTGTAAAATCCAGTTTGCATTATTTATATGGTTGCCCTCAGCACATGTTCTATGGGATGTTAGAGAGAAGCATAATGCAAAATATAGCATTACATTTGGAAAAAGATTAATTTGAAAAATGTTGTTTGTAAAGGAAACACGAGCATTTGAAATAAGGCTTCCACTTTTATAAACATAGTGAATTATTTCTAATAATAGTACTTTGCACATGTAAAAAGTAAAGCATGGATTCACCAAGTAGTTTTTCTGTAAGATTTTTGTGGCAAGCATTGAAAATAAGCTTTACTGCTGCCTATACTCTAGTGTTGCAGAAATGTACATGGTTTGCTAAATAAAAACTTGTACTTTAAATGTCCTAATGTCCTTCCCTGCCTTTAAAACCTGAAATTTTACTGAGATTCAGTTTTCCTATATTCTAGGAAGATTCCTGTATTTCTCTCGACTACAGAGCAAGTATTCCCTCCTATTTGCCGGGGAAAAAAAAATGAAAATGCTGTTTCTATCAATATTTTTATAATACAAAAATCTAAACGTCTTCCTCTAGAACCATTTTCTTAAAAACCAAAACCAAAACCCAAAATCTAGTTTTCAACATCACTCAGAAGATGTACACATATACAACTGGCCAGGGATATACAAATAGCAACTGTAGTGGAATTCTGTCCAAAATGAAATGCTTAATGTCTTTATAGCAATAGTGGAGGTTAAAATAAATGCTTATTTTCCCATTCAAATTGTGTTATTTAGCTTTAGCTTTAGCTTTATCAGGCTCATCCAAATTAAACATTACTGGAAACAGAGGACAATCATTGGCAAATTTACTAAACTAGCTTTAAGTACTAATCCCCCAAATCCCAATGCATATAGAGCCATTATTTCTCATGCCAAATTCTACATGTCATATTATACACTGTTCTAAATGATGCTAAATGACTTAAAAAAAAAAAGTTTGTAAATGCTCACATGGATGTTCATAATATAGCCATAAGCCTTTAAGACCAAATTCCAGCACGTGTTAAATTAGAAAACACTATCAACTCTGAGTACTGACATATATTTGATTTTAGTGATACAGCTGGAAAATAATGTCCAGAATAATGCAGAATTATGATGAGCTGATCATATTCTTCCATAACCTTATTATTCTATTTCTTTGTTATGAATTTAAGGGAAACCATTTATTTTCTAAATCTTTTAAAAATAGAATACTGAAATTGCCTAGGCTGTGGACGTCAAATTATAAATCTTTCAGTTATCCAAAAATTTATGTACTAAAAAGGGCATACATCTTTATATACATCTATAGCAAATGCTCCCATTATACTGAGAATGTAAATGACCAAAATGTATATATTACTCTATTACTTTTTTTAAAAATAAAACAACTTTTAAAACATGTTAAATCAGCATGTTCAATAGCAGTGTTCAAATAAAAAAGAATAGCACTAAAAATCTTTAGCACTATAAAGGGTAAAAATACTTAAATCACCCAGTTAGTTTTGTACCTAAGTGTACGTGTCTTGCATGTGTCTGTCTTCCTGCCTGCCTATCCAGAATGCCATCATTTGCAAAGGCATAAAATCTTAATGCCACAAACCTTGGGTAACTTTTTAACTGAAGTGGCCTTGAACCTGATCAAGCCCTAGTTAAGAGTCCCAATGAAAAAGGAACAGCTTTAGTTAGTATAAGGAGTTTTCTACATGACCAAGATTTGACCAATCTGTTCAACAGTCAGGAAATGTTCCATGTACAAATGCATGAATGGTATTCCTTGGCATTGGAAAGAATTAGAGAACTTCTGTTTGCATAGATCTCTAAATGCACATCAGAACAATTAGAGAGTTTTGTGTCATATACGTAATCACATTAATAATTTTACAGCATATGCAAACTAGAAATATGAACTTTTGTATTTTGATACTAAATTGTAAACTGAAATACAGTGGTACCTCGAGTTACGAACTTAATCCGTTCTGTGACTCTGATCGCAACTCGAGTTGGTCGCAACTCGAGGTAAATTTTGCCATAAGGTTCAATGTAAATACGGTTAATCCGTTCTGCCCTCCGAATTTGGTCGCACCACGAGGCAAATTTCCCCATAAGGTTCAATGTAAATACGGCTAATCCGCCCTCCGAATTTGGTCGCACCACGAGGCAAATTTCCCCATCAAGCCTTATTCTTGCCAAGCCTGCTCTGCATTTTCTTTGGAGCCATGCTGACAAGCACACCAAAAACCTTCCAAACGCCACAAAACACACCACAAGCCTCACCGAACGCCTCCTTGCTACCGTGATCTCGCCCACAGGAAGCCGCGACCGCGTGGCAGCAGGGCAAATGGCCACGGATCCAGTTCATAGCTCGAGGCGGAGTTTGCATGTCGAGGTAAATTTTTGGGGCCGGAGCTGGTTGTATCTCGAAAAATTCGTAAGGAGGGGCGTTCGTAACCCGAGGTACCACTGTACATTTCATTTTGTATTTTAAAAAGATTTAATATAGCAAAGGAGTTAACATGCACATTCCTATTCACTACAGTCATGCTTAAAATAACAGTACTGTTGAGTGGAATGGAGGTTAAAGTTGTACAATAATTTTCAATAAATTGCATGAAAAAATTACTCTTTTTGAATACTTTTTCCAGATCATCCTTTTTAAAATCAATCAATCAATTAATTAATTTTCTAAATTTAGTCACCGCCCATCTCACTCAAGTATATCATGGCGATACTATTGTTAAAAACTGCATGTCAGGTCTGCTTACAATAAGATGAATTTCTTCAAAACAGAAATCAGGGAATAAATATATAAATACATTAGGACTCGAAAAAAAAAATCAGTGCAATATTTATTGGCAAAAATGTGTGACACCAATGTAAAAGAATAAAAATGTACAACTTAATTCTCTTCAAGAAATTCACCATCTAATTTCATAGTTTTGTTACATCCAGCATATTGACATATAATCACAATTATGATAAACATAGTAATGACTTTTAGTCAACTGATTTTTGACACTAGGTTGTAAATCCATATGGATACAAAATAGCTACTCTTATCAACCAAATAGTCTCTCTCTTGCCATAGTTATGATTAATTTACATTCCTTTATTTTCAAAAGGATTTGGTATATCATCATTTGGTGCTACATATGCAAGCCATGTGCTTATTCCTTCCTCTCGTCTTTGCACTGCATCTTCTACTTAATGGGTTATTTCTGAGTTTAGGGAAACCATTTATGGCTGTTATATTCAGACGGCAGACTTCAATTTGTGCTTGCCGTATAAACCAGGATTGTAAGTAAGGAATTGAGTTTGATTGCTTGGTATTACATGTGAGTTAGCCCATTGCTTACTGTAAGTGGATTGAAATATGCATATTTAAATCAGCATTACATCCTTTTTCTTAAAAAGCTCAGTTGGAAAAAGCTTATACATTAAGGATGTCAATATTTAAATCAGCCAGGTGCTTTTTGGATGTCAGCTTTTCTAGCTTTATTTTTTTTCACTAGGACCTGGTTTAGAGATGAGAAAGTATTTGGGATGCACCAATTAGGCCAGGATAGTGGCAACCAAAAGTTCAGCTGATGAATCAGGCAAAAATGAAATACTTCCAAATAAAAATTTGGTTACTGTGACTTAGAAGCTTGAAGCACTGTTTGCTTTTATGTGGAGGTCTGTCCATATTGTGGCTGAAGCATATGACTTGGTGAAAGCAAGTTGAAGGAAAACTGTAAATTATACCACCTTTTCTGAACCTATGTATACAACAAGTTATGAGAATAAAGAAAAGCACACCAAATTCAGATCATCCTCACTCTGATTTTAAAGCAAAAAATTTAAATTCATTTTAAGCATTTTATGTAGAAACTACCAAAATGGATTATGTCCTGTATCTTCATTACTTGATACCCAATCTATTTCAGGGATTTTAACTCTCTCTCTGTGCGCATATGTATGTATTGCTCAAGGTTATAAAACCAGTTCCAATTTAATTATTTATCATTGTCTTCAGTAATTTCTAGCAAAGTTTTCAGAATATTTCTAGAGAGGCACAGGTATTAATTCATTTGATTTTTCAGGAATATTTTTAAGCAGGATCCAAAAGGAAGATAACATTCTGATCACACACCATCCTTTTAAGAAGTCCATATATGTATCATGCTCTGTGAACTGTTTCCACTCAGCCTCTGCTGTAGAAATTTCATTAAAAATTCCCAAGGTAAAATATAAGTTCATCTTAATTGTTCTAAAATGCATTTTTCTGGGGATGGGAAATAGAACCTTGGAATTAAGGTTCATATAGGGCTATAAGACATATAGTACATGTGGATTTTTAACATGTGAGAAATAAATCAAATGACTGAAAATCAGTAATCTATTTTAATTTTGTTCTGCATATTGCCAAATTCTATAAATAATTTACTAGAACATACAGAAGAATCTAAACAAAAATACAATGTATAGTTAGCATTGTCATTAGATGTTATGTGCACAAGCATTCATAGCTATTATTTTATGTGGCACATTGGAAAAGAGTTACTGGAAAAATTAGGCACAGAGATTTTTACATGCATAAAATGAGTATCTGAAAAATTAAATATCTGGGATTAAGGAATCATATCCCAAACTGTCCTTCAATTCAGAGAAGACACTTTAATTCAGCAGAAGTTCCCATAAACAAAAGGGAGAGAAAGGTTCTGCTTCCCATTTTGTCTTCAATTCCCTGGAATACATTTTTGAAAGACAAAGGATATCAGCATAAACAATCTTTTCCCTCACTGCATTTGTGGAAGGTTCGGCTGAATCAAAAAGCTTTTCTGAATAAAATAACATCACTGGATACTAACCAGAATTACTGTCTTGCTCTGAGTGCTCAATAAAGGGGAAAAAGCATTTGGAGTCATAGATCTGATTTTGTAAAAATATAAACATGTGTAAGTTTACACATTGCAACTTCACTCAGCTCTTCAAGGTTAATGGAGAAACAATGGTGATACTTAAGGGCTATTTCCAAAGTTTTGCAAGTATCATGTTTTGCTTACATGATGGGACTTCCCCTCATCTTCCTCTCCCCACTTCTCCTAGTATAATCCAAATTTGCTCTAGAGGGTCCCCCAACCCTCCAGAGCAGATATGATGGTTGGCACCTGAGAGGAAACATCTGTTCCATTGGTGGATTCTATACTGCCTGGAATGACATGACTGTGTTTTGTTTAACATCAGCACAATTTAAAGAATGATCTTCCCCCTTTTTTAAAAAATCAGAATGAACTGTAAAACAATTATGTACTGCCTCTTATTCAAATGCTCTTTCATTGCAATTTCAGCAAGAGGTGTATCTGGATAGATTGCAACTATTGTAAAATTTCCAGTTACTTCTAGTAGATGGAAATCAATTATTGTAGGCAGCATTTCTACTTCCACATTTACAATGAGAAAGTTACTAGGTATGCAGATAATAAAAGATGCTACTATATGGGAATTACTAAACATAAGCTATTAATATATCGCAAAATTGAAAATAGGAGTAAATATAAAATAGTTAATTTTTCACACATCATTTATTTGCCATAAAGAGGGTGGGGGAATTATCATGCTTTCTTCATATACAGCATCTTAGATTTCTGAGTTATTTGGAACCCAAGAAAATATATATTGGATGAAATTTACCATTGTCTCTTAACATATAGCCAATTAAAATGATTTTCGGACTAATAGCTGCATTTGTTTCTGATGCAACAGATGAAGTACCTTAAACCAACATTAAATTTATATAAAATAAATTTACTGATCATGAAGATACTACAGGACTTTAAGTTTACACTGACTTTAGAAACATCCAAAGTGGCTTAATAATATTGATAAATTATAGATAGTGAGATGGGGATAGGAAATAATAAAGCCAGTGAGTAAAGCGAGGGAAAATAATTTGCTATCTCTTTCCCTTTGGCATATCAAATAATTGGAGTATGGAGTATGCCTCAGGAGATTATGATGAATATTAAAGGAAAATATTGTGCCGAAGCAATATAATCTATAGCTGTTTTTATTATAATTACAACACCTATGGAAGATCATACTAAGTATTTCCCCAACAGCAGAAACATGAATCCTGCCATTTTTATTCCTGGATGCTACAGCACTTTAATCAAAGCCCAACAAGTGTTTTATATTTCTCTGCATAGATCAAAAAGTTGAGCTAACCTCAGTCATACTGTGAAAGCAAATATTGAAGGATATGCATCCTAGTCCTCAACATATTACTTGGGAGTAAATCTAAATTGTTTCAATGGAGTTTACCACCATGCAAATATGTTTAGGATTGCAGTATTAGGCATTTATTAAGAAACAGGGCAAAGAACCCCTCTAATTTCTTTTTTCTCAATTTTAGGAAGGCAAAGAACAAGTTTAACTCACTTGTAAATTTTTTTTTTTTTCTTGAGCAAGTGTAGTCTGCAATTCACATGATTACTGGTATTAAATAAAACTTTATGAAAGCCCTCTTATAAGCAATTTTATTCCTAACCATGATGGCTGATAATGACAAAAACAATGTATCTGAGATCTTTTTAAAAAAATAACTTACAAAGCAGTGATATACACAGCACAAAACAGGTCAGATGGGAAGAAGGAAGCAGTCTTTTAAAAGATAAAATGTAAACGTGAAAAAGATGGAATAAAAGTCCCTATTTCTTATTTCTACTTAAGATGTCATGTGATAATATTTTACAACGTCCTGCAGGTCTATATATGTATGTGCTCATATTTATGTCTCTGTAACACACACATACATACACCTATCCCTACATATACATACACAGATAATTGTTTGCAGTTCAGTCTTGGGCAGCTCTGATACGCCACATATTATAGGTGAAACCAGATCAGGACCCATTTTCTTCACAAAACAGGGAAGATGGTTGGAAAATAATGGTGGGTCCAAATGTGGCAGAGATCTTTTCTGTTAAACTGTACACAGGGATGAATAATTTTTCTTCTTTAGTAGCTCTCTGGAGAGGGCCAACTCAGTGCAGCCTTCACGAAGAGACTTGGTATTGGATCACACACTCATTGTCATGCTGGGGGAATACTGAAAAATAGGAATCCACATTTTAGCTGCAACTCATTTACCAAGATACTAATAGTGAACATGAAACGCAAGTATCATGATTAATAATAATTTAACATAATAATAATTTAACATAATGTGATGTGTATCTGGCTTTGCAATGAAGATAAGTGTCATAACTTGCCATAATTTTGCATGCCATATAATAATATTTGATTAAGCAAAATTGTGCTAGAAATATTTGGATACTGAAATCCCCCTTAAGTATCTGAAGATTTATGATAGGCATTAGATGTTTCTTCTCCTGCTCCCTCCATGTGCAAATTGATGTGTATATATTTTAATATGTCTATTAAAATAGCATAATCTAAATTAGAATATGACATTTAAAGCAGAACAAGTTTTTGTATTACTACAGCAGGAGTCAGCAATTGGCCACCAGCTCACCTTGTTCCCCTTCCCTTGTGGAAAAATGGCCACATTTCCTAAGATCATCAAATTGCACAAGATTTCAGTCTAATAAAATATTGGGATCTCATACCAATTTAGCTGTGATGGAAGGCATGAGCGGGGAGGATTCTGGAATGGAGCTTCAAGGTTGCTGGGAGGGGGAATAGAGATTCCAGGGAAGCACCTCCTCAGCCCCCAGCTAGAGCGTGGGAAAGTCAAGAGGATGAGACTGGCCCCTCCCTAGGGCATCATGTTTATAGCTGCTGATGTTGGGGATTAGAATTAGTCTGATGAGATTCTGTCTATTAGGTGCAAGCTAATAAAGGAGCTAAACTGTTCTGGACTGTCTCGCTGTTGTTCTTGGGCTGAACCTGACATCAGCTGTCTGGGGAATGGGATAACCAAGCCCTACATCTGTCTTAAAGACTGCAGTAGACAATCACATGGCTTAAGAATTACTGATAATTTGTTGACTAAGTTACTGAAATGCCTCATCCAATGTATCCTTACTTTACAGAGTTACACAGAATTCTTGGTTTAAACAAAGTAAAGCAGTACTGATTTCAATACTTCATAACTTCATAATTACACTTCAGCAACTGATGAATTATTGCAACATTTTTATGGTATATCAACGTGTTAAAAAACTTGTGATACTGTTTCAGAGAGAGACTCTTTTCTTTTGTTGGATTAACATCTTGCCTCATCATAAAGAGGCAGTGAGATCTGCAACGATTAAAGGATTCGCCATAGAAAAAAATGCACCAAGGTAAAAATATAAAGAGCTTTCCTCCTCTTCCACTTCCTGTTTAACTTTGAATTTTAAGGTGAAAATCATATAGTATCAAAACAATGTGTAACAGTAACAATTTGATACAAAATGATTATAAATATGAATGCATTCGATGTTATACATTTTCTTAAACCAAAACAGTTCTGTTAGGTTTCAAATAATAATTTAATTGTAAGGAAGGGTTACTGTATTAATCATATAGGATGAAAATCTGATTTTTTAAATTAGCAAGCCAGTTTCATCTAATCTGAAATGAGAAACCCTTAAATCCAATTTATTACCATTGTATATAGCTTTTGTACAAATATTTTTATCACTGTTAATTTATATCAGTATGGGGAGATGGGCAGCATACAAATTTAATAATTAATAAACAAACAAACAAACAAACAAACAAACATACTGGAAGTGAAATAAACAACATAAAATTGTTCTTGTATACATTAAAACATTTTGGGAATATGAACATTTATAAACTATAAACTGATTTATACCCAATTCTTTTATTGAAATATTAATATTTGGTTTTAATCAGGGGAAATTTTTCAACCTCTTAATTTGAACAGTAATGTCAGATCCATCTGTAGCATGTTAGTACTAACAATGTTTAATTTCACTTAGAACAAAAATATTGATAGGCTGGTGGGTCAAGCATTATTTTATTTAGAATTAAATATGAATCAAATAACTACTCTTCCAGAATCAAGTATATTTTGAAGAGTCATAACATAAGAAGTTGGTAATTAAACATTTATCTTAATGAACACTAGATGGCCTAAACAAACTAACATTAAAAACTATTGTTCATGATATTATTTCCATTCCATTGTTTGGAAACTTATTTTTCAGAGATTATTTAGATAAAAATATCTCTAATATTCTTTAGCTAATTGAGTTTTTCTCAAAGTTTGTGTGGTTTATTGGCCAGATCCATTTCAGAAACACCCTTAAACCCAATTTATTACCATTGTGGCTAACAATTTCTGTACTTCCTGAATGTATCTGGGATCAAGTTTAAAAAGACTGGGAGAGATACATAATGTAATCTGTGAAAGTTTCAAACAAAATATGAAATGTCACTGTGAAAAAAAGTACTGACTTTTTCAAGCTTTAGCCTACCCAGTTATCTGTTTATTAAATATAATAAACAGCAAGTGTATGCTACTTTATTTGGTGAAAGTCCTATTTTAGGGTCACTGTCCAGAATTATACAAGTAAATAAATAATTAAAATAATTAAACAGTTTCTATTTCTAAAAGAGTATGCAACATAACATTGTAGCTGGGTCACTGAGGTGATCAGAGCATGTCGAACTTAACAGACAGTATAACAAAACTTAGCCACATTCAAGGAAACAAAATCATACTGGTCTGATAAAAGTAAACGTACATAAAATAAATCAAGAATTGTCTGGGGGGAAGCCTTATCAGTCCTCAGTATGACAAAATGTTACTGTGGTCAGTTAATATATTTTCTGGGGTAGAGAATTATCCATTCCCATATGTGGGACCACCTTTCCCTGAGAGTATGTGCCTGTTCTATCAGATCAGATAAGGTAGGCATGCTCCAGGTCCTTTCTCTGAAATCTTGCCATCTAGTGGGACCTCGGAAGTGGGCCTTTTCTGTGGCTGCCCTACCTTACGGAAGACCCTCCCCTTAGTGATTTGGTAGGGTCCCACCCTTTTAGCCTTTTGAAAGGCCATCAAGACCTGGCTTTTCACCCAGATGCTGGGCTAGCATGGGAATATCTGGAGCTGGTTATGGAGGCTCCTAAAGGATGACTGAGGCACCAGGTTTTTGTTTTGTTTTATGGTTTTGGATTTTATAGTTATTGATTTTATTGTTGTGAGCCACCCAGAATTGGGTTTAAGATGGGTGGGCATACAAATCTTTTAAATAAATAAATAAATGAAAAAAATCTTTGAAATAGTCGTCCTTTGCAGATATATCACATTTTCACAATATGCATATTAAATAGACACATTTGTACTTTAAAATTGTGTGTGTGTCTGTGTGTCAAATATCACTATTTGGCCTGTTAACTATATTTAATGTTATATAAAAATATTTTTTACAAAGAAGAAGAAAGGTAAAGAAAGCAGGTTCAGTATTTGGATTAGTATACCATTTGGAGAAATTGTTTGCATTAAGTGTTCTACATATAGTGATAAGATTGAAAACTAAGAAGATGACTATGACATCTGGACATTACTCCAAATGCATCAAATGGAAACACTCTGCTATCGTGTTAATTTCAAAAAAATGATGCACAATTTGTCCTCTACTGGAAGCAGGGCCAGTATTTTCAGTGAACTGACGACTGAGAATATGACAACATTTTCATGTACCTAAAAAGTTGTAACCTAAAAGAAGACCAAGACTTGTTTCCATCATTCCAGGGTGTAGTAAGAATTGTCTTAAGTTATGGTAAAGCAGATACTGATTGAATGCTAGGAAAAATATCTAAAAGTCAACACTTGACAAAGGAACTAATTATAAGTAGAGGTGGTAAACTTTCCTTTACTGAGTATATTTAAACAGAAGCTACATACCCATCTGTGGGAAAATGTTTAATTTGGATTCCTGCATTAAGCAGGAGATATATTCAGTGATCTTAACCATCATATTCTTCTGGCTGATGTATGGACATTAGTTTTCTATTCTACTTATCCAATAATTCTTATTTTGTTGAAAATAAAAATAACATTCCATTAAAAATATTAGAATGCTACGTGTTATGTAGACCAAAGAAGAGAAACCAGAGACAAAGCTGATTGATACATCATAGCTGAGGATTGTCTAATTGAAAAAAAATCTGATTTATAGCTGGGTCTAAATCTCAAAGTAAACTATCTTGATGCTCTTTGAACTTCCTGCTCCATATGACTTATTGCATTTAAAAATAATACTTTATTTTTTTCAAAATGTGGAAGTTGGCATACTGTAAAGGAAAGTCCCAATGTCTGATACTATTTTTATTTCCCAGAATGCTTCAAATGGGACCTTTATGTTTTCTTAGAAAATAAAAATTGATAGTCAACAGCCAATGGTGTTTGTTTGGAAGTGTATAAGCCTGCACAGAAAAGAGAGGGGTAGCTGGAATAGGATCAGTTGGGTGGCACAGAGCGTTCCAATAAATCCAATGTGGACAGGATTGCTTCAGCTATGGTGTGACTATCCTTGTTGTACTTGTCAGCTGCTCCTTAAAGCAGCCATGCCTTTAGTACAGAGCAGAACCAGGATTTTCTGAGGCTGTCCATACATCTTCTCAAAGTTCCAAATGTGTCCACCAGCATGAGAACTGAACTCCTGCTTTAGCATGTGCACTAGCATGTCACTGTCATCCTTTCCATAAAATAATTGTATCCATAGATGAAACGTAATTTCACATGAAATATATATTTATTATGGTCTGGTTCTGCTGTTTACTATGTCATATACATTTCTGATTCTTCTTCTAAGCCTCAAATTGGGTAAAATTGTTCTAACCTACAACATGGAACTATATATCTCAGTTGTTTATTTAAATGCATCCTAATGATAAACTGCAGGAAATTTTGTACAGAATAAATATTTTGAGTAAATATTTTATGGAAGAAGTTGTAGGGTTACGAATTACTTCAATATACTGAGAAAAAGAATGTCTTTAAGAAACAACTACATTTCCAGCAAAACATCTTTCATACTGGCCATCCTGATTCGGTTTGATCTTGAGATGAAATTTAAATTAAGAGAATATATTTGATCTGAGTAAAGTACAAATTAATAAAAGATAATTGAATGTAAAATTATCACTATAATTATTCTGTGAAATTATATTAATTTCTGTTTAGCAAATAGAAATTAGTGCATATTATGACACTACGTATCAACTTCTTTGGTAATCCTTTTTTGATTTTTTATTTAGTAACAAAAAAAATAATAGACAATATAGGCAAAAAACAAAAATAGTTGTTCTCATGTTATCACTGTTGCATTGTTTTTATTTTTGTTTATTAGTAAATAAAAGAAATGGGGTAAAGGAATTTCTATTTATCACTATTATATACTTTATTGTATATATTATATACTTCTTTGGCAATTCCTAATTGGTTGCCCTTCTTTGCTATATGTTCAAATTTGCTGGAACATCAAAATTAGCTTTGAATGTAGAAATACATGCAGCATGTTCTCATGGTGAATGAAAATATGCTTTTGATTCTTTCACACTTCACACAGAGATACAGACTCATACATACACGAGAGAAAAAAAGCGAGAGCTCCAAAATCCCTTAAACAAATAATTATTCTTGTTTGTGTAAAATTGAAACTATAGTTATATCATAATTTTATGGGTATTTACTGAGAAGTAGATCCTGTAGCACTTGTTCCTAAGTTTTACAGTATATCTAGATTTTCATTTAAAAATAAGAAAAAACTTTCTGACAGTAAATACTGTACAACAGTGAAGCAGTCTAGTTAAGGAGGTTGTGGAGGTTTAAAAAAAGAGGCTGGACAGGTACTTCCATAAGATGGTTTAATTGCTTTTGCTGCCCACTATAGACCAAATGACCCTTGCAGATTCTTCTATCCCCATCATTCTGTGATGCTAATAAGTATGTTCAGGGTTGTCTTACTGTGATCGGCATATGAAGCAAATAGGAATGTAAGATTCCTAGTAACTTTATAGGCAATGACAATGGAATAAGCAAAATAGGCTTAACAAATATCAAAAGAAATGTTTATAGTTGATTTCTTTTCACATTGAACATATAGCCCTTAGTCTATTAGGGGTGTAGTAATTCAGAAGTATTATTATACATGGCAACACCACCTAAAATGATGAGTTAGAGCTGTATATCCAGAAGAACAACCAGAATTAAAAATACAGTACTTACACTTTCACTCTGAAAAGGATTTAGAAAGTTACCCCCCATTTCACCATCGTCTCGAGGGGTCCCAGGCTGATTGCTCATACTCATATTACTTGGAGAGTTCTATTTGGAGAACAAAACAAGAAAATCAAAACTGTAAATCATATGAAACTATTTCAAAGCATCCTGTGACATGAAAGAGGCATACTTTTCTTCCACCCACAAGTACAATCCCTTCATTCTCAAGGGTGAGAGACACATATCCAGTACGGATTATCTTATATTCCTTTACACCTGTATGTATTTAAGTCCAGTTTTATGCCCATATTATAACCTTAGCAAAGATCACTATGTCATGGATAGGGCTGATGACTTAGGGCCCCAGTATACAGCACAAGAAGTCCAATACCTTTGAACTGTTCTGAAACCAACCATATGACATTTTCACTCCTGTTAGCACTGGGAATTGTGGTTAACTTATGACTTGTTTGAACGGTGGCTTCATAAACTATAATTTGAGATTAAATTAGAAATAACTTACTGAATTTATTTCCTGCCTTTCTACTCAAACAAGTATTCAAAGTAGCTTATGTAGGCTGGTAAGTAAATGTTTTTGAATTCCTTCTGGATACATGATTTAATGGATATGCAAAAGGATCAGAACCCTAACCAGGAATTATCTTGCATTCTGAGTATTTCAGGGTAGTGCATATACCTCAAAGTTGGTGGTATATGGGCAATAAGATGTTGGCTTGTGAGGAAGTCATTGGATTGGACATCCTAGCTTATATAGAATGGCATAAGAGCACTTTGGGTAAAACTGACCTGTGACTGTATGTGTGGAATACAGGCCAAAATGCACCCACAGTTGATAGAAATGAAATTACTCTTACATTTAGGGAATATTGCATAAGGTACAGATGCAACTAAAGCTGATAATCTAGTCTAATCTTGCTATAAAGTGTTATGTTCAAGCCCTGAGTGAATCAAGATCAAGATGGCCAATGGAATTCAGTATCTATGAGCCTACCAGGTGACAACAATGGCATGTGGAAAAATGTCACAAGATGTGACTTGGAATATAATAGGAGTGAATGAAATGAAAAAAAAAGTTGTACGTCTGTATATCAAAGAGAAAGGGAAGTGAAGGGAAGTGAAGGTGAATGAAAATGCAGGGAAGTGAAGGTGAATGAAAGTACTAAAATGAATGCCAGGATGTATGCACTGGTGTTGTCTACAATACAGGTGTGTATCAAACAGGAATCTGTAGGTTGATAGTAGTTACATGTTATAATCCAATGAATAATAAGAATGGAAAAAACAGAGATAAGTTTCGGGAAAAATATGCAATGATTCTGATAGAGGGGAAATACTTATTCTGAAAGGATGGGTGGGAACAACGTCAGAGAGTACAGAAAAAGTGGCTGGGTCATGCAGAGACCCAAAAGAGAATGAGAATGGTGACTGGTGAATAGTTGCTTTGAAAAGATGTTTCTTTCAAATACATAGTTTTAACAAGTCTCTTCATATGTACACATGGGAAAGGAATGAATCTTAAAGGTTAATTGATTGCATTGTTTATGATGAAGGACTGAGATAATTAGGGAAAAATTCAAGGGTGGTGAGGAGTTTTGAGTGTGGGACAAACTATTCATAGTATTAACAACAGATTTTGAGAAAAATTGGAATAGAAGGAAAAAATATAATAGGAATTAAAGTGAAAGTAAAAATGAATGCAGGAAGAAAAAAACATGAGCCTGTATGAAAAAAAGCATTAGAGGACAGATTAATCTCCCAAGGGAATGATGGAAAGATGTAAAGAAAGAGAATATGGAAACCAGAGTGAAAATAATTTTATTACAGTGTGTCACAGAAATGTGTGAAATTATGCTAATGAATAGAGGATGTCTGGATGAGAAAAATACACGAGAATGCTGCATGAAATGAGGATGAGAGAAAGGGAAATAGAAAAAAGGACATAGTCAAAGAGAGTAAGGAGTGATTTAAGATAGGTGGAGTGATTTAAGAGGCAGAGGAGATGTAGAATTATTTTGACAGGAGTAAAAATTGTTTTGGAAATATGTAAAGAGGGCTAAACAAGATACATCCAATGCAGTGAATGGGATTAAAAATAAAAGTAATGTCTAAGACAAAATTGTTAAAAGGAATTTATGCACACTACAAGTATGCTAAAAAATGCTACAGCTGCAGGTATAGATGGTTTAACTGGAGACATGTTAAAATATGGATATGGCTTCCTCATGGAGTGGCTGTATGACTTGTTGAATGTTACCAGTCGTTATTATTTCCTTACATAAAAGAAAAGATAGCAGAAACGATGCAAAAACTATGAGGGATTTGTTTAAGTGTGCCTGGAGAAGCATATGGCAGAATTTGGATTTAAAGAGGTGATAATGAGCAAATCTGTTAAGAGCAGTGTGGTTTTATTATGAAAAGAGTGGTTTATAGACCAGATTTTTGCTTTTCAGCAAGTCACTGAGAATGTATGAATGTGAGAAAGAAATTTCACTATATGTTTGTTGACTTAAAGCATATTATAAAGTAAATAGGCTTAAATTATGGAAGGTTTTGCACAAATATTGATTGGAAGTTGATTGCTGAAAGTGATAAGAGCAGTATATAAAGGAAGTAAGGCATGTGTGAGAATAAATGAAATGCTTAGTGGATGGTTCAGCTCTGAGCTGGGAGTGAGATGATATGTGTTGTCCCCTTGTTTGCTTAATTATGGATAAATGTGCAAGGAATGTTTGTGGTGACACGAAAGATGTTTGGCTGGGTGCATGAATATATACTTTTGCATGCAGACATGCCCTATAATTGCCTGAGAACATGAATGACTTGTGTTGACGGAGCTGTGTATGGATGCACTGGAAATAAGGATAGAAATGTCCAAGAGCTATAGTGAAGGGTATAGGTGTAAACTAATTTTAACAGTTTAATTTCTTTTGCTCACTATTCCTTACTTCTTTTCTGCATTCCGCATACTGCTGTTTAACCTGAAAGTGGATAATGTGATGAATATGTATGTAGGAATTGTCTTTGAAAAGGTCAACTGTGAACTTTAAAGTAAGAACAAACTGTAGCTAGTGTCACCCATAGTTTAAGGAGGAAGTCAAAGGAAAATCACCTGGAAAAATGAGAGTATTTTATTTATACCTGTTTTTAGAAAGAAGGACCATATCTATATTTCTGTTGTTTGAGACACAAATTTAGCAATAAAACCCAGACATTTTAATGAAAATCAGGTTTTAGCTCATGAGCCACAGACAGAAACAATGTACATATTCAGATTTTTGTTGTTAGGAAAATTGAGAATATTTCTTATACAATGCCCTCAAAATCAGCATAAACTACTTTCATTTTAAAACATATATTTTAACAATCATTTTGTTTAGAAGAAGTGCATTAAAAATAAAATATATACTTACTTTGGAGATACTGTCCATATCTCCTGAGCCTTAAATTAAAAAGAACACTAAGTTTAATTAAACCAGTTTAAGACTATGCATTCAGTTAAATCTTAAAACATCTTTCATTTTGCCATACTGATGATTTTAGATTTCGGAGTCTCACACGCTCTGAGATTTTATTTCTTGTTCAGATTGTCTGAAGAATGGAATTGAAATAAATACATTTTTAGAAATCCTAAGCTATGAGGTCAAAAGAATGCAAGGAATAATTGCTTTATGTAATTCCAAAATTATATAAAGAATAGGCTTTGGTAGTTTTATTTCATTTTGCACTTCACTGATAGTGCTATCTCAAACAGTACAGTTGAAATAATGTTTATATACCTTTTCCATTGATGTTAGCATGTGTGTTATTTATCACAATTATGTGAATGCCGCCTACTCAAATGACTCTAGATGTCTTACAATAGTTACATTAAACATATCCATAAAATCTATATATGCTACATCATTACATATTTTTTAAAAGGTTGCTGCATGCTTCCATTAAAACTCAACCCCTAAAAGCCCTGATGGCTGATGGATAAAAGGGTGGAGGTTAGCCTGGCTTGAGATAATAAGCTGTTCCAAAGTGAGAGGGCTCCTGCTGAGAAAGGCATTTTCTAGGTTTCCAGTTCCCTGATCTCTCTAAGGGTGGGTATTTGCAGCATCCTCTCCTGGCCAGACTATCTAGATTCTTTCCAAAGAAGGTGGCAAACAAGGGCCCAAGTAAGGATCAGCTTCTTGAATTGAAGCCTACTGCCAACTAGGGCAGCTGTTATGAAATAGATGCTATTCTACTGAACAGGCTAGCAAGAGCAACAGGTAAGCATCTTTGTTCTGTGCCAACTGGAGCTTCTGGGTCATCCTGAGGGCAGTCCCATGTTGAATGATTTGTAGTAGACTGACTGAGAGACAACAAAAGTGTAAGTCTTCTGTGCTTCCTAGTCCATAGATACCCCTAGCAGACATGCCAAAACTGGCTGAAGGTGCTCCTGGCTACAGTTTCTACCTGATATTCCAGCAGGAGCTATTAATCCAAGAGAACCCCCAAACTGCATACCAGCTCTTTCTGGTACAGTGCAATCCTGTCAAGAGAAATAGATGGAACTTCCATGGAACTAGTGGGTTTCTGTACAAACAGTAACTTAGTCTGCTGGGACTCAATCTCAGTCTGATTTGCCCCATCTGGAGCCTCACAGCCTCTAAGCACTGGGTCAGGATTTCCACAGCAACTCCTGTTTGGTCTGGGGTTGAGATATAAAGCTGAGTATCATTAACATATTAAATATACTGGATCCCAAACCAACAAATGACCTTTCCAGCAGTTTCATTTTGACGTTAAGTAAGATGGAAGAGAGGACCAAGTCCTGGGCCACCCCACACTTGAGTGGCCAAGGGCTGAACCTTTTCTTCAAAAACACTGATTGGAATTGCCTGCCCTGGAGGAAGCGGAACTACTGCCTATAGTGCCTTTAATACCCTGCCCTCATAGAGTTACCATGGTTGATGACTGTTGAAACCAACAGGACAAGGAGAAATGCATCAACTCCCTCTCAATATGTGATTTTAGTTCCAAGCTCAGGCTACAACCGCAGGTGAAGGGTTTCACATAATCCGTCTCATTTATGATCCTATGTAACTGAAACCCAACCACTTTCTCAAGAAAGTAGACTGGAGATCAGTTGACAGTTGGGATGATCAGAGATCCCAGAGATCTCATCCCAGAGATCAGAGATCATCAGAGATCATCACAGTGATGACCAGATGATCATTACATTGGCATGTTTTGTGATATAACATTACCAATTGTTTAATTATATATTTTAAATGTATTTTACATTATTTATATTCCACCATTTCTAAAGTGATGCTGGCCTGCATACTACCAGGTCAAAACAGGAACAAGATGACCAGAGATCAGCCGGGTCCAGAGATGGCTCTTTGAGAGCGGGTGCAAGACTGGTGGCACTGCCCTCTCTCCTAAAGATACATTTACCACCTACTGGATCCATATTTTTGTGTTCTCTCTGGCCACTTTTCTCATCCATGATGGGCAAGGATCTAATTTATAGGTGACTAAGCTGATTCTACAAAGGACCATCAGATGTTACAGGCTCAAGAGCCCAAGATAACCTTGCAAGGCACTACTTCTGCCATCTCATGAGACTCTGCTTAGCAAAATGCTCACAAAGACCCACAGGTCTTCTTAGGTACTTCTATAAACTAAGGAGTCACTCTGGATTGGTACCCTCATAGAGGCTGCTTAGGACCACTTTATTGAGCATCTCTGTGTTCCAGAGTTTGACCAGCTTCCTTACAAAATTGTCTGCTTGATAGCTAGGAAATTTGCCAAGTGCCTACTAGAAACCAGTTGGATCCATAAGACAGCTGGACCAACCCCAAATAATGGATCTGTTCCTCCATTACACTGGCATGTTTTGTGATATAACATTACTGATTGTTTAATTACATATTTTAATGTATTTTACATTATTTATATTTCACCATTTCTAAAGTGATGCTGGCCTACATACAACTAGGTCAAAACAGGAACAAGACATTGAAAAACATATTAAAGATTGTAAAAATCATCAATAATTATATAACAAGTACTGTTCAATGAAACCCTTTTTTAAAAACTCACACATTGCGTAAGTTGAATTTTTATTGAGTGAAATAGATTTATCTGAAAGCATTTTATTTTTGTAAGATTATATAATTCACTCATAGTACATGTTAACACCCATAGGAAATTGAGCTTTCATTCATTTTGAATATTTACTGTAATTGTTTTTAAAATTCTTCTTGAGCAACAATCCATACTTTAGTCCTTTTTTATCCTTAATACTTAACTTTTTGCCTTTTCACACACTAATCTCTCCATTTTCTAAATGGGCAAAAACACTTTCCTTTAAATCAAACAGGTTTTTCAACATGTCTGTATTCTAGATCTGGGCAATGTGAAGTCAATTATTTAACTTTAAAAAAGAGATGCATGAGCATCTAAACTTTATTTAACTTATCTCAGAACCTGGACATGTTAAAGCAAAGCTTAACATATAAAGCATAGAGAATAAAATCTATAATTTAAGAATACAAAAGATGTCCCTTTCATGTCCCTCACACATCTTTTTTCTAATTTCATCTTAATTTGTAAATTCTAACTGCAGACAAAATTTGAAAAAGTGATGGAAATGGTTCAATATGATATTTTTTTAATCTGGATATGTTACCTAGTACTGGATTTAAAAAGGCAAATCATATCCTTACCTAATGATCCGTTCATATGATGTGAATCCATTCCACTTAATCCACCCATTGGACCATCAGACCCTGGTCCCATTGGAAACTGCAAAAAAGGCAAATGCATCATACTCCAAAATGTTAATAAATAATTTACAACAAAGAGGAAAAAACTGTGATAGAAAAAAATACAACTCACAGGAAGTAATAAAGAAGTTAAGAAAAGGTCTTTGATATCTCTATGATAAATAAGTACTCAATGCAATAGATGGATGGATGGATAGACAGACAGACAGATATGTATATATAATTATAAATAAATAATGGATTTGGGGAATCAGGCATAAGTTCAAATGTATGTATTTACTCCTGTTATTTACATTAGGTCTGTTGGGTCCAGGAGGTACTGCATTCATTAAAGTGTACATGTTATCTCCAGAGTTGGTTGAATCTGAAAACAAAAATTGCTGTTAGAAACCAAGCACTTTCAATGAAATCAATGAATATAATTAACTCTTATATTTAACAAAAGACATTCCAGTACTGCTTTCCAACTGGATTATTATTAACATTCCATAAATCGTGTGTAAGATACTTCACAATATCCATAGCCACCTGTAGTAGAATTTATTACAGATTAATAACTATGGATTAGAATCCAGATCACTCAGGGCAAAAGGCCATAGAGGTTTTCCTAATGAATCACGACTAAGCACTTTATTAGTTGTAGAGCAAGACCAATGACATTGTAAGGTAGGATGTGAACTTTCAAAATGGGAAAACTGGAAAAAGAGAGAAAATGGCTATGAAGTATTCCATAACTAAGTGAAATTGTTGGATTAAAGGCAAAGAGGTCCTGGGTTGTAGATAATTTGTGTATGTATTTTATTCATAAAATACAAAAAGGTGTCAAGACCTGAATGAGAATATAGCATGAGGAATATTAGTATTCTGTTTTAAAATTTTTGTTTGGTAACGTCTCAGTGCATTAGCCTATATTGAAACTATTACATATATATATATAACTATTACAAAATAAATTAATCTGTATATTTTGTGCAAAAAATAGAAAATCAGACAAGTACTGTATTTACCTGAAAAAAAGAAAAACTAGTTTTGCTTCCAAATAATGTAACTTTAATAAGAGAGTCATTTTAGGTTAGTAAGACTATGAAGAGAACTAGTTTGGTGTAGTGGTTAAGGCATCAGGCTAGAAACCGGGAGACAGTGAGTTCCAGTCCCATTTTAGGCATAAAGCCAGCTGGGTGACCTTGGGCCAGTCACTTTCTCTCAGCCCTAGGAAGCATGCAATGGCAAACCACTTCTGAAAAACCTCGCCAAGAAAACTGCAGGGCTTTGTCCAGTGAGTCGCCAGGAGTCAAGACTGACTCAAAGGCATTAAAAAAAGAAAAAGAAAAAAGACTATGAAGCCAGATTACCTTTTGTAAGTATCTTTTTCTTTTCAGGGAATTATCTTAAATTTAGAGTCATTTTTTCAGATAAATATAGTAGTAAAATAGTGGTATTTTTGTTTTATATTCACTATTATGTTTGAGAGAAATACTCTCAGAGTGAGTGAAATAATAAGGCATTCTGAAAATGTAGACAAGATAAAGGAAACTACACACTATTTGGTAATCTTACAGAACTTGGCATTAAAGCCATTTTTAGGCAAATATGACAATTCAACAACAAAAAAATACTGTAGGCTTATCTGACATTATATTTAAAGATATTCTTGCTGACTCTTTTAAAGGATTTTTAGGCAATAAAATGTTGCTATTCCCTGTGATACTGGCAGCCATAACAATTTGTGTTCATTATACTGGGAAAATTAAGGAATTCTCTCCCAGACTGAGAGTTATGGCTGATAATAACTTTGACAGTTTCCTGTAGCAACATTGTGTGTTATATTCAAGTAAAGTAAGGATATCTAAAATCTACCAAGTTCTGTAAGAATATACAGTGGTTGAGAATTCTGACAAAGCTATTGAAATGTTAAGCAAACATTAAACTATTGCTATGTCAACATTGCCTTTTCTTTCCCTCATTAAAGTTACCTACCTGCTGGACTAGGCATGATGGGTGTTCCAGGTGGCCCTCCACCTCCTGGTGGACCCTTAAAAAAAAAGGCAAATCAGTAACATGCACACACACACACACACACACACACACACACACAAATATAGTATAAGCAACATAATTAAAAGATTTGATTAAACAACGAAACTTTTAAACCGCTTCCCCAATTTCATTTAATTATTTATTCTGATATGCTTATCATGCCATTTCCCAAATGGTAACTTGTAGGTACAAAGTCACTCAAAGATCTGCTTCTTCCAGCAAGGAAACCTAAATTGCCCTGCAAAATAAATTATTCAACTAATATGTATTCTACCACCAGATCATCTCAAATCCATAGTTCTTCCTTAATTTGATTCAAGTGGAATTGACCTGTCTTCTTCCTGGGAAATGTTGTTCGTTGTTCCTGTTCTCTGGGAGGTGAGGGAGGGTTGGGGCCCAGAGACAGTCTTTTCTGTGATGGCCTTAATTTTATAGAACAGTCTTCTCCCTGAGTCTAAGTTGGTGCCCACCTTAATGGTATTCCAGACACCTGCTGAAACTTAAAGTTTTTCTAGAGTCCTCTTGGAAGATGAGAGACTTTGTCATTATTGATTAATTGTTTTACTGTTTATGGTTTTATGAGTTTTATATGCTTATGTTTTTACAATGTTATCCCCATAAGTCTGTTATAGATAGATAGTTGTTGAATCACAATACCTTTAAATAAGTGTGAAAAATGTTATCCCCAATATACCTTGGTACTCAAGAGCTTTTACAAATAAATCTTTTGCACCAAAACCAGATTTCACAGAACTATTCCCAAAGCAGACCAACTTCAAGGGGCCATCTGTTCTAATTTCCTATACAGATTCTTTTCCAAAATCAGGTTAATTCCTCTTTATCTGATTATTCCCATTAATCAACCATAATTGCTCCATAAATTCAAATGAAACTTTAAATGTCTCAAGATTCGGATAGGCAATGGGCAAGCTGATAGAGAACGGCATCCAGTTGGGAAAGACCCAAGCAAGGGATGCAGAATGAGACAGAGGAAAGAAAGAAGAGTACTGTGTGAGAGAAGGAGGAAGACAGGAATTGATATGAGAGTAAGGATGAGGGAAAGGGGAGACTGGACCAAGGATTGGGATGTTGGGAGATAGAGGGATCCTGCAAACAGTGATACACAAAATGGAGGAAAAATATCAAATGTTAAATATCTTTGAAGAGAGGTTGAAGAAACTGGGGATGCTTAGCCTTGAAAAGACTGCAAGAGAATATGGTAACACACAGAGGAAGGTCACTATAAAGTATGATATGACAATAATGAGTCTTTCTTTTCTCTTGTTTCCTGTTACCTCACTACATGCACAGATATACAACAACCCAAGGAGAGCAACCTAGAAAGATACACACGTAGCTCCTCTTACCAAGCGCCATAATTCAGGATGGGGAGATATACAAAATTTAATGGAGCCACCAAAGATACACATACAAGTAGTTTCCCTGAGACCTGACCACCATTTCAAGGATTCCTCCAGGGTATGAAGGTTGAGAAAGGCTGCTTTCATGCCTGCCCAGAATAAATTAATTGACAACCAACTTAAGTAGGGTTAGAAAAAGAGATTCCACTGATGCTAGAAGATATTTCTCATCTCTAGCAACGTAACTGCCATGTTGGGCTATAATAATCTCATCCTTTCCCCAAGTCACTGTCATGTAGCAATTAGGTTTACAGGAAAAACTTTTCCTATCACTACACGATTTTTCAATACAACCCTACTGTATTGAAGAATACAATAAACAAAATAAACAAAAGAAGTCAGCTATTTATTAAATTTATATAGCCACTCATCTCACATATGTGAGTCTAATTATTATAGATCATGATAATTAGTTCCTTATGGTACCCACAGTACTACCTCTTACACTCAGGGCAAGCATTCCAAGAGTACATAGGTTAGATTTAGTTTAGAATATTTGGGTCAATCACCATCTTAAAACAAGATAAAACAAAATCCAGCCATAGCAAGGTACATAATTCCTTCAGTCCCTAAATGCTATGGAATATCAGGTCTGATTATCATCACTGGAAGGGTCAGTCTTGCCTCCAGGGCAAGCTATTCCAAAGGAAGAGGATCCCAATCGAGAACAATTGTTTATGAGCCACTGGATTTCCTCATAGGCAAGGACTTTCAACATGCTTTTTCTGCTTGCATGAAATAGGTGAGTAGATTCTACTTGGATTTGGCCATCTTAAAAATAACAGGGCCTGGGATGTTTTGTTGAAAGAAGAAAAAAATCAAAATGATGAATTCAGGATTTGGGGATTAAAAAGGGACAAAGAGGTTGGGGAAAAGATTAAGATGATAATTACTCAATAGAAAGAAGGGTGGAAGGCATAATTGTATGTTTTTTCTTTTTCTCATTTCTTTCCTTTTTCTCTATTTCTTATTTTCTGACTTAGCTTTTTTTTTGTTCTGTATGTTTTTACTACACTGGAAAATTCAGATAGACAGACAGACAGAAAGTAACAGGGCCCTAAGCCATAGAGAGAGTTTTATAGGTAATAATGACGCCTTGAATTGCATCCAATCCATTCAATTGCCACTGGAACTGCTATAATAAAGGTATAATATGACAATAATGGGTTTGATTAATTAACAAATGGGTAGTGTTCTGCATCAGTTTATGTTTGTGGATGATCTTCAAGGGCAGCCCCATATAGAATGGGTTGCAGTAGTTCAGTTGAAAAATGACAATGGCATAGGTGACCATCACTAGTGCCCCAGTTCCAGGAAAGACCACAAATGGAGCACCAACCAAAGTGAGCAAAGGCCTTCCTGGCCACGGCCTCCACCTCTTCGTTTAGCAATTCAGAAGCGCATCTACATTGCAAGCCTGCTCTCTCAAGGAAAGTACAACTCTTTCAAGAGCCTAAGTTGGACCTGTCCTAGAATTGCTCAGTTTGTAAATCAACACCCAGTTCTTGCTTGGGTTGACCCTGAGCCAGTTTTACTTCATCCATACTCTGAGAGCCTCCAGGCACTGAGTCAAGACTTCTACCATGAGCCCAGAGTGGAAATACAGAGCTTGATATCATCTGCATACTGGTGACACCTCATCTTCACATAGCTTCTCACAGATGGGGAATAAACTGGGAAAGACTGCTAATCCCTGGGCTGTCACCTCATGGAGTACTTAAAAGTTCAACCTCTCTTTCCCTCAACTACTGATGGGAATTACCCATTCAGGAAGAAGTGGAATCACCACAGAACAGTAGCCCCAACTCTTTCAGGCAATTCAGAATGAAGGGCACTGAGAGATCCAACATAGTAAGGAGGATCATATTTTACCCTCTCAGGACCTGCCACAGGTCATCCATGATTAATGTGGCTTCTTTCCTATCCCATGTCTTGGCCTGAAACTTCAATGAAAGGCTTATCCATGGTGGGTAGCATGGTAAGTGATGTGAATGAAGAACTGATTTGTCAGGGTGATCAAAGTTTACAAGGTGGAGCACATTAACTCTTATCTCTATGTTCTGTTCCTTCTTCACCACTACTAAATTTGGACATAAGGGAAAAAAAATCTTCCTCCTATTAGATCAGCAGTTTTTCCAGCACCTAAGTATTACATGGGTGTGAGGGCCTGACTAAAAATGAGACAAATCCCTTAAGATTTGGTTAGGCTATTCTCTGATAGCATATATGGAAGCTTAAATGAAGCTTCTGTCCATATTCCTGGCCTCAGTCTATTGGCTACAGAGTGCCTGGCTGGATAAATAATTACAGGCTCTTTTCTCCCTTTAAACTGAAGCTGAAGCAGCCACAATCAATGAAAATTGCTCAACTGGCTTGGCTGAACAGGGGATAGATGAATGGATAGAGGGATAAATAAAGCACATTCTGAGGGAAAAGACTTGAGACTCCAACCCATGGGCCAGTGGTACTTTCTATTCTCTCTAGTTAGCTCTGATCTTCCATAAAATCTAGCTAAATTCTTTCAAAAGAACTTTGCTAGCATCTCTCCTCATTATCCTGCTTCAAATTTGAACACATACCTTCCTATTAATCTTTTATCTTGAAGCCTGCTCTAATATTCTCTTTATGTTGTCTTTTCTACCTTTTATAATCATGAGGTTGAACTTACATTTTTTGGACTTCTGCCTTTTTTTCTTTCATTCACCAAATGGCAAATTTAGCTTCTTGTAACAGAAGCAAACATTAGAAATTAGTGCTCCTTTCCCACAATCATAATTCTATCTTCAACATGGCAAGAAAAAGAAAAACCTATCTTATAAGGTATTCTTGGATGTGGTAGCCTAAGAAACCCACATGAATTTTTTTTGCCGTATGCAATATTTCTCCATCTAATTAACTGTTCTGCTAATAAGAATCAACAATCAATATACTAGAAATACATGGCAGACATAACTGATGTTCTCGTGTTTTTTCTTCAGCAATTGAACATTTATGTTTTAAATTGAACAGAATGATGTATGCACGCTAATGAGCAACACACACAAAAATGTACACACACACATACTCACTACATAATTCCCAGGCGAAGCAGAAGAATATGGTATCTAAAAGAAAGTAACACAATAAAACTAGGCTATTCTTTTCAGATGGAATAATAAGGTTTTATAAAATATTCTTTATTATTTTAAAGTTAGTTTTCACAGAGAAGAAATTCACTATATGACTTTTAATACAATTAATTAATAGAAAGAATGGGTGTATTAAAAAAGGGAATGTTATTACTGAAACATCAGTCATATGGAATTACAGGTAGTCCTTGCTTAATGTCCATTTGTTCAGTGACCGTTCAAAGTTACGACAGTGCTGAACGAAGGGATTTATGACCAGCTCCCAAACCACCCCGCGGTCATGTGAACAAAATGTGAGTCCACTTGGGCCCACCCACATTACAACCACCTTTTGGCTGCCTGCTTACCCACTGCCCCCTGCTGTCACACACTGCGTGCCAGTACTGTGGCAGCCCAGGCCTTCTTTTGTGCCACCTTCTTTCATGCTGGTGCAGCTGGGGCTTCTCTTGTGCCCCACCTAGGGCCTCTGATCATGTGCCAGCCAGGGCTTCCATTCACACCACATACCACTACTGTAGTAGCCTGGGTCTTCTTTCACACTGCCTTCTTTCGTGCTGGTACACCCAGGGCTTCTCTTGTGCCATGCCTGGGGCCTTCTAGCCAGGTCCTTCTTTTGCGCTGGTGCAGCTGGGGCTGTCTTTTGTGCGCCAGTGAAAGAAGGACATGAGCAGGGGGCAAATGGAGGCTCCGGCGGGGCATGAGAAAAGCCCTGGCTGAGCTGGTGCGAAAGAAGGCAATGTGAAAGAAGGCCCTTGCTAGTACAGTAATGATGCGTGGTGCGGTGGGCAGGGTGAGGTGGCAGGGGCAACTGGTGGTGACGGTTAGGCAGACGGCCAAAAAAAGAGAGATGGAGGGGAGAACATCCATGTGATTCACTTAATGGCTGTGGTGATTTGCTTAACAACCACTGCAAAAAAAGTTGTAAAATCAGGTGTGGTCATGTGATATCTTGCTTACTGACCACACCGTGAAACGATGAATTTTCTGGTCCCTGTTGTGGTCTTATGGACTACCTGTAGTTAAATTACCTGATTATCCAAAGCCTCTGAAATAGAGTGATCTTTACCATCTGTTGGAAGACCAAGTACAATCTCTGAAAAGACCCTTTGGGTTTATAAAAACTTACACTACTATTAACCAGACAGTTACTATGTGGAGAAAATTATAAACCGAGCAACCCATAACATGTTTTAATTAATTTACTCTCACTTCCTTCTAACAGGACAATACTTCATATGAATATTTACTCACAGAATTGGCATTTGTAGGGTTTGGCCAAGGTCTACCACCTCCTGGACCCCTAAAATATAAAGATCAAATTTCAATTTAATATAAGCAATAAAGGCTTTTGACAATAAGCTATTTAATAAGCATAATCAACATTCATTCGGTTGTTAATTATATTCTTTAAAATAAATACTTACTGAAGAAAACAAAGTAATAAATATAGTTGATATTGATTTATTTATTGCATCTGTAATTTAAAATAAGACCTTTATACAGATCAGTAATGTTATTGAAATCGAATAGATATGCCTAGAAATATTATATGGATATATTTTATTTAATATTCTAATAAGATGAAGTAAATATCAATCTAAGGCATTTCTAAACCATCTTAACCATCCAGTATTTTAAGTAGCATATCTATTTATAAATTAGCACTGTCTACCATATCTTTCTTGACTAATTCTGAGTTGTTGTATGTTCTTTATAAATCCAGAAAATATACACTACATATTATTTTAGTTACTGTGTCCCTATCTAGTTTCCATTGTTATGCTACCTTTAAACTACAGTGGTGCTTAAAAGTTTGTGAACCCTTTTAGATTTTCAATATTTCTGCATAAATATGGCCTAAAACATGATTTGTTCTCCACACAAGTCCTAAAACTAGGTAAAGAGAACCCAATTAAACAAATCAGTCAAAAATGTTATACTTGTTCATTGATTTAGATCCAACTATATTGCATAACTATCAACCCATCTCCAACCTTCTATTCCTGCTCAGAAAGTGGTGGGATGGCAGTTACAAAAGAACCCAGAGAAAGGATTACCTGACCCTTTTCAATCAGGATTCAGGCCTGGGCAATGAACAGAAACTACACTGGTTGTTCTTACTGATGACTTACATGGATGGGGAGAGCATGATCTTATTAGACTTGCTAGGAGCCTTCAATATCATCAACCATAGCGGCCTTCTGGACTACTAGCAAAGATTAGGAACTGGGGACACAATTTAACAGTGATTCTACTCCTTCCTGAATAGATGGTTCCAGTCATACATGGGGGAATAGGTCAAGCCCTAAGATAGTCCAGTAGGGGGTACCCACAGGGTTTGACCCTCTTTCCCAATTGACCATTTGGGGTACAATATCATCAATACACTGTTGATACACAGCTTTACATTTCTATCCCAAGCCAACCAGATGATCTGGTGGAAGACTTGTCCTGGAGTCTTGAGGCTATAAGGGTCTGAATGATAAGAAACAGGTTGAGACTTAACTCTAACAAGACTGAATGACTGCTGCTTTGGAGTCCATATTTAGCTCTTAGTAGGTCTGTACTTGTCAGGCCCAGCCCAAGAACAACAGTGAAACAGTCCAGCCAAGCATAGTTCTTTTATTTGCTTACACCTTATAGACAGAATCTTGCCAAACTAAATTTTTTTTTTTTTGGTCTGCGCTCAGTCATTACTGACCCTGCAGTGACTGCCTGAACGAATCCTTGCAGTTTCCAAGGCAATTGTTTTTTGGAAGTGGTTTTGCCAGAGCCTCCTTCCTAGAGCATAGCCCAGCTGGTGAGCGCAGGAGGCGGGATTTCCATTGCTTTGCGCCCTTTTCGGGCAAGCGCGGTTTCGCGCTTACCGGCAACTGGTCCCGTCTCTCTGTGCAAGGCGCTGCCAGCATTTTTCCTCCCACCGGAGTGAGAGTACCCATTTATCTACTCACGTGAGTTTTCGACCTGTTGGGTTGACAGGAGCTGGGGAGGAAACAGGAGCTCACCCTGTTAACATGAAGGCTGGACTCGAACCGCCGAAGCGTCAGCCATTTCTGGCCGGCAACTTTCAGCGTCATTAAGCCGCTGCGCCACTGCGTCCCCCTCAAACTAAATTTATACTACAGCAACTAGTGGATATACAGTGGTACCTCGGTTCACGAACTTAATTTGTTCCGCGACTCTGGTCACGAACCGAATTGGTCGTGAACCGAATCAAATTTTCCCATAAGGTTCAATGTAAATACGGTTAATCTGTTCTGACCCCTACGAATTGGGTCACCAACCGATTTTTGATCGCGTCCCGAATCAAATTTCCCTATAAGGTTCAATGTAATTACGGTTAATCGAATTGTTCGTGAACAGAAGCGTTTGTGAACCAAGGTACCATTGTACCCTGGCAGATTCTAGGGAGTGGCTATCCTGAACCTCTTTCGCTTCCCACACTCCCCTTGAGGACTGTGTTGTCTCTTGTGTACTTTCCCCTCCTGGAACGCACCCCCTCCCTCCTGATAGCCTTGATCTCCCACATCACTCTCCTCCTTGTAGATACATTCCATCATAGTACTCCCCAGATACAGCTGGTATGCAATTTTTGAGTTCTTCTGGATTCTCAGCTTCTGCTGGAACAGCAGATGGAAGCTGTAGTCAGGACTTTTTCCCCATTTCATCCAGATGTTCCTGGAATATGAGGCACAGGCAAGGTCATTTGTGCCCTTGTCACATGTTTGGACTACTGTAATGCACTCTACATGGGACTGTCCTTGAAGACCATCAGGAAACTTCAACTAGTGCAGAATTGCAGCTGCCCGCATACTAAGTGATTAGATGGTATAGCTGCATAAAACCAACATGGCAGGGCTGAATTGCTGCCATTTGCTTTCAGGATGTATCTCAATGTGCTTGCTATCAAAGTTAAAGTCCTATATGGTTTGGAGCCTCATTATCTACAAGATTACTTACTCCAAATAGTAACATATTGCCCACCAAATGCGTGACTGCTGAGAGTGCTTGCTGAGAGTTCCCACTCTTCATAAGGTAAGATGGGGGGGGGGATTTGGAGGTGAGCATCTCTGCAAGAATTCCCCTTCTGTGGAACACCATCTTTGAGATTTAAGATCTGTACTCATTCCTAACATTTAGCAAATTTCTGAAAACCTAGTTGTTCATAAGGCATTTGAGATAGTAAAGTGAGTGGTCACACTGCTGCTAAATGATGTCATTAGTATAAATAATGGATTATTATAACACTGTTTTATTGACACTGAATGTGAAGATGTTTGATTTTAATGATATTGTTTCAAAGGTATTACTGCATACCACTTAGAGTCATATGACTCAAGCAGTGTAAAAAATATAAAATAATTTAACGAACAAAACAAAACACATTTAAAAAGCCAATTACAGCTTTATATAACTATACATAAAAAACCCAAACAAATATATTTGAAATCTGCCTTTTTTCCCTCACTTCTGATGCCATGTAGGTTTTGATTCTTGCTGAATAGCACTGATAAAATCCTTTATTTAAAAAAACAAAAATAAAACTTTGCTATCATTTCTACTACAGTTCTTACACCTTAATGAAAATTAGTTTCCACTATATTATTGTGAGAGTGCCAGTTGGGTAGTGGTTAAGCAACCAGGCTAGAAACTGTGAGACTGTGAGTTCTACTCCCGCCTTAGGCACGAAGCTAGCTGGGTGACCTTGGACCAGGCCCTCTCTCTCAGCCCTAGGAAGCAAGCAATGGCAAATCACTTCCAAACTCTTGCCAAGAAAACTGCAGGGACTAGTCCAGGCAGTTGCCAGGAGTCAACACTGACTCAAAGGGACCAAAAAAAGAAAAGCTGTGAAAACCATGTGGTCGAAATATTTTCCACATTACTCTATTTGATATAATCCAATCTCCATCAAAAATCCATTTTAATAAAAATTCTGAAATTCTTCAATTTTAACACTTGCCTAAATCTTAGACTTTGGCTGTAAGACCATCTTTTATTTGTTAGTATTGTAGAAAGGAATAATTAAATCTTCCTTGAGATCTTAGTATGTTCTCAGTTTACTAATTTACAGTTGGTTAAAAGCTCAAAGGAATTGAAAAAATAGTGTATTTCAAAATACAAATGGTGGATATCAGCCAAGTATTAATACAGTCTGACATTTTAAGCATATTTGAAGTCTTCTGCTGATGTCTTTCTGCTGATGAAATAAACCCCTATGAATCATAGCACAACAACTTGTTAGCTTCTAATGGACCAAACTCTGAAAGGAGGCTTCATGTAGTGCCAGATAAAAGGGTATGCAAACATGTTTTATTTCAAAATGTTGTAACATGTTGCTAAACATCTTATATCTGAGTGCAAAATGAGCTATTTCAAGTATTTTCTGGAAGCTTGTTGAGTTGTCCAAATGCTTGAAACAACAGCATTTCATGAAATTTTATACTCACAATGTTTTGCCCACCCCACCAGATAAACAGCAAATTTATATTGGTATTCTGATATTTTGTTATAATTGTTCACCAGTTAATCAAAGACATGTTTGTGTGCCTTTGTTTTGTATATTTGCATGTGCCTATATCACTGCCATTAGTTTTAATTGAAGACAACATCATTATTGTGTGTTAGTGCAATTTTTATTACTTACATGTTCATTCCTGGCATTCCAGGGCCACCTAAAGCATTCAGTGGGGGTCTCATTGCACCTCCATAGTTCTGCAACGATAACCAAGGGTCAGACTACCACAAAACAAAAAAACAAAACCAAAGAGGAGGGGGGAAAAAAAGGACAGCAGGTTAATGACTTCCCTACACATCTGCTAATTGGATCGGCCAGTGCCATTCATTTTTCGGATTTTAACTGCTCAATTTATAAACAATTATTATTTCTATACTCCTTCTGATTTAAAAAAAAACCTATTTAGCATTTTCTTCTGACCTTATTATCTTATCAATGGAAGTAAGCACATTTAATTGATTAATGAAGATTGTAACATTTATAATAGCTAGCACAATTGTCAGTGAAGGGCAGGTTTAGCCATTTCATAATTGCTGACTCAATATTCTAATATTCTAAGGGACTGGGTGAGTTTTAAAGTTGAGCTCTTAGAGTAAACTGTTTTAATTAATAATAGATTTATTAACTTTAGCAACAGACATATGTACTACCATGTAAGAGGACTTCTATTTTTACTTAATAAACATTCTACAGCAATGAACTATTCAATAAACAGGGAAACATACTTAATGCTGTATTTATATATAAAGTTGCACCTTCAAAGTAACTCTTTAGTTATTGCATCAGCATCAGAAACTGGATTCTGTACTATTTATTTGAAAATCTATACTCTTCCACAGTACATAATTATAACTTGGCCACCTTAAAATAAAAGTATAATGTTCATACAGTAAGTGCTATATGATTAATTAATTAAATACATAAATATTAGTTTTGAGAACTAAGCGTAATCAAATGTAAGGATACTTGAAAATAGATAGTCCTGCTTAGCAGCTGTAACCATAATGTTATAGTAACATGAATATTAAAACAGACTGCTTCAATCAGTCTGTTCAAACCTACTTTGGAATACATGTTCCAGTCACGTTGGTACATCAGCAACTTGATAGTATATTTTCCTGTAACTGACATATAGCACCAAAATGTTCCAGAAAAAAATAAATTATACTTTCTAAAAGTTTCAACAGGACTTTGAAATCAATTCTTATTAAGAAATGTACTCTACACTATAACAGTGAACTGGGTAATTGATTCTACCCAGATCAGATTAATCTAGGACTATATATATGAGGGGGTGGGGTGGAGTGGGGGAATATAGGTATTCCACTAGGGACCCAAATCTGTACACTTAATCTTTCTTGTAAATTAACATTTCATGTTCAGTTATTTTTATACAGATTTAATTGTTGTTTATTGATGATGTACACTTATTGTATGCTTACTGAATGGGCAGCAAAACCCCCCCACAAAACAAAAATGAAAATATACACAATAAAAACAATAAAAAGTGGTTGTTTCCCTGACAGAATAATATATTTCTGTAGAAAAAGGCAACATACTATTTACTGCCAATCATCAGTTAAAGAGTTTAATTATCTCCATTAAAAGACTTATTTCATATTCTAAAGAAAACAATCTTGCTGCTTCCACTATTCAGAATTTTAGTCATCACAATTTTATCTGATTAAAAATATGAGGGAAATATTATAAATCTACGTTTTTACAGAATGCTTTAGGTATGATAAAACTTTTTTCTGATCTGTTTATTTCCTGGATTCTATTGGCTGGATTTTGATCCCCTTCACAAATTAAGAGCAAGATGAAATGGGAAAAAGATTTTTAAAAAAGGAAATCTGAGAAAGATTCTTGCCAGAATGACTTAAAATAAGTATAGAGGCCTTGAAGAAGGTATTCCACAGCTGTTATGTAAACACCTGGAAAGAGGGACTGAAGAAGAAACAATAGAGTTCCAGAAGTCTTTGTGGCATCTGTTTCTTGACCTGGCCTACCTCAAAGGGATGATAATAAGAGAAGTAGTAAATAGAAAAATCTATAACCAGAAGTAATTCAAGTATTTTTCCATTTGACTTCTTTAATATTTTTTCTCTTTCTATAAAGTATTTTGCATTTCTTGGAGGAATATCTGTGATGCTATATTGCGCATGTCATATAATGTTAAGCAAAGAAATATTGAAAGCTTGATGTTTTATTTAATGTTAGGCAAAGTGCAATTTTAATTAAGATGAAGTAAAATGATCTGTATATTTTAACTACATTTATTTCAACTAAATATTACAAGCGCATTGCCAAAATTTGCCCCCAGTATCTTGTATTCAGAAACACACTGCTTCTATACGTTCTTATTAATTTATCAATAATAAATTTAATAGATAAATGGGATGGTATATGTACAGAAGCTTTATTTATAAATTTATAAGCTCTGGATGGCTTACAAGTATACACATATAACATATATAGCATATAAAATTCTAAAACCATATAACATTTTAAAGCAATATTAAAACTAAATGTTCAAGTTTTAAACACTAAAACTCTATGAAGTTCTGGCAATTTTTAAGGGTCTCTAAACTTTAATAGCAAATTATGTTTGATTTCTAAATAAAAGATGTGAGCACATTCTCATCCTTGTTCAAAGCTTTCAGAAAAATTATTCATAATAACTTCAAGTAGTGGAATAGGTGTATCATAAGAATACATCTATTTGTTTCTTTTCCCTTTCTCTCAAAGGAAATTATGACAAATGTGATCACGTGAAAGACAATTAGAGCAATATACCTGTGGACCTAGTGGAACCATTCCTCTAGGTGGAGTCATCCTCTGCATTGGTCCTCCCATATTTGGATGACCTGAAAGATAACATAAAAAAAATTAGGAGTACAATTTTTAATTGTTTAATAAAATTGATTCAAATTATAAATGCACTTCCCTATGGTTAAAATACTTCATAAAAAATTATGGCAGATACAATCTCAGATAAATTATCTTTCTTCCATTCAGATTCAAACAGAATACCTCTTCTAAGTTGATGCCTGCCATGACTCTCATATGGATTGCTTAAAAATAAAGGATTTTTTTCAAAACTTTATTTTAATTAAATGCCAATTTAATAAATTTCGGACAACAGCATTTAAGGAAAGCATTTACCCTGCAATCTCTTATCGATAGATAGATGATAGATAGATAGATATTGTTTTTGTTTGATTAAAGCACATTTAGGGATATAGTGGAGCTGTACAATATAAATTTCAGAGTTGTTGAATATGAATTCTGTCACCTAAATACCATTCCATTCATTCATCTTGTGTAAGAGCTAAATAATGTGTAGCAGCAGGATGTATTTAAATTATTTAAAACTTTTAATAAGAAAAGGGCTAATAAATCTCAGTAGGTTAAAAGGATCTTTAAGATAATCCTGCCCCCACAAGCAACAGCAATTTAGAAAAATGAAAATCTGTGCTCTTGCATGATTCAATTTACACAGGAAAGCAAACATTGCTGCGGGTCCTGTGTGCTAAAGCATTCCATCTGATGGGACCCAGATGATGTGCTTTTTCTACTATAGCTCCCATCCTCTGGAACATCATACCCCCCGAGGTGAGGTTAGCCCCATCCCTTTTAGCCTTTCGGAAAGCCCTGAAAACATATTTTTTACAGCAACCTTGGGGATCCCGTGGGGAGCCTGCGAGATGGTTGTATTGTGCTGAGATAGTTATGTTCCCGCAATCTTGCTTTTTATTTATTTTTATGTTTATTGTTTTAAGTGTTTCAATGGCTGTGACACTATTTTAATTGTTAGTTATATGCCGCCCAGAGTCATGTCCAGTGAGATGGATGACCATATAAATTTGCTAAATGAATAAATAAACAAACATAAATTACCTATACAGAAATCACCATTCCCTTTTACATTTACATGAGAGTAATGGTATGAATGTATTTCTTACAACATGATGAAATCATTTTTGCATACTATTCCAATGTATTAACAAGTGGAAGTTTGATTATGAAGAGTTATTTGTTGACAATACACTTTACCTTGCTGCCGTGTTGGATCCATCCCACTAGGCAATAATGGCTGACTTCCTGGGACACCTCCAAGTGCCTATTAAAAAGATTTCAGAGAACGTTTCTACTTAAATACCATACTTAAACAACTTTTTTAAAAATTTGCATTCTATTTTCATACAAAAGACAAAAACTATAATTTCACCCTAAAAGAGTCAAGGTGGGAATCAACTGAATTTGCTATCCAAACTGTAAAATTGCTTTTACAACTAGTCCTGATTTATTTTGTGTATTTCAAGATTCTCCCACAAAACCAAATTTAAATGTGACTACATTTTAGATTACTTAGATTATTAGATTCATATTATTAACAAAAATGCCAAAATCCTGGGCAACACTGCAAATATCCCATTTATTTTATAAGACAAAGCATAAAGTCCCACGTAAACTTACATACTGAAATTAAATCATGTTAAAATTTAACACAATGTTATAAATTTAATGGAATAGCAGAGTCTTATATATTTCTTGTTAATTACATAGCATTTTACATGTTAAAATGCCACAAAACTCTTCCTGTCAAGTACTTTATGACCAGAAGAGAGAAAGATTACCATGAGCACAGAAACCATAGCTCATTATCAACTGAATGTACAACATTTTTAAGATAACAACTTAGGTACAGAATTTGTTTCTTATCTGCCACAACACCTATTGATGTGGTGTCCTCATATAATAAACATTATGTTGAATATCTGCATGATAGTTGCAGTTTTTAAGATCTGTGTTTCTCAAAATTAAAGTGAGTAAAAGTTTGGCTTTC
This sequence comes from Liasis olivaceus, assembly GCA_030867105.1. Lineage (NCBI taxonomy): Eukaryota > Metazoa > Chordata > Lepidosauria > Squamata > Pythonidae > Liasis > Liasis olivaceus. Next base: position 227,198,146 of record CM061348.1, on the reverse strand, counting down.
CTAGCTAAATGTTTTCTTGCATCTTGCATTTCATTGAGTAAAAGATTGTTACCTGATTGGGTATCCTTAAAGGTGGCCTTGGGCCTCCTGGGTATCGAGGAGACATGAAAGGCTACAAAACAGAAAAATATGCAATAAAAACAGATAAAAATCTGATTCAAAAGTAACAGCAGCACACTGCTTTAGCTATGCGACTACAGTTTATTTCTGATCAAAATACATTCTTTGCTAATAGTGATCTGGATCTGGAAACCTCTGAAGTCCCAAAGATTTCTGTTCATGTTCTATAAACACTTCTCTATCTAACTGTCTGCAAAGCTGTGAAGAAGTTCTGTCAAGTCAGGTCAGAAATTTTCCTAAGTCAGTCCATGTAAACCAGCTATTATTATATAACTCTTTCCTTCCAAACCCAGGAATTTTCCTGAGGTTGTTCAGAGACTGGACAGTTCTAAGAGCCTGAAAACCAGCCTTTGGGAACATTCATTCTGGTTGAGCTATGATAAACGCTCAGAACCTGGATTTAAGGCTTTCCTTTTCACACAATTTTCACAGCTCTTTCAACAAAAGGTTGCTTAGCTGTTCAACTCAAACATGTACATTCTGTTATTAAAACTAAATTCACAGAAAAGTGAATTATGCATCAATTGTAAAAACTGGAAAATCCAATAATCATATTTGTATTTCCATTTTTTAAAATGCTTTTTTCTCTTAAAGCTCAAACATGACCCTTCCATTTCCTTCTCTTTTCATTATAAGACACAATATAAAATCTGCGGTTTGCACTACTGAATACAATTTTTTCCAAAAAAGAAAAATGGAAGCCAGAATCTTTAATAGAGATTTCTTGAATTCACTGGAGAAAATCACAGTCCATTTTTAGACATTTTAAAAGTACTTAAAAAATACCTAGCATAGTCAGAATTGAGCATCAAGAGTGATATCCTGCCTCTGTGCAATCTGAATACCTATTAGTTCTTCACTAAGCTTCAGAGTAATGTTTTTGTCCTGTTGGGTTAGCGAGATAACTTTATTTTATGTATAAAATAAGTTTAGAATCACATGGTTTGCTGTTTTGCATTTTCATTCCCCCCCCCCCGAATTACTCAAGTGTGAATATGAAGGGAAAGCTCTGGTCACTGTAGTTGTATAAAAGTTATGTATTTGGAAGAAAACTCTGGATCTTTAAGATAGTTTTGAAGGCCTGCAAGGAAGGTATTCCAATTAGACAAACAGCTTTTCTAAAATAGCATTATATTGTAGCATGAGCTACTATCAGTAGCATAAAGTAAATTAAGGTATGCCAAAATTCATGTGGCCTTACAGGCTAAAGCTTGGAGAGAAAAAATATTAATGTTATAACCACTCATTAATATTTACTGTTATATAACTATTCAACTTTTTAAAATCCTAATTGCACTGAGTTTAGTAATACTACTCTATAACAGTAAGAATACGAAGGCAATAATGTTGCTACACTAAAAGAAAATAATTCATATTACCAATGTAGTATCTTTGTTCTTTCTCTGGCGTGTGCAGCATAATATGTACAGTACTATAAAATCAAGTCTGTTCCAATATGGTTAAGAGAAAATGCAGAGAATGCAGTGTCCACAAGATGGCATGGTAATCTTATAATCATTATACATTTTCATAAAGTTTTACAAAAAACACTTACAAAATATGACTTTTAAATTCACAGGGAACACCTATTTTCACATTCTGATTTGTAACTATAACTGACAACTTTACCAATTTGTAATCACATAATAAAAGGGAACAAAAATATTATACACCTCCAGTAAATCATTGATTTAAGGGACCCATAGGAGGAAGAAAAGTCTGTTAGACCCGAATGTCCATTGAATTTGAATGGGATTTGAAACAGGCAGAAAATGTATTATGCTTGGGTAAAATAGTGAATGGGAGTTTACGTATCTATAAAATGGCATTATGCCTATGTAAACTGGAAAGCAGATTTTGTCTTTACAACAGAAATCCAGCAAATTAAAGGTTTACATTTCATATTTTATATTTTCTCATCCTGATATACCTTTCAGTCATTACTGGTCACTAATATAAATAATTTAATCATTATTTTCTTATCTAGAGTTATTTTAAAAGATCATTCAGAATTAAATATTTTGCAGTATATCTCATATGAGCAAGGTATATTTTATATTCTGGATGACCTGCCTTGCACGTCTATGGGGTTGATTTAAAGCATCACTGTTGAACTCATATATTTCAATTTTCCCTCTGCTACCTTCATCTTCAGAAAATCTAAGATGGCACCATGATCTTCTAGCAAATACATACAATGTTCAACTCCATGCATATCATAATTTATGCATGGAGAATATGTGCATATGCATACAGTATATCTATCTCCTAACCATAACAAACACAAATTAATTGCAAATGAGTAATGATCATTATTTTCATATATTTGTATATTCATTTGCTACCTACAGAAAGACCTAATGCCTGGAATGCAGGTAACGATCTAGTGGTTGGAAGCAGCTAAAATGCATTTAGAACCTATTTTGATCTCTAAATTTTCTACATTTTTAAAAACAAAATTACTGGTTCTTCTTGTGTTCATATCAATACCCATTTTTTAAACAAAGCTGAAAATTATCTTATAGTATTTTTTTTAGAATCAATGCATAAATCAACTGTGTATTAATTCAATTTTTCCCTTAATACCTTACCACATTTCAGATCCAGTTATACCTCAAACTGTATAGAATTCTGCAATTTATTTTACTATCATTCACTTTTACAGGATTGCTCTTTAATAATGCCCTCTGTTCACTGAAAATTCCTCTTTCAGCAGTTTCTCAATGGCAGAGTTCATTGACTCTCAACAACAAAGAATTGTTGCCTTCAAGGTCTCCATGGGTGGAAATCATTTCTGTTACTATTACCATGTACAAGAGCAATCAATAAAATTGCATACTGAAAACATTGTGACATTGTCTATTGATGCCAAATGTAGTTACATCAGTTGCATGTAGAGGACCAAGCCATTTTTATCAGAACTGTGGCTCCAGGAACTTTGGTATACCACACAAGCAAGATGTCACAATTTCACTACATATTCTAGATTTCTGAAGTTAAGAAACCTAAGAAATAAATAAAATAAATAATTGACCCTAGTTCTAACTCTGGCTAATATGAATGACTTTAATCACGTTTCCTATTTGCTTTTTAAAACAGTCTTAGCGTATAATGCTACTCATGCTTCTAAGTAATTAGGATTATTGAGTTTAGTAGGTCTCGCTACAATGCTAAATTTTAAATAAATCAAATTATTTCCCTCCTATTGTTATATCACTATACACAAACAATATGTTCAATGTAAGAACAAGCTTTCTGTTCCAAATGAAATCATCTCCTTCGCATTATTTGACATCAGTGTGGAAACCAACAGTATTCTTTCCCATTACCATCAGACTCCATACTTATCAAGATAAAGCTCTCAACAATAAGAAGAGGCCAAACTAGGATTATGGAGGCAGAACAACCAGGTAACAGTGTGATGCCATGTCTGCACTAAAGGCTAATCACACATCATTAATTAGTCCTAAGCGCTACCTAAAAACGTCTGTGTTTTGGTGATCTTTGTTGTAAGGACAGAAAATTATTTTTACTGCATCCATTTGTCCAAAGAATGGAACATTTTCACTCAGAACTAGTTATTCCCAAGACACATATGGTAGAGCCAGTGAAATGTCTGTGCTGACTGAAAGAATAATAAATGGCTTTTTAATAGTAATCACAGAAAAAAGATACGGAAAAAATTAGCATAAAATACCGAAAATGTCAGGGCACTGATTTATGTTATCTGGTATTTATAAACAATATGTTAAACAGGAGACTTAAGTAGTACAGGTAGTCCTTGTTTAGTGACCACAATTGGGACCGGCAGCTCTTTCATTAAGCAAAGCAGCCACTAAGTGGGAAATCATGTGTCTGTGCTTTCCTTTTCTCTGCTGCCCCAACACTTTGGAATGCGAAGGGGCTGGGATAATTAGTAAGAAGAGAATTAAAGTTTGTATTGACATTCATTGGAGAAGAAGGGATTACAAGAGAGTAAGCAGGCATACAATCGGGAATACACATCGAATGTAGTGGCGCTGGCAGTCCCGAGTGCAGTCAGGGCTGGGAGCCATGAGTGCCCTATGCAAACAGCCTGGTGTATTCCCCATTGTGTGTCTGCTTACTCTCTTGCAATCCCTTCCGTTCCAATTTTTCTGCTCTGCGAAGGGAGGAGGAAACAGGTCAGGCACAGGAGATTGCCTATAGAAATTGCTTGTCCCCCCCACCCCCCAGTTTAAGCAATTTCTCTGCTCTGCGGGGGGAGGGGGGAGAAAACTAATTTCTTTTCTATTCACTTTTGGAAATTGCTTGTTAACTGCTTTTCAGATAGTAGGAACCTTTGGATCAACAGGTTTTATATCACCAGGTGAGTTTCCTTCAATCCTTAGCAAAGTAAGCTTTAAATACAAGTTTAAGGACTTAAATTTTTTTTGGGGAGGGGGGATAAACAGCAAAAGAGTAATCAAAACTTTGATTTTAGAAAGTTACAAACAGACTAAGGGTCCAGATAAATTTGAAATAAGATTTTGGAATTAATTATAAGAATCCTTGTGGGAAAATGCTTTTGAATCCTTAAAAAAAATAAGTCTTTAAAAATCAGACAAAATTGTTGTATTTGTAATTTTTAATAAAATTAATATAAAAAAAGACACCATTAATGATGCTGGAAACAGTATGTCTGTATTTCTCTTATCAAGTTATTGACTTTTAAAAAAAGAACCACTGAAGCTCTGCCCATGTATAGTGACCAATATCTTATCATATCATTTTTCTATTCATTAATACTCCTTTCAAGGCAATTACATTGACTTTACCAAATCTATGTATACATAAATACAACTTAACAAAATGCTTCCATCACATCTATGCAAGGTTTCATTCACTGGTTTTAAATTTTTCATCCCTTCCTTTTTGAAGACCTCATCAACTCCATCCAACCATAATGTTCTCAGTTTCCACCTTCCTCTCAACTCATTCACTCTTCTTCATACCTTTGTTTTGGATTAGATCTTTTTATATGGATTAGTCTATCTATATGACTAAATTATGTTTAACTTTACTACTTTTGTAGTAGTCACTCTCTTTTCTATTCAGTCCACAATCATTCAGCACCTATTCAATAACTGACTCTATCTCTTGTTTTATCACATACTTAAACAGTGCTTTCCGCTGCATTCAACTTACTTTATACTTCCCCTGAAATATACGACTCTCATTTCTCTATAAAAAAGTGAACAGAAGCAAACTCATAGACATCAACTTTTGCTCCTTTCAACAAATATTAATTTCTTGCAACAAGCCATATGCTACCCACTAGTTTTTTTTATTAGTACAGTGGTACCTCGCGTTACGAACTTAATCCGTTCCGTGACTCTGATCGCAACTTGATTTGGTTGCACTGCGAGGCAAATTTTCCCATAAGGTTCAATGTAAATACGGTTAATCCGTTCTGCCCTCCGAATTTGGTTGCACCACGAGGCAAATTTCCCCATAACGTTCAATGTAAATACGGCTAATCCGCCCTCCGAATTTGGTCGCACCACGAGGCAAATTTCCCCACTTTTTTCTTCAAAGCCTTATTCTTGCCAAGCCTGCTCTGCATTTTCTTTGGAGCCATGCTGACAAGCACACCAAAAACCTTCCAAACACCACAAAACACACCACAAGCCTCACTGAACGTCTCCTTGCTACCGCGATCTCGCCCACAGGAAGCCGCGACCACGTGGCAGCAGGGCAAATGGCCGCGGATCCGGTTGTAGCTCGAGGCGGAGGTCGCACGGTGAGGTAAATTTTTGGGGCCAGAGCTGATCGTATCGCGAAAAATTCGTAAGGAGGGGCGTTCGTAACCCGAGGTACCACTGTATTTGTATTCTGAAAAGTTGTCCATAATTTCCCCATATTTACTGAATATTCTACCAAGGTACAGAAAATCAACCACTTGCTTTAGTTTTTCATCACTTATATATAGGTTACAATTGTTTATCACATTTTTGCTGTCAAATACAACACTGGATTCATTAATTTTCAGATCCATATTCCTCATTGGATCATACAACCTGTCTCACATTTGTTGCAAATCATTCATGTTCTCAGCCAAAAACTAAGCACTATCTACATATAAAAGTATATGTACATTCATACCCCCAAATGACACACTTCTAGTGTTACTACAAGATTCTTTATACATTAAATTCATTAAGCAAACAAGGAGACATCACATACACTTCTTATCTTACTATCTGCTCAGTGTTTAACCTTTCACTAAACATTCCATGTATTCTCACACAGGCTTTACTTCTATCATATATCATTCTTATCACATTCAGCAACAAACATAAAATTCCGGGCAAAGCATTTATAATTCAAGTCTATTTACTTCATCATTTGCTCTCTCTGAATCAACAAATGTACAATATTTTTTCCCCTAACATCTCTCAATTACTTGCTGAAGAGCAAAAATTTGGTTTGCACACCTCCTGCCTGGCATAAAGCTGCACTGCACTTCCCAAGCTTTCTGCATTCTCATCTCTTGCACCCTTTCAAGCTAAGCACTTTTCCTGATGCTATTAAACTAATTGTTTTGTAATTTTTTTTTTTTGCATTCAGTCTTGCCACCTTTTCCTTTGTATAGGGAAATAATAAAATTCTTCTAATTGTTAGGCACAGATGCAGCCTTTACACATTAAACATACTGCTTATCCACAAGCAAACTATACCCATATTTTAACATTTTGCTAGTTACACCATCAACTTTCTTGCAAGATTTATGACTCCCTCATCATTTTTTCTTGCACATTAACATTTTTAACATTTATTTCAATTCCATTCTTTAACATATCACTATCACACAACTCTCTTCCAGCATTCCCCCATTCCAGTTTTGTCCCAAATAATTTCACCACTCCTATTTCTTAACTCTATGGAGATTCGTTTAGACCTCTTCACCCCTTCTAAAACTATTTTTAATTTAAAAACTCATGAATCTCACTCTTTATTTTAATTCCTCTTTTAATCTTAACCATTCCTTGTTCTGTTTGACTATATTCTTTACAACAATTTTTTCTTGTATGTATAGACAATACATTTTACAATCTATTTTTCCCATCCTCATTTTTGCAGCAATCTTTATGTCCGCATCCTATTTGTTCTGATGAGCAATAACCTATAGTTTATTATTTTTTCAGACAGGACTCATACATTGTTCCCCCTGCAATTGCTCTAGTTTCACGTTAATTACTGTTCTTTTTCTTCCCAAGTTCTATTCATGACCCTACCAAAAATGGTCTGTCCCACATTCCCATGTGTACATATGAATAGACTAATCCAAGTATTTGAAACGGAATCTTTTTCAAAGCAAATATTCATCGAATAGTCACTATTCTCATTCACTCTTTGGTCTACAAATGGCCCAGTCACTTTTTCTATATACTGTCATCTCATCCTCATCCGCCCCATTCATGTCTCTAACAGAATAATATTTTCTCCTGAATTTATTTCATTCAGAACACTGCAGAATGTTTCCAAAACATTCTCTGATTCTTCTACTGTCATCATTCACTAGAATTTAACATACAACTATCACTACCTATGGATTTCTATCACCATAAGCACCCACAACAATCAAGATGACACCAATTAATACTTTATCCCCTACACTTCAGCTATTTCATTTATAATTAAACCTACTTCTTCATTTCCTTGCATGTGTACACCAACCCTATTCCATAGAATCAGACCACCTTCACTCAGATCTATTATATCCTTCCCCCTTTTTGTTAGGTTGGAAGACACATGGCCTTCTTCCCTCCTTTCTTCTTTTCATATTATTATTTAAACCTTTTACATTCAATTTGCATTCTTCCATATTCCATGGCCATTACCAGGAGTTGCTCTGTAGTGAGATGGATGGTAACAAATTTGAATGAATGAATAAATAAATAAATAAATAAATATTGTCTCCCACTATTCATCATGGCTTTTAGTAAGATAGAGAAGATATACTGTAGCTTATGTTATCAACCGTAGTCATACCCATGCCATATGCAGCATTCCCTGCTAACTATAAAGAAAATAACTATCAGTTTTCGCACATTGCAGCTAATATTTATTTTATTTTTAAGATTTATAAGGCCGCCCAACTCAAATAGAATCTTTCTCTAGGCAGCATACAGAATAAAAGTATGCCACAAGTACAATCACAGCTCTGCTTTACTCCAAGCATATTTACACTAATTTATGCAAGCTAGGATTTCTAATCTACTACTTTGCAAGTATTTTGCCCATATCCCACAATCTAAAAGGTATATGCATCATACTGACACATATACAAGGAGACACCTATTGCCTGTATGATTTCTAGATCTTAGGTTTACTAAGAGGTTCATAATGACGTTGAAACTTTCTATACATACTTTTCTTATTCAGCCATTAACACAATCTGGCAGCTAGACTTGAATAGTTTTTAAAAATTATTAGCAAATTCTTAGCTAATTTTGGAATTAAGTTATCACTACTTTTTACCTTTAGGTTATTTATAAAGAAGAAACTTAAGGGAAAAAAGAAAACAAAAAGAATAAAGAAGCATATATTCAAAATGCACTGAAAAATACATTATTTCTTAGACTTAGTACATTTTAAATGACTTTTTTTCTAGAGAAAAATGATTACAGATTTTTTCAAGAGTGCAACAAATGGATATATGTATGTTACATACCTATAATTTCAGTAAGATCTTTTAAAATCTTAAAATTATTCAAATATATGCAGAATTATAAAACTAAAATATCTTTATAACATTATTAAAGCTTAATTTATTATCAACATTCAACACAAGTAAAAATAATTTCACCACACTTGATTGAGAAATTCAAGAACTCAGTGCAGTGTTTGTAACTATGTACTGCCATACATCCGAAATGAAGTAAATTGATAAAAATACAGTAAATGCTAAATTTAAATAAATTTTATATAATAGAACAAATTTCCTCTTTGTGTTAGCTATGTATTTTTTAAAAGTAAACTTTCTGAATAAGCCTAAAATAGTTTTTATATCCTAGATGAAATGACCAAGAATCTCACAGGTTTGTACTTAGGGAAAAGTGGTACCCTGGAGTTGTACCTTAACCCTTTTAAATATGTATTAAAATGCCAAGAGTTTTATGAGTTTTATGAGTTGGGGGTAGTGCTAAGGACCTATAAAAGGCACCACTTCAGATTCTGTCTGGGGGAGTCAAGACTTTGGCAAATCTGAGCAACTTTATCAGCAAAACACTGAGCAAAATAATCACTGCTGCCAGGCAGGAGGTCTTGTGACTCATCCTTCCCTAAAATGAAATGTACTACTCTAAACAAGGCATCCCATTGGCACAATACGGGAGAAGAAATAGGAACACTTTGTCTCTATTATCACTATAATGTAGAGTCAAACTGAGCTCAAATTCATGCTTGATTGAATTCACTTTTGGTCTTCAAACAGCACTCCAGATATTGTTTCTGGTGCATCATCTCCCCAAGCTCTTCAGTAAACTAAGATGTACCCTTTGAACAGAAAAAGGCTTGAGGACAGCTTTATCAAGATCCTAGATTAACTCATGTTACCAAAACTAACTAGGCCATCAACAAAACTGCCTCTCAGATCATTGGAAAACTTATCCTCCAGAAACTGGATCCATCCATTTCCATTTAGTATGTGGAGCAGAAATGCCCAATAGTTCCAACCCTGTCTAAATCGCAGGTAGCACCTGACCCAAGCTTAACTAGGAAGTGATCTGACCACAGCACCAAGCTAGATCTCCATAATCAAATCATCACACAACTGCTCTGAGGCAAATACAAGGTCAAATATATGAGCACCAGTTCATATCAGACCAGCGATTACCTGGGACAAGTCTATAGTTTTGAATACTGAGACTTTCTTGACCCAAGACAAGAAAACTGAAATCATCCAACACCATAAGCTAGGGGATGACAATAGAAGCCTGAATACCAGATAAAAATCAAGGAACCAATAGGTAGCAGGGTGGCTGATATGTCAGCTTGTGCCTATAGCCCAAATTAACATGCAGGCACTTACCCCCAACAACCTCACCCATACTGTCTCTGGTTTCAAATATGTTGTCCTGTAAGATCAATGCCATCCCCACCACTGCTGCCAACCTTAAGCCTGTAGCTGCTGTACAACCTAAAACCTGGCTGGGCACACCTCTAAAATGCTTTTCTTGCCCAGCAGGTCTCAGTAATAGACACCAAGTATGTCTGTTGTGAATGTTGTGAACTAAGTTGTGAATGATCATAGTCTTATATGTGTATGTATGTGTATGTGTGTGTGTGTGTGTATAAAAATATCTCACTGTGCTTAGTAACAGCTTTCAGTCAGCAAAAGCTAACACAATCCCATTCACTTGGCTCTCTCAGTGAAACATAAAAGATAACTTCGTTCTCAAATTAATGCTTTCGTCACTTAACATAATTAGACATGAAGGGTTTTCACTTTCATTCAAGCAGATATAAGGAGTTTTGGTGTACAGAAATGCTATTTCTAAAATAAGCTTTTCTGCTTTTTTAACAGGCCAACCTACACGAAGGTGAACTGAGAGGACACCAATCTCAGTTTCACATAGCTTCCTCTTTAAGAGAACATTCTGGAATTTCTAGACTACAAATTGCTAGTTTGAACTTGCCTAGCAGTATTAAGCTACTATTTGCTACCGCATATATCTTTAATAAAGTATCAAACCAATACAATTTAAGTTAGATACTACTACGAAGACAAAGCAAGCAACCAATACAACCTCACCTGTGGCACATTTATACTAAGTTATCATTGCATGTTTAACATTTTATTGTAGATTTTAAATATGCACTGCTTATATATATATAGAGAGAGAGAGCATAAGTTATTTTCTACTGAGACAAACCATCTGTAGTAATACTCAATTCTACCCCAACCGTCTGAAATACTGTGCATTTTATTCATAACAGAAATGGTATTCTTTCACGGCAGTGCCAAATAATGCTACTATCCCTTTTCTAAGTTCTGAAAGCCCTATAATCAAATTTTTCTGAATACCTGAAAAAAACCCGGTGGTACAGGACCTACTGGCATGCCATCTCCTGGGGGAATGTTTCCTAGCACTGGACTGGGAGCTGCTGCAGCGCTCTGAAAAGAACAAAGGAAAAATAAACCTTTGTCATTGCACAATAGGCATAAAACCAAAATACTACTTTGACCATAGTGTGGCAAGGCAGAAAGGAACACCCTCTGCATGACAGTTTTCATTTTTTTCCTTCCATTTAAAATAACTAGTGCTCATTTTCAAAGTGCAGAAGTGAAACACTTAAATACAAACTTAGGTTTCTTTAATAAATGACTGCCTTACCCTCACAAATGAAAGGGAAACTTGGGGATCACGAACTTCATTTAGTTTAACCAAAGACTTGTAAATTGTGCATTTGTAAAAGGTTGTATTACAACTTAGTCCAATATGCACCTTCTGATCAGGAAACATGTAAGGAAGCAGCCAATGTTCAAAGCAGGACATTATGGAAGAATTCAGTCAGATACACTAACACAATTCTATAACTGATACTCAGTGTGATACTATAAGAAACAAACTTCTTAAAATTAAATGAAACTTAAATATATAGAAGACTTGGCCTTTAAGGATCAAATTAGATATGATAAATGTTGTAAACAGTTACAGTATGAGATTGGGACCCATATTTACCTATCTTTCTCATTTTACTCAGATGCTAATAACAACCTGGGAGACAGGAATTAAATCAAGAAAAGAGTGCATATCTGTTGAAAAAGGACTATATTTATCCCACACTACATTTCAAGTCAAAGATGGAAGATCCAAGCATCACTCTCCCACATCACAGCATTCAGTCCTAAAACAGGGCCTCTGAAACTTGTTTGCACTATGGCTCCAAAAAATTTGGGATGATGATGATGATAATTCAAGATCAGCTGGAAGAATGAAACCTTTTCTAATTGTGGGGGACTCTGCACTGCAACCTAGAATCTCAAGATGACAATTCTTATGATCCCAAGCTGTTGGCTGAGGACGATGGGAATTGAATTCTTCCCTGCTGCTGCTGCTGAAGCCTTGCTTTTGGGAAGGCTGGCTGATGGCTTTACAGTTGGATGCCTCCACTGGGCATAATTACCCCTGAGGAGCCAGTGGCTGGGATTTCCATCTCTCTGGGTGAAGTTCCTTCCTGCTAAGTTCCTGCTTGGGAAATCTGGGCCCCCTTAATGACAGCTTTGCAGGCAGGGTGGGAAAGGTGAAGGGGATGGGAAATCATTTTAAAGGGAAAGAAGCAAAGGAAGGAGGAAAAGAAACCAATGTAAAGTAGTAGAAATAACCTAAGGATGGTGAAGCATTCTGGAGATTACCTACTTGTTTTCTAGGGTGTTCTTGCAATCTGGATTCTCTGGTCAGTCCTTCTATTGTATTCAAGTCATGGTGACCCAACAGCCATGGTAACCCTCCTGGGATGGACTGGATCTCAGGATGATCTTTCTAATATGTGGGGACAATTAGAGAGCCTACAAAGGGGGGGGGGTCAAAGGGATTGCCTGAAAAAGAGTCTGGATGCCCTTTGCCATGGAAGGAAGATGACTGTCACAGCTTTGAGAGTTCCAAGGTGTTTGAAGAGCCCTGTAACTCATATGGTTGGTGAAGGAGCGCCTAGCATTGGGGGAGGAGGCTGATGCTAAGTTGCCAAACCAGGAGTGGAGAAGGAGGTTTCTTCCAATGTGCTAAGTATCTGACTAATGTGGAGACTGACCATGTGGTAGCTTTTGATTAATCTATTTGCTGGTCCTGCTGCCCTGTGCTGGCAACAGCAGTTGTCCATCAATGATGGCAGAAGGAGCCAAGTGAGTATGCTGTTTGTACCAGCAGTTATCCAATGTGGGGTGCTTGGTGACATTCTCTGTTCTCAATTCTGAGGGATCACCCTTGTCTGGGTCTGTACTCTCCTTCCTGTCAGCCATGTGCCATGTGTGGTGCAGACTCTATCTGCCTTCCCCAGAGGTCAGACCTCTACAGACACTGAGGTTCATTTCTGGCATCCTTTAAAATGTTCTGGCCCCCATAAATGTATGACCCCTCTCAAATTGGCTTGTGGCCTCCAAAGGAGTCATGGCTTAAAGCTTGAGAATCCTTATCCTAAGACATCTTCTTTTACAGGGAAGCTAACATGTATTATAATACAACTAAATTTAGATTATCCTGAATTAATGCAAAATAGCAGCTGCAGGAGGAAATAAATTAACATGCTGATGGTTGATTAGATAACAGGGTAAGATGAAGCCTTTATCATAATTTTCTTCCAAAGTATGGAAGTTTGAATATGCCTTAAAATTGAAAATATGCAGAACACTGCTTCTATTTTATGCTTCCTGTACAAAGTTGATCCTTCCTTTTGGCAAATGTATAGCTACTTATATTAAAAGTTACAATATGTTTTGAAATAAAATTGCTCACTAATGAATTGATATTGTGGGTTTATACTTAGAAAATGGAACAAAAGACATTCTATTTTTTAAGTGAAACAGAGATGAAATTCAGTAATTTTTGACACCCCTCAAACTAAGTAAGTAGCAAATATAGCTCCTCTATTTCAATAGAGAAGAAACTGCTATTTCTTCCAGGTATTTGAATTACCATTACATCTAAATTTATACATGCCTTCCTAACAGCAGAATATTTTGAAACTGTACGGGGCTGAAAAGATTTCTAGCATCACAATCCTATGAGCTCAGAAGATTTACTTACTTCTTATTAGTGAATTACAATTTCATATCGAATAGAACTGGCCACTGGGTGTCACTTTTGCACCCAATATATAAAGTTTATTTTGAATTAATTGTGTTTTTAGCATAATGCCCAGCTTAAGGAAGCATACTACATAATTTTGAGCATGTAAAACTAAATTTCATTATGATGACACAAGGTGATGCTCTTGTTTTTCCTAAGACTTCACAAAAATAGGGTTGAAAACAGGAAGCTTAGATTGCACACATTTCTCTGTTTTTCCAGATGAATCCAGTCTGATCACATATTTAACTGCTACATTATAAATTAGAACTAGATCTAAAGTGGTATGAATGTGTGTTTATTTGAGGCATGTTGAAAGAAACTCTTCTTTCAACATGCCTCAAATAAATGATAAAATGTTGGTGTAATTCCCAAAGTAACATTTTCTTTAAAGATCCATCACAGAATATATAAAAATAATATTTAAAGTAATTATATGTGGACTTCCATGCAGTGCATTAGCTTGCACATGAAGTTAACTATAATTTAGTATTAAAAAATAATTTCTCAATGCTCCCTTCTCCTGCAACTAATGTGGATGATTTTGAAGACTTCTTACTTCTATTTCAGATTAACCTATCACAGCTTATGAAGTTGAAGCTTCATCGTAGTTTACTGATAAGGCAATACTGCATACATCACGCATTAACGCTTATGATGCAATAGTAACATTTTTCTCAATTTGTCTGTAATCTAGAGATTTAAATTTAACCCTTCACAGTTACAGTTCTATAAAAGTTGCATAATAACATAAGTACAGAGTTCCTAGTTATATATCCCAAAACTGCCTCATATATATTGTCATTTTTAGTGGTTTCCTACTTCTCAACCTACAGTATTGCAACATTTCTTAATTTTATTATATGAGAAATGTTATGTAAAGTACACTACTCAGCAATTTGCATTGTTTACAAGAATTGATTTTTTGCAGTTTATTTTCTATGTAAGCTAATGTGACTTATATTAAAAAGTATATAGACTTCATTATAATACATGAGACAGTAACAAAGCAATGGATCATATAGTTATCTGAGCAGAGTGATCTATACCCATATACAATATCTAACCTTCAAGAACACAGTTAATTAACTTTATCCACATGCCCACTATACTTTGTAAATAATACAAATGATAAATCAAACAATGACATTGTTTAGTCTTGGCTGTTCCTTCTGATATAAAGAAACATATTGTTCTGAAAAATCACTGTCACTCCTTGGCAAGGATCACAAAAGATGACTCTGGCAACAATCTCATAATTTCTTCATAATGAATAAAGATCTTTCCATATTAGAATGGAGAGATCTGTACAAAAATAAAACAAGCCATAATATTAATAAACCAATAATAAAAGGTTAAGAGGTTCAGTCTTAATTGGTGATGTAGCATGGTTTATGTAACCTTTAGAATACCTCAGTATCGGTCTACTTAGTTACTTCTAACAACTTTCATATGATTGTTTGTGAAACTTGTAATATGTCAAAAAGAGAATGCAACCATTTAATAAATACTTAATACACTAAGGTTTTAGGACAATCATATGCTTCCCAATCACATAGATTTGTTAGCATTTCTAAACAGGCTTGGCTATAATTCAAAGCTCTTGGAGAACAAGCTTTCTATACAGCTCTATAGAAAAAAAAGCAATGAAAATTAAAAAAAAGTTCAACATGCATTTTAGGATGAAAGTAAATTCAATACTGAGTATCCAGCAGATAATCTACTATGAAATAGTAGACAAATGACTGTTAATCATTTGCTGGACCCAGAACTACTAAAAGGTTTACATCTAACTGATCGTATCTACATGTACTCCCTGGAAGCCATTTTTAGCCATATTTTTTTATCTACCTTTCAGAACCTAATTTTCAGAGGAATAGCTTTAAAAATGTAGTTTTAAGAGAAGCAGAGAGCAAACTAGAGATACGGATTCATCTTATTCCTCGCTAATCACCATCTCATTCCTACAATGACCTACTGCACCCCCAAAATTATATGCATCTTGAAGATTTGTTTCTTCTAGTTCTGCTTTTATACCACCTAAGTCTGAAATCCAAATGAACTGAGAGAGGAACAATGATTTGAGACTTGGGGGAAATGGAAGTTCAGAGCTTGAATTCTGCTTGTTTTTCCCTTTAAAATCTGTTCTCTCCCCAGTGGAATCATTCCTAGACACAACTGTTGAAAAGAAAAAGTTTAAATATAGCAGATATCTTACTAGGGTGGGTTTTATCAACCTTGCACTAGGAGAAAAGGAATGTTAACTGTTTTCCAGCCCTCATAAAGATACTTTAAGATCTACAAATTATTATTTGTTACCACATTCTATAGAGAGACCTGCCAATTCTGAGCATAATAGATTCTTCCAATAGTACAATTATTTGAAAAGTTATATAGACTATGTGTCTGAACTATAATAGGATTCTTCAACAAAGGTAATAATATGATAATTGTTCTGATGGATTAGTTACTATGTTGGCAAAGACAGAACATTTTATAGCTGCAACAATAAGTTTAATACAGAAGGCTATGCTATTTGCAGTGCAGTACTTCAGATAGATACCTGAAAAAGAAACAAGTGCATTAGAATCCATCAGAATGTGTTTCTGCACTGTGGCTCTAATGTCCTTAATACAGGTTCCAACATCAAGTTAAGCAAAACTGATCAACAATTCTACTGCAGGCTAGCAATATAGCAGAGGGAAATCACATTAAATTCTTCTTCTATACATGATGATGGGATAGAGACGTAATTGAGATATCAAGAAAATAATTAAATAGATTAAAAAAACTAAAATGAAGCTTGCAATAAAAATAAGGCAAACCATATATAGGTTCAGATCTAGTGGCTTTAGGAACTTGGCCTATCAGCTAGCAGCGAATCAATTATTTGCTTCATGCAGTTTAATGCAAACTTAATTATTTTAATTAACTAATGTAATTAAGTTAATTTATGTTATTAAAGTTACTATAATGCATGATTTGATTATGGACCAAGAAGTGTTGATTTTAATCTATATGACCTATAATGGATTAGAACTTTTCAACCTTAGGGGATTTAGTTTTCTGGTACTATGACCACATCAATGTAAGTATAGGAGACATATGCCAAAGTATTATTCAACTGATGCAGCAGCTATAAAGCTAAAGCCCAAATGGATGTTTTGGTTCATTTCTGAGGGAAAGAAAGGTAGCTTTAAGTCTAATAAAAATCTAGAGAGCTGATAGTAAAAAAATTGCAAGTTGGTTGTCCTAGAATTAAGCAGTATTGATTTTAAACAACTCAGCAATGATATATTTGCAACCTACACCTTAATGAATTGTTTTAATCCTCTCATCTCAAGTATTTCTGAATTTTGAATGATATATTTAAAATGTCTTCCTTATAAAGCAAAGATAATTGAAGTCTCATTTCTAATTTCACAATTGCAATTGCTGTCAGTTCCCCCCCCCCCCCCAAACCTACAGTTTGGGATGGTAGCTTCGTGCTCCGAAAGACTGGCAAATGTTAATAGTTTTAAATTTAGTTAATAGCAAAATTTAAATAATCCTTATCCAGTTTATATAGCCTAAATTTACAATGAAGTCAAACTTGTTCTGTTACTACTTATTACAAATAAATAAAAAACAATAAACAGAAAATGTTAGTATCCTAAAAAATAAAACAACTGCATGATTAAAATTCAAAATAATTTGCCATATCTGTATTACAGCATGAATCTGCCTGAAATATAATGTATTTCTCAGACTCCAAAACTTCAGTATAAATAGCATCTGTATCTAAGGTTGGTGCAGGCATAATTTTATTTAAAATTATTTCCAGAAAATACTGTTCTATTATGCAACATCTGTGTAAACAATCATAAATAGCAAACATACATGGTAATTGTATTCTCCAGCAAGAGAGGAAAATGCTGCAACAGTGAAATAAGTTTACATGCTGGCAACTGTCTAACGTAAGATATTTTTGGCACAACTAATAACACTGTGCTGGTAGATTCCATGCTCTGGCATAAGTTTTAGTACTTAATCAGCCCTGGATCAGACCGTATTTCTGTCATGCTTTAATAGTGAATTTTCTTCTGCCAACATAGTGCTTACAAAACTTTCTGCTGTGGTAGCTAAAGCTAAATTATGAAGTCAGGTAATGAACAGAGGTAAAGTATTCCACTTTAATAGCTGTATTAAATAGCTCTAATTAACATAGCAAAATCCATCTAGTTATTCTCATAATAGGGATATGTGAATTAGTGAATATTGCTACAGTCTTATACCTACTTACCTGGGCTGTAAATTCCACTGAACCCAGTAGGAATTACTTCTGAATGGACACGTGCAGAATACATTAGCATTAGCATTTACAAATGAGTTACCATTACGCTTAAAAAACCACCTATTGTCCTGAAAAAAGCTTAAACCCAATACTCTCTAGCTCACTGGAGACCAGTCTAACAAGAACAGTAATACTTACTCCAGTATCTTTATCCAAGCTGTAACTCTATTTTATAAGTGCTGACTAAACTTAGGCAACTTCCTATTGAAGTCCTCAGAACCCCACTTGTGAAGAAAGAGTGATCAGTTTCGTCAACTATTGAAGGCTGTAGCAAGAAGGTGGAGCTCATACCTGAGAGCACTATTAGAAATCCTCTGCTTCTAATAGTTATTTGAGTAAATTATTAATAAGGTTTTATTAACACACATATATTGCATGGAACAGCAATAAACTACTGTATCTGTCAGAAATTTTGCTTATATATAAATTCTTACTTTCCATACAGGTAAATCATCACATCAATATATATCTTATATTAGCAACACACAGCACTAAATTAGTCAACTGAGAAGAAAATTTCCACAGATTCTAATTAAATACAGCATATGAAGAACTATTCTAATCTAAATTTATCCATTAGGCCATGTTTCTGAAATAAAATACATAAAACCCCCCCAGAAAGGTATTCTTTGAAATTAAATATTTTTAAGTTCCTGGATCTCAAAAGCTACACAGTTCACAATAGAGCTATCATTTTTGCCATCTTAGAGAATAGAAATTTAAAGATTAAGTTTCCTCTGCCAAGTTACCAGAGAGAAGCACTGATAATGTCAGAAGTCTATAGAAGCAGTGCTATTCCCAAGATGGAACCCATATCAGTTTCTTACAGATTATGTGGTTACTGCTCAATAACACACTTTGAAAAATGTTGTTTCTGCCAAGGAGATATCCAATATACAGGTGAAACTCGAAAAATTAGAATATCGTGCAAATGTTCATTTATATCAGTATGGCAACTCAAAAGGTGAAACCAATATATGAGATAGACGCATTACATGCAAAGCGAGATATGTCAAGCCTTACTTTGGTATAATTGTGATGATTATGGCGTACAGCTTATGAAAACCCCAAATTCACAATCTCAGAAAATTAGAACATTACATGACATCAATAACACAAGGATTGGAAATAGAACAATATCGGACCTCTGCAAAGTATGAGCATGCATATGTACTCAGTACTTGGTTTGGGCCCCTTTTGCAGCAATGACTGCCGCAATGCGGCGTGGCATGGATGCTATCAGCCTGTGGCACTGCTGAGGTGTTATGGAAGACCAGGATGCTTCAATAGCGGCCTTCAGCTCCGCTGCATTGTTCGGTCTCATGTCCCTCATCTTTCTCTTGGCAATGCCCCATAGATTCTCTATGGGGTTCAGGTCAGGCGAGTTTGCTGGCCAATCAAGCACAGTAATCCCATGGTCATTGAACCAGGTTTTGGTACTTTTGGCAGTGTGGACAGGTGCCAGGTCCTGCTGGAAAATGAAGTCAGCATCCCCATAAAGCTTGTCTGCGGAAGGAAGCATGAAGTGCTCCAAAATCTCCCGGTAGACGGCTGCGTTGACCCTGGACTTAATGAAGCACAGTGGACCAACACCAGCAGATGACATGGCTCCCCAAATCAACACAGACTGTGGAAACTTCACCCTGGACTTCAAGCATCGTACATTGTGTGCCTCTCCATTCTTCCTCCAGACTCTGGGTCCTTGGTTCCCAAATGAGATGCAAAAGTTGCTCTCATCAGAAAAGAGGATTTGGACCACTGGGCAACAGACCAGTTCTTTTTTTCTGTAGCCCAGGTAAGACGCTTCTGACATTGTTTGTTGTTCAGGAGCGGCTTGACAAGAGGAATACGACATTTGAAGCCCATGTCCAGGATCCGTCTGTGTGTGGTGGCTCTTGATGTACTAACTCCAGCCTCAGCCCACTCCTTGTGAAAGTCCCCAACACTTTTGAATGGCCTTTTCCTGACAATCCTCTCCAGGCTGCGGTCATCCCTGCTGCTTGTGCACCTTTTTCTACCACACTTTTCCCTTCCACAGAACCTTCTATTGATGTGCTTTGATACAGCACTTTGGGAACATCCAACTTCTTTTGCAATTCCCTTTTGGGGCTTTCCCTCCTTATGGAGGGTGTCAATGATGGTTTTCTGCACAACTGTCAGGTCAGCAGTCTTTCCCATGCTTGTGATTCCTACTGAACCAGCCTGAGAGACCATTGAAAGGCTCAGGAACCCTTTGCAGGTGTTATGGATTCATTAGCTGATTAGAATGGGACACTTTGAGCCTAGAATATTGAACCTTTTCACACTATTCTAATTTTCTGAGACTGTGAATTTGGGGTTTTCATAAGCTGTACGCCATAATCATCACAATTATACCATAAGTAAGGCTTGACATATCTCGCTTTGCAAGTAATGCGTCTATCTCATATATTGGTTTCACCTTTTGAGTTGCCATACTGACATAAATGAACATTTGCACGATATTCTAATTTTTCGAGTTTCACCTGTATAAGATCTTATAAAGGCTGATGATACTCATATTGCTGCTCTACTTATGATGGAAAGAATTACTGTATTCCCTGAAAATCAGAGATTCCTCTTTGCCTAAATAACTCTTGATGGAAGTCCTAGTAACTAAAAAAATGATACTAGTCTAAGTAATTTATTCAGACATTTAGAAATGATGAAGTCTGATACATGCCTTGTAAATCTTTAAGGGACTGCCACCTGCAAGGATCTCAGAAGCATGTCTTTTCACTGTACTCCCCCTCCGCTGCAACAGCTTGTTTCTTGACATCAGAATGGACTATTCCCTCCTGGATTTTAGAATTCCATTAAACACAGCTATACCATCCTGTCGGAATGTTAAGAGTGCTCTCTCTAGTGTGGAATTGTGCTCCCCGTTCCAATTGATTAGTTGTATTACAGGTAGCCCTTGCTTAACAACTACAATTGGGACCGACAACTCTGTTGCTAAGCAACACGGTTGTTAAGTGAGACATCACGTGACTACAACTGACTTACGATCTTACTTCTGCCATGGTTGTTAAGTGAATCACCCTTGGTCATTAAGTGAGACATTACACGACTGCAACTTGTGATTTTACTGCTGGCTTTTCCATTGACTCTGCTTGTTGGAAGTCAACTGTGAAGCATGCAAATGATCATGTGACCATGGAACACTGCAATGGTCGTAAATGCCCACTATTTGGCGAAGTGCCCAAATCTTGGTCATGTGACCACAGAGACACTGCAACAGTCTTAAGTGCAAGGACTGGTTGCTAAGTTACTTTTTTAGCGCTGTCATAACATCGAATGGTTGCTAAACAGGGCAGTCATTAAGCGAGGACTATCTGTATTATTATTTCAAATCAAATCAAACCTTTAGTATAACCTTCAGACTAGAAAACACTATATAGAAACACACACAACTAAAATATATAGTTATGAGTAAAAAGTAGGCATAAAATACAATAGAATAAAATAATGTAATATTATAATAAAAATAATACATCAAGAAGATGCATATGTACAAAAATTAAAATCTTCTAAACTATCTACATAGAAATGCAGAGATCTTCATATATGTCATACCCATATGAATTAGGACAAAAAACTAGAAGATTAAATTTTCTTAGCCATTTAAGAAAGGCCCTTAATACCACTTTTTCCTATAAAAAACACACAGAACCTTGTTGGATTTCAGAGCTCAAGGCATCAACAACCATAACCGGCTACTACAGCCCCCACAAATACTACTTAGATTCATTTTATTGATAAATACTAGTTATTGTCACTTATACAGACCTTTATTCTTCTTTTCAGCACATCACTGGCAAGATGCCTGTAATTCTGTCAGTGTTCCCACATACGATCATGATCCAAAGTTCAGACATTCCTCAACAACAGTAAAATGGCATGGTGGCAATTATGCATACTTCCTTCATTTAGTATCTCAGACAGTAATAATACTGGAGGAGTCAGGGCCAGGGTTAAAGAGCATATACAGGGGTACGTTGCTGTGAATGGAATAGCTATGCCTTGATTGAGATACAGAGATTTAGATTTCAAAACTCTGCTGTATGATAAATTCACTAATTTTTTTCCAGCTGTATTCTGCCCATGGTACCTACTCTGGAAGTTTCTAGCCTCCTGGGTGTGTGTAATAGAGTTTTTTTGGGGGGGAGGGGGGAAGGAGGACTCATCCACATATCTTTCTTGTTAAGATATGAAGGCAGTCCATGTACCTGTAGCCAGCAACATGTCTATATCCTGGAACCTCATCTCACTAGCACCTTGCTGTGGTTGCAGGCTGCAGTCAGCCTATAGTGCTTCAGGTTTTTTTCCTTTTAACACAGAAGCCTTTCTATGCAGGAAGTCAAATGCATGTGGAAGAGGTGGTTGAGGATGACATGGTCAAGGTTGGTGAACTTCCTACTGCAATTGGCTAGGCAGGACCACTCTAGGACCATACCTTCCCATCTGATGGCTAGGTCCCATGCAGTTTCACTCCCAATTTAGCTCTGGGGGAGCTGGATGCTCCAGGCTCCATAGGTTCCCTTTTATTTATATTTACCAATTATTTACCAATTACAGTGGTACCTCAGGTCACGAACTTAATTTGTTCCGCGACTCTGGTCGTGACCCGAATTGGTCGCGACCCGAATCAAATTTTCCCATAAGGTTCAATGTAAATACGGTTAATCCGTTCTGACCCCTACGAATTTGGTTGCCAACCAATTTTGGTCGCGACCAGAATCAAATTTTCCCATAAGGTTCCCATAAGGTTCAATGTAAATACGGTTAATCTGTTCTGAACCATATGTATTTTTTTTTTAAACCACAAAAATATGAAACAAGTACAGTACAGTACAGTACGAAGAGAGAGAACGCTAACCTTGCTCGAGGCGACTTCTGGCGTGGAGGACAGGAAGGCGGGTGGGGAGGCGGTTATTGTTTGGAGGGAGAGTCCCCCTCTCTACAGGAAGCCACGACCACGTGTCATGGCAGGGAAAATGGCCGCGGATCCTGTTTCTCACCCGATGCAGCGTTTGTGAACGGGAGCAAAATTTTGCGAACGGTGCTGTTCGTGACCCAAATTGGTCGTGAACAGAAGCGTTCATGACCCGAGGTACCACTGTATATTTATTTATATTTACCAGAGTCCATTTGAGTTGGGTGGCTTATAAATTCAAATAAATAATAATAAATTATTAACCTATTAAACTTTGTTCATGGGAGCTACTGATCAAGAATGCAACAGGACTATCAACCACTTGAAATTGTTTGAGCAGTCAGGCACTATTCAGTGTACCATTTCTGTCACAATACTGCCCCCTTCTTTATGAATTAGACCCATTTGTAACAGTTATCCCTGAGGGGATAATTTTGAGCATGTCCAATCAAGTTGTCTGGTTGGGTTCTTTGTGCAGTAAGGGAATGAAGGTCTAGATCTGTGAGCATGTGCAATATCTTCAGGCATAGGGGGCAATGGAGTATAGGGAGGCGTGGGGAAGCCTGTCCAACATTTTAGCACTTTTGTCCACCAAGTCCCAGAGGTTTTGGTGAAATCACAGAGTCCTCGAAAGGAATGGCCACTATAAGTGACTTCTGTAGGAAAAAGTCTACGATAGTTCTCTGGCCAGCCATGTGGGCTATCCATAGAGGAATACAAATTGGGCTAGAAGGACCAACATATCAAATTCAGCACTTGGGGCATACAAACTATTGATGTTCTACACCCTGATATATATTTCTAAAATCAAACTGTCATGACACACTCTCAAAGATAATTAAAACAAACAGAATCACCAGCAAGGCAGTTTTAAATCACGAAACATTATAGTATTGCTCTATAATATACCATAGAAAATAATTAAGACTTAATTATCCATATTAGTTTCAAGATAGTCATTGTAGAAAAAATCTTTTCAGCTTCATTACTGAAAGACATAGGAAAGTTAAGGCCTTTTTTCTCTCCAATAGAACATTATTTTAAGGCCAAGTGATTGGCATAGCAACAAAAAGCATCACAAAACCCCACAAGTAATGACAGCTTTGAAACAACTAACTATATCAACAAAACTTTGGTGCCACATTATCAGTGACCCAACACGTTCTTTTCAGGAGAGATTTAATCAATACTAATCATCAAACAACATTTCTTAATATCAAATCTATAAGAAAGACAATGAGGCAATGTTTTGAGCAGGAGTGTTTCAACTTTATCTGCTTTTATTGCTATTTTTGTACAAAAATTGAACTAAGAAAAAAAAAGACAAAACTACAAGATTGAAAATTCCCTATTCATATAAAAGCAATCATTAGAGAAGTCTGAATTTGCTCATTTAAGTTTCAAACAAACATTCCTTCTTATTCTATCACCCAAGAGCAAGTTATCTGTAGAGGCTAATGCTCTTTAGGGAGTTAATTACTGTAAAAGTTTGTTAACATTAAACTTGTTGAAGCTGTAATTAGAATTTCCTATTTTTATATTGTTAATGCTGTAAAAGCCTTACATGTTTAGTATTTCTATATTATGTGGCAGTTTCATTATTTATACCATTTCTAAGTGAAGATGAAGAACCAAATAACCCATTCTATGAGTACTCTGAAACAAGTTTAAATCAGAGTGCTCTTTTCAATCTTAGGTAGAAAACACTTTTACACCACAGATAATCTATGTAAGGTATTCTAAATCCACCTTTGAGGGTCTGCAGTATAGAAGAGCCTGAATAAGGAAGAAAATATAATTAAAACTGCAAAATCCAAACATGTAAATATCATTGGAAGCTAAAGCACAATTCAATTTAATTTAAACAAAGGCATCTTTTAAAAAAGAAAGGAAAAGAAAACAGTTAAGAAACCAAGCGTATCTCACTTGAGAAGGATTTGGGGCCATAAATGAAAAAAAACTTTATCCCCAGCACCTAGCAGTTCTCAGAAGGGCCAGAGAAAAGGACTGCTGATTCCATTCTTAATGCTTGCATAAATATGCTCATGCATGTTAGCTAATGCGGTCTTAAACTCTTTACGTCTTAAAAGCTCAGAGCCAGCATCCTGATCTGCTTTGAATACACTACAGTAGAACAAATGTAATATGATACGAATAACTTATTGTACACATTTTAGCTATGTTTTATTCTATGTTCAATTTCCAAACTAAATTCAAAGGTTTAAGTTCAAGTATAATTCAGAAGTAATTAATGTGATCAAGAATGATACAATGGTTGGAAAACAACTGAGACCTGAAGTGAAATCCAAACAAAATTATGAAGCTGACTAGGATAACCTTGGTGAATCACTGATTGTGTTTACCATCATATTAAGCCAAAAACAAATAAACAATCTTATGTTTCTGCAAGATTCTAACTAAGATCTAATAGTGTCACATTTTTTTAAAAAATGAAAGAAGAAACTCAAAATAAAATAACTAATCATTTTATTTACCTAATTCTAATTTATGAAAGCATTGAGAGTTGTAATCCTGTAAATAAAGCAGTTCTACATAATTTACCATGAAAATAATTTGAATTTAACCTAACTGGTTTTATTAGCTTAATGTATGATCTACTCCATAAGGCTAAAAGTGGATGAAAGTTGTTTATTGTGGGTAATACACTGTATTGAGTCAGTGTTGCATAGGTGCAGGGAGCCATTTCCAGCTAATGGAATCACTACACTTATATAGTTCAATCGTGCAAGACCAGAGAGATGCAAGGCAGGAAGGATACGCAAATAGAAATACCAAGTACCATTTTATCTATGCCAGCAGAAATGTAATGTTGTTCTGTGAGAAAGCAATTCAATGATATGAGAACCAATAACCAAACACTGTCAAGGTCTTATAGAAGGATTGTACTACTTCCTATACTGGGGGAGTATAATTATCTAAGGCAAAGAAATGAAAGGTCAGACTGGATAGACACTAGTGTCTCTTCTGTTATTGTTCTGGAGGATAGTCATTGTTTTCAAATAAAAGTAAAGATCCACAATCAGGGTAAGTCAAATCCAAATATATCATACTCCTGTAGTGTATCTGAAAAACAAATTTATGGTGCTAGCACAGATTCTGGTAATGAATCTGATGCACAGAGAACAGAGGAAAAGTTATAAAGAGAGTCCCCCTCCACTGGATTCAAGGTAGAAACAGTATTGGTTGCTCTGGTCTATGATCTTTGTCAAGACCTAGACTGTGAGAATGCCCCTTTACATCCCGCATCAGACCTCTTGGCAATTTTCAGTACCATCAATCATGGTATCCTTCTGGATTGGCTGCAGGGATTTGGAGTTGAGGATATTGTTCTGCTGCACTTCTCCTTCTACTTCAGTGGGCAGTTCTTGCTGGTAGTCATGGTATGGTGGTGTTGGTAAGCACCTGATTAGGTGCCATCAAGTTGTTGTCAACTCCTAGAGACCACGTAGCTAAATTTTCTCCAAGATGATCTGTCCCTAACTTGGTCTTTCAGGTCTTCCAATTGGTGCACCCATCACCATTGTAACTGAGTCCATCCGCCTTGGATGGTCCATCCACCTTGGTTATCCTCTTCTCTTTCCTTCCACCTTTCCCAGCATTAGAGCCTCCTCCAGAGAGCTAGGTCTTTACATAATGCGTTTGAAATAAAATAAATAGGAGGAAGGAAGATGGCACCAAGTTGGTATGCTTACTTAGAACCTTGCTTGGAGGATTCTAGTATGTTGTGGATGGTTGGAGGCTTAGAGGTTTGGACTGGATGGTAGTAGAAGCCCTTGGGGTCATTTCCTGACTGGACTGAGCTGGTTTGGTTTTTTATCTGGCCTGTGTGGATTATATTTCTCACTGGGCTGTTTGGCAGCTTGGAACGGGACTGTGTGTGGTGCCTGAGGCCCATTCTTTTACCTGGATTGCAGTTTGGAGAGCTGGCCTTGGGGGATTAGAGTTGCTGGTGGCAGCAGCTGAATTGTCAAACTATGCAGTGTCCCTGCAGTCATGTGATCAAAATTTGGGCATTTGGCAACCAGCATGTATTTATGATGGTTGCAGTGTCCCAAGGTCACATGCTTGCCATGTGCAAAGTCAATGGGGGAAGCCAGATTTGCTTAATGACCACGTGATTCACTTAACAACTGTAGTGATTTGCTTAATGAGTGCAGCAAAAAAGATTGTAAAATTGGGTGCGACTCAATGACCGCATTGCTTAGTGATGGAAGTTCTGGTCCCAATTGTGCTTGAGGACTACTTGTATCTTTTTGATGGATTTTCTGCACCTAATATATACATATGATATAAAATTCTAGTCTCATTCCTTATGGTTCTGAATTTTGTGTTATAATATTCTTTACCACTAGACACCCATTTCCAGAAATATTTACTATGGTAAATTAACACACACACAGTTAGCTTTTATTAAAATTAGAATCATGTTTCCCTTTAAATATGTACACTGTTAAAACTGCTTATTCATCCAAGCTTTAGAGAAACATGATCAATTCTTAAAACATGATTTTTTAAACTTATCTACCTAGCTGCCTTTGCTTGCACATTCAGCACAGAACTGTCTTAAGGTACTGACTGAAACCGTAATTTTGTCAATTGTGGAAGGTAAAGTATCTTGGCCTGCTGACTGGAAAAATTCCCTCCCACCTTCTCCCTTAACCTTGGCTGATAGCCTAACAAAGCAAACAAGCTAGGTACTGAGATCAACCAAAGCAAATGTAAAAAGCCATCCTTGTACATTCATCACAATACCCCCTACATCATGAGATATTTAAATGAATAAAAAAAGAATACTAAAAGATATGGATATGCAGAAATGTCTTAAAAATCAGTGGACTGTCCACATGATATTTTATATACTGTATTTTTGAGCTGATGTTTTGCATACAGTAGTGTTTTCTATTTATATTATTGGTTTTGGCTGAGGCCACAGTTACAACAGGAAATAAAAATTACATTAGTCAGGAAGGAAGCTAATGAGTTTTCCCTCCCTTAAATGCCATTAGATACTTCCTGAAGAAAGGGGAAGTACATTAGTATAATGATGATAGGACATAAGGAATGAAAAAAACTCTGTTATTTGATTAAAACTGTAAAAAATAGCGATAGCAATGATTTCCAGCCTACCATTACATGTTTTCTTACTGAATTCTCAAAAGTTCAGCAACTGAAGCTGTTTATCTGTCTAGCAATGTTTTATTGGACAATACTGCAAAACTTTATGTTTTGTTAAATTTTCTGCAATATTTTAAAATTACTACACTTTAATTTAAAAGTATAACATTCTAAATTGAATCTGGATATTTTTGAGATTGCAGAAATGAAATATCAACCTTCATTATCATTAATAATATAAACATAAACACCTGATTAGCTAACTGCATAATCTTTGCTGTAAGTTATTTTCTATCACAATATTTTTAGTATCTGCTTATTTTCCCATCTATTACTTAATATCATTTTCCATTCAGATTGCTTCCTGGCTGGAACGATATGAACATACATTAGTAATTTTGTGTATAAGAATTTCTTGCACAAGAATGTACATGTAAAACACTTTAGGATCAATTTTAGTTGCTAATGCTAATCACTCTGTTTACCATTTGAATTTAGTGATATGCTTCTATAAAATGCATATTTAACACTGTGCACAAGAGAAACTTATATTGCTATTGCTCTTCTTATTGAAGTTCCTGGAATTGGTCAGGCTCTGTACAGCAATAACACTGTGCAACAAAAATATGCATTCACAAATTGAAGAGGGAGGGACTCTTTTAGTGTATCAAAAGCTATAAATTATGAGATTGGATTTTTAAAAGGACATGAAATCAAGCTGTAGTAGCTTACGCAGCTTATGTAATTGATACAAGCCATGCTTAAAGCAGATGAAAGCAGAACATTTCACAAATGTTCTTAATACAGAAAAATTGAAACCTTAACAATAAGCAACATAATCTAAGGTTCCCAGAAAAAAGATACAAAATAAATTAATTGTAGAAGAATAGAGATACCTGTAAAATAAAGATACATGGAATTTGTTTATGGTAGTTTGATCAGTAAACAATCATTCTTCTGAATTATTACAATTAATATTGGAGAAAGTAGTATAATTTCCTCAGTACAGATATTTTAAGAATTAAAATAAAAACTACTGGTCTTATTGAAGAACTATTTAATATAATTTTATAATCTAGCTAAGAACTGAGAATCATCTTTACTAATACCCAAAAATACCATGTGAGATGAAGACATCTTAATTTCTGCAAGGAGAGACAGGATTTAAAATGTAGAAATTAATGCCATCAGATATGTTGATGGACTTTAACTTTAGATGGCTTTAAAAGTCAACCAATTATCTTAATTGAGCAGGCTACCAATTGCTACAAATATTTATTTATTAGCAAAAATATATACAACCAACTCCAATAGACTCTGGTTTACTGTACAGAATAAGGGAGATGACCTACACAGAAATATACAAGAACTGTTCCCCGGGCAAAGAGGGCTGAAACATTCTTTAAGTCATAGAAACAAAGATAATATTTAGAAGTGGATCAACTTCCTGATTCACTAGGATATAAAGAAGAATAGGAGGTAAAGCACAAACAGATTTGCAAGATTCTGCTATTATAGCCTATCTCAATAAATAATAGTTTTAGTCTTCCTGTGGAGTTGATTTTCTGGTTTGGTCTACCTAGTGGGGCTGACATTTACACAATAAAAGGTAGCTATGCTGATGCTGTTTACTCTCTCCATAATTGGAGGTGACCTGTTCTGAATACCAAGCGCTAGGCAGCAATTATGGAAAAGTTCTACTGTTTTATTGATCAGCTTGTGAGCCTTCTGAATGCCACTCTCTAATATTTAATTCTGGGTTAGGTGGCCCTTGAACTTATCCAGCACAGCAGCTCTTATTTCTGATTTCAACTAATACCTCCAAAGTACATTTTAACCCATGGGGTACCAGAGAACCCCCAAAATAAAAGCTTTCCATAAGGCCAAAGAGGCTCTACTGATAACAAGAATGTGAGGAAACCCTGTTAGAATCATAAGACTCTTGGTCAAAAGAGGAATCTAAATTCTATGTATCCCTGACAGTTATCTAGTTTACATTTGAGAAAATCCAACAAAGGAAAGACCATCACCACCTTTCTGGGCAACTGGTTCCATTGAGGAAATGCTGTTACTGTAAAAAAGCTTTCTCTAACATTCAGTCTATAACTTAAATCCATTAGGGCTGTGTATACTTCTGGAAATTAAATAGAAGTGGTTCACATTTTGTGCAAGCACCTTATTTTGGTGCTCTTCATTAAAGCAGCTTGTTTTTCAGGTTCCATACAAGCCTGAAAAAAGGATGGTGTTGCTGCAAGGAATCTACTCATTAAAGTTTATGAAACTCTTAAAGCAAAAAAGTACTTTTTGATTTCTTTTTCCTAAGTGAAGTATTTTGCACTTGTTTCAGTGAAATTTCATTATTTTCATGTCATGTCTCTGTTTTGAATTTTATTTTTGCCTTCTAGAGTAAAAGTGATTCCACCCAATTTCTGATCATCTGCAATTGTGATAAGTATTTCCTCCAGTTTTTATTAAGATATTAATAACAATAGTGAACAGCAATGACTAAACCACTGTGACTTCTGGTAATTACTACATTGTTTTCAAGGTGCTTACAGGTCAATCTCTTCATAGACTGTACTAGAATTTTCCCGATATCAGCTTCAGATCAACTGATGTATAAACTATCACAAACCATATTTGTTTGCCTCCAGTTATCTGGCACTTCAGCAGTTTCTAAGATATCTAAAACTAATGTATAAGGGACTGACTACACCACCAGTGATTCCTTTACTAGTACAGGATGCAATACATCCAACCATGGAGATTTAAACCCATACACAGTAAACATGCATTTCCTGATTATATTTCCATCAGCTTTGTGTTTCAAAGCTAGTCCTTTATTCTGCTTTTTACAATTGTCTGGTAAAACACATACTTTCTTATCAGAGAAAACAGAGTCACAATTAGAGTCAACAAGCTTTGCCCTTTTCAGTGTTTCCTGTTAGTGTACTGCCTTCTTAATAAGCAACTGATGACTAGCTCTTCGTTCTTCTATTTTGAATATATCCAAAGCCCACTTTGATACCTTAACATCATTTGCCAACCTTTAGCATTCTTTGCTAATTTGCTCCATGAACCCAGTTCTACATCCAACTGATTTTACAGAGAAAATTCTAAAATATTTGGGTTGTAAAAATGTTTACCTACAATATTCTGTTTTTTAAATGTCAGGTTTGTGCATTTGCATACCAACTGGAAAGAATAAATAAAAATGAGTTTTAAAATCTGTTATCATCTAAAAGCATATACAGATCCACTTCTAGTCAGTACATTCTTTGTCTAACTACTATTATGAACTTACATTAAGATGTAAAATTATAATGGGAAATACAAGGTTGAAACTAGGTTTGTTTTATATTCAATTTGCTTGTTCACAACTGCCTTTCTCCAAAGTAAAATGGAAAAATCTAGTATTTAAAGATGAGACTGATAAATATATAAAAGTCTAATCTCAAAAATCCAAAATTTAAACAGAGAACATTTCTTGCTCACAAATATTTTCCTGTTAATTTGATCAATGAATGACAATTTGCTGATATAAAGGAACAAATATGGAATTATATCCTTTTGTTAGTTGACTGGAGAGAACAACACTTGAAAGATATTACAGAGATACCCACACGTGCATTAGTGTTTTTTTTTCCTGTATTGTGCAGCATCTTCTCTATCAAGTTGTTTTGGAATAGGAGCCATAATAGTTAGAGGCTTACTGTGAGTAATTTTCATTGTTCTTTGGAGACAAAGTCAATTAGATTCACCTTTGACTGCATTGTGGGGGCAGATCACAGGTAAGTAACCTTGTGGAAATGGTTGTTCCGTTGTTCTGTTCATATGGATTTTTAAAGCATGTACATATCAAGGACCTGTACAGGATATGTGGAGAAGTAATGAACACAATCTGTTTGCACAAGCCTTGTCTACCCTTGCTCATTAGATAAGCCAGATCAGGATTGGGCCCAGGAAGTAATTAATGCCTCTTTAAGTGAGGGATATTTTCTTATTTGCTTAAAGGAGGCTGCTAAATACTTTATATTGAAAAAGCTTCCCTCAACCCTGAAAGTCTTTGTAACCACTGAAGGTCTCTAATCTTCCATGCCTGGATAAGATGAATGGCAGTGACGTTTCATCTCCAGAAGCATCTGGAAGAAGCTGATATCTAGACCTATTTCAATCAATGATATGGTATTAAGACTATTTTGGTCACTTACACCAGAAACCAGATGAGAGGAATGTAATCCTACTAATTCTCCACGACTTCTAGGAAGCCTTAAATACCATTGACCATGCTATCCTTTTAGATAGTTTGGCGGGGTTGAAGTAAGCATGCTACAATATATTTTACTAGAGACACCAACAAGTTTCACACTGAAATGAGAGATTAAGTATGTTCAATAAGCGCGACTCATTGCAAAAGAAATTCTGGTGCCAGTTAAAACAGAAAACAAAAAAACTATGCTCCTACTGTTGGCACCTGTTTTATTCCTATAGTGAGATATACTAAAGGCTTTTCCCTCCAGTTACCAGAATTAAATTTATGCTCTCACCAGCAACTACATTTGTGAATCTTGGTGCCAGCAAAAATATTTTTTTTCATTTTTTATTTATTCAATTTACAGTCAAAGACCAAAATACAGAAAGAAAAGCAAAGGAAAAGGAAAAGCATGTTTTGTTGTTTAAAAGTCAACTAAAGGAAAAAGAAAGGACAGTAAGCAGTTACGATTTTTTTTAAAATCCAAGAGCGAAGTATTTTTCTGGCTGGATCAGAATTTGGCTTCTGATCTTAAAAGACAGCAAAGCAGAATTTGGCCGTTGCCGGAGATGTAAGATTGCACTGGTCAGCCAGCAGTAGTTGAATATAAAAAAAGGTTTGTATGTTCTGGAAAGTTGACTAGAAGAGGTGCAATGTACCTGTTCCTAATATCTCTGACGAAGGGGCAGTATAATAAAATATGGCTCAGGGATTCCACTGTGTTCAATCTATAAGGACATAATCATTATAAGGGACTCCTGAACTTCCATCCCAAGACAGCAATAGGCAAAGCATCACAGCAGGCCAGGGTGAGGATCCTTCTAAATTAAGGTATTATTATATAGTTCAGGTAGCTCGCTGGTTTCCACACAGAAGCAGAGCTGCTTAAGAGAAGGTATTTAGGAAAGGAGGTGGTGCTACTTTACCATTCTATATCCAATATACATGAGTTTATCATTTTGGCTGCCTGATTATAGATTAGCATATGAAGGGCTAACAATTTAGTTTTTATATAAGATAGTTGTCTGTGTAATTTTGAAAAAAAAGTAATGAAAATATATTTTTAGCATTAGATCAATAATCTGCAATATTCAGCCAAAAAATACAAAGAAAAACATGACACATACTTTGCTTCCTGATAAGGTACTTTTATAAACAAAGGTATCCCATGGTCATGGAAGTCATCTTTGTGGGACTACAATCTTACATCTACTCAAATGTAAGCACAACTGAGATGAGTAAGACTCACTCCCAAGTAAGCCTTAATAATTTTCTTCATTTGACATACATAAACATTCTGATAATTCTAACAGTATTTTCATAGAGAATGGAGATTAAGGGAAGACAGATCACAATTTTCAAGGGCATCTCCTTTAGTGCACTTCAGCTCCTTCATAAAACATAAACAGGGACATTTATGTAGCACTAAATCACCACTACAGTACATATTCTAATGATCCAAAGAAATCCTCTTTAACCCATGGATCACTGCAAAACTTCAGAGCTAAACCCATGTAATCAAGATTTTGTGACTAGAAGTGGCATTAATTAAACATTTAAATTAAAAACTAAACCATTGATTAAACAAAGTGGTGGAATGACAGACCAATGAACTCCGCTTATAACAGAGTAGTGTTCTGATTAGTTGTTTACTTCATTATAGGCCAACTTAAGTCATCAGGAATTGCCTTGAAACGTCATGGGCATGAGGCACAGGGACTGCAGACAGAGGGGGAAACATGGATAATCAAGAGGTCCTGTTACTATTAAGAACTGCAGTTGTTGGTAAACTATTGCAATGATAAGAAACTAAATGATGCATATGTGGATATGAATTATTCTAACATGTATTATCAACAAATACTACATTAATGCCAGTGTGAACTAAGAAAAATGTACAGTTCTTAAAAATATACACTGAGCAATATTTCAGAGCATGTATTTTGAAAACAAAAGTTCCCAAGTTCTCAAGTAAAAGATTTGCTAGAAAACAGGTATTGTTGGGAGAAACTTCTGCTGAAGATTTTAGAGAACTGTTTCAGGCATCACAAAACATATTGGTTATGTCATCTGGTTACCGATTGATCTGAAATTGATTTAAATTTGTTAATATATAGATCAACACAGAATAACAGTGAATCATTATGAGAGGCTCAACAGTACAATAATGAGACTTATAGTAAACAGTAAACAAAACAGCCTCATAGCAGTTCATGTTTTTTTCTCTTGAACATGCAAAATATACCATAATACTATTCTAGCATATTACAAGCAGCAGGAAATGGTATTCAACTATTAGATGACAAGATGTTCTTATGATTCAGAGTTCTTTTGCTCCTAGAAAAAGTAAATTGATTTGGGATAGAAATACTGCCTCACCATATTTATGTTCCCATCAGGCAAGAAACTGAGATAATAACTTTCATCTCTTAAGTGCCAGACTAATTAGAAGATAAAATGATGATTTTAAATGCCAGGTATATTAGTTCAACAACAACAACAACGAAGTGTTTCGAAAGGAAACTTCATTGAGGAAGAGATCTTATTAAATTTCAACAAGCAGCAGCATGTTACTTTGTGGTATGAAGTGAAAAACTGGTGCTGCAAAGAAATAAATGCTGACAAGGTACAATATATTACCAAGCACAAGTCACTTCTTCAGGGAAAAAGGGAATACACCCTATATGAGTAATTGCTTTCAGACCTTTGTTGTGTATATACAGTGGTGTCTTTTAAAAACTTGATTTTTCTGTTAAAAAACTGATTTGAATGAACAATAATTCCTCTAAGTATAATCTTGTTAGGCTATAGGATGGAAAAAAGCAAGCAAAACAACATCACAGCAATTTAAAGACACTACTTATAGAAGTGTAAATGTTATTTATGACAGCTTCATTCTCAAGAAAGATCATTAGAAATAAACCCAAAACAGAACAACAGTTTCCATACAATTTGGAATATATATTATAGAACTAATCAAATATAATGGAAGTGAAATTTTTCAGAAAGGGCAAAGAAATTAATTATTAGGAAACCATCATCACATGGATAATAGAATTATGGATGGCCTTGAAATTTATTATCAGAATATTATCCTAGAAGAATACTTGGAGCCAGTTTGGTGTAATGGTTACTGTGCTGGCCTAGAAACCAGGAGACTGTGAGTTCTAGGCCTCCCTTAGATATGAAATCCAACTAGGTGACTTTGGGCCAGTCACCCTCTCTCAGCCCAACCCACCTCAGAGGGTTCTTTTTGTGGAGAAAATAGGAAGCACAAGTATTAGGTATGCTCGCTGCCTTGAGTTGACCAAATATAAAGGCAGGATATCATCATCATCATCATCATCATCATCATCATCATCCCCTAGTGAGGCACTACCTTGATGTGGTTGTGGGGCTTGTGTGCTCCAAGGAGGATGAGAGCTATGCCAGAGGTTCAACCATACTGGACAGATCTCATCAGAGGAAGCAGATGAAGAGTGTCTCTCCCATAAACAATATAGTGAGATAAGTTACAGAAATCCATACTGGGTTAGCCATTGCCTGGGTCAACAAAGACTGCGCTAGGTTTTCTAGTTCCTGACATCTGGTGACAAGTGGGCTACAGGAGTCAGGACTGTTGGCTGAGCAACCAGGGCCAGCAGCTGCAGAACTACTAGAAGAAAAGTTGTTACCCCATAGCAAATACACAAAGGCTGAAAACAAAGAAATAACGATTTGCCATTACAAATCAAGTCCAACAAGAAAAGGATATCTGAAAAGAATGCACCAGTTCTGGAAAGAACATCCAGAATCAGAAGTAACAGAACAGAGGCTAGCAGATCAACGTCAATTTGTAACATGAAATAAAGTATTCACAGATGTAGAATTGGAAAAACTGCAAAGGTATACACAGGACAAAGAAATCAAAGCCTTGCTAGAAGTAGCTCAGATGGTAGAGACTTCTCAGAAAGAACAAAGCCCTCTAACTAAAAAACAAGAGGAACTGAAACAAAGAATAACTGAGCATCTACAACAGCACAAAAACAACAGAATAAAGTTGCCTTCATTGAAGCTTGTTGCAAAGAAACAGCTAGCACAAGTATTAAAAGATGCCAATACTGTAATATCAAAGATAAGCACCAGCTCACTGCAAGAAACAAACCAACTGATGTACAGCATGGCTGCAGTTATAACTGAATACCCTGGATACAAAATCAACAAACAGGAAAAAAGGCCAAACAGTGCACTACCAAAATGGAAGATCTATGTCTATGAATACAAAATTGTAGACAGTTTTAATAATGTTTGAATTTAAAAGATGCTTGAGAGGAACAGTATGTATTAGTCAAACTGACTGTATCACAGAAGCTCAGTTGAGGTTGGATACATGTTTTTGTTTATACACATTCATAGAACTAAGGTAAAGAAAACTTTAACACAGAGAACAGCAAATCTAAGATGCCATCTGATCATCTCCCAACTATGTTTACCATAATTGTTATCACTTCCTAGACTATCCTGATTATTTTCCCTCCATCAACTTATTATAGCCAACTTGTTTTCAGGCTATATAAAGATGAAAAGGATAGATGAAGCACAATACTGAGGTTTGCTCCAGGGTAAAAATGTTTTTCACCAGAATACTGGACCCAATAGATACATTCAGAACAAAGTATGTTCATGTGGGCAAGGCAAGACTAAACAAGAAACTAGTCGTTTTTGACTGAAGCAAGAATAGGTCTTTCCAATGTAATCATTTTCCTCAATAATATGGAGGTCTTCTTTTATCAGTATCTGTATAGTACAGATGAATCCAAATTGTATTCAGATTGCCCTGTTATATAACTGATGCTAAAATAACAAATTACTAGAATAATCATAATTATAAACCTAAATTAGCATAAATATAAACTCTATTATACAGAATCAGGGTTAAAAGTTTCTACAGAAATACAGGTTCAACGTGATCCATAGAGGAAGATGCAGTTCCAGCCATGTAGAATGCAAACAATTTAAGATGTTTTCACTCAAAACCAATGTCTCTGAAACTTGTCCCTAAGAGAGCATACTTGATTTTCCTCTGTGGCATTCAGGGAAAAAAAAAAATTCCCTGCAATTTTCTTCTTGCATGAGCTATGTAAGATGGCAGAAAAAATATAACAACTTGTTAAAAGAAATATAAATAATTTTGTAATTAAACAGCAACTTGATTAACTGTTCCATATTCTACTATATTGCATTGGTTCAACAAGAAGTTAACAAAGAAGAATAATGAGATAATGTTCTGTCACAATGTATTATATTCTGTGCTTTCAATTGCCAAGTGCAACAGCTTCATAGTGCTGCTTAACCAAAAGCCCAAAACATCAAGGAGCAATTCACCTCCCAATAGTGTAGCCTAGACTAAGCACTGCTTTCTCCAGATGCCCTTCCTGAATGATTATGCAAAGCACTTCTCTGTCCAGAACTTGAACACCAAGGCAAGCCCATCTCCTTCATGATCAAGGCCCTTCAGCTCTCCGGTAGACAAATAAATGTTCTTGAAAAAAGGATCTTGGGTTTTTTGAAACAATGACAACTAAGATGTAAGATATGCAATGTTGAAAACTATTGTCCTAAATTACATCACATCTTTACCAAGAAAATACCATGTTTCCCATGTTAAGTGAGAGGCTTCCTTTTAGAATCAGCTGTCATAACCATCAAATAACTAGCTCATACATTTAAAAACACTGCAAAAAGTACTATTCAATGGCATGGTTCATACATCAAACAAAGCCACAATTCACAATTATTGGACTCACACATAATCATAAATTGGAAACCATGATTTACAATAAGTTTGCAAAAAAGAATGGCCAGGTTTGCACAAACTTAACAAACGTATGATGTTGTTTGAACTTAGCTATCAAGAGATCTGGGCAATACGATCCAACCATCTTCTGAGGACCTTGTGAGGACATTTATCTGCCACAAATGAGTATAAGGTAAAATCAACAAATCTGGGGTTAGCTAGATAATCTTTGTGGCAGCAGGATTTGACTACTGGCACGGTTTGAAATCTTTCATTTTTATTTTTAATCTATAACTTGTATAAATTGGCAAACCTTTGGCATGGATATATGAAAAAAAAACCCAACCTTATTTTTCGTTGACTTCTAATCTAATAGGCCTGAGTTTAGTCAAATTTGGTACTCAAATAAAAGATATAAGACCTGAAATTATTTAAAGTTTTTCAAATTAGTAGAAGCAATATGTTTATATTAAACAATATGTTATTAGCAATAAACATATTGCTTCTACTAATTTGAATCACATATTATTAACTAATTTGAATAACATATTATTAAATAATTATTAATAGTATTACAAAGAAAAAAGAAACAAACTGAACAATGAATATAAGACAAAGAAGTTTAGGTTTTTTAAAGTAGGCTGCCCATTAGCATAGCTTTTACAGAAATGCAACTGCTGCTTCATATATAAAGTTTGTAAGACTAAAATATTCCAAATGCACATTTGTAGAATACTTGCCCTCTGTATGAGCTTGATGTTCTTCCAAATACAACTAACAATTATTTCACACACTGATACAAACTCAATAATATGTAAATTAGGCTAAATGTTACAAAGTTGTTTGGGGGAGAGAAATATTGAAAGTATAATCTAATTTAGGATAACTGATGATTGGCTCAGCGATCACTGCTTAATATAACTTCTAATTACTCCCAGTTTCAATAATTTTGGAGAAAACATCACTGGATCAAGACTATCTTAAAGATATGTTTAATATTTTTCAGTGTATTTTCTATAAAACAGCTCTCTAAGGAACAAGACCAAATAGTTATTTTTCAAGAAAGAAAACAGGAGAGGAATGAAAAACTCATACAAGAATTTAAAAATACCGTATCACCAACTATTTGTTTGAGGCATGTTTTCTAATACAGACCTCTTGTTGAAAAATGTTAAATCAAAGCCAGATTGCAAGACAATATTTACATGTGGGAAATAAGCTTAAGGTTTTCATATACATCCCCTATTGAGATATAATCCAAATAAATTTTCTCTTAAATTCAAGGAGCTCTTTAATTTTATTTTGGGGAAGCTTTTGCTATTCTGAGACCATTATTACAGAATACTCTTACCGTTCTTTTCTGTTGTGTACCGGGATCTGTGCCTAGAATACAGTGTGTGTATATATTTTTTTAAATTATAATTATGAAGGCTCAAATCATTTACTTTATGATTTAAGGAGGCTCTTGCTGTGTCATGAAAAGGTTTCAGAATCTAAAGTTTTAAGTATAAATCTATACTTAAAACACTATACCATAGATTGCTAAGTATAATTAAAGCTGGAGGCAGCAGTATGGGGGTGGAAAGGTACCGTATGGGTATACAAATGTACCACGTGTTGACTAGAGACATGTAGAATTCCCAACATTAGAAAACTATGTTTAGAAGCTCTTAGGCCTTCCTTTGTTTAGAAATTAATGGAAGATGATAGGTTAAATACTTGGAAAGTATATTTGTAAATAATAAATAGCAAGGTAGTATAGTAATCAATATTTAGTCTGGAATTGTAATTGCTTGTTTTGTGATTTTAGATTACTCTTACAGTGATATTATCCTAAGTTCTTTCCATTTTGATGCTTTTACCTTTTCTGCATAAAGATAATTTTTTAAAAATGTTGATATTACATATTTATATTTTACTGATCCATAACTTTTGTAAACATAAGTAACTCTTGTTACTTACAATGTAAGTAAATAAATGCTTTTAGTTACTTAAATAAGTAAAAGCTATATTTTAGGAATCATGTAGACTTTATGCTGCCCAAATTCAGGTAAGGCACCTCAGCATTAACCAGATAACCACTTTCAACAGCACCATAGTGCTTTAATGTTTGTGCAATTTTGAATATATTTTAATTTTGACTGGTTTGTTATTCAAACTAAACAGTGTTACTTTTTGAGAGCCAATATTGCTTAACTTTCACAACTTCTAAATGCAAAAGTAGTCAAAGCAAGTTCCAGTCTCAGTTACTGCATGATGCTGCCTGCGTTCACAGAACACTGGCATAATATTAAAGACACAGAAATTGCATTTCTACAATGTACAAAACATGGCCAGTTGTACCTATGGACTTTTTTTGGGGGTAAAAAATACTGTTTGTAATTCAATGACTTTGGCACTTCAATACCAGAATTACATATATTGGGTAAACCCAGTAGTTATGTAGCAGTAACTGGGAGTCAAGTACATTGGTCCATTTTTTTCCATTTAAACTCCACTGAAGATAAAATGGTACTGCTGCAAGAATTATGAACGTTAATGTTTTAATACTAAATTGTGGTTCTATAACAAAGACGAGAACTATAACAGGGAACAAAGAACAACATAAACAAAAACGTGACTGTTAAATGCAACTTAAATAAAAAATACTGGTCCAGAGATGCTCAAGGTTTTGAACGCATATCATGCTTTCTGAGCAAAACCTTTCCCTTGTTCTATAGCATCCTTCTATCTCCTAGAAGAGTCCTCAGATTATCACTCAAACTGCTCACCTCACCTGATAGACAGTAAAACAATTCCATTTATCCAACTATATTAATTATTATTTAGCTAAACATTGGTGGAATAAACAGAGAACATGTGCAGAATGAACAGCCCATTACTTTATTTTTTTTCCATGCAATTCTTGAGCACACTTTTCATTTAGTATCTTATCACTGGTTTGAAAATTGCATAGCTCTTATTTACGATGAGCATTGCAGAATAGAAATACAGTAAATGAATCCTGAATAATTGTTTCAGAACCATCAGCAAAAGCTCTAACCATCAGCTCTAATTATAGGTTTGCTTGCCAACTCAATCTTGGTCTATAATATGGTAGCCTTTAGTTAACAAGACATAGTTATCAACTAAATTCTAGCTATCGTACAAAAGATAGCTTACATAATAGTAACATATAGATAACAATTCCAGTTTACCACTAAAAGTCCAAATGGTACAATTACAAGTAGTCCTTGCTTAATGACCACAATAGGGATTGTAAAAATGGTTGGCAGGCAGGGTGGTCATTAAGCGAGTCACCACATGACTAGACCTGATTTTAAGACCTTTTTATGATGGTCATTAAGCAAATCATGTGGTTGCTTCCCTAATGGACTTTTTTGACAGAATTCACTTAACGGCCATGTAATTTGCTTAATGACCACATGATTCACTTAATGACTAGAGTGATTCATTTTATGACCATCATAAAAGGTCACAAATCGT
This sequence comes from Liasis olivaceus, assembly GCA_030867105.1. Lineage (NCBI taxonomy): Eukaryota > Metazoa > Chordata > Lepidosauria > Squamata > Pythonidae > Liasis > Liasis olivaceus. The sequence goes on along the minus strand of CM061348.1, from coordinate 227,156,278 downwards.
GATCATCTGACCGCAGGGGGTGGTGTGAGAGTTTGCAATGTTTGTTAAGCGTGAGTACAGGTTGTTAAGCACTTTTTCCGAGGCCTTTATGACTTTGAACTGTCATTAAACGAATGGTCATTAAGCGAGGACTACCTGTATTATCCATAGTTTGGTTAAATTTACTCTGACTTCTAACCTGCCAACAGGTACTATGCTCAGTCTCATGCACTCTGAATTTCATTTTCAGTTTGAAGCACTGCACAACCCTACTTGTTATACAAAAACTTTTAGATGATTTCCAGAAGTAGGATAATTTTCTGAACACCACTGAAAATAAGCTTACCTTGAGTAGTGTTATTCAAATGAGCAAAGCCAAAGCATCCAAAAATACTGTAATGATTTATTATGTTCAAATAGGATAAGAAAATGGTGTTTCTAATATGGGAACTCTTTCTGCCTCCTATAACAAATGCAGTTGCTGCAATTGAAAAAAACTTTTGAATAATATTAAATAGAAAACTGATTAGCAACTAGAACAAAAATATTGACCACTGAGTTTAGGTCCCAACAGCATACATTCAGAAACCAAGTAGAAATGAACACTGAACTAATTCCATGGTTCATCAAACATATGCAATAATATGTTGATTCTAGTACAGTTACAGGTAATGGCTCTGAATGCCTGGCGAGTTATTAAAGTAGTGATTCTGAAGAGTCAGAAAAAGAAGCTATTTTTTGAGGCACAAACTAACTTCAGTATCTTCAATAAAAATGATACATATTTTAGTTAAAGGCTGTTATTTTTCTAAGGCATTCACAATTCACTATATTTGATACTGGAAAACTAGTGAAATCAGATGAGATCATAAGAATTCTGAGATCCGTTAAAGAGAGACTAATATAAAATACATATAAAAAGTAAAGTCTCCTTCAAGTCAAACTTGACTACCAGTGAGTTAGGAAAGATCCATGCAGTTTGCTTGAAAACAGCATGGAAATAATTTCCTATTGACCTTCTATTTCAACTTCCCTGTGAAATCTACAGCCCCAGCATTTCTAGTGTTCTCTATCCATTACATAATCAGGAGCAAACCTGCTTAAGCTTCCATGTCCAGGCAACGTTAGCCAGTTGTTGCCACTTGCTGAACCCATAATCATAGATATACGTTTTAAACATTTTGAGCCTAGCTTTAACTACCTTAAGTATAAAATGCAACTCTTATGCCTTCTGCAGAAGACTCAACTGCTAGCTTTCTTTCTTTTTTCTTTCTCTTTTGCATACAGCTGATTTCACATGTTCCCTATGTCCATAAAACATAAAATCCTTCATTATTACTAGAAACAGTACTCCATCTGCGCTGACCCATCTCAGCAACATTATGGAGTAATTGCTCTCTGGAATAGCTAACTCAAGTGTGCTTGATTTTAGCTGTATAATTCTACTGCTTTTATTAAAACAATTGGGAGTCCAAAATCCTTGTCGATTTCCTGCATACTACCCAGAAATTATAATCTACTTTCTGCCTACTCTCAATATGTTCTATTGAATTGTATACAGTTGCCTTCCCTTTCCCTTTACATCTTGACAGGGGTACTACTGCCTGACAGATTCGCATGGTTCAATCTATACATTTTTGAATATTATTGGTTTCTATTCTTAGAAAGAAAGAAAGCTGTATAGTTTTGATTTGCCAAGATAGCAACCACAGCATCTAATACCTGTCATTATTTGTAAATGCTTTTAAAAAAGCACTGTTTTGGGGGGAAGGGGGATACAGCTCAATAAGTTACTGATTTTTTTTTCTAAATACAGGTAGTCCCCAGTTTAAGAACAAGTTCTGTTCCCAAGATCTGTCCCTTAACTTGAATTTGTATGTAAACTGAAACAGTATTATTGCATAACACTGTATAAGTAGTATTGTGTAATGAACTTGAACCATTGTGTATTTAACTTGAATCATTGTGTATTACACTCAAATTTTGCTACAATAGGCTCCATTCTTAACTATGGATCATCTGTATCCCAGGTATTCTTAACCTGGGGATTACCTGTAATCAAATAAAATTAAATATAAATTAAAAACCAAGAAGAGTAAACGCATAATTCAACTATCTTAATCCATCAGGAACAATTTCAAATCTTTTTAATTGTCCCAATTATGTATTATTTGTTTAAAAATTAAGTACTTTAACTTAAAATGTTATGTGTTTATAACCACATGAACACCGTTTGGCCAGGAAGGAGTGGTAGGCAATAGTTATAATAAATATTTAAATCCAGAGCTTTGCTCTGGTTTAGGGTTGACTTCAATACAGTGTGAGCTTTTACAAGACTGGTAATGGAATTTGTTAAATTAGAGAAGCTTCCACTCTTAACTTCCAATTTATTGGCCTTTAGAGCCAAACTCTCCTACCCACTATCCAAATCAATAATAATTGGATATTTTACTTAGCATATTTTTACAATAATGCTAGAGACATATTCAAAGGAATGCTTAAGACTGTCAAATAAGAGGAATGGAAAAGAGAGGAAGTTAAAATCCATCAGAAGAATAGCAAGAGAGGCAAGACAAAAGGAAAAACCATTAAGTTTGCAGAACACTTACTTCTATTTGATTCATAAAATATTAAGAATGACTGTTCTAGTGATGAAGAATGGATTTATCTTGTGAAAGAACATAATCAAAAAATGATTAGGAGCCACACTGAATTACAGATCTAGTAGCAAAAGAATCCCTAGGTAGATAAAATGTATGGTCAATTATCTGGATCATGTTCTCAATTCTAATTCACACCAGGAAACAAACTATTAGATATTGAAATGCTTTCACTGTAGCATGCAAAGGAATATTAAAAACTCTTATTTATATAATAAATGTATATATATGTAGTCCTTGCTTAACAACCATTCGTTCAGCAACCATTTGAAATGACAATGGTGCTGAAAAAAATGAATAGCAAGAGAGGCAAGACAAAAGGAAAAACCATTAAGTTTGCAACCTGTGCCCGAAGTTATGGCTGCTGCAGCACCCCTATGGTCACATAATCAAAATTTGGGCACTTGGCAGCCCACCCACACTTACGACTGCAGGGGCAATGCAGCTACCACCCACTCACCTATGTCTCCCCATCTATGCCCTTTTGGCCACTCTGCACAGCAGTACTCAGCGGCAGCGCTGGGTCTGAAGTAGAGGCCCAGGGCCTTCAGTAGTCTCAGCCAGCTGCCACTGCCCCCAGGCCTCAACTTCTTGCAGTGATTTGAGAAGACCTCATTCTCCAAATCGTGCACCCCATTCCTTCTCCAAATATTGCACTCATTCTTGTGAGATCTGGGGAATATCAGAAGGTTTCCAAAGGATCATGGGAATAGGGCACGTGATTTGGAGAAGGAATGGTGCAAGCAGCTTGGAGAATGGTGCAAGCGGCCTCGGGGAAAGGTCCTGGCACAGCCAGCAGCTGCCTCACATACAGTAGGGTCAGGCTGGGTGCGCCTCGTCAGCAACAGGAGGAAAATGGTGACGGTCAGCTGGGCATGGCACAGCGCTTGGAGCACAGGGCAGCAGGGGCAATTGGGGCTTTGCACAATGGTGCTGGAGTGGCTGGCTGTGATGTGGGGCTTGAGGTGGCATTTCTCAGTGGCAGCTGTGGTGCTGGGGCTGAAGTAGAGGCCTGGGAGCAGTGGTAGCTGGCTGACACCACTGAAGGCCCTGGGCCTCTACTTCAGCCCCAGCCCTGGTGCTGCGGCTGTGTAGGGCAGCCAAAAGGGCATAGATGGGGGGGAGACAGGCAGGTGGAGGGAGCTGCAGCATGCCTGCAGTTGTAAGTGCTGCTGGGCCAAGCTGGGGCGGCTGAGGTTTCCTGGGGTGTGGCAGCTTAGCGCTGCACTGCAGCAACCCCCAATTCATGCGCGGCCTGCATTGGGCCTCCCCCACTCCCCTGTGGCACCTCCCATGCTTCTTACCTGGGACTCCCTCCACTTAATAACCCATGATTCTTGGTTAACGATGGCAACCAGGAGTGTGGTCACTAAGTGAAGCAGTCATGTGACATCTTGCTTTACAACCGCATCGCTTAGCAATGCAAATTCTGGTCCCAATTGTGGTTGTTAAACGAGGACTACCTGTATTTATACAGTTTTCAAAATCTATGTAATAATGTTTATAGGACTTTTACTGTAAATATCTAATAAAGAGTAAAGCAAGACCAAACATCACATTTATTATAGACCCACATGTATTTTACAGTTTCCATATTTGCTTATAATAGGTACATCAGCTTTTTACATAGAACAGTAAAAACATATCCAAAAGAAGGTGAAGCAAGGAAACCCACTGAGGAAAACAGGAATTAAAACCAAAATGCCATGAGAATTAGACCAAAGATCTATCTAGTTCTGTATTCTGTATCAACATGGGAAGTCCACAAAGATGAAATGAGTGAATAATTACCTTCCTGCTCACACTGTTTCTGAAACTAGAGGTAATATAGAGCCACAATAGAAAGCAGGCATTGATATATTTTTTTCCTCCATGAATTCTTCATGAATTCACTTGTAAAGCTAACCAAATCAACCTCCATTTTTGCATCTTACTGTTGCAGATTTCATAATTTAGCAATCCACTGTATGATATAAAGTAGTTCCTAAATTATTTTAAATCCTTTCCCATTCATCTTAACTGAATGCTCTAGAGGTGGGAGCATTATGTACACCACCTTGAATTAAACAAAATAAAGGTGGGATATAAATCTAATAATAATAACAAATCTGCTACCCGCCTGCCCATCCATTCTAAGCTCACAGGCCATACAAAAACAGGTGGCAGGCCAAATTTGGCCCACAGGCCAAAGTTTGCTGACTTCTGTGCTAGGCCATGGTTACTGAGTAAAACCACAAATACCTGTGCTCATGCAACACACTAAACTGTAAACTAGAGCATACAATAATTGGACAAATACAATGGACTGAACCACAAAATTGTAAGATAATCTTGGCTTACCATATTGCATCAGCCCAGCCAACATCTAGCAATGCTTGCCATAATATTAAACCATACTGTGCTTATGTCCCCTTCATGGATCACTGCCTTGTCGTGGCGAAGGGGCTTGTGTAACTCAGTGAAGCCATGAGCTATACCGTGCAGGGCCACCCAAGACGGACAGGTCATGACAGAAAGTTCTGACAAAATGTGGTCCACTGGAGAAGGAAATGGCAACCCACTCCAGTATCCTTGCCAAGAAAACCCCATGGACAATGTTAAAAGGCTAAAAGATATGATGCCGGAAGATGAGCCCCTCAGGTCGGAAGGTGTCCAATATGCTACTGGGGAAGAGCGGAGGGCAATTCCAAGTAGCTCCAGAAAGAGTGAAGCGGCTGGGCCAAAGCCGAAAGGACGTTCAGCTGTGGATGTATCTGGAAGCGAAAAGAAGGTCCGATGCTGTAAAGAACAATATTGTATAGGTACGTGGAATGTAAGATCCATGAGCTGGATGTGGTCAAACATGAGATGACAAGATTGAACGTCGACATCTTGGGAATCAGCGAATTGAAATGGACGGGAATGGGTGAATTTAATTCAGGTGACCACTATATCTACTACTGTGGGCAAGAAACCCTTAGAAGAAATGGAGTTGCACTCATAGTCAATAAGAGAGTGGGAAAGGCAGTAATGGGGTACAACCTCAAAAACGACAGAATGATCTCAGTGCGTATCCAAGGAAAACCATTCAACATCACGGTAATCCAAGTCTATGCCCCAACCACTGATGCCGAAGAAGCTGAAGTTGACCGGTTCTATGAAGACCTACAAGACCTTCTAGAACTAGCACCAAAAAAAGATGTCCTTTTCATCATAGGGGATTGGAATGCTAAAGTAGGAAGTCAAGGAGTAATCGGAATAACAGGCAAGTTTGGCCTTGGAGTACAAAATGAAGCAGGGCAAAGGCTAATAGAGTTCTGTCAAGAGAACAAGCTAGTCATAGCAAACACTCTTTTCCAACAACACAAGAGACGACTCTACACATGGACATAACCAGATGGTCAATACCGAAACCAGATAGATTACATACTTTGCAGCCAAAGATGGAGAAGCTCTATACAGACGGCAAAAACAAGACCAGGAGCTGACTGTGGCTCAGATCATGAGCTTCTTACTGCAAAATTTAGGCTTAAATTGAAGAATGTAGGGAAAACCACTAGACCACTCAGGTATGACTTAGATCATATTCCATGTGAGTACACAGTGAAGGTGATGAATAGATTTAGAGGATTAGATTTGGTAGACAGAGTGCCTGAAGAACTATGGACGGAGGCCTGTAACATTGTACAAGAGGCAGCAACTAAAACCATCCCAAAGAAAAAGAAATGCAAGAAAGCAAAATGACTGTCTGATGAGGCTTTACAAATAGCTGTGGAAAGAAGGAATGCGAAAAGCAAGGGTGAAAGGGAAAGATATAAGCAACTGAATGCAGATTTCCAGAGAATAGCAAGGAGAGATAAGAAGGCCTTCTTAAATGAACAATGCAAAGAAATTGAAGAAAACAATAGAATGGGGAAGACTAGAGATCTCTTCAAGAAAATTGGAGATATCAAAGGAACGTTTAGTGCAAAGATGGGCATGATAAAGGACAAAAAAGGCAGGGACCTAACAGAAGCAGAAGAGATTAAGAAGAGGTGGCAAGAATACACAGAAGAACTATACAAGAAAGATCTTAATGTCCCTGATGTCCATGCTGGTGTGGTCACTGACCCTGAGCCAGACATCCTAGAGAGTGAAGTCAAGTGGGCCTTAGGAAGCATTGCTAACAACAAAGCTAGTGGAGATGACAGTATTCCAGCTGAGTTATTTAAAATACTAAAAGACGATGCTGTTAAAGTGCTGCACTCAATATGCCAGCAAGTTTGGAAAACGCAACAGTGGCCACGGGATTGGAAAAGGTCAGTTTACGTTCCAATTCCAAAGAAGGGCAATGCCAAAGAATGCTCAAACTATCGCACAATTGCACTCATTTCACATGCTAGCAAGGTTATGCTCAAAATCCTACAAGCTAGGCTTCAGCAGTACGTGAACCGAGAACTACCGGATGTACAAGCTGGGTTTCGAAGAGGCAGAGGAACTAGAGATCAAATTGCCAACATTCGCTGAATCATGGAGAAAGCACGAGAGTTCCAGAAAAGCATCTACTTTTGCTTCATTGACTATGCAAAAGCCTTTGATTGTGTGGATCACAACAAACTGTGGCAAATTCTTAAAGAGATGGGGATACCAGACCACCTTACCTGTCTCCTGAGAAATCTGTATGCGGGCCAAGAAGCAACAGTTAGAACCAGTCACGGAACAACCGATTGGTTCAAAATAGGGAAAGGAGTACGACAAGGCTGTATACTGTCACCCTGCTTATTTAACCTATATGCAGAGTACATCATGAGAAATGCCAGGCTGGAAGAATCACAAGCCGGAATTAAGATTGCAGGGAGAAACATCAATAACCTCAGATATGCAGACGATACCACCCTAATGGCAGAAAGTGAAGAAGAACTAAAGAGCCTCTTGATGAGGGTGAAAGAGGAGAGTGCGAAAGCTGGCTTGAAACTCAACATTAAAAAAACTAAGATCATGGCATCTGGACCCATCAATCCCTGGCAAATAGAAGGGGTAGAAATGGAAGCAGTAACAGACTTCATTTATTTGGGCTCCAAGATCACTGCAGACGGAGACTGCAGCCATGAAATTAAAAGACGCTTGCTCCTTGGGAGGAAAGCTATGGCAAACCTAGATAGCATATTAAAAAGCAGAGACGTCACCTTGCCGACAAAGATCCGCATAGTCAAAGCTATGGTTTTTCCAGTAGTAATGTATGGCTGTGAGAGCTGGACCATAAAGAAGGCTGAACGCCAAAGAATTGATGCCTTTGAACTGTGGTGCTGGAGAAGACTCTTAAGAGTCCCCTGGACTGCTAGGAGGTCAAACCAGTCAATCTTAAAGGAAATCAACTCTGATTGCTCATTGGAAGGATTGATAATGAAGCTGAAGCTCAGATACTTTGGTCACCTAATGCGAGGAGAGGACTCTTTGGAAAAGACCCTGATGCTGGGAAAGATGGAAGGCAAAAGGAGAAGAGGACGGCAGAGGATGAGATGGCTAGATAGCATCACTGAAGCAATGAGCATGAAATTGAGCAAACTCAGGGAGGCAGTGAAAGATAGGAAGGCCTGGCGCAATATGGTTCATGGGGTCACGAAGAGTCGGACACGACTTAACGACTAAACAACAACAACTGTGCTTATGTAGTTTTGACTTGCTGTATTGTATGAACCTCATCAATTATTGATTTAATTTATCAATTAATTTTTTGAAAATGTGTAATCAAATAGTACAGTGTTTGAACTAACCCAGTCTTTCAAAGTACATCTTTAATTTTCTTATTAACACCTAGCTACCACCTCCCTAGTTATTTTCTGCTCTTCATATACTTAAATTTTTACTATGGCCTTTTATTCTTAGTTCTTCTCTTCAGCTGGCCAACACTGAATTTCTCAAACAAATTAACATAGCTCATTAACCATGCTGAGAATATATAGATTTACAGGTGAAACTCGAAAAATTAGAATATCGTGCAAATGTTCATTTATGTCAGTATGGCAACTCAAAAGGTGAAACCAATATATGAGATAGACGCATTACTTGCAAAGCGAGATATGTCAAGCCTTACTTTGCTATAATTGTGATGATTATGGCGTACAGCTTATGAAAACCCCAAATTCACAGTCTCAGAAAATTAGAATAGTGTGAAAAGGTTCAATATTCTAGGCTCAAAGTGTCCCATTCTAATCAGCTAATGAATCCATAACACCTGCAAAGGGTTCCTGAGCCTTTCAATGGTCTCTCAGGCTGGTTCAGTAGGAATCACAAGCATGGGAAAGACTGCTGACCTGACAGTTGTGCAGAAAACCATCATTGACACCCTCCATAAGGAGGGAAAGCCCCAAAAGGGAATTGCAAAAGAAGTTGGATGTTCCCAAAGTGCTGTATCAAAGCACATCAATAGAAGGTTCTGTGGAAGGGAAAAGTGTGGTAGAAAAAGGTGCACAAGCAGCAGGGATGACCGCAGCCTGGAGAGGATTGTCAGGAAAAGGCCATTCAAAAGTGTTGGGGACTTTCACAAGGAGTGGGCTGAGGCTGGAGTTAGTGCATCAAGAGCCACCACACACAGACGGATCCTGGACATGGGCTTCAAATGTCGTATTCCTCTTGTCAAGCCGCTCCTGAACAACAAACAACGTCAGAAGCGTCTTACCTGGGCTACAGAAAAAAAGAACTGGTCTGTTGCCCAGTGGTCCAAATCCTCTCTTCTGATGAGAGCAACTTTTGCATCTCATTTGGGAACCAAGGACCCAGAGTCTGGAGGAAGAATGGAGAGGCACACAATGCACGATGCTTGAAGTCCAGGGTGAAGTTTCCGCAGTCTGTTGATTTGGGGAGCCATGTCATCTGCTGGTGTTGGTCCACTGTGCTTCATTAAGTCCAGGGTCAACGCAGCCGTCTACCGGGAGATTTTGGAGCACTTCATGCTTCCTTCCACAGACGAGCTTTATGGGGATGCTGACTTCATTTTCCAGCAGGACCTGGCACCTGCCCACACTGCCAAAAGTACCAAAACCTGGTTCAATGACCATGGGATTACTGTGCTTGATTGGCCAACAAACTCGCCTGACCTGAACTCCATAGAGAATCTATGGGGCATTGCCAAGAGAAAGATGAGGGACATAGGACTGAACAATGCAACGGAGCTGAAGGCTGCTATTGAAGCATCCTGGTCTTCCATAACACCTCAGCAGTGCCACAGGCTGATAGCATCCATGCCACGCCGCATTGCGGCAGTCATTGCTGCAAAAGGGGCCCAAACCAAGTACTGAGTACATATGCATGCTTATACTTTGCAGAGGTCCGATATTGTTCTACTTCCAATCCTTGTGTTATTGATGTCATGTAATGTTCTAATTTTCTGAGATTGTGAATTTGGGGTTTTCATAAGCTGTACGCCATAATCATCACAATTATACCAAAGTAAGGCTTGACATATCTCGCTTTGCATGTAATGTGTCTATCTCATATATTGGTTTCACCTTTTGAGCTGCCATACTGATATAAATGAACATTTGCACGATATTCTAATTTTTCGAGTTTCACCTGTAATAGATATGTCATATACATTCCAGCTGAGCTGCTATATTTGTGGTTTGGAACAACCCCAAGCCATTCTGGAAAAATCTAGTTCTTCTGAATTTCCCTTACAGTCTTTTTTTTACAAAATTCCTCACATTCTTCCTTTTGAAGTCCAATGTGCTGCACTGGGACTTTGGCAGCTGTCCAGTTACATGTAAATTATCACTGCAGTTACTATTTCCAACTGATTTAGCACTTATATCTTATATTCCAAGGCATCACTTGTAATCAAACCTAGAGTTACTTCCACGGTTTGGTTTCACGAGCTATGTGTCAGAAACAAACACCATGATAGCTAACACAAGCTACATAGCAACTTCCTTCCCTAACTTAGGCAACATGGAATTTATATGTGTGGCATATAAATTTAATAAAATAATAATACATTTAATAAATAAGTTAATTAATTCTAGGAACTGAAGTCTACACACCTAAGGAGGAAGAGTTGAAGAAAGCTGAATTATAGCCAAAGCTTTCTATTATTTTGCAACAGCAAACTAATGAAGTATTCCTCTGGAAATTTTCTTGTGTACTTTGGTCACACCTGTTACGTCCATAAAATCTAAATCAGTATCCAACCTTCCTTTTTTAGGGAAGATTGTTGAAAAGATCTGAAGCAACAGCTTCAGAGGATCCTGGATAAAGCAGATTATCTGGACCCCCTTTCCCTTTTTTTGGGATGGAAACAACATCAGTCTCACTTCTGCATGACCCTTGATGAGAGTGCATCTATCCTTGCTCTACTTGACCTCTTGGTGGCCTTTGATACCATCAACCATGGTATCCTTCTGGACCAATTTCAGGGTTTGGGAGTGGGCGGCACTGTATTTTGCTGGTTCTCTTCCTTCCTGTTCTACTTATCTAATATAATTGAGAAAGCTGTACTCATCCATTAGTATAATATTTTCTCGTTTGGATGGTACTATGCTTTTGTTCTCCATCTATGACAACCTCTAATTTCTTGGTATGATACAATGGTGCCATCTACAGCATCTGGTAAATTGATACTGAGAGGCCAATATAGACAATTTTCTTTCCTTCCAAAGCCTCTCCCATATAATCTTTTCAATACGTTGATACAACTGATGAAACTTAGTATGTACCTTTGTCAATTTAAACACAGGGTCATTAGGTAGATCAGTTTAGCTACCAATTTCCTAATTTGCTGACCTGAGACAGCACTTTGCTTGACTGGTCAAAACAGTCTGTCCTTCTGACAAGTTTGGCTTTTACTTATCCTTCGTATTTTATAAAATTGAGGCTAGTGCTCAGGAGAAAAGCAGCAGCAACAGCATCAAGGGCAGCCTACCTATCACCATCCAAGCAGGAAGCTCATACAAACTGTACTCAATTATTATCTTTGCAATTAATTCTGAGTATATGCTGAAGCTCCCAAATCCTATTCAAGCAGATAATAAGTAATTGGTTTAGCTAGATTGACTCCACAGATTTTATTGGAATACTGTATCTGACTGTTGCCTTCCCTTGTTTCACTGTATTTCCTTTTCCGCAATAGATTTCTTTGTGTATCCAGAGATTCAGCTTACTTAGAGAATTTCTCATTAAAAACTTCCCCATGAACAATACAGCATGGTTACACAGCTACTTCTTGTGTTTCAGGCTGGCATGGCTTGTTGTTCTCTATTGCTGATTTTCAGCAGGAAATTCCAAAGCACTTTCTTTTCTATTTTTCATAGGGCTAGGCTGAAGGGAGAAAGTCCAAGAAGTAGAAAGACTAGAATGTACCAGGAGATTCATCCTGACAGGCAGCTGCATATTGTAATTATCTTTTTTACTGCAGAAAGGGGTCTGACAGTAGGTTTTAAAATTACATCCCATTCCCAATTTATAACCCTATGTGCCTGAATGCTTAGATCAAGGAAACACATCCTCAATACTAAATACTTTGGTCTGATGAATGTTACCTACAGTGTTTCTACAGAGGAATTTAAAGAAAGTAATCTATTCCATTTTACGTTAATGTGACTATTTGGAAAATAAGAGTTTACTACAGCTGCTGAAGTTATTCAGGACCTTGGATTTCATTCAGTACCTGATATAAGGTTTGAGGTATATTAGTTCTTGAATTTAAATATTTGGATAGTAAGGTTTAAATAACATCTAAGCCTGAAACCTGAGACCTCCTGAGAATGAGAAGAATATAATCCACCTCTGTAATTGTCAGCACTTGCTGGAACAGAAGAGATGGCATGTGAGAGAGGGATTTTGTAATGCTGGAGAAATATAGAACACCTCTTTCAAAAGAAGGGTGGTACATGCAAGCATTTGTCTATATGTGAGGTTGCTTAAACTTGAGAATGCTTAGATCAAGGAAACACATCCTCAATACTAAATACTAAATACACATCCTCAATACTAAATAGTAAATATTTGCTCCTATAGATGCAAAGTCAGATGTAGGAGAATGAACAAAAACTACATGGAACCCACACAGAGAAGAACTAATCCACATTCATTTCAAACTGGAATACCACGTCGATGACTTGCCAAATAATGTATCTTACTTTCAAGATGTTTGACTTTTACCTAACATGCTCATATTTCTTACAACTGTTATGTTACTATCTGAACAGAATCAGATTTTTAATTTTCCATGATTAACACTATTATGTACTAACTTAAATGGGACTGCAGATGATTTATTCAGGATAACCAAGCTGACAAAATATGGGGAAATGAACAGTTAAAAAACAGAATGCACAGTACCATCAGGTGTCCAAACAAATTTATGCAAGGCAGAAAAATATATACATCCAGTGAACTGCAATCAAAACTAAGACTGTTTCAAGAATATGCTAGCAAACGCTTGACATGTTCATATTCTTGGAGATTATATTATAATTTTATAAGACATTTCTCAATAGTAATAATAGCAAAGGTTACCCTAAAGAAATTAAAAGAAAACATCCAGCCTAAAAGATATCTCTGAACTCTTACTGCATAATCTTCAAATCCCACTGATTTCAATGGAGAAAGAAGTAGTTCAGCATATACTTGATTCTCTAGTACTGATATGTTTAATCATATCTTAGCTGTGGTGAGATTACATCTCATTCACCTTGCTTTGTTAATAAAATTCAATGATTTGATCAATAACCCAGACATTCTACTATAGACCATTGCTTAGTGCTTCAACATCTGTCAGACAAATACCCAAGCCACTCTGACTTGAATCTATATGCAGGCTTTATTGACTTCAAGGCAGCTTTTGATAATATTTCAAGGGCAAGACTCTGGGACATTGTGAGCAGATCCTATATAGATAAAAGATTCTTGCTCCTAATTCATAAACTATACAATACAACTGGCCTTAGAGTAAGATGTAACTGGGGAGGGGACCTTTCTGACTTTATTCAGACTGTCAAGGGAATGAAATAAGGTTGCATTTTAGCACCATTGCTTTTTAACATATATATCAACTCTCTGATTAAAACCCTTCAGAGAGCTGATATCCATGCATCTAAATTAGCCGACAGACACCTCCCAATTCTACTTTATGTTGATGATGCAGTTCCTCTCCTTGTCTTCTGTAGGCATGAAGCGAGCACTAAGAATCCTGGCATCCTACTGTAATGAGGAACAATTAATAACCAATTATGATAAATCTAAAGTTTTAGTTTCCTCCAACAAAAGACAAAGGCACAAGTGGACCATTGATTCCCATGAATTAGAGCAGGTCAAATGTTTTAAATACTTGGGCATAGTATTTCAGGCCTCCAGGAAATTAATAGCCCAGGTAAATTATGCCACTTCTACTACCCAAAAGAGCACACAAGCAATAACTAAATTTTACAAGCAACAGGGTACAAATTACATTCCAGCAGCAATCAAACTGTTTATGGCTAAAATAGTTGCCCAACTATTATATGGGATACAACTTGGCCCATATACAAACTTAAGGGCTTATGAAGCAATTCTGTCAAATTTCCTTAGGACTCTGTTCGGTACCCCAAAAAGCACTCCTAATGCAGTCTTGAGGGTTGAAGCTAATGTGCCAAGCATTAAGGCCCAGGCCTGGACTAGGATTCTAATCTCAGGACTCAGAATCACATTTGACCCTCCTGGCCTGATGCCTCTGCTGTTGCCAGACAGCTACCAATCTTACTGGCAATCTGTATTTGCATAGAACTTTGCAGTTTTGGTCTCTCTCCAGAACATTTAGGCCAATTAACCCTGGAAATGGCCAAATCAATAGCAAAATAAAGAATTAGGGACATTGATCACCAAAATGAGATCACCAGTACTCCTGAATTCTATCACCAAATGTTATATAGCTGCAAGCCCTCTACTGTGGGGTATCTATACAATCTAACTCTAAGCAAATATAGATGGGCCTTCTCCAAAGCCTGCTTTGATGCCTTCCCTTCAGCACTGCTGGCAGGAAGATTTCATGGGACTCCATATTTACAGAGACTTTGCCCTTGTGGATCCTTGCTCATGTCCTTTTATGGTGTCCTTTTTATGATGCCCCAAGACATGCTCTGATCAAAGACCATAATAAAGATATTTGATTTGATCAATAATACTTCAACTAGTTTTCTTTTTAATGTAAGCTCTGTTCTTTGATTTAAATGCTAATACTAGCCAGACTGGAGTTTGCTAAAGTACCTGTTGACAAGCCACAATCCTTCTGGGAGAATGCCCTTTGGACAGATGAAACAAAATTTGAACTTTTTGATAAGTCACAGCAACTCTATGTTCACAGAAGAAAAAACAATGTTTTTCAAGAAAAGAATACCATCCCTACTGTGAAACATGGAGGAGGTTCCATAATACTAGAGGGTTGCTTTGCTGCCTCTGGCACTGGGTACCCTGAATCTGTGCAGAGCACAATGAAATCAGAAGATTATCAAGGCATTCTGGAGCGAAACATAATGCCTAGTGTTAGAAAGCTCTGTCTCAGTTGCAGGTCATAGGTCCTCCAATAACCCAAAACACATCCAAGAATGGTTGAAAAGCAAACACTGGGCTATTCTGAAGTGGCCTACTATGAGTCCTGATCTGACTCCAATAGAACATCTATGGAAAGAGCTGAAACTCACAGTTGGGAGAAGGAACCCATTAAACCTAAAACAACTGGAGTAATTTGCTCTAGAAGAGTGCCAGTTGAGAGGTACAAAAGTTTCATTCAAAGTTACAGGAGTTGCTTGATTGCCTCAAAAGGGTGTGCTACGAAATATTAGATTAGGGATACTAATAATTATGTCCATTCCATTTTCATTTGTTTTATTATTTACCAGAAGTCATATAGAAAAAGCAATGCTATGGACTATGGAATAAAGAATGGTGGATGCCATTTACTTGTGTCAGTTTTAACTTACTTCATGGCAAAGTGGAGGGGTACCAATACTTTTGGCCATGCCTGTAAGCACTTATGAAAGCTTACAACTATAAAGCAACATACAAAATAGAAAACATGAAAGCAGAAACAATATAGTTAAAATAAATTAATAGTGCCAAAAGCTTGGCAAAAGAAATGTGTTTTTGTCATTTTTCTAAATTCTGGTAAAATGTGTGCTAAATACATATCCTGGGAGGTAACGTTCCATAGCCTGGGAGCCAACCAGGAGGAGGCCCTCTCCCATACACCAAATACATGAAGTGGGGACAACTCTCCCCCAACCCTGCTGATCTCACTAACTGCGAAGGTTCATAATGAGAGAAGCAGCCCCTCGGATACTCAGGCCCTAAGCTGATTAGGGCTTTAAAGGTCAACATCAACATCTTAAATAGTACCTGACTATTAACTGGCATTCGGGCACTATTTTGGTACAGACATCATGCAATCTTTGCTGGTTCAAAGCCTAGTCATTGGATTTTGCACCAAGTCAAAATGTTGGACACTTTTCAAGGATAGACCACTTAGCATAGTCAAGATGGTAATTCAGATGTGGATAACTGTTGTCAAATTTGACCAACTTAGGAATGGTGGTGCTTGCCATTGCCATTGTTTGCAAATCCAGTGACAGCTGGGAATCAAAAGTACTCCCAAACTATGAACCTGCTATCTGTGGGGAAATGAAACTGCATCTAGAATAGGCTTTACCCAAATCATCTAGGCTTCACCCTGAATCTAGTTTTCTTTTTACCAACAGTACCTCAGTTTTGTTTGGATTTAGTTCCAGCTCCTTTTCTCTATCCAGCCCATTACTAAAATTAGGCCATGTTCAAGGATACTAATTTCTTTCTTGGAACTAGATAGTAAGCAATAGCAAAGCTGAATGTCATCAGCACATTGATGGTATCCCAATTCAAAGTTTTGAATGATTTCCCCAAGTTTCAAGTAGATGTTAAACAGCACAGGGAACCAGGCAGAGCCCTAAGGGTCACCAAAGGTCAACAACCTAGATGCTAAATAGAAGCCCCCTAGTATTACAATATTACAATGGAAAGGACTGCAAGTATTACAAAACAATACTAGCAAGGCCCAACCCTGCCAGACTGCATTGAAAGATAACATGCTTTGTCTATTTCTATGGTGATGAATACAGAGGTTCTTCAGCCTTTAAGAGTATGAGGTGAAAAACATAAAGCTAGATTTGAATTGGCTAGAAGGAAAAAATAAGAGATGTGGTATGACAGCTAGAATCTACATACATATATAACTGAGTTGCTGAACCAGAGGGCCAGACAGCTGGTTTCTGGCCCAGGACATCACTACAGCAATCAAAGTAGTATTAAGTATCATAAGTAGTCTTAAGTATCATATCCCAGATGAAGCACTCATAGAAAAAGGGATTCAAATTATCAAAAAACACTGGAAGCTGTGAGGCCACCATTTTATTAATAACTTTGCCCCAAAATAAAGTATTTGAGACTAGCCTATAATTACATAGATTCTCCAGAATAATAGAGGGATTTTTCAGTAAAGATTTTATAACTGCCTCCTTTAAGCAGATGGAAATACATCCTATGCCCAAAGAGACAATGCTCACCTCCCTTAACCAAAGGGTCAGTCCAACTTGGACAAAGTATCAGCTAGGAGGAAAATTTAAGGACTGAGTAAGCAGGTATTGGCTCTTATCTCTCCAGATATCCTGTTCATATTCCCAAGATCTACAAGATGAAAAGAACCCATATGAACCATTACCAAGCTTACCTCCTATGACCTGTCCAAACACTGGAGTCCAAGTCAAGGCAAATCCGATCGACTTTGTCTGCAAAGAACAATGAAAACTGCTCACAGCGAGCCTCCGACTGTTCAGGCTCCCCAACCCAACATCTTGATGGAGGAGATGCCATACAGTACGGAAAAGCATTGCTGGTTTGTTCTGTGCAGATGCAAGGGAGCCAGAGAAGTAATCCCTCTTTGCTGCATCTACTACCACAGAGTAGGCTTTCAGATGGGCCTTTAAAAAGGCACCATTTTGTCTCATCACAAGAATTTCTCATTTGTGTTTCAATTCTTTATGTATCTGCTTCATTGCTCTCAACTCTCTAATAAACCAAAGGGACCATTTAGCTGTTAGAGAAAACAGAGCACTTGGAATGGATAATGTCAGTCACCTAGACCAGAATTTCAACAGTATCATGGAGAAATGAGGTGGAAAATTCCCCAGGTATATTCAGGAAGTCATTGGATCCATCAGGCCCCTGGGCCAGACCATTTTAACTTCTCTATCCCTGCAGAGGTTTATAGCTGTTGCCAGTCTAACAGTACCCCCATGCTGTCCTGGCCACAGGTTCAGCAACAAACAATCTGACTTCACACATTGTTGGATGCAGTGATTGGTCAGTGACTTGGAACTTCTATATAATTTAAAATCTATGTCTCTTGGTATCGCAATTCCAAGGACATTTATCCTTTGGTTGGTTTGTTTGTTTAAGTTGCAAACTTCTAGTTCAAGCTTCTAAAATACTGTTGGGCAATAATCAAGACTGACTTAACCAATCAATCAGTAGTTTAGGTTGACTTAACCGATTGAACAAATAATTCATACAAATTCTACATAAATGTGTAACTCAAAATCTGGAAGACCAATCAAGCAACAGCATAAAGGGAATCGTATTAATCCTGCTAACAATCCTAACAGTTAATGAAATAAGTTCTTGCTGAAGTCCTTTTCCATTTTTTGCTTTACATAATTAAAGTTGGGTCAAATTACGGCAAAATGAACCCCTTCCCTGGGAAATATGATGGCTTCTTTTGAAATACATACGCTCAACTGTGCTTTTAACAGTTGGATCTAAGGATCACCTTAGGTTACCTTAGGTAGAATTAGGTTGTTATTAGTTTCTGCAAAGTACCTGATACTGCTATATATCTGTTACATATGTCTCTCTTTTGGTATGTATATAATCAGATAATCAGTTAGGGGAAAGCAGTTTAATGGATAATTGGAATGTCAAAAATCACAAAGGAATCATGTCCATCTGCTTCTTATATGAAATTATTTGCTTGCCCAGTTGGTCTGACAGGGAAACACAATACTTTAATAGAAGCAATGTTTGCCATGGTTTTTTGAGGTTTATTTGCTATAGCTATTCAATTGCCTATATGTATGTTTTTACAGTTCACAATACTGTCTCAAACTGTATTAAATAAATAGATATTGAAGCAAAACTCTACAGAACTCTCCAAATCTCTTTAGGAAAACTATTTTGTGAACGTTTCTTTGAACATTCCACTCCAAGAAAAGGTGGGACAAAGAATGTTCCCATTTGTACATATAGGGCAACTTTCTAAAAGTTGGATCACATTTGTTAGAGAACATTTCTATGTATTGATTGGGGACGCTCATAATGATTTATGGGGTTGTGCAGCACTCTGGATGTATTTCAGAACAATCTCAGAAAAAGGCATGTCTGCTTTAAGCAGCTGCAGCCAGGTGCTATGTTTATGCTCCTGCACATTTGTGGTTTTGAATCTGAAGCACTGTAGAACCCTAATCATGTATAACTTGAATGTATTCCAAGATCTTTTTTGCCCAGATCTAAATGTATTAGGACACTTACTATGTATCTTTTTCCTGGGATGTCCTGCTGATCTTTTGTGATGCTATTATTATCATCATCATCATGTTTCAGAACAGTTTCTCTATCAAAATATTAAGCTACCCAACATGCTACCAGGTCCTAGAAAAGCATGGTTTCTTCAAGAAACTAATATTGAACATCCTTGTTTTCTTAAATGTAGAGGTACAACCGCGCAATGTACTCTTTCATAATAATGCTTATACAACTAGCACCGGGATGGGAATCAGGAAAAGAATCACAGGGAATATAAGACCTGGGAAAATTATTTATGTGAACTAGCCCTGCAGTTACACATTTAACCAGTTCTTTTCCTAAACAAATCCCCTGATTATGAATCTGCAACTAAAAGACAGGCACCCTCTAATTAGAAATCTATAATTCAGAGACTGGAAATAAGATGACCAAACTTCCTTTCATACTATCTTTATTTCTAGGAATGCCTCTGTGTACCACATTTGACCCGCAGGCATTCTTAGAAAATAAAAATAATGGATGTTGGTAGACCTGACTTTGGAAGAGAAAGAAGGAAAGATCCAGTGGTGGGATGACGGGGAGCAGCACCATCAGTTTGCCTTTTGCTTGTGACTTGTCATGCTCATCATGGTAGTAGTTGTTTGAATAGCCAAACTTTCCTGATAAGATCTCAAATTTATAAGAATGCCATTGGCTCAAAACATTACTCACTTCTGATATAATTGAATATCTGAATGTAAGCCTAGTCACATTTAGAGTTTTTAGACATGACTGCCACTGAACTGACATTGTAACATGACAATGCTATTTTCAAGTATAAATGTAACTCAAAACATACTTGCTTGCAATCATACGTAACACATATGCCCCAGTAATTTTTGTTTTCAACAATCTATTTTAGAATCCTACCAAGACAAGCAAAAAGCCATATCTTAACAATCTCATGTTAAACCCAAAAGCAACATTATTCATTAGAAATTTCTCATACTGAAGTTCTATTTACTGTAGGGAACAGATGCAAGACCTTTCCATTGATTTCGTATCAATTTGTGTTCAAATATCTGCTAGTTGTTTCCAATTCACTTCTATTTACAAAACCACACCATATGATTACTACATAACTTTGTTTCTTCAGCTTGATTTTCCTCAAACCATTTTCCCCATTAGTTATGCAGTGAATAGTACAACTGGATAACACTTTTTAGTCTTAAATATGTCTGCTGTTCCCTTAATATCATCTTACCTATACATCCTCTTTTCCATTTTTCCTTACGAACACTACACATATTTAACTGAAGAAGATTTGACAACTTTGACCTTATCCACAGGGCTGTTATCTTGAAGTCTCTTAAGGATGAACCTTTGCTAACCTACATAAAACAGACTCTTTTATTGCATACAAGGTTAATATTAGTTTCATTTCCATTACCTATCAAGAGAATGTAAGAATTTGGAAGCAGTAGCTTTTCCTGCACATTGAAAATTACCAAATTCATAGCTGTTACCACTTGCAAACAAAGCTCAGATAAAATGTAATCAATGAATAGAAACTTACATAATCATGAAAGGCTTTAGCTTCACTTGAGTGTTCACATGTTTCACGTCTTTCCGGGGCTGCGCAATAGAGATCCCAAAACACACTAAAAATAAAAAAGAATGTCCAATTTGTAATTTATATTTCTTCAGGTGTATCCCAAGCATTCATATGCATTTTAGTAATCACTACTTTATTACCCTCTTTCTTCATACTCTGAAAGCAAAATTTATGCAGCATTCCCATTCTGTTGGGACTACGCATACCTAAGAACAATTATAATGATAGCCTAACTGACTGTACAACTGATGCTGTACAGATAAATATCCTAATACCGTAATTGAATTTGTGTTTAACTTAAAATCAAGGACCTTGCAGCTGATAAGAATCTAAATACAAAATAAAGCCTTTGGTGTTTTTTTTTAACGCCAAATATTTAATCCAGAACTGTTTATCAGTTATGATGAGCAATTCTTGTCTAAAAACATCATTAGAAAGTTTCTGAAGTATTTTGCAAAGCTCATGAACAATTTTACATTCTGAAGCTCTAGGAGAGAGTTTCCTATACATTTTTTATATAGAGGACTGAAAGGGAAGAGAGAACACTGAAGGTACACAGTAGCTAAGAGTCTGTTACATTAAAAATATTTATTTATTGTAAATACTATATGTCTATTTAAAAATGATTATCTAATCTAAGCTCATACAATATATCTCTAACTTTTGTTTTCTTTTGTACTAATCGGTAAAAATACCCTGGGTACTGAGTTGAGCTCTACTCCTGATAATTTCACACTTCCCTGCAGATTTCTTGACAACAGTACAGAATTGGTTTCTTCTAGGATGTTTTTTTCAACTTCCCAGTCTAGCCTACAACCCTGGAATTCCCTGGTGGTCTTCTAGTTAAGTGACTTCTTCTATCTAATAAAAAATAAGACAACTAATTTAAATCCTTTCCTTATGTAATAAACATAACATGCTTTTAAAGCTAATTAATAACACAGAAATTAAATAGATACATTATATTTATTTTTATGAGACTGATGTTGACATCTGGGTACTGGTAAATCAATATTAGCATTAAAATCCACCCTCTAATAGGTGGCTACTCTTACTAGGGCTGGGGCAGGAGCAGTTCCAAAGCAAAGTTTCTGCCGTGCATGCTTCACAAATTATTAGAAACAATTTTGAAGAATGCACAAGTGTGAGCATACCACCTCTGTGCTACTCATTAAAGCATTTCCTCTTTTTTCATGAATCTGAAAAAAGATGCAGCTGCTTGAAAGAGTCCATTTATTAACCTTAATATGATTCTTAAAGCAGCCACACCATTTTTTCACACTGGGATGGAAGCCTGAAAAAAAAAGCAAACAAACAGGAATTGTTTTAATGAGTATCATACAGATGTTGTACTTATACTTGCATGATGCCTGAATAACATCTTCTAAATAATTTCTGGCACATGCACTTCCCTATTCTTTTCTTATGCAAAGGATTCTCTCATTTGTGTCAGTCGCAGATGCCATATAGAAAGGTGTACATGTACAATCTTCTCCTTTCCTGAAATTAACGCTGTTGCTCCTGTGTACAGAATTCTTTTCTGTGTACAAATAGTTATACAGGGGCATCCACAGCAACACTCACAGGCTTCAACATGGTGGGAATAACTGGGCAATCAAAGCCCCTATCCTTTTTTAATAGGTCTTATGCACCTGTGTGCATATAAAGTGGGTGGGGCTTTGATCAACTGGTCATACCTGTCATTTTGAAGCCAGGGAATGGCACTCCAAAGGCCCCTGAATATAAAAGAGCTCTGAAGTCAGAAACCTACTTCATTTCCTGCTCAACGCAAAATAACAATATACATATATACATGCTGGCATTTCTGTAGAATCTTAACAACTAGTTGTCATATCAAATTATTTTAAGTGTATCTTTCTAGTTATATGTGAACATCCAAACGAAAAAAAATCACAAGTCTGGAAAACTTGAATATCAATCCTTCTGAAAGAAAAATGAGCAAGGTTCAACTGAAATAATTATATGATTAATTTTAACTTTTCTAGGAAATGAAGTGACATTTCAATATTAAATGCAGTTCACATCTGTTTCTTCCAACTAATTAGCAAAATTTCTTGTTACCTTTGATAAAAATCAGATTTTGTACAGGTACAGTATAATACTTTAACAACACAATCTTTGTAAACCTGAAATACTTACCACCACCAAGAGTGTAAGAATCCTGGGGGTTCGCCCAATGTGATGTTTTTTTCCCATCTTATCTAAAACCAGTGCAAATAATGATTATTTCTTTAGGCCAGACAGATTCATATGAAAAAAACCATAGCATCTAGCTAAAATCAATTCAGATATGGATCTTTAAAATCAACACAGACAATTTCAAAAAGTTTCAACTGGAGGCTGAATATGTGTTGTCTGCTATATCTGGGGGAGTAGGTTAGCTCTGTGTGTAAGAGTGAGACAGAAAAAGAGAATATGTATGAGTGTGCAGAACAAATTACATACTCAGCTCTCCCCACCAACAGCTTGCTATTGCTTCTTGTGCTTTTCCTTATCTGCTAGTTGTGGCAACTACTTTACTCTGCCTGAAAGTACAGCCAGCATAATCTAATTTTGTATTTCTTTATAGAGATTTGGACTTGTTCATTTCTTGTAATTACGTTTGCCCTCTTGTGTTATACTCTGTTTTTTAACCCACATTTCTGAAAAAGAAAATATTAGATACAGGATAACTTTTGCACTTTAAGAAACATTTCACCTTTACCATTACTATTCTCAAATATATTGTTATGTTTTATAATAGTGACATTTAACCTATTACTATAAAGAGTAAGAAAAGCTGTTGCATGAGCAGAAGTCTGTTTGCACTACAATGCATATAATCCATGGATAGTAATACTATCATCTAATTGTGTTATTCATGCCTTACACTTAAAAAATAAGATATAAATTTGAATATTCTTAAGCCACAGAGACTCCATACTTGGGACAGCCATACATCTCAAAGCTGCAATGACTGTGTTAGTAGTGACACAACATTTCTTTCACATGTGAAAGGAAAACAACTTTGTGGCTGCTGCATATGTATAATCCTTACCCCATACCAGTAATAAAATGATACAATTATAGATAGTGATATAGTGAGTTCATGCAAGCGAAACAAAGGCTAGTATTTGATGCCCTGGGTAATAATTGGCAACACTGATCTAATATTTTCACTTTACACGGAAATGACCAAATAGAGTAGTGTTTTTTAACCATTAGTATAGGTGCCACACCCAGCAGTAGTCTAGGCTGGAAAAAAGCCCATGAAACTCTTAGATTGGAGTAGCCTGGAAAAGATCTGGGGCTTAGGAGTCAAAATAAAATAATGTTTTACAATAACTACCTCCTCCCTCCCTCCCCTTCTCCCCCCCCCCATTTTTATTTTCCTTTTTAGCTTGGTCTTAAAAGAAGACTATTTCAACAGTGATAAACAATGCCTCAAGCCCAGTGATTCTTACTTGATATTTTCCAACACGACTAATAACATTGCTACAATTTTTATGGCCTCAAAAATTATCGCAACCAATAATGATAATAATGATACACCTATAAGCATCTATAGTATATGTAAGGGAACCTGGGTTCTTTATAGAGTGACTGATAATTTTTAATATAAAAAAATCTTACTGATTCAAAAGACAGAAAAAGATTAGAAAACATACCTCTGATAAAAATGTCTGTGCAGACTTCTGTGCTCCTACATGGAGAAGATATTCATATACATATAGTGCTAACCTGGAAACAGAAGAAAACCTATTAAAAGTCTAATTATTTAATAATTCCAAAACAAATAGATTGCAAGATATGCTAAACAGAGAAAAACACACTAAAGGTATATTTTACATCCAAAACATTATAGATCGGCAAAATCATAGCACAGCTAAAAAAGCTTTTATACAAAAAGCGGAGTCTGTCAATATTTTATTATCTTGAACGTATGCCCAGTTGGAGAAATGTTCAGTTACTATTAATCTATATTTATCCACACAAGCTATGCTTACAGTAAACAATACACCATATCTGTAATTACAGCAGCACAGAACATTGATAAAAAGTTCTTAACCATAATGTCTTTTCAATTCTTATTTAATTCGTGAACATTATCATCATCATCATTATACCTTCAAGAGGAACAACCCAGAGTTATCCAGAACTGATAACACCCTTGAAATAGTTGTGATGAGACCAATTCTAGCCAAGACTGTTCTTCTTAATAGTATGTCAGAGAGACCAAGGAAAGAGAAATTGTACAGTGATACCCTTTCATATTCTAACTGCAGTTCTGTAGCTAAATCCTTATCAGAAGATATTACTAAGTCAGATGTACCTGACCCAGAGGCTCAGTTCATACAAAAATATCATTCCCAAATTGGGACTTCTGGTAGAGGCATGGCAAGCTAAACACATCTCCATGGAGAATGGAGGGAATGACTTCAGCAAAGACTGAAGAACCAGTGAGTAGACCAGTTCTTCAGAACCTCTCTAGATAAGGAGAGGACAGAAGATCACCCACATGTACTCCTTGTGAGCAGACCACAGGATAGACATCTCCAATGGTCTGAGTGTCAGGAGACAAAGGGATTAATCATCAAGCTTACAACTGCAGCCAGGGCCTTTTAAAGGACACTAAGCTCACTAACCTTGCTTCTAATCATGTTTGGAAATTGCTTATTTAAATATCTTAAGGCTATTAGAGGTCTTCAAAATTACAAGCCTGAAAAGTCACTTGGTGAGTGTATCTTTATTCCTGAACAAAAGAAAAATTAACTTTTAGAAAAAGAATTTGAAATAAACATCAAAAAGCTAAACAAGATTTTGAACTAAGAAAACTATAAACGAATTAAGGGTCCAGACAAATTTGGAATATTGAAACTTTTACTATAAGATTCTGGAATTAACTATATAAAATAAACAGCTTTTCATGAGAACCAGTATTATTTTGATTACCGTAAGTCACAACAGAGATAAGAGACCTTATGATTTAAATTGGACACTAGAGGGGACTAAAGGCCAAGCAAAAAAAGGAAACAAACAAACAAGAAAAATCTTACCTTTAGGATTGAGATTTATAAAATGACACAAAATACTATAACATTTGAAATATTAAAGGAGATCTTCAAAGAATGGGGCCAGAAATTAGTAGCTACAATATCAATAATATCAGTAATGATGTCTGCTTCTATAGTCTTCTAGAATAGACTATGCGTAGATGATAATGAAGGAATGATAGATGTGAAACAAATTTTGCTCAGTGCAGAAATAGTGGAATCAGAAATATTGGATAAAAAAAGTGTGGATTACAAAATAGACAAGGCACTCAAACTGGAAATGCAAATGACAGGAGAAAGTGTGGATTACAAGATAGAGAAGAGCCAAGAGAATGCTCTTATAAAGACCTTTTACTGGATGCACAAAAGAGGTTGGTTAAGGCTTTGAAAATCAAAGGGGAAATTCAAAAGACAAACCAAGACAATGACCTGGATGATAACTTTCCACTGGATTTACAAAAGAGGTCTGTTAAAACTCAGAAAAGTCTTTGTGATGGGAAAAAAAAAAAAAAAAAGACAACATCTGAATGAATTAAAGATCAAAACTGTTAGAAGTAAAAGAAAGGAATATAAAGTTGGTTTGTTTGATCAAGGTTAAAACAAGGTATGTTTTTATAAAGCTCTGAGAACCCTTTATGGACTTTTTTTGCTGACACCAGAACTAAAAAAATTATTTATAGTTTGGCATATAGAAGGGATGGGTTATGGGAAGAAGAAATATTTGTGTGTAACTTTATAGAGGGTGATGAGTTATCAAATTTGTTTTTACTTGTGATGAAGACTGGAAGTCACTTCTTTACATATTTTTCTTTTTCCTTATCTTATTCTACTTATTTCTGTTTCTTTCTTATATTTTTTCTTTCTTTGCACTTTTTATTCTATCTTTTTCTTTTTCTGAGTTTAATTTGTATTTGCTTTTACTATTGTATTTAAAATCTTTAATAAAAAATTAAAATTCACACACACAGACACATATATATATCCCAAATCCACTTTTGAAAGGATGTCTTTTCTAGTTTGTTCTAAACTGCAGTTTCCTCTTTCATTAAAACTTAGGGAAAATGCCATAGTTAATTAACAAACCAAGGTATCAAAGAAAGAAATGGGTCTGACACAATGGAAAATTGTCTTTGACTTGCAGAAGTTACAGCTCTGTTAATTTCTACGAAAAGTAGAAAATTGCAGCTTAGAACAAACCAAAAATGGAAGCTTTTAATACCTCCACACATATGAAGGAGAGTTTATGATTCATTTTCCTTTAATAGCTATTTTACAGAAAAAAGTTAACAACTACAGCATTTCCCAGTAGGCTGATAAAATAAAGCTATACCTGTTGACTTATGCATATCATGGAATTGTTAATAATAAAAGTACCTGCACAGAAAGCAAGCTGACAATTCTTAGCGGCTATTCCATTTTTTATAAAAATAGACAAGATGTTCAAGAACATAGGGTGAAATCAAATGTTATGCTGAGTTGGAGTTAGGCATTTAGAATTTAGACAATGTAAGAATAGCAACATTAAAAACTATATTGGCTTCAATTTGTGGGATAAACACTACAGGTAAACTGATCAATGTCATAAAAGGAGAGTATGCGTCAGCATTGATCAAATGGAGTTTAAACTAAAAAGATAATGTGCTTCAGTTGTCTACATCCTGGGAAGAACAGAAGAAATCTTTGGATTTAGAAGTTGGATGCTATTCTCCATCATTACAATATTAGGTATCAGTACAATCTTATTACCTAAGTAATATAGCATAGTTCATAGCATTCTATACATCCAATATTTCCTGCCAATTCATGACAATATATAAAAGATAATTTGGATTGATATGCATTTAAATATATTTCATGAATAGCATACTTACCATTTCATTTCATGGCTTCTTTATAGATATCAAAGAGTCCCTATTTCTTTAATATGACAACTTGTGTCTAGCACAATGACAGTACTCTGAACTACAGGGCATGGTATAGACATGTTCATATGTCTGATGCATTATAGAGTTAATTAGGAATTAAAGACTTAGTAATTTGGGACACAGGATATTTGCTCATAAAGCAGCCGCCAAGAAATAGAAGATAATACTGGCATGTTCTAGTACTTTTGGAATGTTACTTGTCAGAACATAAAACAAGGTCTCTTACTTCACACACGCTAAATAATGTTCTATTTAGAGAAGAAAGAGAGGTAGTAACCAAGTAAGAGGCACCCACATATTTTTTTCAAAAATGAATAATAACACACTATTTTCTACAAAGCAACTATATTTTCCTCATAATCTTTACATAAATCAGAATAATCTGAATGATAGGATTCTTTAGGCAAAAGGTAGATTTCTTCTCAATTTGACATCTCAATGGTTTCACCTTGCAGCTTACAAAGCCCTATATAAATCTACTTAAAACCAACAGCAACAAAATAAAGCTTAAATTTTTAAAATATAGTTTTTTAAAAAAAGTCTAGATTTACCTAAACTAAGTGTAAGTTTTCAAAGTAACGTGTATAACCTTTGTATGCTATTAATTTTTCTAACTACTTCACCAGTTGACATATCATGACTTACCCATTTTAAGTAATATATTCACCTGAATAGCATCTGTAGTTATTTGTAGACTAAGTTTTTTCTCCAAATAATTTAAAAAGGATTTATTGAGAATATGATAATAGACATGTATTATCTTTACACGAGGTGCTTTCTTAAAGTTCAGGCTGTTTTCCTCTTGGGTAAATATGATATTGTATCCACTAACACTTCAGCTATTATAGTTTTGGATATTTTCTAGTCAGTTTCATTTAAATGAAAGATCTTATGAATAAGAGTAAGAGAGCTGTATGAGAGGACTAATTAGCAATTGTCCAAAGCTAGATTATTTGGAAGATTTCTACTAGAATCTTACTGAGTTTACACATTTTTTTACTTACTTCAGCTTTTAATGGAGCTCTCACAGAACATTTCATGAAAAACTACTCATTCTTGTCACCTACCAGCAAGGATGTCCCTTGGGGAGTCAATATAAATGGCAGGTACAATTGGGCTATCAAACCCCTGCCCCTTTTTATGTGCCTTTGATGTATACAATGCACATTAAAAAGGGGTGGGTCTTCAATTGCTGGTCACGACTATCATTTTGATGTTGCTGATCCCTCTGCAAATGCCCCTGCCAACTACATAAAATACTACCATACAAAATGTTTGATGTATTTATTATTTTTATATGCTGTTGTATACCTAAAGTAATTGCTTGAATCTTTTATAATGATCACATAATAATCTGTTGTCTTTTTTTTCAATCAAATGATAATTAAAAGCATTCAAACACATTGTAGTTGTACTACATGAGGGATTCTTTGACTATGGTTTTCACCAATGACTAACTTTAGAGACTCCCCTTGACAATGAGGAAAATAGGAAAAAAAACATACACAGAAGTCTTTTCCAAAGAGAGCAACAATGAATGGAGAAAAGCTGTTATCTGCACTCAAACAATAGAAAAAAGCTTGAACTTCGTAATTTTAGCCTCTGTTCAAAATTTAGCAAAAAATATTAATAATAAAATAAGCTAGCTATTCTAATATTCATATATTCTTGATATTACAATAGAAACAAATTATTAAAGAAATCAATCAATTATTGGCTAATAAATGGTATGCATTTAAGGCCTCAACATTTCTATTTAAGACTACAATTTTCAAGCATGAGGATTGCACGCACGGTATTAGTTTAAGTTGTGCCATATTCCCTAGCAATAGAAGTGACAGGGAAGAAGCACTTAGCAAAATTTGACTTTCTTTGGAAGGAAAACCTAATGGGGATTTATGCTGTTTTACAATATTTGTAGTTATTCACAATAGGAAGAAACATACCTCTGGGTAAGTATTCCCTAAACAGATCTGCTACAGATCTGCACTAGGTCTGCTACAAATGTACTAATAACATGTAAATGTAATTTACACTGCCCCCTTCAGCTTGAAAGGTAGGGATCAATCACCCTGGCCAAAATAGTTACAGAAGTATCCAGCCATTCTTGAGCATTTACCAGCCAAGATGGCTCTCAACAAGTAGTTACTAATAAATGTCTTCCCTCTAATGGTTAAACAGATTTAAGCAAACATTCTGCCCCTCTAAAAACTCTTGTCACAACCTCTTGTTAGGAATGGTAGTGTTGTAACCATATGGGTATTTTTACATAATCTTTTCTTTGCCTGTTTTTTTTTTTTGTCTGCGCTCAGTGATTACTGACCCTGCAGTGACTGCCTGGACGAATCCTTGCAGTTTTCAAGGCAATTGTTTTCGGAAGTGGTTTGCCAGAGCCTCCTTCCTAGAGCATAGCCCAGCTGGCGAGCGCAGGAGGCGGGGTTTCCGTTGCTTCGCGCCCTTTTCGGGCGAGCGCGGTTTCGCGCTTACCGGCAACTGGTCCCGTCTCTCTGTGCAAGGCGCTGCCAGCATTTTTCCTAATCATAATTTGTGGAAATGACTTTTCAATATGCAAAGTCCTTATTTGTACCCATCTCCTCTCCCCAGATTTCCAGGATAATACAAATACAATGCAGATTATTCTATTTTTGGATATTTTGCTAGTCTTTCTCCCCCACCCCCATTTGATCATGTTCTATTCAGTTTCCACAAAATTATCCCACTGATCGCCAGACCATCAGAGAGACTGAAGCTAAGCCACTTTACATAATTTATTTCCAACATTTCGCTGGATTGGAAAGAATAATGAGGCGGGGAAACATGCAGACCGTGGCTTTTTTCCAAACTCTTTACCAGCAATGGCCATGGAAGGCATCTCTATTTTCTTCTACGTAACAAAATATTACACCTATACATGTGCAAGTTTCTGCTCTCCTCTGGTGTACATGCACACGAGGAAGCATGGGATGGGCCATATACACCCCACCTGGGGTTATGTGACCAGGAGGGGGGCTTAAGAATAGTTAGCAGGCTGCTGCTCAATTGTGTCTCCTATAGGGATATATTAGGGGATTTTTTTGAAGAATATTTTTCACTGTAGCCCCTAGCCGTATTCAGATCATTTTCAAACTTTAACTTTCTATTGCCAGCTTCTCCCATCATACCAAACTTTATCTTGTTCATTTCTTTCCAACATTCCATTCAGCTGAAAAGAAGAAAACTGATAATGGAAATGAAGCGTGAGGGAATAGAGGTAAGTTGTCTTTATCCACTGGATGGCTCAGCTGCTATGCAGCAAGCTTGGCAGCTCCCCTCCTGCCCAAATATTTTTGGGTGAAAGGCAATCCTATGGAACAATGTAATTTTGTATCAGAGCAGCAGGAGTAACCATGGAAGCCCTCTCCACTTTTTGGGAGTGCCCTACCACAGCAGTAAAGTTACAGTGATACCTGCCAAAGCTGCACTGCACAATAAAAACATATTATTCAAGATTAGAGCCCAGGAATAAGAACTTTTGTTTTCCACTAAAGCAGATTTTTGTGTTGAGGTTCTTTCTGGATTGTGATTGTATATTTTGCTAAGGTTCACTGATTTAAATGGACATGTTCTCTAATTCAATATCATTAACTGGGAATAACAATTAAATGATTTCATTCATACCAAACACAGCCCCACACACAGATAATTAGGCATGGGATGAAATCCTCACTCAACCATGAACCTCACTTGGTAATGCAGTGCAAAGTAATCCGTTACCTGCACACTGCAACCTGTAATTTTTTGCTACAACCTGACAAACCATTCCAGTAGGGTTATACAGCTTAAGTTATAATGGCTTGGTATTATGGAAGCATGGACTCTCTAAGTTTCTTTAGTCTCTACCCAACTTGTGGAGTTATAGCTCTTGAACCAACCATGCCAATTTATGACTTCTTCCAAGTGGTCAGGCCAACGGTACTATTAATAAAGTAGGTCATTTTATGGCTTTAAATTTTACTGAGCTAGTTAGCAGCACAGAATCATGTTGGTATTTCACCTGACCTGACCTGACCTGACCTGACCTGACCTGACCGAAAGAAAGAAAGAGAATACTGTTGAAAAGTTAACTTAGAATATATGTGGGATCAATCTGAATCTGAACATCATCTTTATGAGAATATATTTAAGTTAAAATTACATGTGGAAAAAAACAGAATGTTTTCTCCAGAATATTAGCAAGCACAAGAAATCACTGGGCTTAGCAGGCAACATTAAGAGAAATTAAAAACACAAATGTTTTTTTGATACCAGTTAAACTGCCAAAAATCAGTTTAAAAAATTCTTGTTCCATAAATAAACACCTCAACAATGCATATACATGACTGAGTTCATACCCAAGCTCTGTTACACAAGTGCACAAAAAAATCATTGATATTTTCAGGGATATAATGGATTTATAGACCTGCAGTTTAATTCTAAATGTAAGTATTTTATAATTCTAAAAGCCACTGCACTTTTCCTTTTTTTTAGTAATTTTATTAAAGATTATAATTACAACAGTAACTAATACAAATTAAAAAGGATAAAATAAAAAAAGAGTAAAAGGTGCAGAAAAGAAAAAAAGGAAAAAATAGAGAAATAGAAAGAAAATAATTTAGTAAAGAAAAAGAAAAGAAATATATAAAGAAGTGACTTCCCACCTTCATCCCAACAAATATAAACTATTTTAGTAACTTATCACTTCCTCTTAAAATAGCCACTGCACTTTTCCAATCAGATGAAATAAGGGGACCCAAAGAAGAAAAAGCAGCTTGAAGATCCTTTTCCCTCATTCTGATGGAGCTGCAGGTCCTGAAAGCAATAAGGAACTGTAGAAAGGATTTCCTTAGTCTGCCTGGAATGCAGGCCTTCTGCCCAAAAACCCTGGGAGAATTGAAATAATTAAGGGAAGCTTGGCAGGAAAAGTATAGGCAGAAGCATCAGAATGTTTTATTCCTTGTTGATGCTGCTTTGCTCAGTTGGATAGTTGTATGTGCATTCCCATTTTCTGACCCTCTAACTCTTAGTTTGTTTTGCTTGTTGGTAATCATTGCTAGCTTTGGGATGCAGATATAAGCTCCTATAACTTGGGGCAGCGAATGTATTCCTCCGGTAATTACTTCGTTGCATCTACTAAAATAGAAATATACTATTCTTGGTTACTCCACTGTTGGATTTGTACGAGCACCACACACCCCAAAGTCACTTAGGCCTAGCAGATCTGGTTGAAAAGAAAAGTGGAGCCATTTATTTAAAAATGTACTCCTGGGGAGGGAGATCTCCTGTTCTGCCCCATTTAGCTTCCAGGTTTTTTTTGGGGGGGGGGGCATCTCCTCATTCAAGGCATACCTGGTGAAAGGAAAACTACCCAGATGGAACTCTAGCCCAAGAAAGAGCAAAATCCCAAATACTCTGGAAGTCAGGTAGGAGTGGGGAGGTGGAAACCCAAGGAAAAGATCTGGCTGGTTTGTGTTAAAGGTTTATAGCCTGATATAATGCTGATACAAGCGAAAATAACAGTAGCTCTAAAAAATAACAATGCAGTGGTAAGAAATGTGTTAAAATAAACACTTTAAAACATGGGAGAATTGAGAAAGGATAAAAGTAGCAAAAATATAAGGCCACAGCAATCGATTTTGCTATAAATATTTTGCAACAACAGACTCATTATTCAGGAAAAAATTATTGCTGCTTAATTATTGCTGCTTAAGCAACTTTTTAATATCCCAAAAGTCGATATGAGGAAAAAATCAAATATGATAGTAATATAAATGTTACAAAAAACACGTTTTATTTTCATACTGCAGTCTTCTGCTTTAGTCAGAAGTTGAAGAATGGCACTGGGGGGGGGGGTCACATCTCTGGGAGAAAACAAGTAAGAAACAAATGATGATCTCCTTCACAGAAATGAACTTCCTTATCCAAAGCAGAAATTGTATGTTTCAGAATCACCAAGGCATTGAACAACTCTAAACTCCCAATATAGTTCATTATAAGAAAACAGTAACCATGTGGGAAATTACAAAAACAGTTCAAGTAAAAAACTGGCCAACTACATGGTTATCAGTGAAAAACCCAAAACTTAAGAACACTCAAGAAATATCAAGCTCCATAACTAATAGTGGGATTGGGAGGTTCATTTTTGCCTCCATACTAAAATGGACTCATAGAACACAAGATCTTGGCTTCTCGGTCAGGCTCAGAGTACATTCTGAAAACTGGAACTTGCCACAAGGCTTCAGCCATAAAAATTAAGAATTTCCTTTACAGAGGATGATGAATAGATGAACTAATAAGACAGGAGCCCTAGTTATTATTAATTATTATTTATTTAGTAGCTTTCTGTCCACGGGCTAATTAAGGCTGTTCCATAAATCCAGAAGAAAACTGTGGGCCATCATCCCATCAAACACTAGCATCTGTATTGTTATTTATTTTTTAAGAGAAGTTGCCTTCTGAATTGACATTTTTGTCAAGTTCTCCATCATGACCTCAGAATCTCTTGTCTGTCACTGCCAGTTAAAGTCTGTTAATGGATAGTGAAATGTGGAATTTTTATGCCAACATCCATCAATGTACACTTGCTTGCAATGAATTGCATTTGTCTTTTTGAAGCCCATTCACCCAGTTTAGGAAGATACTTTTGGAACTCTTCATAATCCCTTTTTGAATCTACCACCCTGAACAGTTTGGTATTATCAACAAACAAGGCCATCTCATTGCTCAGCTATAACTCCAGCTCATTTATATACAAGTTAAAAAGCACTTGTCCCCAAACTAAAATCTCTGAAAATGCCACTTTATATATCTTGTCAATGTGAAAATTATCCATTTAGTCCTACTTCATATTTTTTTTGCTTTTTAAAACCACTTGCCAATACATAAAATCACTTGTGTTCTTACCTTGTGACAGCTACATTTGCTTAGAAACCTCTGGTTAAGGACTTATCAAATGCTTTTTGAAATACAGTATCTATAGGACCATCCGTGTCTTATGCAAAATTGACACCTCAAAAAAATCTAGCAGCTTATTGTGACATGACTGTCAGAACCAAATGAAAGATGGTCATAAGCAAATGGCCTGATACCAGATCAGTCTGTTACTAAAGCTATCTGGTCTATAATTTCCTTTACTGCCCATCAATTTCTTTTTAAAACTTAGACATACACTGGCTATTTTCCAATGTTAAACTGATATCAATGGTAAACAGAAGTTGCACATCTCTGTGAAAATATCAACATGTTCATGTTTAAGTATTTTAAGAACTCTTGGGTGGATTACATCAGGACCCAGAGATTTATTTTTAGTTTACCAATCTGGTTTATAACTTTATCTCTTATCCATCCATCCATCCATCCATCCATCCATCCAATTTATATAGCTGCCCATCTCACAGATGTGACTCTGGTGGTGTACAATTGAAACAAAACAATTAAAAACAGAGCATTAAAAACCATTAAAACATAAATACTGCATAAACAAAACCATAGGAGAGTACATTCAAGGTTTTACCTACAATATAGCCATTTCGCAGGTTCCCTATTTCCACGAGACCCCCAAGCCTGCTCACAAAATCACATTTTAAGAGATTTCCAAAAAGACTGCAGGGTCAGGGCCAATCTCACTTTGGGTGGGGGGGAATGATGTTCCAAAGGGCAGGTGCCACGGCTGAGAAGGTTCACCTCCTGGGTCCCATCAGATGGAACTGCTTAGTAGATGGGACCAGCAACATGCTCTTCCTGCTGGACCTGATGGGATGTTCCATTATAATAACCAATACTATGCACTGGATGAATAAACGAATGCATTATTGTTTAAGAAATGTACAAATTACTATATACTGATTTTAATAATACAGTCATTATAAAAAATCATCCTGTATAATGACAGCTTCTTATCTCCTTAAGGGCAAGTTAATTTCTTTCAATACAGTTTTATTTTGGAATAAAGTTTAAAAGCTTAGCCAGATCATGGTCTCTTCACCTTCAGCAACATCAACAACCAGTAAGAATTTTATGTAGTATAATTAATTGATATGGGTTTATAATATGTTTTACAGATTCTGTGCTGTAAAGTTCAGAATGGGTACTTTGTCCAGTTTTCCTACTTAAAAAGCCAGCTCAGGCACAGGCCTCAATCCCATGCCCTCAGCAGTAAAGATATAACAATTTAGTTTTTCTGCTATTTCCCTGTCCTCCTTTACTAATGCACCTGTCATCCAAATCTCCAGTTGGTTTCCTACTCTAAACATATCTGATTTTTTTTTGTTATCTGACTTAAAGGTCTTTGACATGTGGAAGGAAGAAACATTGGGTTGATAGCAAGCCTCATCCTCTCTCTTTCCTCTTCTTGATTGTTTTCCCCAGTGGCAGGAAGTCAGCATGTACCAAGTGCTGGGGGAAGGAGAAGCAGCAGTTGAAGCCAGAGTTCACCTGAGGGAAGGCAAGCAAGCAGTCCAATTCAAAGAAGCCCCACAAAAAAGACAAGTCCAGAGAGAGAAAAAGGAAAATAGGAAATAGAGTTGAACAATGGTTTTCCTCAGCCCTGGAGGATTGGTGAGCAATATTAAACAGAAATTAAAAAAAGAAGGCCAGCTGACAGCTGAAGCCAGCTATGGCAGTTGTCCACCCCATCAGAAAGAAGAATGTTCAGGAAGCCTGAAACTCCAGAGGCTGATGCTGGCAAGTGAAGAACTGGATAGGAAGGAGTCCTGAGGAAGTCCTAGCCACCAAGATAAATCCCTGACAGAAGCTATAGGCGTCTAGAAGCAAGGAAGAAGCAGACAACATCCTCCACTCACTACCTGGTATATCAAGGCCACACAAGTGACTGTGGGAAAGAGTGGGAGGAAATTGGAGAGCTCAAGAGTTAGAAGTTATACGTGAGCTTCTTGGTCAAGGGAGCAAAAGCATGCTCCTAATACTGCCTTACTCTGGGGTACTTATATTGACATCCACATTAATTCAGTGGGAGAATTTGCTCCATCTGTGATTCCTCTTTTATGGAACCCAATACCCTCGTTGACATAAAGGACAACTCCAACTCCAGAATCTGAATTTCTGTGTCTCTTCTATAAAGCTTATATATTGAGATAACCATGCTACCAGATTATTGTAACATTGGATGTTTTCTTCTAACACTGAGCCTGTCAACTCTCCCATCTTGGCTCAGAGGCTCCTGGCATTTGCACACAAGTACCTAAATACAGTCTCACCCTTGGATTTTCTGTAATATATGTGTTTGTGATCTTATTGACTGACTACAAACATTTACTAAAACTACACTATTCTCCTCTGAATAGCTATAAAAAGTCACCCTCATCCTATGGAGTAATTTTTCAAAACTGGATGCTCCTTGCATTCCGCCAGTTTTTCCCTTGGTATCAGTTTAAAATCTGCTCTACCACATTTTTGATAATAAGCAGTAGCAGTATAGCATTCTTCCAGTTCAAGCACAGCCTATTCTTTTTGTGCAGACTTCTCACAAAAGGTATCTCAATTTGCCTCACAAATCTATGCTCCTCCTCTTAGCAACATCTTTTATGCACCGAGCCTGCTCAGCTCTGCTTAACTGCCCCTGTACATGGAACAGGTAGCATTTCTGAAGAAGCCAACAAGGTAGTTCTGGACAGCATCTCACCCAAACACTTAAATTTGGCTTCTAGGCTCACCCAACTACTTTTCTTCATGTCGCCAGTGTACACCATATCCACTGACTTTTCCTTAGCAGGTGATTTAATGGTTTACAACCTTTGTTTCAGGCAAGCAAGTCCCCATGCTCACCATGCATATAACTCTAATCTCTAATAATCAAATCCCCACTACCCAGAGCAATATTCTTAGCGTAAGATGATATCTGCCCACCCTCTAAGGACTGGGTCTAAGATATTTTTTCTCTCTTCTCTGTAGTGATGTACTCCTGCCTTGATAACTACATTTTCTGTGACTTTCAAGATATCACAACTGGAGTAGAACAGCTGAGCTATTCCATTTCCAAAGGCTTCCATCACCAACCTCTATTTCCATATCACCTAGCTTCTCCAGTTCAGCTACTTTGGTTTTAAAGGAATTTATTCCCTTAGAACCAGGAGCTATTCCACCAATCCTACATTCTTGACTTCTACTCAGCAGGGTGATGAATATATGTATGACATTTGGTATACTGTCCTGGATAGTCCCCATATACTTGCTGGCTATCTGACAGCACATCTGCAGTTACTTGTTAGAACTTACTTAGATAATCAAGTTTCTTAAAATTATCAAGGGGGAAAGTAGCCTCACCACCCTGCTGCTAAACTCACATGTAGTCTACTTCACTGGAATTTATAAGGAAGTACTCATACTTTTTTGCTGGAGCTGTGGCACTTCAGCTGGGGCTTGCTCAAGCTTGAGGAGCAAGGTTCCCTCACAATTACCTTAGTATATCTGGCAAGGTTTGCTCAACCACTGGCTGCAGTCAATGATTGGAACACTGAATTATAAAATGGAGGGATGTGTGCTGGTTACACTTCCTGGGTTTAAATAGTTTGTTATCTTTGATTGGCTAGGAGGATGGTGGTGATTAGAGAGTAAATTTAGGATGACTATAGGCCCACTAAATTCCTCTGTGATTTAAAGTCCCTCTGCAAACTTGTCTAACTATATTCTTCTGTAAAGGTGTTCTCTAACATTCCAGAGTTCAGGACATAGAATAATGGATTTAAATTACAGGAAGGCAGATTCTAATTGAGTGTTGTTGTTGTTTTACAAAAACCTTTGTAGCAGTAAGAGCATTTGGATAATGAAACCAATTACCCAGAAAGATGATGTAGTCCCCTTCAACCGATGTGTTCAGAGACTAGATAGCTATCTGTTACAGATACTTGAATTTTGATTCCTACACTGAATAGGAGCTGATGCTTTAAATGTCCCCTTCCAAGTGTATTTTTCTATTAAATATGCACTGTAATTCAACACAGTGCAAGCAAAAAAGTGCAAATAATGTATATACTAGTGAAAACAACAAACAGAAATGTCTTCCATTAGGGAAAGTTGGTTTGTAAATGACGTATAAATTAGGAGAAATATGCACAAGCAAGCTTATGAATGCTGGCATGAACGTCTTAAAAAAGTAGACCGGTGCAAAAATAAAGCAGAACAAACTTGGGATTTTCTACTGATGGTAACCAATATAGATAGACCATTCCCCTAAAAGACAGAACATTATCTATCAGCTTTTACTTTGTCTGAAATGCAACACAAAATCAGAAGTAAATCTATTTTAAAGTTAGGGAAACAGAACAGAAAAGAAGCTCCCATTCCTGTAAGGCCCAGAAGAGAGCAAAGGGGGTGAATTTACTTCTTCTGCTTTTATGCCCAATGGCCACTTTATTCAGAATAGCCACTGAGCGGAGAAGGAAGCATGTGTAATTCAGCATATTATTGCTAGCTATGAGCAGTAGGGCCTATAATTACAGATCTGAATTCACTCTAGTGAATGATGAATGGAAGATGAGATTATCTGCTACCAATACAGTAGGGATATACAAAATTGGATGTGCCTATTCAGAGTGTTTTTAAGAAGTTTTCTTTTTAATCATACTCTTGGCCAGGCTTTTTTGTAGATTAGGTGGTAGGAAACTATCAGAGTGGAGTGCCATTTTGCATACTTTTGTGGCCTTAGGCTGATAAATGAAAGAGGAAAGGGTCTACTTTCAAGTTACCATTGTTTCCTAAGTGGGAACTGTTCTACCATCTGCAACTTCTGACTGTGCATTTTAGCTCCGATTATATACTGTATTTGGCAGAAATTAGCTTTTTAAAGAACTATATCTTCTTACCATGATGCCTAATGCATCAAAAGCTCTCAGCTATGACCTGATAACCCAGCATGAGGTTGGGTTAGATTTAAACAACAAACTAAACTCAACTACAAATTCACACTACATCAGTGTGAATTAGTCACTGGATTGCAACTGATATTATTTTGAAAAATACTGGGAATACAGTGATACAGTTATACACTTGGAGAAGAATAATCCCTATATCAGATTTTTGCTAGCCAATGAAAAATACTGCTTTTTCTTATTACTGCTACTTGTTTATACTGTTGTAAGCTTAACATATACTATAGGAACCTATATATCATAATGTTTGTAACAGTGATACACATTTTAAATGTTCCTGGTTCAAAGAGGCTTACAGGATCAATTTTAAAACTTAAAGAGACATGGCTACAGAAATAAATTCTCAATTAAGGAAGGATAAACATAAGCCAATACAGTCCCATGTACCAGATATTTAGCTACAGATGAACTGTTTATTTCTTCGGCAGCACTGAAAAATTCAGTAAAGATTTCAGTACAGTGGTACCTCAAGTTACGAACTTAATCCGTTCCGTGACTCTGATCGCAACTCGAGTTGGTCGCAACTTGAGGTAAATTTTCCCATAAGGTTCAATGTAAATACGGTTAATCCGTTCCGCCCTCCGAATTTGGTCGCACCACGAGGCAAATTTCCCCATAAGGTTCAATGTAAATACGGCTAATCCGCCCTCCGAATTTGGTCGCACCACGAGGCAAATTTCCCCATCAAGCCTTATTCTTGCCAAGCCTGCTCTGCATTTTCTTTGGAGCCATGCTGACAAGCACACCAAAAACCTTCCAAACGCCACAAAACACACCACAAGCCTCACCGAACGTCTCCTTGCTACCGCGATCTCGCCCACAGGAAGCCGCGACCGCGTGGCAGCAGGGCAAATGGCCGCGGATCCGGTTCGTAGCTCGAGGCGGAGTTTGCATGTCGAGGTAAATTTTTGGGGCCGGAGCTGGTTGAATCTCGAAAAATTCGTAAGGAGGGGCGTTCGTAACCTGAGGTACCACTGTATTTCCCTTCTTTCTGTTGCAGTTCATTATACCACATGGTATGCTCTTCTGAAAAGTTCAACCAAACATGGAGTAAATTTTCAAAGCACGCAGAGAGAAAAGGAAATCTCTATTCCAGTGAGTGCATAAAATTATTTTATGTACTCTGGTGTACATGTTTTATGTTTTAGAACCTGGTTGATATAATTTAATTTAATATATTTATGTGTTCCTCATATACAATTAAAGAAAGTGTTCAGATATTCAATAAAAATGTTTCACCTGTACCATTTGGGATGTCTGCAGAGGAAACTTAATATAAATAACTGAAAACAAATAATTATGTATACAAAGTATTTTTATTAGGGGAAATAATAATTATTGGTGGAATCTAGAAATGTTGGTTCCCTTCACAACCAGATAAGAATTCTACTTGTCAAAACTCATTAAGCTCTGCTGGAATTTTTTTTTCCTCAAAGGTGGTACCCCAGTTTGGCATACTATGTAAACACAAATCACCATATATAATAATTATGTTTTTCAGGCTTGAAATTATGCTGCAGCGCAGAAGATGAATGCAGTGCTCTATATATACCACAGCTAATGCTTAAGTGCAAACGATCACCAAAAGAACCATTTGTCAATGGTTTCCTTATGATCAAACTCTGTCACAGATCATCTGTTTTTACTAAGGTTTTCCTTTATTTCAGCTATCTGAAAAAGATAAACAGTAGGCCCATCAGAAAATAATTACCATCTCAATATAAATTAATTCTGCTGCTTTGACCCATTTCATTCTCTTTAAGGGTCCATCCCTTGTTTTATCTGTAGCTTATTTGTACTTATTTCAATGGAGCTCAGTCATGTCAGTTGCCACACTTGGTATCTATTACTTTTGTGGTCCTTCAGATTGCTCCCATTTGTTTCCAATGGACATTTTTATCCTTTGTTTCAGTAAACATCCCTCCAACCATGAGGCACTTGATTAGTACTGGGCACATTCTGCTTATTACTTCCATATTCTGCTCATTCTCTCCCTCAGCCAAAGCAGAGAAGGAAATGTGCACAGATATTTGTTCTGGTGCCTTCAAAGTTAGTAATACACAAAAAATGTTTGACTAACATTGGACGGATGCTCTCAGGTCTGCTCCCTGTATTCCCAAATAGAGCATAAAACAACTAGAGCTGTGCATTGCTTCAGATTTTATTCCAAAAAGGTGATCTGGCATCTACAGAGACATAAATATTGTATCTGTCTGGAACTCTTTAAAATATCTGGGATTTTTCCCAGGATCATGCAGCAACTGCCATATGAAGTATTGCACAGCCCTAGGAAAAAACCAAACACGCAGAGAGTTCAATCCCAAAGCAAGGGGTTCTCCTGGTAATTTCCCTCTTCTATCTTTTGGTTAAATCAGCTGCCACACAACGCCACATATTCCCACTTGACAGCAACTTCCACTTGCCTGCCTGTCTGCAGTGAGGTGCCGCTCATGATTGTATTCATTTAAGGCAATAAAATTGGCATGTGTGTAATTAATGATGATAGGCAGCACTGGACTGAAAGCAAGAAACAAACACTCAGGAAGACAGGCAACCATGGAAGAGTGAGGGGAAAGATGGGGCAGATCACAATTCTCATGATGTATTGTACATGGCTGGAATGAAGAAGCTAAGAGAAA
The DNA here is from genome assembly GCA_030867105.1 of Liasis olivaceus. Classification (NCBI taxonomy): domain Eukaryota; kingdom Metazoa; phylum Chordata; class Lepidosauria; order Squamata; family Pythonidae; genus Liasis; species Liasis olivaceus. Next base: position 227,113,991 of record CM061348.1, on the reverse strand, counting down.
TGTAATCACCATAATTAATATACTGGATGGGTTTAGGACTGGACCAGCCTTTTTCAACCTCTTGACCCTGGAGGAACCCTTGAAATATTTTTCAAGCCTTGGGGAACCCCTGCACATTCCGGCTCAAATATAGACCAGAAGTTACAAAATTATTATATTTGTTTCATGCACAGGCCTGTATACATGCATTAACAGTGTTCTTAAACTAAAAATGAAGAATTAAACTTACCTCTTTAATGTGAAACCTGTGCTTGTTTTTGCTGCACAAATACTCAATTCTGGGCCAAACTTGGGATAAGCACACAGGGATTTCGTCTTCCACTGAAATACAATGATTTCTCTCTTTGCTTTTGATGTTTGTTAAATAAGAAAAAGCTTGCTCACACATGTAAGAAGTTGAAAACTGCAGCAAAATGTTCAATGCCTTCCTATGAATGGAACGACACTCTTATTTCACAGAAATCCAGAACTTGTTCATGGGCAGATCAGTGAATCTCATCTTGAGTGCACGATCAAAATACAGCTCACAAAGTTCCTCCTCTTCCTTCAAAGTGAAGTTTTCAGGCTGAGCAGAAAATGCAGAGAAAGAATTCCTCACCCAGTCATACATTTGTGTTGAAAGAGAGGAAAAGTACTGATCAGTCTTGTTCTGTAGTACTTCCATGTGGTTTTCAATTACAAATGAGACTTTCTGGTATTCTTCCTCGCTCTCAAGCCCAAGTGGCAGTGGAAACATTTAAATATTTCCTTTTGCAACATGATTTCAAAACATTCAGTTTTCATTTAAATCCAAGAATCTTGTCACTTGAAGTCAAAACATTTTCTCCAGTGCCTTGCAGAGACTGGTTCAGCTGGTTCATGTGATGAAAGATGTCCACTAAGTATGCTAGTTTCTGCAATCATTCTCCATCGTCAAAGGACTCAGCAAAATGTGAATACCATTTTCTAGAAAATACTCTTGCAATTCTGCCTTCAGCTCAAACACCCTGTTGAGAACTCTTCCTCTGCTAGAAAGCCACCATATCTTTGTGTGTAACAGGAGACTTATGTGCTTTTTGTCCAGGTTTCACAGTTTTTAAAACATTCTTGAGTGAACTGGTCTTTGTTTAAAAAAGTTAATCATTTTTGTAGCATCATCCAGAACTTTTTTCATTTCATCTCCAAGAGTTTTTGACACCATCACTTCTCTGTGAATGAAGCAACGTGTTGTGACAACATCAGGATTTTCTTTTCTTACAAGAGAAACGAAACCTCTCATGGAGCCAACCATTGATGGAGCACCATCAGTACAGATGCTAACACAGTTCCTCCAAGACAGATTTTTTTGTTTCCAGATATGAAGACAAAACTTTAAATATATCTTGGCCTTTGCATGTTTCATGTAGTTCTTTGTAGCTGAAAGGGTTTTCTTGAATTTCACCATCATTTCCAAATCTTACAAATGCCATAATGTGACATTTATTGGTGAAATCTGTTGACTCATCAACTTGGATAGAAAAGCTGCTATTCTTCAGTTTATCATATAAAACCTCTTCTGCATCATGTGACATGTCATCAATACACCGACTTATTGTACTGTTTTATAGTGGAACCTTTTCAATTTCTTGTGCTGTATCTGGTCCTAGCATTTTTCCCATTATCATTTTATATGTTGGCATGATTACTTTCTCACTCAAAGCGTGACTTTTACTTTGCTGTGTAATAAGTTCTGCTACTAAATAACTTGCTTCTTGGGCTTTTTTATTGACTTTCATTTTATCAACAAAAGCTTTACTCTGTTCTGTGGTTCCAACAGCTGTTTAAAATAATCAGAACTTTTATTTGTCATATGGCTCTGATTTGTAGTTAAGTGTCTTTTTAATTTTGCTGGAGCCACTTATGCATTTGTAAGTTGTTTGCCACAGATGAGGCACAATGGAATAGGATAGCTTGGACCACCAGTCTATGTAAAACCCGTTGATAAATAGCTTTCATTGTAAAGATGGACTTTTTTTGAGTCCGTTGATATACCAGTGCAGGGAAATGCGTGAGAAGATTTAAATTCTTCTTTATCATCATTAAACTTATCAGTTTTGTCCGTTCTAGAATCCTCCTCTCTCTCACACATCTTCTTCAAAAATCACCACACTGAACCCTCAGACATGATTGGATAAACATGTATGAAATTTATTTAAAATAACAGAATAACTACAGGAAAACCGCAGGGAAAAGATACAGGAGGGGGAGACTGATGTTACAGACTAAGTTGGACGAGTCCATTAATTTCTTGAAAAATGCACTTCTCCCTCCCCTTCAATATATTCCTCCCTTCCTGCAAATATAGCATTCACCTGTTATCAACTGTCTCCCCTATCTTCCATCAAAAATTAAGAACAGATTCAACGAAATAAACACAGTCCTACAGCACACTACCAGAGAGCTCAGAAAGAGTTGTAACGAGAATTTTGTTCAGTCTCTGCTCAACACTGCAAGACTATGTTTCCTGAATTTGAAATAATTTTTTAAATAAATCATGATTCCCAGGAAACCCCTAGAGATCTCTCACGGACCCCTAGGGTTCCAAAGAACCCTGGTTGAGAAACCCTGGACTGGACAGTGGCACTTTTCTCCTGGCAACCTTGTTTTGCTTGTAGAAAGTGCTGTAGCCAAAACTCAGAATTGTTATAGTCAGCAGGCCCTCAAATTAAAAACACACAGAATACACACTTTAGGCTTAGGATATATTGGTGGATCTACAACTTCCATGGCTCTCCTCTTACAACTGATCTTTATTAGCCTAGATTGATTTAGAAAAACAATTCTGAAAAAAAAAATCACTCAAGTATACTTTGTTTCCATTAGAAGTAATTCAGCTATTCAATGTTGTGTTAGAAACAAGCATACTTCATACAAATGCTAGCTCAATCATAAACCACTGGATATACATGATCAATTTCTTTTTCAACCTCAGTGCTCAATTATTTACATTTTAGAGTTGTGCAGAGCTTCAGATTCAAAAGGAAAACAATGTTTCAGATTGTAGAGGAGTGTGCACATAGTACCTGACTGGACCTCCTCAAAACAAGTGTCTCTTCCTAGGGATGGCAGCTGTGCAATCCCGCTTTAAAGAGTTGCCAACAAGTGCAACATCAGCACTCTCTGTGCATTCCAAAGCATCTTTTCCCTTCTCAATCCAAAGTACTTCACAGCCCTACCATAATAATTTTTCTTTAAAGAGTAGCTTCTGGTCATGTCAATATGGCCAATTATGAACTTTTGAAACATAAGATTTGAAAGGATACCAAATTAAATCTCTTTTATACATGAAACACACCAGTCAACAACGCCATTATACATGCAGTTGTACTGATTAGAAAGGTGTTTTGGAGTGTGCATAGGTATGCACATAGCACCAGTCAATAATTACTTAAACCAAATACATTTGTTCCCAAGACTGCTCGGCTACTGTACAAGGCTATGTGCTCAGTGGAGGATGCCAAATTGTCTGACTGGAGCTTACAGTGATGAATGTTGGGCATTTTGCTTATATTTCTTGCCTTGTTGCTTGGCAGAATCCCTCCTGAGCTATTTGACCTCATTGCTTCATTTTTCATATTTTTTGTTAACATTAGTCTTTTGACTCTTAATTTTAAAGCCAGCTAGTGCACCAAAATCCTGTAATTTTTCCATTAATACCTCTATTTCTTCTAGAGGGTTTTCTAAAATTACAACCAAGTTATCAGCAAAGGCCCTTAGCTTATAAGTTTCTCTCTTCATCTTTACTCAAGCAATTCTCTCATCCTGTCTTGTATCTCTATTCAAAACCTCAAGAGCTACAATGAATAGTAACTTGTAAGTAATAGTAAGTTGATAATGGGCATCCTTGTTTTGTCCCTTTTTGTATCTCACAGGGTTCTGTTAATTCTCCATTAACATCTGTGCCTTTTGTGAAATATAAACTGATTTCACCCATTTGATGAAATTTTCTCCAAAGTCCATATTTTCCAAAATTTTGAACAAAAAAGTTCAGTTCAGATTATCAAATGCCTTTTCTGCATCAAGAAAGATCAATGCAGCTTGCTTTTCATTATGTTGTTCCAAATATTCCAAAATATCAAGTACATTTCTAATATTGTCTCCTTTAGGTAAAAACCCACATTGATCCTCATGAATAAAGTCCTGCAAAATCATTTTCATCCTTTCAGCTAAAATCATTGTAAATAAATTATAGTCATTATTCAATAATAATACTGGTTGATAATTTTTTGTTAAGATCAAATCTTGGCCTTCTTTAGGACTTAATGCTATATTTGCATCTATCCAACTATCTGATATCTTTCCATTGTCCAAAATAGAGTTCTTCGTTTTTTGCAAAGGTTATAATAATTCATCCTCAAAGTATTTATTACATGAAGCCAGTAAGCCATCTTGTCTGGGCGCTTTCCCTATTTTAGTCTTTTTATAGCTTCACAAACTTTCCTTATTGTTATAGATCCATTCATCATTTGTTTCAGTTTATCAGTTATGTTTCTTTAAGAAATCATCAACTTTTGCCAGGAAAATTTCTTTCCTTTTATATAAATTTGAATAATATTGATTTTTTTTGTATACTTGCATTGTTTGTTATCAGATTTTTCCATTTTGTAATTTTAATAACATTTTTTTCTTTTTCTTTTCATAATTTATATGCCAGCCATTCCCCCCAGCTTATTTGCAAATTCATTTTTGTTTTGTTTTGCATAATTCATTTTTATTTTCATTTCTCTTACTGTTAAGATAGACAATTACCATTGTAAAAATTTGATTTGTTCCAAAATAGTTTTCTTTCCTGGAAATCTCTTTAATTCTTTCATTTTTACCTCCATTAAAATTGTTTGCGATTCCTCTTGTCTTTGCTTTTTTAATTTACTATTCTGTGGTATAAAATGTCCTCTCATAAAGCTGCTGCTTGCATCCCAAATCAATTTATACCTGTCCCTCTACTGAAATTATTCTCAAAAAATTCTTTCAACTTTTTTTTTTACAATCTTTCGGTATTGGTTCTTTTTGTAGCAGTGTGTCATTCAACCTCCATCTAAGGGATCTAGTTTTCCTTTTGAGTATTAAAGTCACTGGATTATGATCTCAAAAACTCTTTGACATTATGTCTACTTTATTAACAGAGGTAGCCAAGTGCTTAGAAATCCAAAATGTATCAAAATATATCAATCCTTGAAAAAGATCTACGACTTTCAGAAAAGTAAGACAATTTTTATGTCTCCATACATCTACAAGTTCTAAATTGTCCATCATGTCAAAAAATATTTTTGGTAATTTACCTTGTGTTGCCTTAATACCATTCACAGAGGTTCTATCTTTTTGTGGGCAAATCACTCTGTTCCAATCTCCCATTAGGCACCAATTTTCATATGACAAGGCCATTAGTTTATCCATAAATTTTGTTTTCGTTCCGGGCATAAATTCCCAATACTAGAGTCTAGCCCAATTTAAATTGACTTTAACCCCCACATATCTGCCATGGTCATCACCCCTAGTATGTGGGGTGCTGCAGGGTTCAGTGCTCTCCCCTCTCCTATTTAATATCTACATGAGACTGCTTTGTGAGCTCATCCATCGCTATGGGGTGAGGTATAATCAGTATGCTGATGGTACCCAACTATATATCTCTGCCCCTGGTGAATTAAGTGATGCTGTGGACACCTTGTCCCAGTGTCTGGAGGCTGCAAGGGTCTGTATGGGGAACAACAGACTTCAACTGAATCCTAGCAAGACTGAGTGACTTTGGGTTCAGGGTCCTGTTGGTTCTGGGACTAGGCCATCTTTGGTGCTGGATGGGGTGGCACTGCTCTGGACAGACCTGATATGGGGGTTCTCCTAGATTCATGACTCCTGCTCAAGGAGCAGGTGGCAGTCATGGCTAGGAGGGCCTTTGTGCAGATTCGTGTTGTGCACCAATTGTGCCCCTTCCTGGACTGGAAGGCTCTGCTCACAGTAACTCATGCCCATGTCACCTCCAGATTGAACTACTGTAATGTGCTCTACATGGGGCTGCCCTTGAAGAGTATCTAGAAGCTTCAACTGGTGCAGAATGCAGTGGTGCAGGCAGTTATGTGTACTCCTAGAAGTTATATGTGTTTCTGCAATGCTTCACGAGTTGCACTGGCTGCCACTTTGCTTCCAGGTCCAATTCAAGGTGTTGGTTTTGACCTTTAAAGCCCTTCATGGCATGGGTCTGAGTTATCTGAGGGACCGCCTCTCCCCAATTACATCAGCCCCTCCCATTAGATCTGGCAGGGAAGGTATGCTATGTGTTCCATCGGCCAGGGATTTGCATTTGGTGGGTCCCAGGAGGTGGGCCTTCTCTGCCATCGCTCCCTTCTTGTGGAACATTCTCCCTCCTGAAGTTAGGCTCAACCCTTCCCTGCTGTCACTTAGGAAGTACCTCAAGACCTGGTTATGTCAGTAGGTTGGGGGTCTTTGGGAATTGGAGACATTCTTGGATGGCTCCACTATAACTGATATTCTGCTTTCTCTGTGGGGTTTATATATTTTAAACTCTAACAATTTTAAATTAAAAAAAAAATGTTTTGATTGCAATACTCACTTTTATCTTTTTATGATGATTGTTTTTATCCATTTGTTATTTAAATGTTGTATGCTGCCCAGAGTCACTTTGTGTAAGACGGGCAGCTATATAAATATGACATATAAATTAAAAAATAAACCAATATCAGTTCTGGCTGTAATTGTGGGTTTATATACAAAACAAGTTCATTTCTCTTATTTATTCCAGCTGAAATAAACTTTTCACCTGCATTTTTGTAAATCAAATATTTATCCTTTTTTCTAATATGCATGTCCTGTAAACAAATTACTGTAAAAAAAATTCCATTTTTTTCAAAAATTGAAATTTTCTTCTTTGGGGGGAGCTTTTCTTCCATTTATATTCCACATTAGACATTTTAAATCCATAATTATGCCAAAAAATTAGAAAAATCAATACCTGTAGTACATAATGTGGTAGTCTCTTCCTCAGTTTCTTGTGTCTGTTGCACAATTCCTTCTGTCACCTCCATTTGCATTTCTTCCGTATCACCTTTAATTTTTTTCTAGAAAATCTCTTGCTTTTTGAAATGAGTTGAGTTGAAACCTCTGTTGTTTGAAAATAAAAATCACTCCTTCCAATTTCCAATTTGACTTCCAATCACTCAAAAAGAAATACTCTTTCCTCTTGTGTAGTATTCTGATCAGAATTTCTTTTAAATACATCTGCATTGTTAATCTTCAACCTGGTATTAAAATGTTGCTGGAGAACTTGCTCTCTTGTCTTCTTCCTGACAAAGTGCACAAGAATATCCCTTGATATATTTCTTAACTTTGCATATCATGTATTGATCCTATACACTTTACCTCTGCTTCCATATCATCATCATCCCATTCCAAAAATTCTGTTAAAGGTTGAACAACTTTCTCTCTGGTATCTTCACCAGGATCCTCTGGAACTGCTCAAGCAGAATTCTTTTTCTTTTAACTCCAATAATGCCAAATTGTCTAAATCTTTTTCCATTTCTGTTTTACTTTCTAAAATTTTCACTTTATCTTCAATTTGTTTCACCTCACCAGTCAATTGTCCTACAGATTCTTCAAGGGGTTTTTTTTTAATCTCTTCTTTCATTTCCTCTTTCATGTTTATGAATCCTTCTTCCATTCTCCCTTCAAATGCAGCCAAGTCTCTTGACAGATTCAGATACATTCTTCCCTGACTCTTCGAACATTTTTGTAGTATCTCTGGAGCAATCCCTTTTCTGTTGGTTGCTCTAACAATCTTCTTCTCCCTTCTCCAAATTTTGCTGCTTTTCTAGTAGTAGCCATTTATTTGAAATCCAGAAAGAGAAAGCCAAATATCCAAGTAAAAGTAAAAGGGGGACATTTCTCTTTTTTCCCCTTTACCCCTTTCTCTGTCTTTAAGCCTTTAGTCCCTTCTATAGCTATAGGAATTCATGGCCTCCATGACGTGACACACACAGGTATGTAAATGCTGGACTTCATTTCTGCCTCAGAGCAGTTGATGGGTTAGCTGAATATGCAAAAAAAAAAAAGTCTTGAGTCCTCTGCTGTGGTGAGATCTCTATTTGGTCAAGACTGAATCTGTTGGCACTTGGGATTTCTGGTTGACTGATCAGGATGATTCATCTCAGATGCCTTATAGAACTGGAAGGATTTCAGCAAGTACTTAGTTTTTCCCCCAAAGACTTGGTAGACAATTCTACCAAGAAACTGCTTGAATTCTAAAAATCAAGAGGCAACCAGAGTGCTTGACCTGATTGCTTCTAGGTAGCCTCTGTCTGCTTGCTGATCTTATGGTGCTCCTTGGTTTACTGAGGAGCTCCTTGGTTTACTGAGGAGCTCCAGAAACAGCAAGCAATAGAAGAGACATCTGGTGCATCAGTAGAAGATAAAAAGTGATCTTGACCGAGGGCAATAAGAATGACACAGGGTCATTACTTCTCTACTCATCAATACATCAGTGAATTTTCATCCATCAGCCTTGTTTAAGGAAGCCCACTCCTTGGGAAAACAATGGGCAAGAAAATCTGCCAACAGACTGCTGTGATAAGTTTGTATGTGATGGAAAGCATAAGCGGGGAAGATTCTGGAATGGAGCTTCAAGGTTGTCAGGAGGGGGGAGAGGCATTCCAGGGCAAGCACCTCCTCAGCCCACAACAAGACTGTGGGAAAACGAAGAGGATGAGGCTGGCTCCTCCCTAGGGCCCAACGAAGTATATTCTCTAGTAGCTGTAGATAAGTTTAGTCGGGCGAGATTCTGTCTAATAGGTAATAGTCAGTAAAGGAACTGTACTGCACTGGATGGCCTTCTTGTGGTTCTTGGGCTGAACCTGACATTGTACAACGTTTTGTTGAAAAAGTTGTTAAAATTCTTCTGAGTCTTGATTTCTCACAGGCCAAATCTGATGCGGTAACTGAAGTGATGCACATAAGTTGATCCTGGATTCATTTTAGGCTTGGACTCTGTTGAAGTGAATAGGGTACTTTCTAGCATCACTTGTCACTTAGATCCAAGCCCTTCCTGGGCTAGGAGTTACTGCTGGATTCACAGTCAGAGGCCATGGGATCCTTTGTAACCCAATGCAGGTACACCTCGTTTACTCACTGCCTCGTGCAGCGACCACTCAAACGTATAATGGTGCTGAAAAAATAACTTTGCAACCAAGGTGAGCATTTACAACCTTAACATCTTAGTCACGTTTGCCATTACAGTCAGTATGTTTGTCCTGTGCCTGACCCATTTTTTTTCTTTTACCCCCCTCTTGCAGAGTGAAGAGATTGCTTAAACAAGCAATGTCTTCCTGAGCTGCTTTTCTCCACAGCACAGCACTTCTCCAAAAGGTACTAACTGCAAGTTAATAAGCTCAGCTATGTGACCTTAATTAGCTGGCTGGCAGCTGCTGCCTATAACTGACAAGACTTTAATCACTTTCACACCTTCGGCTTTTGTCTGTCTCCCAAGTGGCTCAGGGCTCAGAGCCACAAGTACTCTAGGCAAACAGCCGAACCTAGCACATTCCTTTCAATGTGTATTCCCCACTGTATGTCTACTTACTCTCTTGTAATCCCTTCCTCTCCAATAAATGTAAATACAAACATTAATTTCCTTCTTGCTAATTACTCAACACTGGCGTGAGCATTCCGAAGGGCAGGGGAGTGGGGGGAAAAGGAAAGCTGAAGTAAAATCATAAGCACAGCCACGGTCATGTGATTTTCCACTTAGCAACCAAGGTGCCAGTCCCAATTGTGGTTGCTACATAAGGACTACCTGTATGGAGAGGAAGGCCCTAGTAATGGCATCACACACCCGCACTACCACTAGGATACCATAACATACTTTTCATGAGTTTATCCTAACTACTCAAAACCTGCAATTGGTACAATATGCAGCATCCTTCAAATTTGCAGGCATGCATCTTCATATTTTTAAATCTATTTTATGAGCACTGCATTGCTGGGTACCATTAAAGCACTGGTTTTAACCTTTAAAACTCTTATGACTTAGCTCCCAGTTTCTCCAGGACAACTGCCTCCACTGAGAACTGTCCTGACCTATGTGCTCATCTCAGCTTATGATGTTTCATGTTCTCAATTTATACAAGATGGGTCTGGGACAATTTTGGGAGGCTGGTGTGGGTCTTCCGGGCTGTGTGGCCATGTTCTGGAAGTTTTGTTTCCTAACATTTCGCCAGCATCTGTGACCGGCATCTTCAGAGGGCAGGACCACAGACAGGAACAGTTCTCTCTGTGCCCAGGATGATGTGACCCTTTTGTGGGTATTTATAGAGATCTGAAGGGGGGGTGGGGGGTTGGGTTAATGAGTGGCTGCTTGTTTTGGTGTCAGAATATGTATGTATCTTCCTGGGGGTTAGGCAGGGTTTTTTCTTCTATTGAGTTGTTAACGAGTGGCTGCTGAGGGTGATTAGCATGTTCATTGTGTGAACTATTCACACGTCCTGGTGGTTGAGCTGAGTTCGTTGACCTTTTGCAGGCTGTATTTTTCAGCATCGGTAGCCAGGTTTTGTTGATTTTTAGACTCTCCTCTTTTTTATTGAAACTGTGCTGGTGTTTGTGAATCTCAATGGCTTCCCAGTATAGCCTGGTATAGTGGCTGTTGGTGTTGTCCAGTATCTCTGTGTTTTCAAATAGGATTTTGTGTCCAGTGTGCTTGAGAGCATGTTCAGCTACTGCAGATTTTTCTGGTTGCTGTAGTCTGCAGTGTCTTTCGTGTTCTTTTATCCTGGTATAGATGCTGCGTTTTGTGGTCCCGATGTATACTTGCCCGCAGCTGCATGGTCCTGATCCCCTCACCGCCGCAGGAGTATACCACATACCATTTATTTATGACATTTATTTCTGTTATTTTGTTCCCTATTTTTTGTGGTACTTTTATCACTGATGTTCTATTAGTTTGGGGTTGGTTTTGCATTTTACAGTTTATTACTGTAAACTGCTGGGAGTCATTATTGATTTGGTAGTGTAAACATGGTAAACAAACAAACAAAAACAGTTGCTTTAAGAAGTTGCCAACAAGTGCTATATGAGCTCCAAAGCACCCTCTCTCCTTTAATTTGAAGCATCTCAAAGCCCCACTGTGAATTAGGCATTACATCAAATATATTTTTTCAATGTCTTAAAAGCTATGTTTATCATCATTCTTCATTTAAGACAGTATTAAGGATTAATTTCTTATTTTGGAAGCTAAATATTCTCATTTTAAAACTCTGGCTTAACTCTTAACCTTTGAATGAAACTATGGCCTAGACTATACCTTAAATTGATCATATTAAATAAATAGTGCTTTTAGGGAGAAAATATGAGGCGTCCTGATCAAGATTGGCACTAATACCAGCGTTCTTGCTAATGCAAACATGCATTTCTAGGAATGAATTTTCTGAGGAACGCGGTAGAAGTGAAAGATTAACCCCATTCCTACATGACACAAGCTTGATTAGGTATTAAAATACAAATAGTTGAATGTATAATATACATGTTAATGTCATATGCAGGTTTTGCTCTAATACTAAGTATATGACAACTGCCTATTATTCACATTACCCTTACTTCATCTTTTCTGTTTTTGGAAGCCACCATATTTATGAAAAGTAGGTTGCATGCAATTCTTTATACTTCTTCAGTTAACATCAGATATATATATTATTCTCTATTAACATATTTACCAATGAGACTGGTAAAGGGCAACAAAAATTCCCATGCATACAAATGAGTGAGGTAGCAAAGGAAGTTTAAAGTGATCTACCCCTACTCCACCAACTTGATTGACAGCAGACTACTAGTAGTCCTGCCTTCTGAGATGGTACAAATTCACATTTTCTAGCAGAGAGGCTGCATAAAATTGGGGTTAACTATCAGAGTTTAGTATGAAAACACAAGCTATTAACTACTTATGAGTCTAGTAAAAATGTCTATAGGTGATACATTTGTTAGCTTGTTTATAAAACGTGCAACATAAGCTTTTTAAATTGATGAAATTTACAGACAGTAACAAATTTGTACACACTTAAACTGCAGTACTTGCTATTAACCACTTCCTGTTCCAAAATATATGCTACAAATTGCATTATAGTTTATTCAAAATTTCTTGCATTGAGCTACATAATATGTGTCAAACATCTATTTCTGGTTGCTTACAATAAACTTTGATTATATTATACAGGAGGAAAGTTAGATTTTATTACTGCTCTAGTTACTTTTTTCCTTAGTGGTTCCAGGAATATAGTGAATAAAATCACAAACGTCTTATCTTGTCAGATCACTTAAGAAAATATGAAACAATTGGCTTGTTCCATACTGTGAAATATTTCTAATGAAAACTTAAAACAACTGAGGTTATTCAGCACACACAGAATATCTCATTTCCAAAAGAACAGTTCCTCCTCCACCTATCTTATTATCTTCAAAAACTCAGCAACCATAAAGAACAATTTACCCAATGATGTTCATGTATCACATACTCTGAAGCCTACAAAGTGTATTGAACTGCAATTTCATATCTCCAGGCAGCATGGGAATGGATGACGATATCCATGACAGCATTTTGTGGCTTACTAGAACCTAGATTGTAATGGTACTTTTATTATTCTTCCATATCACATCTATATGTAGTTGGGCAGCTTCATACAATATTTGACAACAAGTCACTCCTCAACATTTTCAGGAAATCACTCATTATTATACAAAACTCATGAACTATAGACAGAGATGGCAACTATTGTGGAAAAGAACAGTATGTTTTCCAGACATTTGTAGATGCATATGTATATTTCACCTTTGTAGGCATTCTATTATAGTTTCTAGTGACATCTGCACTACCATATTGCTCATAACAAGTCAAATAGTAGTAATTTTATTCCAAAACAAGAATACATTAGAATTAAACAATGGGACAATAGCATGTTCTATTAACAGAAATATCTTTCACCAAGTTTTTTCATGTATAAAGTTGTAATAGCACTTCCTTTCTTTTCTTTTTCTTTGTATTTTTTCACTATGCAAAAACTTTTTAACTCACAAAAAGGTCTTTTGTCAGAAATAATTATTCCAAATTGTCAGCCACACCCAGTTACAAAGAAAAAAGAGCTGAATTCATATTTGCCACATCAAGATCTAATAAGTTGATAACTACCAAACTTTGACAACTAACTATATTTACCTTTATTCGGAACTAGTGTTGCACTGCAATCCCACTAGATCTTTTCTTGATCAGATTTCAACTCCAGTTCTGATTATGCTCACCTGGGCTCACAAGAAGAAAAATCAGGAGGTCTCAGCAGAAATTTCTCTCTTCCCTTGAGGTTCTTGGAACACTGCTATGCAGCATCCCAACAGCTCTGGGGAATAAACAGTTTCCATGGTACCCGAAAACCATACCACGCATTTGGATGCCTTGAGAAGCTTTTATTTCCCAAGAGCTTTGCCATGTAGTAATAGGGATATTCCACAAGACACTAGAATGAGAACTTCTTGTCATTACTTCCTAATGAGTTAAGTAGGAAGAGGATGACACGAGGGCTACACTGTTTGTAGAATGAGACTGCTAATTTACCCTGCTATTTAGTTCAAGATTCTTTTTCATACTGCCTTTTGATTATTTTCCCAGGGTAGTTTCCAAGCATGAAGAAAAAATGAAATGAAATAAAATAAAATAACCAAAGCATAACTGAGTTACTTTGGGAAAGTAAAATATATTACATGGAGTCTTAGGTAGAGGAGGTATATAAATTACTACACAATAAATAAATGAATGAATAAATATTTTTATTACAAAGTTATCATACTGGATATATTTAAATGTATGACACATTAAAATTAAGTGAGGGTTGGGTGAGTAACTTTGCCACAAATATCAAGTGGTTAATAAATTATTAAAACCTTAAATATTTTATTTATTTAGCTATTTATTTATTATATTTATAGGCTGCCTGACTCTTGGTGGCATGCAATATGAGACAATTGAAATAGAATAATACAAAATCATACAAAGCAAATGTTTAATTGAATATTATGAAAATATATTAAAATAGAATTTAACATAATGAATTCTACTAAAAAATTTTCTGCTTTGTTATTTGTGGATATCAAAGTCTCACAGAGCTAAGATGAATTGTTAAAAATTCAGAACTTTTAGATATGCTCTCTTTTCTTGCAGAGCAATGAAGTTTCTTCTTTCTAAACTAATTTCTACAGGGAGCAATGGACAGCTGATAATTTCTGAATTTTCTGAATCTGATGTACTATCAATATATTTCATTTTTATCTTTTTGTGGACTTCTAAAACCTGAAGATTTTCTTGAACTGTGCCCATAATCACCCACATCACCCAGCTGTAGCTTCTGAGTGATTTTTAGGGGCAGCCTTGGAAATGTATTGCAGTAATCCAGATTAGGGGTGACCCTGAGAAAGGACATCTGATCCAGAAATGCATGCAACTGACACACAAGATGGATTTTTGCAAAGGCCGTCCTAGCAATGGCTGCCACCTGCTGTTTGAGAAGGACCCAAGAGTCTACGTGGACACTCAAGCTGGGGAAGCACTACTCCCATCCAGAACCTATGATGGAAATTCAGAGCAGGGGGAGGGGGCACAAAACCACAGCCACTTGGTCTTGTTAGGGCTGGAGGTCTGAAAGGACACCATGATTAATGACGTCAAAGGCCACTGAGAGATCAAGGAGGGCTAGAAGGGATGCACCACCATTATTTCAATTCCATCAAAGATAATCTGCAAGCGCAATCAATGCTATCTCAGAACTAGGAAGGGAAAACTGAAGATAGGATAAAAGTCTCCTACTGAATGATGAATTTACCACTGCCTGGACCCAATCACATAACTCTTGGAAAGCTTTGACTGACCACAGGGCCATGGATCTAATATACAGGTGGATACACTAACAACCCCAAGGATCCCATCCATTTATTTGGCCTTGACCAACAGGTTGAAACTCCTTCCAAACCATGCTTCAATCAACTCCACAGGCTCTGCATGACCTGAGTCCAGCTCAGAGCAGTTCTGAGTGACTATCTGTCAGAGGCCTCAAACAATCCTCACAATGGCTCTCCATTCACCCAGGGACTGGGTCAGTTTGAACAAGGCTGTCAGCAGCAACCTGCAGATGCAATAAGATTGAGAAAATAGTACATTTTCTGATCTTATCAACCATAAGGGAATTCTTAATAAAGGCTCTTACCCATCTTCAGTCAAATTTGCTTGGTTTTCCTCTAGAGATACTCTTCTGCTGTTTCATTTCCTGGAGTTCCTGTGTAAACCAGGGAACTTCCCAGGATCCACAAGCAGTGAGAGGATACATATGCACAATCCAATCCAAGTTTGTTGTAACCCTCTCATTCCAGATGACAACTAAGGCCTCAGCCACACTGTGCATGAGAACCTCACCCAACAGGGTCTGTCAGGGCACCTAGGATAGAAGAATCAGACAGGTCCTACTTGCCTGTGGCAGGAAGCAACTATGGAGAACGTCAAGGCAATTAAAGTGTTATCTGACCATGACAAGGGAATAATATTAATATCCCACATGTTTCTACTGTTCCAACACAAAGACCAGATCTAGCATACGATCTCTTCTGTGTATCAGGCTCTTGATGATCTGGTAAGATCCAGGGTTGCCATGGGGGCCATGAACTCTCAAACTGCCTCAGCCTCCATACCCAGAGAAGTGTCCCAATGCAGTAAATTTGGGAAACTCCATGGTCAACCTGGCCACTGAATTGAGTAGCTCATGCAGGGAAGCTGCTACAAAGTAGGGAGACTGGTAAAGCAGCTGTAATCCCATCTAATCCCTATTTGATCCCTGGTACTGATCCAAACTTCACAAACAGGATCTCACATCCAGTTATTTACGTATCAGTGCCTCTAAAAACCACAAGACCTCCTGGATGACTATAGACACTCTACTACCCCTGCCCTGGAGTTATAGTTGGTGCCATACTCAAAACCATAAAATGAACAACCTTGCAGCCTTTCTTACCAAGTAACAATGAACAGAAATAATTTGAAAACTTTAACCACTAGATCCAAATGGCATTAAATGTTTGGATCATAACTTGTTCTGAATATTTATCAGACTAATGCAAAACAGGATAAATCCTCCAAAAGTCTAAAAACGAGATGCTATATTTAGAAATGTTTTTTCAAGCTGTAATCAAATTCTTCTACCGCAGTTATAAGAGAAAAATAAAAAGACCAAAAAATAACTTGGGGTTACAATTGGGGTTGTAATTTCACAGGAAGAAGTATCAGTGTAACATGGCTAGAATTCTTCCTCAGAGAAAATATTCTTCTAGAAACAGACAGAATTTAAAGTCTCAAAACATGACGACAAACAATTAATGGGATAATCATAGTTCAAGGGGTAGTTAATGTACACAGGCCCCTAAATGTTTGCTTTGCTGTTCCACTCTATATTCCTGTGATAAAGTTTTCATAATATCAAGCTGGCACTTCTGATCCGCCATATATCCTAAGTACATTCCACAAAAGATTCTGTTGCTATTGCATATCAAAATTAGCATAAACCCAACACTCTAATGGCAGAACAAGTTTTTTTTTGTAAACAATGTTTGCATTTTTGTTTTAATGTGGTTTTAACCAATGAATGCACATTTCAAACAATGAGTGATACACATATTATCTGGATATATTTTTTAAAAAAAATCTTCCTTAGTGGGGAGTAATTGCTATTCAGAAACTCAGAGACATTTTCATATAGTTATGCAGTAATATGTCTTTCCAAAAACAAAAGATGGGAAGAAAGATAGGAGTTTGCAACATTTCTAAATATTTTTTGTTTTATATTGTCAATGTATGCATGCAAAATATATCAATGATATATACATTTTGCAAAAAGCAAAACTGTGACTAAGAGATTATGAATAAGATTGCACCTGAAAGTAACCTTGTACTTGTTTTGTCCATGGAGCAGGACACGGAAGACAGTTGTATGGCAACCCTGCAATCTTGTGTGGGTTACTATATTAGGTGTGCTTTTTTAAGCAAATATAGTTGGGGTGGAGAATGTAGTAGTGTCAGTACAAGTATTAAGGGCTGAAAAGTTCTGTAGTGCATTGTATTTACAATGGTTGCAAAGCTATTTCTTCATGGGTAGGGCCTCTCTCTCTTTCTCTTGTCTTACTGCAAAGGATATACTCCAAACTCCTTTGCTGCTTTTTATGGAATGCTTCTAAAAGGAAGGCAAACACTGCAGAAAGTCACAGGTTTAAATCCTTGTCTCTCCAGCTCCGGTCTGAAATGTTCAATAGCTGCTGCCAATCAGTAATGGGACAAACAAACAAACAAACTGATCTTGATAGATCAATGGTCTGTTTTAGTATAAGCTGGCTCCCATTCCTAACCTGCAGATAATGTGAACATATTAACATAATGAAAGTGATTGCGTTGTCAAAAATACTCTGAAGACTACTGTATTGTTTGTATCATGGAATATGAAATAAACAATAAAGTATACATTAAAATATGCACTGTTGTGCTACTATAGACTACAATCATATCATATACAGTGGTACCTCGAGTTACGAACACCCCTTCTTACGAATTTTTCGAGATACAACCAGCTCCAGCCCCAAAAATTTACCTCGACATGCGAACTCCGCCTCGAGCTACAAACCAGATCCGCGGCCATTTGCCCTGCTGCCACGCGGTCGCAGCTTCCTGTGGGCGAGATCGCGGTAGCAAGGAGACGTTCGGTGAGGCTTGTGGTGTGTTTTGTGGCGTTTGGAAGGTTTTTGGTGTGCTTGTCAGCATGGCTCCAAAGAAAATGCAGAGCAGGCTTGGCAAGAATGTATTTACATTGAACCTTATGGGGAAATTTGCCTCATGGTGCGACCAAATTCGGAGGGCGGAACGGATTAACCGTATTTACATTGAACCTTATGGGAAAATTTACCTCAAGTTGCAACCAACTCGAGTTGCGATCAGAGTCACGGAACGGATTAAGTTCGTAACTCGAGGTACCACTGTATTATGGCTTTGCCCTTCTCCTTATTCTTACAGAAGCATGAATGGAAGTAACTATGAAAGTATTGCCCAATACAATGCATCTACCTTCACTGAATGAGCATAATGGCTTTTGTTTACTTTATTTCAATTACTATCAGTTCTAAATACCTCACTCACTATACAAATATAGAACTGACTATGCTGTTTGTCATCTCTTGTTAGCAGTAAGGTCATTTAGCAAAAAGGAACTATATATCATAGCAGATGAGATATCTTGGAGTTGGATGTGAATAACCCAACCACAAAGCCATGGTGAGTTACAAAACTCATGAAGGGATCTGGGCATCTCTTCAGATTATCCTCTTACAGGTAAGGCAGGGCACAAAACCATGTAAAATGAAGTATTCCTGGGAAAGCTCAAGAATATGTATTGGTCTTGTTCTTTTTGACCTGAGAACTGTACTAACTGAAGCCTGTCTGGTATTTACAGTCTTAATATGAGCCATGTAGCAATAGCAATTATTGTACATTTTAGGCATTTGCAGATACATTTCATTAATTTAATTTAAAGTTAAATTGAAAGCTCATCATATTACAAAATCTGCAATGACTTTTCAATGACATAATTAATGGAGTGTTTTCCTAAAAGTATTTATATTTTGCAAATATAAAAGACAGATGTAATTTAAAAACCACTAACTTCATGAAAACATGTAAAATGATAATTTTAATGAATATAATATACAGTTAAGGGGAGCTGTAGCAACCAACTCTGCTACACTCTTGACTGAAAAGCAAACAGATGTTATTTAAAACATTTTGTCTCACCTTTCCATAGAGACAGCTTGCAACACTATATGCACAAGTGATGAAGTTAAGGCACAAACCTATAAAACCTGATGAAGAAAAGGGTGGAGAGTAGCATGACAGATCAATATTTTCTAAATCTTTCTATTACTATACTACAGAACGGATGAATGATCTGGAAGCACCTCAAACTACAACATTCCTGAATATAAGAAACGCTAAGAATAAGTTTAGACTTCTGTGCTTTCTTCCCACAGTCATTTTCCATTTCTGGTATGCAGAAATCTATATCTGCCGTTTAAATAGTACTACATGTACCTTATTCAGCTATCCCTACTTCCATTTCTGACTACTGCAATGGTAGGCCTATCAGAAATAGTATACCTGTCCATTGTATAGTGGATGGGAATCCAAGCCAATCTGCCTTCACTTTAACATATGTGTTAGTGTATGTATACATATGCGAGATAAAACCCGAGACTTCACACTTGAATAGCTAATTCAGCTAATTGTTCCATACTTTGGGGGGTGGGGAAGCTATCCTAATTATGTTCAATTCTGCTATGCAAATACCACACCTCTAGAAATGGTTCTTCATTCCAGCATCAATCCAGAAGCTTGTGCATTTTCATATATGTATGAAAATTATTTCCAAAAAGTTGATGCCCTGAACAAAATTTAAATACTTATTAAAATAAAATGTGACAGTGAAAAAATGTTATTCTTACTCTATACAAAAAACTCTCTCATGCAGCTTCTGTACTCTTTCTTTTGTGCATATTATAATAAAAATAGATTCTCTAAATACATCAGAGAAAGTCAAGATAAAACAGAGCTTTCAATTGGATCCTGATTTGGAAAAGATCCACTCCCAAAGTCAGGTGGAACCAAATGGGAGTTACTGAATAGCATGCATCAACACACTGGATTATTCCCCCCAAGACAATACTCTTAGCAGGTCTGATATTCTGTGATGTGCAAATGAGGCACTTAGCCCTAAGAAAGTGATATTTGTTTAGTAATCCTCCCAGAGAACATCAGTTATTGGTTGCATTAGAAATGTAAATAGTAATAATCCAAACAGAGTACAACACTGGCATTACTTGGATCTAAGTGATTTGCAGCAGCATGAAAGAGCACTGTAATTCGGAAAATACCATTTTAAGATATAATCAGGGGTGGGGGGACCTTTTATTTCAAAATTTTAACTGGCCTTTCTTAACTGGGCCAAAGATTCATATTAACTATGGAGGGGAATATGTCAAGAAATACATTACTATCTGTGTGAAGCTCACACCAACCCATGTTATTTCAAGTCACAGGAACACTAAGGATTTGCAATGTCCCAAGTAAGTAAGGTGGCTAGTGGTTATCCATTAACATCACACAGTGCTGTGCATTACATCAAGTTGAGGACTGAATCCAAACTGTTTGTTTTCTATAAAACAGGAATGTGTGGAGAACTGAAGGCTAAAGCTTGAAAGCTCAAAATGTATTTTTTAAAACTTTTAAATAATTAACTGTAGCTTATGAGTGCCTTTGGGGAATATTTTGAAAGGCCTAAAAAGTAAGCTCTGCTATTACAACCAGTAAATGAGTGAAGATACACGCTGCCTTCTACTCGTTTTAATAATTTCAGCAATCCATTTAAAATGTTAGTACACTTTCCAGTTACGCCTTTTGCCTGCTAAACTTACTAAAGTTGCATACATCTTACCATTTTCACTGTATTATCACTTTTCAAAGCTTGAAATATATTAGTTTCCAACAGAAAAAGTTAGTTTTTTGAAGTAATCAAGAGTACCTGCAATCAAAGTTAAGATGACACTGAAACTGAATCATACTGTACTATATTATAGTATATCTATTCTCATGTGTTAATTTACATCTTAACACCCCTGCAAGAATACTTTTGCATTTCTAACTACATTCTCTTTCTACCATCCTATCATGCTAGCCACAGTTATTAGACTATTTTGTCTATTAATTCTTTAGATAGTTGACTCTTTAAAATTACCTTGCGTAAGAGCCCTATTGGATCAAAGCTTATGTCTTACACTTCAGACTTCTCAAAATATGATTGCTTGATCTCACATGAACTTGTTGGAAAAGTGCACACACACACACAAAAACAAGAAAGACATATTTCTACAAGTATTTTTTTTTAACTATCAACCAACTGCAAAGCTAATTCTGTATCAATTCCTATCATGGATTAACATTTTACTCAGATAATTTTGATCATGTCTAACCATGTTTGATCTTGTCTAACCTTAGTTAGAATGCACAATTTTCCAAATACACAGAAAATAAAACATACATGAGCAAAATATATACCACTATGGCAAACAATATGCAGAATAATCACAAATATTAGAATGCATTTGAAAAAGTGGATCAGTTGTGCACAATGTTCCTTCCTACATTTCTTTTCTTTTTTTTTATCAGACCATTATATTCTGAGACTTCTGCCAAGATGACTTAGGCCAGTTTCAGTTCAGCAGAACTGAAACCTGAGCCACTTTGCTTGTTCCAGATTTGGAGTGAAATAAAATCAAGATATGGCAAGAATGGTTCACATTGCCCCCCCCTCCACGTCACAGCGCAGGTGTTCAGCCCTGATCCCCTCAGCATCTTCCCTTCCATTCCGCTATCCTTAATGTTTCAGCCTAGCATATGCCACTGGTACAGCCCCGGCACCCCACAATTTCCTCAGCCACCACTGATGTTCCAGCATGGTCTATCCTACTGGTTCCTGTGCTCCATTTTCCCAGAGCCCTTTTCTCAGCCACCATCAATGTTTCAGCACAGCATATCTCAGGGGACCACCATCTCTGATTCCTCCCTTCTCTCAGCTGCTGACTTCACGATCTCATTACAGCACATCCCACCAGCAGACCTTCAAACACCTTCCTTCCCTCCTTTCAGCTGTCACTGCTGATATTTTAGCATGGCATACTGTGCTGCCATCATGGCACCCATTTTCCCTTTCTTCTCTCTCCTGAGACACTGCTTCTGCCACAATCCAAATGCAGCATATCCCATCAACTCGCCTTCATCTTATCAGTGCCTTCTTTTTTCTCCCTCCTGTACCCAAGAGTAACTGCTAATTTCCTTGAGTTTTTCCCTGCTCCCCGCATACCGACCACTTCTGCCTACAAAGCAGCCTCATTTTGTTCTATGCAAAGACAAGACACCAAAAACAGATGTTTTGGTTTAGCCAAACCAGCTGTTACATACATGCATTGGTTAATGTGTGAATTTTTTGATCACCCCAAATTAAAATATACAGGAAAAGAAATTTTGATAGTAACAAATCTAACATATAACTGTGCTTTCTTGGAAGATCTGCTAGAAAATCAAATTATAAACAGCAATCAACTGCAGGAGCTCATGACAGCAGCCTCTGTAGCCATCTCTAGTCAAGTATAAAAGGAGTTAACATTTTGGTTAAAAATTTCATTGTAAAACTCAGGCATATCTAACAAGTAAGGCACTACTAAAATCTCAGAGTTAAGTTTATGAAAATGACTGCAATCCTACACATCAGGGATTCTCAAACTTTTCAATACTGTGCCAATGTAAAGTAATAAATGAATCAATGTGACCTACCATTTGTGTTAGGTATGGACAAGTTACAAATATATTATGTGCTGTTCATAATCTATACATGAAATAAAATAATGGTAAAACTGTACAGTTATATAAAATGGAACATTTTTATTGGAAATAAAGAACAAAATTAAATTTAAAACCATATTTTTTAATGAAAAAGGTGAATTTGTTTACATTTCTGAAATTCCTAAATCTGGATTTTATTTTCAGGACAATTATTCTGATTTCCCATTCCACATCTATTTTTGGTCAGTATTTGCTCTACACCAATGTAGAAAACCCTGACTCAAACTAATAAGATACTACAAATGTGGTGTGTAAAATGCATAGAAAGAATTATGTGCCAAAGCTATGTGTGCGTGTTAGGGCAAGATAGTAGTTGCAGCATCATGATTAAAGCCCTGCCCTTTTTATTCACATATTAACATTGCATGCATGTATAAAGGATTGCAACTTCAATCACAATCATGAGCACCATCTTGCTGGGTTTGATTCAGGTCACTACTGCCACTATGTGCCATAACAGCAGCAAATCCAACTAGCTGTGATACAGATCTTGCACTGCTAATGTCCAACAGTAGTTTATCATATGATCATCAGGTACCAGTTGTACTCTGTATAAGTGAATGTTGTCCATTTAAATTCCATTGAACCCCTCGATCCACAAAATACATTATGCTTTCATCAAAGCAAATTACAAAAAATCATTGACATTTTTTTCACAACAGATTTTAATAAATGTAAGCATTTTGTAATATTTAAAAAGTTCATAATTAAATAATTTTAAGAATACATCCTTATCTAGGGGATTGCATCCCATCATTTAAAAACCTGTGTTATGCATAGTTATCCAGAAACAAGCTTCGTTTATTGGAATTATGTTTATTTCAACATACTTCCTCAACTTGGGATTCATATGCTAGGACTGTAACTCCAAGAACTCCCTATGTTGGAAATTTATTTATAAAATTTATATACCACCACAATCTGCAAAGACTCTTGGGCAGTCAACAAGCAGCATACATCAATAATTACAACATTCATGGTAAACAAAACAATTAAATTAACAAAATTATAGATTAGTAAAGTTTTAAAAAACACTGCAACATTTTCCTGAACAGTATACAGAGTGTTATCTTACACATCTCCAGAAGACATCTCTTTTCAGTAACTTCTGACAACCAATTAGAATGAGGGTGAATCCATTTCTAGGTGGAGACTGAAAAACTGCATCTTCATGAAAGTGGTGAACCACTAGCAGTTTTTTCTGGGAATCACTATTTTAATGGATCAATTCCGGTTGGAGGTGGTAGTCCTGGAGGTATCTAAGCACCACGCCACATAAGACTATTCCAGGGGAAGGAAGCTTTCCAATTTGCTGATGATCTTTTGCAATCTGTCAACCCCACCCTGAAAACCAGGTGGTTGGGTTGCTGGTGCCACGAGCCTCAAAGTAGTGATGGTTAAACACCATATCTAGCATATAGAAACCTGGCTGGATGATAGTGATGATGTTACCATTACAGAGATCTGCCCAGCTGGGTATTATATCCTTTAGCAACCTCAGTACCATGGCTGAGGAGGGAGGGATTACTCTGATAGTGAAGGACATCTTATCCATGACCAGGGACACTGCTGTGGCAATAGTAGGATGTGGGTGCCTGTTTATTACACTGGGCTGTAGAGACAAGCAAGCTGTCCTGCTTGAGTACTGACTGTCCTAAAGAACTGCTCCCCAATCTTCTTGAGCTAGGTGTGGGGTTAGCAGTTGAGCACCTTTGACTTTTGGTGTTGGTTGACTTCAACCTGCTGACTTTGGGAACTGGCTCTGGTAAAGATTGGGAGGCCCTCCATGGTGACCATGGGCTTCTCAGATTATCTCCAGCCCAACATATGTAGGTGATAACACTTGAGATTTGTGTTTATCTCCAAGTGGCTGTTGAGTGATCTGAAGAATGAAGTGCCAGATTGGAGCATCAGTAGAGAAAGATTAGGAGTGAATCCAAGCAAGCATAGGTATGTGCCCATGTTCAGGCAGGCTTACATTGTGATGATAAAGGAGGCAAAGTATTCTCAGTTCTCCCTTACATGTAGTCCTCACTTACTGACCACAATTGAGACCAGCAACTCTGTCACTAAGCAACATGGTTGTAAAGTAAAAGTCATATGATCACGCCCAACTTATGTCAATTTATCAGTTCCAACTGCAGTTGTGAAGTAAATTACCACAGGTCGTTAAGTACAAAGTCATGTGAGCACAACTTGCAACTTCCTGCCAACTTCCCCATTAACCTTCCTTGTCAGAAGCTGGCTCAGGTCACAAATGGTGATCATGTGACCACGGAACACTGCAACCATCATAAATGCACACTGGTTGCCAAGCACCTAAATCATGATCATGTGACCACAGGGATGCTGCGATGGCTGCAACTTTGAGGACTGGTCCTAAGTCTCCTTGTTCACTGGAGTCATAACTTTTAGTGGTTGCTGAATGAGCGGTTGGTAAGCTCATATTGCCATCAAGAGCTGCCATCCAGCAGCTTTAAGACTGTCACCTCCCTTATGGAGAGGAGACAAGTGTGTGATATTGGCCT
The DNA here is from genome assembly GCA_030867105.1 of Liasis olivaceus. Taxonomy (NCBI): domain Eukaryota; kingdom Metazoa; phylum Chordata; class Lepidosauria; order Squamata; family Pythonidae; genus Liasis; species Liasis olivaceus. The sequence continues at coordinate 227,088,935 of CM061348.1, read as the reverse complement.
CTGACCAATCTGCAGCATTTCGCTGATAAAGTCACTCAGATTCGTGGCAGTCTTGACTCCTTTGTGTGACTTGGGCAGGGACTTACCCTGTTATGTGGAAGTTATCTGCTGTCCTTCTGGTCTGTGGATAGAGTGCTGTCTCAGTTGTCATCTGCTGTTTGGACCCCTGCCCTTCCTGGCTTTTTCAGGAAGTGGGTGGAGTGGTGACAGATTGGATTCAGGAAATTATCCATGGCTTGTTACAGGAGGGGAGCTGTTGAAAGAGTGTGGTCCGCCCTCTCCTGAACAGGCCACCCCTGGATCCAGTGGTGCTGGAGAACTATCAACCAGTTTCCAACCTTTCCTTTGTTGGAAAGCATGTTGAGCTGATTGTGGTGGATCAACTTTGCAGCACCCTAGAGGAAACAGATTATCTGGACCCTCTTCAGTCAGGGTTCAGGCCCAAGTATGGGACAGAGACAGCATTAGTTGCTGTCTCAGATGACCTTTGTCAAGACCTGAATGGGGGTGGTACAACCCTTCTGGTCTCAGTGGCCGTAGTATTTTATTGAACCATCTCCAGAGGCTGGAAATAAGAGGCATTGTTCTGCAGTGATTCCAGTCCTTTTTCAGTGGACAGTTCCAATCCATGAGGGTGGGGGAGAAAAGACTGGTTCAGTGGCCCTGATGTATGGGGTGCCGTGGGGTCAGTCCTCTCTCCTCTGTTCTTTAACATCTATGTGAAGCCACTGGGAGAGGTCATCCAACAGTTCAGGGTACAGATGATACACAAGTGTACTTCACTACCTGGGACTGTAAGGGAGATGCTGTGGATGTCCTTTCCTGGTGCCTGAAGGGTGCCAGGGTCTGCAAGGGAGAGAACAGGCTGAAGCTGAACTTTAGTAACTCTGAGTCAAGATTCCCTGTCACCACCAGAGTTGTTTCTTAATTGGCAAACACTACCCATTAGGGAGCAGGTTTGCAACTTTGGGGTCCTCCTGGACATACAGCCCCTGCTGGAACAGCAGGTGAAAGCTACAGTTAGAGGGGCTTACACCAGTCTTCAGCTGGTGTGTCAACTGGGACCAGAGGAGGACCTAGCTACAGTAACGCATGCCCTTATCACCACCCAGTTAGACTACTCTAACATGCTGTATTTGGGGCTTCCCTTAAAAACTACTCTGAAACTGCAATTGATCCAAAATGTGGCAGTGCACATACTTTCCAGGTCCTGTCATTGAGAACATTAAACACCATTTTTGCAGACCCTACATTGGTTGCTTATTAGTTTCTGGGTACAATTTAAGTTGCTGGCCTTAACTTATAAAAGCCCTTTATGGCTTGGTGCTTTGATATTTTCAGGACTGCCTATTCTAACCAGTACCAGCCTTACCAATTAGATCAAAAGGAAACTGCTATCTGCAATTAAAGAGTGCCCACCTGTACTTGAAACAAAAACATCATTAGAAAGCATAAATACAATTTTAATTACAAATGCAAACAACCTTGCAAAGTTTCACATTTGGAAACTTAAATTATTAAACTGCTAGCACAAGTAGGAATGCCATCATAGTAAAAGAACTATTCAGTTCTTATTTTCCCCATTCTCCAACTTCCTTAATCTCTTACAAACAATATTAAAACACAAAATTCATTATCTCATTCACTTGCCAAAACAAACAGAGACCCATCTAGTGGTCTTGTATTCCTGGTCTGCCCTTCTTCCTTTGCCACTCACCAACACACTATTTAATACAACTCATAAATACTGATTCAGCAAAATTTCAGGTATCACAAACGATGCAGGATAGTACACACACACACACTCAGTAGCCTCAATTCAAACATGTACAATTTGCAATATATTTTCATTTTGTTTAAATAAGCAATAACAAAAATAGCATTTCAGATTAGACTTTCCTAGCTATTTCTCGTTACATTCAAATCCACAACTTGTCACACTGGCAATTTACTACTACTTCACCATTACATGTGTTACATATTTAATATTTGAGGATCGACAGGTTGATTAGTAGTGCTTCAACTGAAACTTGAAAAACTATGTCAGAATCAACTTAGGTTTACATAAAAAGTTCGCACTAACTTAATAAATATGGGTGCACTGGTGCAAAATATTTCTGAAACCTTCAATACCTTGCAAATTGTTTCAGATTTTCCCTTCAGTTTAAAAATCAACCCTTACCCAAAATCATACATCTCTTTCCTCATTATCATCTGTCCCTTTTCACCATCCTTTGGCTCTACCCAAAAGGAAAGATTCAGAGGAGAGATAATTTTGTCCTCCTTGAAAAGGTTGACTTTCTGAAAACTGCCAGAAGACTCTGAAGAGATGAAATGATCTAGTGACTATAGAATAAAACTTTTAGCTAATAAATGACAGATCTGAAATAAATGGAGACGTTTACTGCTTCTTTATTATTAGATGTTGCAGCAGTAATAGTAGTATTAAGATGAAATTACTAGTTTTAATAATACACAGGCAGAGAGTTCTTGCATGTTGTAAATAAGTCTAAAGATGTGGAACTGAAATAGTACACTTCTCCCATCTACTCCTCCCTCTATTGCTGCTCCTTTGTTAAAACAGACTGGGTATGGAGTGGAGGAAGAGACTGGACTCCTGTAACCCCTCCCCCCAATGATTATACTGTACAAATAAAAATGGTTGCTGATTATCTGACTAAGAAGATGGAATTTCGATGGAATTTAAGTTCCCCAACTATGAGTGCTAATCATCTTTCTTCTACCAATGCTATATTGCACCTTTAACTCATTTATCCACTTTAAATACTCACAGCTATCAATATGAAAAATGGGAATTAAGAAGGTCAAACATTAGATTAATGTAATATATATTTATTCCTATGACTTGTTGCTAGAAATTTAATGAGACTTCAGTAAGCAGGACCAATTATTCCCTAAGGGGACAGAGACAGTGAATATTTTACAAGAGAATATAAACCCTGGACTATTGTATGTTAGAATTCTTTTCTAATTCTGATTAATTTATTTTATTACAATGAAATTAATTCATTTATATCAGTTTTTCAGGATTAGAAGAAGGGGGGAGACTATGTGGAAGAAACAAAATCAGAAAAGCGGGGGGGGGGGGCATTAATTGATAACTCAATCACCAACATATACTTAAGACTCCAAGAATAACCACCAGAATGCACATCCCATTATAAAACCTCAATTATTTGTCCAAATACTGTACAAATAATTGAAGACATGGCTTTTGAATCCTCCATGTTAGACCCATTTATGGTTAATATTCCAAAGATACAGAGAACCCAGCTTCATAATATACCATATTAAATGAAGTATATCAAGAACTAGGTTTTTCAGCCATGAGGCAAAACTCCCTAATGGGATGCAATTAGCTATGGGAGAGAAGTTCACCTATGACCCTTTCTTCTTTGCATCTTAACTAAGTCCAAAGTAGTATGCCAGAGTAACTCCTCCAATTAGCATAACGTAAGAGGGTTTTATATTCTCTCAATGTAAGATGACAGTTATGAAGCCATTTTCCTCAATTCCTCTCTTATATTCCTATTATCCCTTCCGCAACTAATAAAATGCACCACAGTCCCTTAGTCTACAGTAATGTTTTCCTCTTGATGCATATTTAACTTTATTATTAGAACTATTTTTATACTGCTTATTATAGAGAATTCCAAATACCATGCACATTGTTGGTTGACCTCAGTATTGGACCTTCCCCTGTTCATACTGGCTTCAGTCTAGTAGATTGGATAGCATTCCCCTAACGTTTGTGGTGAAATTAATGCATGACTCCCCCAAGCATTCTTTCTTCCAGTCTTAGACTGGATCAGAAGTGCCATCATTTTTCAACCTTGTAAAGCTGTCAATAAAGGGTCACACCAATTATATAGAATCCAAAGCAACTGCTTTTAAAGCAATTCCAAATCAAGTCTCATGCAATATTTAAAAAATCGTGATGTTAGATATCCAAACAATTTTTGTTGTTTGTGTTTTGCTCTGGAAGATACAGTGTAGTTTGTAAAACTCATATGTACAAGGATGCAAATTTAAGCTGTTTTCTTTTTCTTTTCTTTTTAAATTAAGCAACTGCAAATATTCTAATCCATAAGAAATTTAAAGGAAAAAAAGGAAAAGCCAATTAAAATATTTTTTATTTTATTTTTATTTTGTTTTAAAATAATTATTGGGAAAAGCACCCAGGAATCAAATAAAACCAGAAAACAATGTAAGTATTCCTGATGACTGCTGAATAAGATAGTTAGAATTTCCGTTTCCACTGCTGGTTATGGAGAAACATTATTATTAGCTTTTCACTAATCTTCCTGTTTATATTCTGAAAGTTTGCTTTTTCCACATTAAATGATATGCAGGAATCTGGAATATTCTAAAGCTAGGCTGAAGGGTTTTTGGCATGTTTCAACATTTCTAATAGAAAGTTCCAACTTGTTTGTTTGCTACCTTTCACTCTGCACATTCGCATAAATATATATATTTTCTTTTTTAAAAAAACACAGTATCTTCAGGGATGACAGGAAAAAAGACAACTGATTTTACTGAGTCTGGATCTCCATTTAAAGAATAATAGCTGTATTGCTAGCATTCATTAAGTTCCCCATCAAATTCTCCCTAGATTACTAATGACAATTTATAGAAGGAGATAAATAGAATACATTTTTTTAGGTTAGTACTAGCATATCAGGCTGGGATTACAACAGGGAATCTAATGAGAAATCCTCTTGCTTTCAGTTATAAGGTTATATAACCTATGGCTTGCATAAGGTTCCGGGTGCCTCCCAGATTGTGCAGCAAAATTTGACAATATTAAGTTGCCACATCTATTCTGACCAACTGTGTCTGCTCTTGGGCTTTTCCTTTCATCTTCCCCACTATCCACAATCACCCACCCATAACTTCCAATAGTCATTCTCTCTTTTTGCAGCCTACTCTGTATGTGCTGATCTTTACACCTTCTTTTTCCCCAGACTTAGGAACTTCCTGTTGCTCCAGCCCTTAACATAGTCTGGTTCTCACATTCAGCAACTGGTCATTCCTGATGTTTCTGGAAGTTGATTCTGCTATTGCTCGTAGAGTTGGTTACTCAAATTTCAATTCTGAACAAGGTGATGGAGAAATAGTTTAAATAACTGACTATATTAACTACAGTAAGTTAATGATCATTTTGTTACAATTACTGTTCTATTTAACACTGACTCTATATAACTGTAGCATGGTATTGAAGAACCTTGTGTTATATTCACTTGAGTACTAGAAAAGTTGTTTTTCCCCCTTTGCTTTAAATGTGGCTCAATGCCCAATTACAGCCCCCTTAATTGTTCCCTTGTACGTAAAATCTATGCCTTTAAATAAAAAAGCAATTTTCATTATAGTCTTCACAAACATGCCACCAAGACAATTCCACTGAAGCTGAGTAACAGTGATAGGGTTTTTTTCCTTCCAGAATATAGTCATGTCTACAAATATCCTAGTACATTAATGTGGAGGACCAATCATGAACATATCTCATGTATAGGGGGAAAAAATCATGTGAACAAAAGGCATGCTGCAGGAAGAGCAAATGATGTGTGTGCTATTTATGCAATTATGTTTTATATCCATATAAATTTCCTAACAGAGGTGAACAGAAACGCAAGTCAAACATAAAAGAATTATAAAAATATCTACCTGCCTTGAAAATGATTTAAAACAGAAAGAAAATCATATCACTTATTCACAATTATTTCAATAATAAATAAAAAATTAAAGCCTTTAAACCCCTACATAGCATGGGTCCAGGTTACCTGAGGGATCATCTCATCCCCATCACATCAACCTGTCCCACCCAGTCAAGCAGAGATGGCATGTTGCGGACCCCATCAGCAAGAGAATGTTGGCTGAAGGGACCCAGGAGGACAGCCTTCTCTGCCATTGCCCCCACCCTTTGGAATATTCTCCCCCCAGAGATGCAGTAGGCCCCTACCCTCCCAGCTTTCTGGAAACGATTAAAAACCTGGCTCTGCCAGCTTACATGGGGTGATAACAATCTCACTCAATCCTGGCCATGGCTGGCACCTTGATGACGCTCCCCGAGTGACTGCCAATTTTAACATCTATCCTTGGATCTATTTATTCTCCATTTATTTAAGATTATTGTATATTGTAATTTTATTTGATTTTAACCACTTTGTAAACCACCCAGAGTTGTTACGAGATGGACAGTGACAAAATAAATAAATAATTAAATAAATCTGTTAAGCAACTTAATAAAATTTTTTTAGCATTTTCTGCACTGCTACGTAGTGGCATTTGGTTAACTTTATTACTTTAAACATTTTTTTCCTGATCTTTGAAACAAAATCAAGGAGAATATCAGGAATTGCTTTGAAGTCCTGAACTTCATTGATAGAAAACCAGAGGAATTATGGAATGAACCCAAAGAAGTCATTCAGGATGAATGTGAAAAAAGACTGCCAAAAATGAAGAAAGAGAAGAAAGCAAACTGGATGTCAGAACATACCATGGAAATTGCCGAGAAGAGAAGAGAAGCCAAAATCAAGAAAGATTAAAATCTCAGAAAGAAACTTAGAGTTTCAGACAGCTGTTAAGAAGAGACAACAAGCAATATTAAACGTCTGTAAAGACACTGAACATGGAAACAGACGTGGAAAAATAAGGAGTCTTTCAAAAGTTCTCTGAATTCAGAAAGAGGTTCCAACCTCAAATTGGTATGCTAAAGGATGCCAATGGACAGATAGTAACCAATTCAAAGGAGATCAAATGAAAATGGAAAGAGTATACTGAAACACTATATAGTAGAGATGTCAACAACCAAGATACCTTAGAAAATATTTGTTACTTACAAGAACCTCTAGTGCTAAAAGATGAAATTAGATCAAAACTCTGGTCACTACCAAGTTGGAAGGCTACAGGAACTGATCCAATACCCAATGAAATACGGCAAGCAACAAAAGAAGAATCAGTCAAGAAGGAGAATTTCCAAATCTGGAGATGACACAATGGCTAACCAATTGGAAGAGGTCAATCTACATTCATTGGAATCTACATTCCAATACCAAAAAAAGGAGACTTAACAGAATGTGTGAACTATCGTATAATATCCTTAATTTCACATGCTAGCAAAATAATGCTTAGGATCATCCAATACAGATTAGAGCCCTACATGGAAAAACAAATGCCAAATGTTCAAGCTGGCTTTAGAAAAAATCAAGGAACACAAGACATTATTGCTGATGCATGCTGGATAACTGAGAAAGCTGAAGAATACCAAAAACAAGTCAGTATGTGCTTCATCTATACACTACTAAAATTCTCATGTCTGTAACCTTCAACTGGGTAAAACAGTATGTCATAGGACAACAATTTTTGAACTAAAGTATCTCAAATGAGCTAACTTACAGAATGTGTCCAAAATCTTGGACCCATTACTCCTGTGGGATTGAAATTTGTGGCCACTTCAGCACTGCTGTGCTGTCATGCCACAGTGGTCAGCCCCGGTCATGTGACTGTCATGGGCATATCCCCAACCTCTTTCCCATCTCCTTCTGTCCCCTGCAATGAATTGGCTGGTAGCAAGGCCTAATGGGTGAGCGGCAACTTGCTGTTTTGGAAATGAGGCAGAAATTTGAAATCTCTTAATGATGGTGGGCATTGAGAGAAAGATGAGGGAGTGACTTGGATGTCTGTTGGTGAGATAGGACTGGCTGGGGCATGCCGGTGGTCGACAGGTGAGCCCTCTTCCCCCTTGAGGGAGGCACCCTTGGGGCACTCCAGAATGGGGAGACAGGGTACAGTTTTCCTCACAGTCTGCAGCTTCTTTTGTTCCACCTCCCCCCAGCAAAGCGGCGGGCAGTTCCACAGGTCATCTGGGGAGGAGGAGGAGGCTTCACCAGGGCTCTCCTGAGGGTCATGGGGGACGGCAAATGGCACAAGCCTATATTATATATGGAAAGGAAGGAAGGGGAAGGGAGGCGGGAGGGAAGGAAGGGAGGGGGAGGGAGGGAGGGATTCCCAACCTCTTTCCTGCCTCCCTCTGGCCCCTGCGTCCAATTGGCTGGTGGCAAGGCCCAATGGGTGAGCAGCAATTGGCTTTGGACCAAGGCCAAAATTTTAAATCTCTTAACGGTGGTGGGCATTGAGGGAAGGACGAGGGGAAGACATGGATGCCTGCTGGCAAGGTAGGGCTGGCTGGGGAGGTGCCGGTGGTCGATGGGTGAGCCCTCTTCCTCGAGGGAGGGGGTCTTTTGGGACATGCCAGAATGAGGAGCAGGGGTACAGTTTTCCTTGCAATCCACGGCTCCCTTTGTTCCACCTCCCCCCAGCAAAGTGGCAGGCAGTTCCATGGGTCAGCCAAGGAAAAGGAGGCTTCACCGGGGCTCTCCTGAGGGTCGTGAGGGGAGGGCAAATGGTGCAAGCCTATATTATACATGGAAAGGAAGGAAGGGAGGGAGGGAGGGAGGGAGGGAGGGAAATTTCTGATGCTCTCTGCCAGCTTCCCACAAGCAAAGTCAATGGAGAAACTGGCAGCAAATATAAGTTGCTCACACTCCCACTGCTTTTTTGCCCTTGGTCATTCTATTTCTCTGTTTAGGTAAGGAAATATCTCTGAAACGATGACCCAGTGGGTCACAGGTTGTCTAGTTGATTATCGAAAGGCCTTTGATTGTGTCGATAACGTTAAGCTGTGGAAAGTGCTCAGAAAAATGAGAATATCAGAACATCTTCACTGACATATATACAGATCAAGAAGCCATAATATGGATAGAACATGATAAAACAGACTGGCTCCAGGCTGGCAAAACAGTGTGACAAGGCTGCATACTCTCCCCTTATTCAACCTATATGCAGAATATATATTAATGGAAGCTGGTTTAGAAGATGAGCAGAGTTTTAAAACTGGAGAAAGAAACATCAATAACCTGCGCTATGCTGATGATACTACCCCGATAGCTGAAAATGCAAAGGATCTGCAAGCTCTAGTACTAAAAGTCAAAGAGCACAGTGAAAAAATGGGACTAAAATTTAATATAAAGAAGACCAAATTAATGACAACAGGTAGAACAATCAGCCTTAGAATTGGCAATGAAGATACCAAAGAGGTGGATAACTTCTGCCTTTTAGGATCAACTATCAACAGCAAAGGAATAAGCAGTCAAAAAATACGCCACAGACTAGCACTTGGTAGAGCAGCCATGAAGGCCTTGGAAACTATATTCAAATGTGATGTATCTATACCTACAAAGATAAAAAATGTACAGGTATGGTATCCCCTGTGACACCCTATGGAAATGAAAGTTCAACTCTGAAGAAGCAGGATAGGAAGAGTATTGATGCCTTTGAACTTTGGTGTTGGAGAAGACTCCTGACATTCTAGAAAACAAACCGATGGATCATCAAACAAATCAATCCAGAGTTCTCACTCAAGGGACAAATGACCAGGCTCAAATTATTCTACTTTGGACACATTACATAAAGACCTAGCTCTCTGGAAAAGGCTGTAATGCTGGGAAAAGTGGAAGGAAAGAGAACAAGAGGATGACCAGCAGCAAGGTATATGGACTCAGTTACAGTGGCGATGACTGGGAAGTCTGGGAAGACTGATGTCAGGCCTAGCCCAAGGAACTCCAGGAGACCATGTAGATTCAGTTCAGCAATGTTTATTAGCTACAACCTCTAGCAAGAATCTTCCCAGGCTGAAACCCCAGTTCTCAAAGTCAGCCAGTCACAACAGTGTGAATTCCTCAGGGAGGTGCCAGCCTCATCCTCTTATCTCTCCCTCGCCCCTCAGGAGACGAAAGAGCATGTTTTCCTCCCTGAGTTTGGCCTTCATAATTCCATTCCATCACAAAGGCATATTTTTTGTACAAATATGTTTTCCTCCTGAAACATTAACTGGGACAGGAGCAAGAAAGGAAGTCTGTAGGCCAGAATCAGAGCTCCACAGAGGGGTACAAGAGGCAATAAATCCCCATTTAGGAGTTAGCACTGTGGGTGGTTATGCCTACAACATCACCACGAAGTACAGCAGATCCACAGTGATATTAAATAGCAATAATGGACTAGATTTCTCTAGTCCATTATGCTATTTAATTGTCAGTAATGGATTTTAAATAATTATTTAAAAATTGACACACAAACTTATGTAGAACATATTTAAGATAAACTTTTTGTTTTTCCTGTTTTCCCTTTCACTATTCCATATGCTTGTACATGTACGTGCTTTTCATAAAAAGATTTTATCAAAAATACTATCAAGACTTATTTTAGTAAAATTTAAATCAGGGTTTAATAATTATCTACATATTCCTCTGTGAACCTGAGTTGTGGTAAGTTTGTGACTTAAGCTGAAACCAATTTAGAAAATTTAATAGAGTTCTTGTCATCACTATAAACATAATCTTAAGGGGAAAATTACTGACATATTGAATATAGACAGTCCTCTACTTACGAACTTTCAAGCTATGAACTTTCGCCAATACAAACAAACCTGTTCGGAACTTAAACTCCAATTCAAACCTCCAACCTCCCAGGAGGTGGGAGAAGGTGGGAAAGGGTTAGTTTATGACGTGCCGCATATGCCTGGCAGCACCCGTCACAAGTTGGGAGGCTGAGTGTGCACCATTTTGGATGCTACTGTTCATTGGTGTGTATTGTCAAATGTAGTGTGACCTTGAATTATATTTGCAGTGAAGCAGAACAGTGATAATAGGGAAAAGGATAGTGCCAAGAAGCGTCAATCCATCACGAAGGAAATGAAGGTGGAGATATTGAACAAAACTGACCGGGAAGAGAAGATGGCCAACATGGCACATGCATACAGCATGAATTGTTCCACCATCGCAATGATCATTAAGAAAAAATAAGATCCTGGAGCATGTGAAAAGTTCAGTGTCTATGCAATCGACAATAATAAGCAAGAGGAGAGAAAAAGTGATGGAAGAGATGAAGACACTCCACTCCGCATGTGGATCGAAGATCAGCACCAGTGGTGTGTGCTGTTTAACCTAATGCTGATCCAGGAGAAGGCTAAGGGCTTATTCCATAACTTGCAACAGAAAATTGGTGAAACCTCTGCTGAGGAAATGTTCATTGCAAGTCATGGGTGGTTTGTGTGCTTTAAGGCTTGTGCGAACCTTCATAATGTGAAAGAGAGTGGTGAGAGCATGATCACCATTTGTGACCTTCCCTGCCAGCTTCCCATAAGCAAAACCAATGAGAAAGCCGGCAGGGAAGGTTGCAAGTCACTCTGGTAAGTCCCTTACTGTGCTCGCGCTGCATCATCCATCCCCTGGCCTTCTTGCACTTGCACCCTGCCATGCCAGCCATCCCTCAGCATTCCTGCACCTGCACCACACCTATCCCAACTCAAACACGGCCTGTGCCAGCCCTCCCAGGGCCTCTTATTTGATTCCAATTCAATTAACTTTCAAGTAAGCCTACTTAGGATTGCACCTTATTTTAATGAGGATGTGTATAGAACGGGTTTGCCTAATGTTAGTAGTTTCCTTACCAGCATTAACGTAACAATTTTTAAGAAAGGTATTTCCTATTTTATTTTAGGATTCTAATCTTAACAGCTCTTTAATTCCCAATTTAGTGTACAGTTTTACAATATGTGAGGGCTGGAGCTGACATGGTCAGAAGCCAAGAGCCTGAGAGCAAACTAGTTACATCAACCATATACAGATGCCAACCAGTTGTCATTCTGAGAAACAAGCAGCTCTCAATCCATTAAAACATAAGGGTGGGAAAAAAGAGATACAGGTTTACAACCTTCAGACTCTAATATATAGGGCTAAAATCCTACAACGGGCAGTAGTTGATTTGCTTTGTTATTAAGGGTGTTTAAGGGTCTGCAATAATAGTATCAGAGTGGTGTCCTTGAATCTCTGTAACTACAAGCCTTCTAGTCCAAGCGCTGGTCTGAGTAAAGCCTAACAATAAATATAAAGGAGTTAATATAATCCGGTATTCCAAGATCTTGTACATAACCTTCCCATATAAAGAAATTCAATTTATTTTGCTGTTTTATAGGGATGTGCAAAATTTACCAAGCTGGGAATGGAATACTTTGGAGAACTCCTGAAATTCTGTTCCCCGCTGGACCATGCCAAACTGTATCCTTCTATTATGGAAGTTTTAGTTCCTAGAAACTGCCAAACAATTTGCTCTGCAGAAATGTCCTGCTCCCATTTCCACCCTTAACGCCCCAGAAGGCCAAAAAAGAGATTCTGGGGAAAAAACAAAAACCACGATGTTATCAGAATGCATCCAGCATCTTCCAATTGTTGTTCAACTGAACAAGATGTGTCCCTGGTTAAGAAAAGGTTGCCAACCCCTGACTTAGAATGATCCATTAACCCAGTTACTACCTTCTTTGTTAAAGATACGTCTTCCTCAATTTCTTTTATGTTAAACTGCAAAAACAGGATAAAAGCTAATTAACTAAGAATAAAACCAAGGCTTTAACTATTCAAGACACACATGTCATGTTATACAATTAAATAACTGTACTTAATTTAAAAATGAATAAGAATTTGAAGTAGGATAAGAGCTTAAATTTCTAGTCTTCCAAACAGAACTACTAGAAATAAATGCTCGTTCAAATGCAGAAAGCGATGCATTCTTTACACTGTTATATAATTGACAGTGCTAGTTAGTGAAAACTTCAAGGAAGTAGGTTCAGGCTAGTGTCATAAGAAACTTTCTGACTGTATGAGCTTCAGCCAATGGAACATGCTACCAGATGACAGAGTGAGTTCACAACTAGAGATCTTCAAATAGCGGCTGGATGATCACCTTCTGAGATGCTCTAGCAGATCCTGCACTGAGCAGGAGGTGGAGTAGATGTCCTTCCCCCTGCTCAGTGCAGGGAGGAAGAACCTTCCAACTCTGATTCTATGATGGAGAAAATGTGTTCTTTTAACCATACCATATCATATTTATCATTCGAAACATACACAACATCAATTTCATCTCTTCTCTTGTTTATTTATAAACCACTGGTATACTGTTCAACAGAACATAAACACCTTCAAATACTGATGGGTTTTTCAGAAAAAAATAGCTTCTGTCCAAGGAGGAGCTATTGCAGCCATTACATGAAATGAATCAATTTAAGTATCATATAAGGATGTTCAAAAGTTTGGGGTCGATTACAGAACATTTCTGGCCACAGCACATTCTGACTTTCTCCTAGAATACATTAATCTGGTCATTATGGCAATGGGTTGTCCTTTTCCAGAACTGTTTTGGAACAGGACATGTTTTGCAGTATTCAAGATGTGGCCAGGCTAAATTGGACCTTTCTTGGCATCTGGCCATGTCTGCAATACAATGAACCACTTCCTGTTCCAGAAGAACCACTTCTAAAAAATGAACCAGATCAAAGAGTTATAGAAGAAAAAAGAACAGCCAGATCAAAGAGTTATAGAAGAAAAAAGAGAACATTCCAGAAAATTCCATGACTGAACTTTGGAGTTTTTTATATGACCACACCATATTGTCAACAATTAGCTTCCAAAACTTCTTTAAAATGTACTTGTGTCTAACAGAGGTGTAATAAAGTTATGTTGAATTAACTGTAAAATATATTTACAGAAATATACAGAGGACAAAATGGTTTTAACTGGCATTCATTACAAATGCTTATTCTATATCTCACTAACACTACAGGACATTTAATTTGGTATTTGGAGGAAACTTGCATTTCTGTTATGGTTTAAATAACCTAATCACATGAGCTTACTTTTCTATTTTACCCCGAATTGTGTTCTTTCTCATAAATCTTCAAGCTTTGCTGTGTTCTCAAAAGAAAATATTTAAAATGCAACAAATTCTTAACACTACAATCATTAAAAGTGGGAAAAGTCACCAAAGCTAAATACAAATAATGGTTTTTACTCTTATTAACAGTAAGTAGTGTCTCTTTCAAATCAAGCGCTACTTCTGGAGACTTCATGACATGTCAGTGTACTTTTCTTGGTAGCAATTCAGAAGCAGTTTACTGTTCCTGCTTCTGGAATTTTTACTTCTAAATACAGCTTTCAGCCTGCATTTCTTAATGGTCTCCCATCCAAGTACTAACTAGACTTGATCCTGCTTAGCTTCCCTGCCCAGACAAGGTCAGATGCTGTTTTAAATTCTCTGAGCAGACTGCAGCATGCCAAACTGAATGTTTATCAATACAAATAACTAAACTATCAGATTTAATTTTTCCCCACATTTATGTGTAAAAATCTTCCTTTCCTATTTTAAGCAGCTAGAAAAGCATTTTCCTCTGTACTGGAAGAAGAGGCATTTCCAAGTCAACAGAATTTTGGAATCCCATTAAATCCCATAATAGTGCACTTGCACAAGATACTGTCTCCATTTCATGGCACTTCACTTAACAGTTTAAAGAACAATGGTATTTGCACTGCACTCTGACTTAATTTTATATTTTAAAAATATATCTACTTTTTTTTGCACTTTCAGAGTTGACATAGTTTAGAATCATCAAAACTAAAGCTGTTAGAAACAAAATTAAACTAAATAAAGTTTCAAAACCCCAAAGTGTTAAAACTGATGGTTGAATGTTAAGCCACATCTCTTTTATGTATATCTAACTGACTATGAGACTTTTATATCTATCTTCAGAAAGCCAATGTAAAGGTATGAGACTAGGAGCACTGAGACCCAGGTTCTAGTCCACCATCAGCCAAAGAAGCCCACTGGGTGACTCTGGGTCGCCCAGTATTTCTCAGCCCAACCAACCTCACAGAGTTGTGTGTAAAACTAGGAGCAGTGAACACTATGTATGTCACCTTGAACTTCTGAATGAAAGATAGGAAATACATCTAATAAATAAGTCTTTTCTCTGCCATGTCTCCTTAGGAGACATTACCTCAAAAAGCTTGACTTTACTGTTTCTATCAAACAGGAAATTATAGTTATGAGAATCTGAACAAGTATACATCAAATACAAACCTGAATTTAAGATATTTGCTTGTTTTAATCCTAGTAATGATAGTTTCTGGTTTTGAATAGACCTATGGTTAATTGAAGACATATTTGCCTAATCTGAGCATGGTGACATAGAAAGAGGAGAACGGCAGCATGAGCATACAGCATGCAGACACAAGGCTTCTCCATTTCTTAAAGTATAAGTTTGCTGTAGCAGGACTTTCATTTATTTGATTAGCAGTCAGAGCCTTTTCCACAGGCCTCCTATACAAGTCCTAATCTAAGCATTTACTAAAATGTAACAGATCTTTTAAAACATTTTCATAGAAATTTGGCAGCAATCTTAAAGTTTCTGTGAAAGGCAATTACAGCAATACCTTGATTTAATGGGCCCTCATTTAGCCAACTTTGGATACATCAGATCAAATTTCCACCTAGATTGCTCCCTGAAATAATGGACAAGTTCATTGCATCTAATGAAGTCTGGACAAGGGAATAACATTTATGCAAACTTTATCTTAATTTTACAACTTCTGCAGGTGTTCCCATGAAGAAAGGAGTTACTTTAACTCTGTGGATCTGTTTTTGGTTAAATTTAACTCTCTTGAGGTTAATGGCCCCTTTTTAGTGTTCTCCAACACACTAAATTCCTCCACTGAATCAGTTAATTATTTTGTCAGAACAATGCTAGTATGAATTCTTAGTAAAAATCAGAAAACTCATGTGAAATGCTACAAACACTTCTAAAATTTGCAAATAAAAGCATCTTATTCTGCGCTTCAAGAAAATTTGAAATGGTGGCCAAATATACATAGCCCATTTTCAGTCTGAAAATCCAATTATTGTGGCTTTGAATACTTCCTTGAATATTAAGTATTGCCATCACATGCACACAAACATAAAACATGTCTAAGAGTGAATAATTAGACATAAAGTTAAATTGACTGCATCTCCAATTCAGCCTTTAAAACATACAATCTTACCCATCATCAACAGGTTTATAACACCAGCATTTAGTCTTAGGTCACACATTCACACTGTAGAACCACCCTTGTCTATTTAACTCTTACAGTATACAATATTAGTTTACTGAAAATGAACTAGCCTAAATATATTCTCTCTGGTAAAAAGAAATACACTGTATTCCATTATCTCTGAACATAAATTTTCTAACATCTAAACGGTCTTACTAGAATCCAAAACATAATTATGTATGTGCAAGATCTATTAAAACTGAGATTGATTTCTGCATGAAGATGCTTAAAATTGTATAATCACTCTTTTTAATCATGGATCCGCTTAAACAAATATAACCCCTTTAGACAAATGGACAGTAATCCTTAAACAGACTAGTTGCCACCATTATACACAGCCTGTGCATACTTACATAAAAAATATTTAAATTCCAAAAACATGTAGCCACAGCATTTTTTTCTAGCAAAATTTACACAAAAGGTTATCAGAATTTACCATTTTTCAATCCTTAATTATGTTTGAAATGACTCAGGCTATGCATTTATAAAAAAAAGCTTAGAATTATGTTCATTTCCTTCCCCTGAAGTCCACTAATTCTGAAGAACTTTATCCCCAGAGTAAGAAGGGGGGGAGGGACTTTATGCTACAGACATATTGAACAAAAATATAGTATAAATGACAATAAAACAACAGCTTTATAGAAGTGATTTTACAAAAATGTACATTACTGTCTACGTTATTCTATCTGACAGACTCAAGCATCCCCTCCAATTCTAAATCGCTTACATCAGAGTAGTTTCTGATTTATCATTTTAAAATACTGCATAGGTTCAGGGGGGAAAAAAGACCCCTACAAGACCAGTACAGCAAACTGTAAATAATGGGGAGATGAATATATTTAGATCAAACAGCACCATCTAGCAGTTCCCCTAACTTCACTCCAAAGGGTATTCTTTACTGGGTGGTACAGTAGTTCAGTGTACTTTATATTACATACTGACCAAGTCCTACAATATCTCAGACATGTAGACTTTTTAAGAACAATCAAAATTCTATACAAAGATTCACCCAAAATAGCTATTTTCTATTTGTTCTCACCCAGACTTTCATTAATAAGAGTTAATGCAAATGTATGAATTGTCAAAGAACGCATAACAATCAGAAGTACAGCCACATAGCTTTGTCCCAAGAGAAGTTTCTATTATATATACAATATTGCAAATGTTCTTAGCTTTATATGATTCACTGATTCGAATTTTAAACATCCATTAATTTCTATTTCAAATTTTAGTTTTCAGTCCCTACCTTTGCATGCTTTCTGTGCTAATATCAGACAAATCATTCGGCTCACTTCTTTGTCTTTGGAATCAGGAAGTAACTATCCTCTTCAGAATGCTACAGCGAGGAAAACCTTTAGGAGAAGGTTCAATGCACACTGCCTCAAGGGAAACTTCTCAATCTTGCTTTACAAATTCATTTTCATGTTGTGTAAAAGTTCCAAAGTTATATACAGTGACATCTGAAAAAGCCTTATGTAGCAAAACCTTTTCTGGAGGGAAGTCCCTGACTCAGACACTTCACCCTGTATCTAACACACTACTTTACTAAAGCCCGTTCAGAGAAAAAGAAAATACTGAAGACAGTAAATAGTTTCTTTCTCTGGAGGGCACATCCTAACCAAAAAAAAAGAAAAAAAGAAAAACCCTTCATAAGCAACTCTCTTCTGTGTTCTACTACTTTCAGTGAGGAAAATGAAAGTTGTAACTAAAACTAATTGACAACACTGTGAAAACTGAAACTTTAACAGGGCTTTTAATTCACAAGCAAACTTAACATACAAAAAGCAGTCTTTTAAATTTGCTTACTAATAATTTGTTAACACTACCTTCTAACATAATCACTTGGCTCAATTCTTTATTACAGTAACTGCCCAAAAAATTAATATAAAATTATTGCTAGCAAATATTATCATCTACATATTTTTTTCATATTTTCTCTGTTCACAACAAGACTTCATGCTTAGTTTAAAAGTGTTGGGGGTTTTTTTGGTAACTGATGAAATAATTATTGCATTGAAATTAAATACTTTTCTGTAGATAGGGAACATATCTTTATCAATATTCTAAAGGGCTTCGTATTCACTACTGCTATCAACACGTCTACCACCCCAGGATTATCTCCAAATCCTCTCCAAGCCCAACCCAACTGCTTATTAACATACACCTTCTGCTTTCCAACAATTCGATTTCACATTTTCCTTCAAAAATCGCGATTTCACCAACAGCCCTGCCTACGTACCAGGCCCTCGAAAGAAAGAAACTGCAAACTACGTCGTATTTTTGAAATGCATACAGCACTTATCCCGCTAGATCCAAAGGAAGAGCTACAAATCCGTGCAAAAAAGGTAAGGAGTGAAAAAGACCCTGGATCCTCGGGGGGGGGGAGGGAAGAGCGGGAGAAAAGAGAGTTGAGTGTCGCGGAGTTGGAGGTTTTGTTTCTCTCCCTCCAGCGGAAGCTTCACACGAGCACACGGCACAGACTCTTTTGTTACCAAAGTTACTCCAACACCATTTTCTTCCCCCTCCCCCAAAGTGACACCATAAACCACGGAGGCGAAGGCAGGCAGAAACAAAACCAAAACACAGGGCGAGGACCCTGAGCCTCCGCGCCAATCCGACCCTACGCCTCCCGCGGAGCCAGGCACCGCACCGTTCGTGGAAACCACTTTCTCCCCTCAGACCCAGCCACGGTCTTTCCTCGCCATCCGGAGCCCAAGAAAAGCGTAGCACACACGTCCCGTCTCGTCCTGCTCCCAGCCCACGCGCGAAGGAGCGCCCGAGACCCGCTCCCACCCTTCCCGAACAAGGTCCGGCACACTTCTCTCCCCGTGCTTGGGAGCGCCGCACATACCCTCCGCTCTACACCCCGACTTGTAGCTTGCCCCCCTCCGCCTCTTCGATCTCTTCTTTCCCGCGCCGGGGTGAAGCTCCCCGGTCTCAAGCGAGGCCCCCTCTCTCATAAGCGGTAAAGTTACTTTGTGCGGGGCGTCTGCGCGCCCACCTCCCCGCCCAGTCAGGCTGTGCGGTCCAGCGGGCTGTACTCACTTCTCTCTGGCCTGGCTGTCGGACGGGACGCTGCTGTTGCTCTTGCCTTTGCCGTACATGCCTGCAGAGAGCTCCGACTGTCACGCACCTGTCAACCCATCACAGCCTCCCCAGGAACAGCCCAGTCACCATGGAGACGCCGCCACACACACACGCCATTGGCCCGCTGCGAGCTCGGACACACCTCCGCCATGTGATTGACACGCAGAGACCAGGACAGGCTGCTCTCTCCTCCTCTCCGCTGGCTGCCTCCCCCCACCAGCCTCCGGCTCCTCCTCCCCCTCCCGCTCTCCCTTCCCCGGCGCAAGGGGGAATTAGAAACGGTTCTAGAAGGATTTTAAACAACTGGCTGTTCCGTGCGCTTGCCTCTCCGCCCTCCGCCGCTGCCAGAGACGAAGACTACTGAGGAGAGATGGAAAGTGCGGACTGGACTCCACCGCCCGCGCCGCGCAGGACGGCTGAGGATTTTTCGTCCGCGTCGCACGCTCTCGTCGCCCTCTTCGCCCCGCAGCCCTGCAACCCGCTTAGCCAGCAAGATGCCTCTTCCGACAGACCTCGCCCCCTCCGTCTTTTCCGAGCAGAAAGGTTACCAGCCGCTGCCGACTGCCCCAATAAGTCAGACTGTTGATCAGCAGCCCTGGGGTCTCTCCCGCCACGACGGGGACACGTACGCCCGCAGCGAGCCAAACGTTCCCAGGGCTGGACGGGTTCCGACCCGCTCGCCAGTCAAGCAACATACGCCTCCTGCCCCATGCCGGGGGCTGCCTTTCTGACCGAGTCCCTGCACCGAGACGTGTTTTTCCAACCAACTTCCACACAGCCAGTGACACATCCTACAAATATTTGCAGGAACGTCCATGCCCTCAGCCTCCAGCCCTGAACAACCATCGCGCTAACGTTCTCAGGCCAGCGGAAATTGCAGCGCTGGTTCCCAAATGGGTCTACTCTACTAACACTTCCCCCCCCCCCCCAATCAGATTATACCAAATAGGTCTCTAAAGACACCACCGAGAATGCTATTGCATCATGCAGGGTGGGCACCCCCTGAAATCTGGAGCTCCAGAACCACGGAGGGCATTTCTGGACGAAGCTTTGTTATACAGTTGTCCCACATCCTTTATATGCTTTCATGGAGGCCCAGTTGACATCACTGTCCATGTATCATTCTTCCATGTTTTCCTGCTGATTCTTCTCTCTTTCTTACTGCAGGAATCAACTAAGGAGGAACAGACCGACTACCAGCACAGGGATTGGAAGTTCTAGGAGCCATCGGTCTGGAACCACCTGGATCTCCTTGATGCACATGATTTGAATTGTGCAGCAATGGTGTACAAACACAGATTATGTCATCTTAAATGCAGTTTAAAGCTGGTTTATAATCAGAATATCTTGGATCATAAATCCCCATAGATTCATAGGTTAATGTAGAAGCATCCACCCTTTTATCTTCCAGGTCCACTGCTGATTACATTACAAACATCCAGAATGTTCTTGTGATGTTTTGTGAAAATGTCCAAATCCCAGATTCGCATAGTATGTATAACACAGACCCTAGAAATCTATTATAAGAATATATGCATATGTTGTTGCTGACAACAAAAGTAAAGACTTTGGGAATTTCCTTATGATGTCACAGTATTTCTTGGATATGTATCATGACTTTTAAAGTGTTATTAAAAGTATGGCTTCCTTTGACCTGAGCTCAGTTTCTAGTGATTACATTGACACATTCATGTTGTCAAAAATATGATTTGTCATTGCCTTTTTGCAGTATTTTGTTTTACTTCCTACTCTAATCCATAGCTCTGAGATGTCCTGGTGGTCTCCCATTGAAGGTATACTCACCAGGTCTGACCCTGCTTAATTGTTTTAAGATCTGCCAAGGTCAGCTAAGTTCTACCATCTGGTATGACAAAATCAAATTAGTTTGATTCATGTAACAATTGTCCTACTTGGATGAAGCTGTTATCAGTCAGCAAAAACAAATATCAAGAGCAAACATGGTAAATCCAACAAATTAACAAGCAACTTGTTGAACAAACTAATAAACATATATTGTTCCTAGATGCAGCATGAGCTCTACTAAAGTTTGAGAATTTCCACTGAATTCCCATAAGCAGGGATGTTGATGGGAATTCAGTTTTTGCCTTCTTAAAAGCCTGATCAGGCCAGACCATGTCACCAAGTTCAATTCAAAGAAGATGGTTTTCCATTTTTTGTATGCCAGATTACCATTTGAGTTTCCACCACGTGATGATTACACTCCCTACAACAGCTTCCTTCTTGGAACCAAGAGGGCACTCTCCAAATAAATATTAAGTAATCTGATTTGAGAAATTCCACCTTGGCCAGCTCCAATGTTCTTAACAGCAAACTGCTTCGCAGATTCTTACCGTGGTGGACCCCTCAAGGAAGTAGGCCACAACAGTACAGCATTTCAGTTCATTTTCAGGCCATTCTCTGTTATCTAGGATTCTGGTAAAGTGTAATGAAATAAAGGAGGGCTTCATATATCCTTATGATTACCTTTGCTTTAATTCAAAAGACTTCAACTATGCACCCTAGTTTATACATTTAAAATGCAAGTAGGCCATGGAGATGCTAGTAAAGAAGAGTAATCCGTGAAGAACTAAAACAAGCTTGCTTCTGATTTTGAAAACGGTGGTAAATCAAGTTGTGAAAATAATTAAACGTAGGAAATTCACTAGAGCAAGTTTTGCTATGTAAACAATGAGGCATGGCTATATGGTGAATATGTCAAAATCTAAAGGTTTTGAGGATCTATTCCATCTTTTAAAAATACTTAATATGTAAAAGCAATATTTTTTTCACAAAGTAGATAGATATTGGAAAGTAAGTGTGTAAAAAGATCAGAGGCAGGAAATTACATTCCTATTCTGTCTCAGGGTAAAACAATTGAAAGGCTAGACCTGAAAAATGTATAGATAAAATAAACCTGGCCAACAAATTATGTGACATCCCACCATAACTTTAAAATTCTTTATCAGTAAATAACTAGATAGGAGTTCTTTCATAGACATTATATACTTGTACCTTCAAAAAAGTTTTAGCTAACTCCTTCAAAGATTCCTAAGAAAATTTAGTGATAAAGTAAGAGGATAAGTTTTTTATAGATTAGTAGCTGATTTCAAATGAAGAGAATTGTAAAGTAGAGTTCCCAAAGAAAAAACAGTAAGAACTATGCTGTTTATATTTCTCATTGATAGAACAAATGGTTAAACCATGTTCAGTTACCAAATTATTCAGCCTGATGAAATCAGAGTAGTAAGATCTCCAAAGGATCTCTTCAATCTGGTTTTACAAGCAATAAATGGCAGATGAGACTCAATGTTAGGAGGGACCAAGTATCGATACAGGTAGTCCTCAGTTAACTACGGTAAGTGGGACTGGAATTTCCATTGCTAAACAATGTGGTTGTAAATCGTGATGTCAGGTGACTGCATCACTTAGCGACAGCAATCCTGGCACTCCCAGTTGCCTCATTAAGTGAGGGTCGTTAAGCAAGGACCTCATCGCAACTTCCTGCTGGCTTCCAACAAGCAAAGTCAGTGGGGAAGCCAGCAGAAAGTTGCAAGTCCCAGGTGGCACGCATGCAGGCTGGTGGGCAGGTAAGGGGCTGCTGCCAGGTGCACAAGGGTCTGTGAGGGGCTGGTGCAGCATGGCGCAAGCACGGCAGGGCTTGGGGTGGTTGCTGCAGGGTGGGGGAGACTTACCCAAGCAACCTGCAACCTTCCCTGCTGGCTTCTCCATTGTCTTTGCTTATGGGAAGCTGGCAGGGAAGGTTGCAAATGGCGATCACATGACCGTAGGACACTGCAACCATCGTAAGTGCAAGCCAGTTGCCAAGCACCCAGATTGCGATCACATGACTGTGAGGTGCTGGGACAGCCCGAACTTTAAGGACCTGTCGTAAGTACTTGTTCAGAGCTGTTGTAACTTTGAATGGTCGCTGAACAAGTAGTTGTAACCAAGGACTACCTGTATATAAAAAGTGATGAAGACAGTAAAAGATAAAAATGACAACTATATATTCACTGATAAAGCCTAATGTTATGGTTTCCTACCCAACAGAAATGTTAACTCAATAGTGCTATAATGTAGAGATTCAATTATTAGTAAAAGGACTGAAAATAAAATGAGTATCAAATTCTTATTAGATACTATGTTGTCTGCCACAATTAGAATTCCATGTATAATTTGGATAACTTTGTCTCTTAACAGAGTGATATAGAGCTTTTACAGAGCTTTTAAGGGACCTGAAGAAAGCAACTGAAATTATAAATGACCTGCACTATCTTTTGCACAAGGCGAAGCTAAACCAATGGGTGTATTGGGGACGGGGCCATCTTTTGGCAGAACATGATAAAGGTTCTAACAGATATTACTGAGATGGTGGCAAAAATGCTGGACTACATGGAATTGTTTCTCATATCACAGTCAAGTGAAAAAATATGTATCTGGGCCTTTATAGTTTGGCAGAAAGTACATAATGAGGGCTAGTGTGTGTGTGTGTGTGTGTGTGTGATGGAATGCTATGAAACTAAAGATTAGTTCATCAATTACTATATGCCATCTCATGGTTGATAAAAATTACTAGCTGCTGAAGGCTGTGCATTGACTGCCAATTAGCTACTGAGCCATTTTCCAGAGTGTGGATTGGCTTATAAAGTCCTAACAACTTTGGACCACATTATCTGAAGAGCTACCAACTTCCATAATGACCTGTTTGACTGGTTTCTCTGTTCTGTAGGAGATGGCTTCTGAGCACAGCCTGGTAACAAACATCTAGCTATGGTAAGGACTTTCCAAGAGTTAGATGGAGCCAACTGTGGAACGTTTTGGCCATAAACTAAACATAATCTCTTTGCTCTGCCCCTCTTTTGGTGTTTTTTTGTCTGGGGGAGGGGACAACAAAAATTAATGTTATTACAATAAAGTGTCCCAAACATTCCCTGGGGCATTTGATTTTGAATGGCCTTTGGACAAACCCACAAGTCTTCTCTGTCCTTAACTGAAGAGATTATTAGGTAAGAAAAATCAACTTCTTATTCACACAGTTCATAATTAACATATGGGGTGTTGTTTGGTATGGGAACAACCATTAGTCTGAAAAGAATTAGATAAATTTATAGAGGATATTGATTGAATTATTTTGAGTCAGTTTTAAATTTAGTCATATTCATTATTCTCATATAAAAACAAAAATCAGCTATTATCATGTGCTGCCTGTGAGTATTCCAAAGGTGAAGAAAATATGCCTGGAATGTACTGCACAAAGTGAATATTTCATGTTGCCTCATAATAAAAGTAATTATGGTAATTACGGAGTCAGGATTTGACCTGCTGCTGAATTTGGGTCATATATATATGTATGTATGTATGTATGTATGTATGTATGTATGTCCCAAATTGAGGGCTAATGAGAGAGGAGGGGCAATAGGACCACTTGACCTGGACCTCAAGCTGAAAGGATGGCTCAGATTTTGGCAGGTGTTTAAAATATGGCTGACAGGTTTTTGTCTGCATGGATTATTTTATTTTAGTACAAGACGAGTTGCCAAAATCTAAAACAATATGAATTAAAATGCAATTAGAATACAATTATTAAATTATTATTATTTACTATTTACTTTTACTGTTTTATTATTTATTGTTATTATTATTAAAACGCCTGAGAAAATAAAAATGTCTTAACCTGGCACTGAAATTAGTCAAATGTAGGTATCAGTCAAGCCCAGACTTCTCTGGGTCCCCAGTAGGGCCTGTCCAAACTTCCAGACAGCCTTACCTAAGATGCTTTTGTCATTATCTTCCTCTATGTTCATTCACTAAGCATCTTAAGCTGGATTCATATACTGTGTGTAGACCATAATGTGATTTGTTCTGCTAAGTGTGTTGGGTGAACCTAATGTTCTAACCAGCCTAAGTTTCAAGCATTACAGCAAAAGCAATTCTACATCTGTGTGTACTGCATATAATTAGATATAGCAGCCGTTCTGCTCTATGGGAAGCTTCTAGTAGGAATTGAAACCAGAAAACATAAAGGCAACCCCCTCAATGTTACAACCTTAAATAAAGACATACATCAACCCTAACAACAGCAATTACTTTTTCGTTTATTAATTGCATTTGTATCCTATCCCTTCTGGGGTGGTTTGCTATTTGGGACTGAAGAGCAAGCAAGAAATCAGAGGCAAAGGCAGAGCAGAGACAATAGTCCAAGAAACTGGTTCCTGAAGAAAGCAAGGACCAAAATGTCCTCAACTATTCTCTTAGATAGTTCTTAATCATGAGGAAGGTCTTACTTACACATTTTACTTGCAATGAGATTTCTTTTTTAGAACTCTTAAGCAGGCAGACTTTCAGCCAACATCTGACTGAACTGCTTTGCATTCTGAGAACAAAGGTATCAGCTGACTGAATGATGGCTCTTCTGATAACAGACAGTCCATTAGTTACTTTAGCTTTGATCCACTTAAAGTTTAAAAGGTGATAACCAACATTTTGGAATGAATCCTGTATAAACCAAAAACTGGTACAAATCTGATTCTGGGCAAGAATCCTGCAACCACATTCTGGGTCAGTTGAAGTGGCTGAACCATCTCCAAGGCCAACCTACCATAAATGCATTTCAAAGCATTAATATGTAATTAAGATATGTGTGACAAGTACATTTTCCAGAAATAAGTGCAGTTGGTACTCTAGCAACAGCTGGACAAAAGCTCATTTGACCATAACCTTAAGGAGTCCTTAGGGTCTATAAATAAATAAACCAACCTCCACTGTTGGTTTGGATAGTCTTCAAAAATCCCATGCTGATTCTAAAAAATGATTCAGAATTTCCATGGCTATGAACTGAAAAGGTAGAAATGATTGTCATTCTCATATTTATGACTACCAGCCCCAGTTCTGACTTCTTAAAAGACTAGCCCTCATATGTAGCATATTGGAATAATCTGAATATCAAAATATCAAAAGTGATATCAAAACGGAATATCAAAAGCGCATGGAATACAGTGACCAGACTTTCCATGTCTAACATGAGTTAAGTAACTTGTGGTTACTTGTGGCTCCCAGGCCAAAGCTGATTTCTGAATCCCCTTTTTGTGGTCCCTGGAGCCATCTCTAACCACAATTGTTAAAATGTGGAGACTTTGTTTTCTATTTCAAAAAAAGCAAGTAACAGTTAAAAGTGTGGGGTAAGGCATGAAATACAGGTGGTCCTTGCTATCCGACCACAATAGGGACTGGAATTTAGGTTGCTAAGCCATTTGGTTGTTAAGCAAATCGGAGATGATTTTACAACCTTTTTACGATGGTTGTTAAGCAAGTCACCATGGTCGTTAAGTGAATCACCATGGTCATTAAGCGAATCCAGATTCCCCAATGGACTTTTTTGCCAGAATTCACTTAATGACCATGTGATTTCCTTTACAACTGTGCGATTCACTTAACGAGCATGATGATTCGCTTAATGACATCGTAAAAAAGGTTGCAAATCATGATCATGTGACCATGGGAGTCATAAAGCACTTTTCCCAAGGCCGTTGTAACTTCGGACCATTGTTAAACAAACGGTTGTTAAGCAAGGACTACCTGTAGCCTTAGCATACTTGTAAATTTTTTTTAAAAAAAATTGTCTAAATGCATCCAAAGCCCAATAACTGTTAGCAAAATTCCTGTGACCACCCACTTTGCATCATTTTTCTGATTACTGCAGTTCGATGGACAAATATACCAACAAATCTGAGGAACACCCATAAGATCACCACTCTCAGGATTCATAGCAGACACCATAATGCAATGTCTAGAAACTATATCACTCCCACACATACAACCAAAAGTATGGATCTGATATGTAGACGACACCTTTGTCATAATAAAAAAGGACTTAGAGATGACATATGAAACCATCAACAATATCTTCAAAGGAGTAAAATTCACAAAGGAAGAAGAAAATAACAACACAGTACCCTTCCTGGATATCCTCATCAGCAGAGGAAATGACGGCAAATTAGAAATGCTAGTTTACTGAAAAACAACCTACACAAACCAAGTGCTCCTTTACCAAAGTAACAACCCAACTTCCCACAAGAGTACAAATGCACTGCAGCAACAGAACACCAGAAAAAGGAAACAGACCACCTATACAACATCTTCCAACAAAATGGATACTCACACAACTTTATCAAAAAGTGCCTGACCACTCAACCCACTACAGCACAACCAATGCAAGCTATGAAAAGGATAACATTACCATTCATCAAAAAATCTCAGAAACAACTAGCAGACTATTATAACCATACAGCATCACCACAGCACACAAACCAACTAAAGCCCTCCAAAACATCTTAAGTAAACCAAAAGACCTAGTAGCCCAAGAAGGAAAAACAGGAGTCATCTACAACATACAGTATAAGAACTGTAACAGCAACTCCTTAATCTCACAATACATGGACAGACTCAACCATAGTTTCAACTGGAAAACTGTGAGCATCCTAACCAAGCTAAATCCAAAAATGCTAGGGAATTCCTGGAAGCTTGGCATTCAGACAAATCAGCCATCAATAGACACATAGAGATAAACCACATTTACACACCTTTCAAAAGAGACAATAAAAAAGCTAAGAAGGAAACAAAAAGACCAGAACACATTCTCTCCAGCAACCAACACCCAGATAAGCAGGGATTAACACCAGGCAAACAATCAAGCAGAAAACAATAACCTTACTCAAAGAACTACCAAGGAGAAGACCACACCTCCACCAACACTAGCAGGGCAAGCTACTGTATATTTACAGGGAGCAAACCCCACACTCACTCACACTGATTATGTTACCTAGTTGGGTAATGAAACGTCTGCAAGCAAACAACCAAGCTCAGAGAGTACCAAGGACTCCACAGTTCAACCCTGAGCTACATATATTCTCTCTTATTGATTCCTTTAGCTATTTGAGGCCTCAGCAGTGATTTTTTTCCCCTCATGGGGAAAGGTGTGGAATAGTACAAAAGATTCAGAAGAAAACTTGCTAAGGTTAACATACCATTCCACTTCACTGAGCCTGAACTAGTTCATGGTTCTACGACTGCAATTACACTTTCTGGGTTTCTCAGTGTGCTTCAGTTTGGAAAACCAGTCAGACCGATATATGATATTTGAAATCGGAAATGCACACTATTTTGTGGTGCTGCATAAGAGATATCAGAATCTTTTCTCCCTATTTAATAAGAGGGTGCATTCATATACAGTATATAAAGTATCTTTCCTCCTAATTCTAAAGGGGAAAAAAGAATAATATGGGGAAGGAAATAAAGAAAAGGAATACAATTAAAAGGCAAAGTCAGAATTTCACAGGACAGTGAAAGAAAAGGATCAGCAAATAACATTTAAAAGGCACTGCAGTTAGTAGATAGTATTGGATTGACTGGAGGGGACAGGAAAGCAAGTGGCATGAAGAAGAAATTGTATTCAGAACCAGCTTGAAAGAACAAGACGTTCAGCTGCAAGGAGCAGTGAGGAGTGACCCATGTTAAGATGTCAGATGTTAAGTCAAAGATATGATAACTACTCTTTTGGATAGGCCAGCTAGAAAGCAGCACATATGGTGGCCTGAGAGGGAATTAGGGAATTACAGATAATGCACTTTGTTTGATTTCTTGTTTTGTACTTAGCAATAATACCAGGAAATTTTATTATCATCACTGTTGAGAACAATGCCTGCTTTGCTTTGATTTTGAGATGGAAGAGGAAAGAAACTAGAAAAGAGACCAGGACCCCCTAAAGTTTGTGTCCCAGATGAGCCAGCTCCAGAATGCAGCCCCCATGACAAAGATGTGAGTGGCCTCAGAGCAGTTGATTTGTGGTTTGGCTATGAAGGGCATTGCATGTAGCCCTTTGCTGTGGTCAAATTGCTCCTTGATCCAGATGAGATTGACTGCAATCTGAAACCTTTGTGGTGTGAGTGGGCCTATTAAGATAGTTTGCCTCAAGAATTATGGAGCTGAAAGGATTCTGGCAGGTCCTTGGGGAATTCTCAGCAATCTGGCAGGCAGTTCCATTGATTTCCTGGTTGACCTCTAGCACCAGGAGGTAACTGAGGTACTTGTCATGATTGCTCCTGAGCAACCTTTCTCTGTTGGCCAATCCTGGAAGGCTTGTTTCACCAAGAAGCTCCAGGAGATAAAGCAGCAGAAGTTGTACCTGGAGTGACAGTGGCAAAAGACAAAAAGTAAACATGACAGAGCTCAAACCCACACTTTCTCTTTAGTGTAGCAGCATTACTTCACTTCCGTTACTGCATCAGTGGGCTGTCAGCAGTTGGCCTTGTTTCAGGTGGCCTATTCCCTTTTGGAGAAGAGAGAGCAGGAAAAACTTCCATCAGGCCACTATGACCATTTTGCTGAGGACTTTGCCTAAAAGTGTCACTCAGATTTGCCAAAGTTTTAACTCTTTGTGGGCTGGGTCCAATGTGATGACTAGGGTAGTATCTTGTTGTGTTTGCTGAATTCTTTGGGGCCTGTTAACTCTGATGAAGGAGACAGAATATTCTCTAGTATGATTTCTGCTACCAGGACCAGGCTGGGTCCATGGGCCTGCTGGCTACTTCATGAAGTTGGAGAAGGCATGATTAGCTGAATCCAAGAGATTATCAATGCTTCACTTCAAGAGGGGGTAAAGCCAGCAGCCTTGAAGGATGGTGCGGTTTTCATCCTTCTCAAGAAATCCTCCCTAGATCTGGCTGTATTTGAGAATTATTGCCTAGTCTGCTATCTGTCCTTTAGGGGGTAGATTCTTGAAACTGTAATAGGAAGTCAGCTACAGACTGCTCTGGATGTGGAATCTGGAGTCTTTTTAGTTAGGATTTAAAGGAGGGCATAGGATGAAAATGCTCCTGGTCAGGAGCTGGACAGGGGTAGTGTGCCCCCTGATTCTATCATACCTCTCAGTGATTTTCAATGCCTTGATTGTGGTATCCTTCTGGACCACCTGAAAGACTTGGACTTATAGTGGTTTTTACTCTTTCCTGTGGGCTGTTCCAGTCAGTGGTTCCAAAGAAGTTGGTCTGATGACTACTCCAGTTCAGAGTGCTGCAAGGTTCTATATGAAGCTATTGGGGTAGCTCATTAACTGGTTCAGGATGTGGTAACATTAATATCTGTGCTCGAGCCAGGGGCCCCTGATGCATGATGGAGCTGGTGTTTGACTATTGTTTTTGTAATTTTTCCTGGTTGCTGTTTGTTTTATGTTTTTTGTATATGTTTTTTTTCTTTTTTAATATTGTTAACCACCCACAGTCATGTATTTGAGATGGGGGGGGCATATAAATCCAATAAATAAATAAATAAATATATGATACCTGTTTATACATTGCCACCCTCAGCCAGGCCTTCATGCTGTCAGAGTCTTGTATTGGTACCTGGAGCTTGTTGATATCTGCATGGGATAAAAGAAGCTAAAGCTGGACCCAAGCCAGACAAAGTTTTTTCTTGTTCATTGTGGTACTCCATCTACTTTGTTGTGGTTTGTTGAGAGGGAGGTACCTCTGACAGAATAAGTATGTGACTCAGGGTCCTCCTGGACTCGTGACCACTGTTGGAGGGACAGGTGGAGGTTGTGCCCAGGAGAGTCTTTGTTTAATTTCAGTTAATGCACCAGCTGTGCCTCTATCTGAGAGGGAGGATCTCACAACAGTGCCATATGCCCTCATCACTACATGCTTGGACTACTGCAATGTGCTCAACATGAGTCTGCCTTTGAAGACCACAGAAATTGTATTTGGTTCAAATGCAACGGCCCACGTGTTGTCTGTTGTTCATCAACATAAGCATACACCTGTGCCGTGGGACCTACGCTGACCCTCAACGGGCTTTCAGGTGCAATTCAAAGTACTTTTAAAAGTTATCTTTTAACTTTTTAATCTTTTTAATTTTTAATTTAATTTTTTTTAATCTGCAAAACTCAATATAGCTTGGCACTGAGGTACCTACAAGAGTGCCTTCTTCAACCAGAATTGTCCAATCTATTTATTCAAGCCAGAAAAAACTGGAACAGGTTCCCCACTTTTATGAGATCAAGGGAAAAAAGGCCTAGATATATTGTATTTCTAGTATGTATATTTCTAGAGTTTCTGACTAGAAGTTAGATTAGTTTGTTCCTTGAAAACTTTCAGGAATTGGGGAAGATGAAGCTCTTATGGAGGGTATGGGAGGACTAAGCTGGGATGATGCTGTCTTTCATTATTATTTTTTGTTTGTTTGTTTGTTGCTCCACTTTGACTTAAATTATTTGAATATGTTATATGTTATTATTACATCGGCATTTACATTTTTGGAATTATTACTGTTGTTATATATTGTTGTAAATTGCCAGGAGTCCTTGGAGTAAATGTTTGATAAATATATTAATACACAGTGAAATAGAACAATGCACTACTGTTCTATAAAACTCATTACATACAATGACTCTGCTCTATTTTTGGAATCTGACATATAGTCCAATGTTATTATATAATATTTGTAATTCCTATATTTTCTCACTGTTTCTTTTGTTGCTTTTCCTACTAGAAAAACCTACTAAGGAGAGAAACACAGAATGGCTGCACAGGGCCTTCTAATTCATAGTGCCAAGGACTAGAAGCAGTATTATTTTTAGCCTGCAGAAATATTAAAGAAACAATGTATGCTTTTGGAACAAAGTTCTATTTATCTAAAGGATTAAAAAAGATGCAACCTACTGGGGTTAAAGAAAAGCATACCCTATTAATAATGTATTGCATTTTTCTAATTGCAGAATTTCTTGTATTATGTTAGATACAAAATTACATGGATCAACTGAGATTATTCAAAGTAAATGTAAAGCCACCTTCTTGTCAAGCTTGACTCCTGGTCACTTCATGGACACATCTATGCCATTTGCCTGACAACAGTATGAAAATGCTTTGCTATTATCTTACCTGAAGCCCATTACCTGCAACCCTGGAATTCCCCAGTGGTCCCCCATCCAAGTTCTAGCCAGCTTACTTATTGTGCTAAGTCAAAGCCAGACAGGTGCTGCTACTTTTTATAGAGCAGAACAATATCAATCCATTCTCCATCTCCATCTTGTGAAGTCACCATGTTCCCATAAATCTACAACTTCTGTTTTGGAAAAGAAAATCCAATCTGTATAGTATGCAAAGAAATCATTTTTAACAGAAAAAATAAACCATATATTCTCCTTATAGAAAAACTATTTTTAATGAGCACCAAAAGATGAATTAGTTTTGGCCAGCAGGTAATGACAATCCTATAACTACTAGTTTACAGAATATACGAAGTCCACACCTGAGGCTATGTAAAGTAATGCATGACGTTATAATGACAGTGCATTCTCTTATTATGTTGCTTATTATGAATGTATTCCAATACTAAAGATCAGGATTCAGAACCACACTACATAACTGATTAGCCCCTTCAAGGAGAACTTGGATTTGGTTCCTTAAAATACAGATCCACCTGTTATAAGGCAAATGGCTTTTAAACAGTGTTAATACACACTTTATTTGGGTATGCACCCTTGGCCTATGCATATATTTGGACACTAAAATGAAGGATATTTTTGAGAACTGTGGCAAATTTACACAGATCTACAGCATGTATTGTTCATGACTGTTAATATGGGGAACAAGTCACACAACTTGCCATTTAACTTTATCATTTTGGGGACAAAGACCAAAGCAGTTTGGTCATGTATCCACCCTGAACACCTGGCTCCTTGTATGGTTTTTAACCAATCTAACAAATATAAAGAAGAACTAAAATGGGAGAAGTAGCCATCTGTTTAAAAAGGAATGAAAATGACAGTGGCAGAAAAGGGGTAGGTGTATACCTGGAAAGCAAAAGTGCTTGTGAATATGTCCAGATAAAAGAGAGAACTACAGAGAGGGAAGGAGAAATGGAGCTGAAGGAGTTAAGTGCACAAGAAAGGGAAACATTTCTTCACTGATCACAAATAGAAAACTATCCTCTACTCCTGCTTTCAATTAACAATGGAAAAAGGACAAACATGGCTTACTTAGACTTGACAATAGTGTCATAGACTAAGTTCCCTTGGATAAAATATCTAGGTGCAATTCTGACAATAGGTTTTTCTCACACGATGACAGAGAGAACAATAGACGCTTGGGCCGAAACTGATGTTATAACCTGCTTGTGACAGCTGTTTGATGCATGAAACAACCAAGCATGTCCCAACCTGTCTTCCAGTTTCTACTTTCTTTCAAAATCATGGGAAGGATTTTTGGATGGTGCTTAATACTGTTTTTCAAGGAATTGTAGATCTGAATTATGTTTCAGAATTTAGGTACTCTCATTTCCACCTGTGGAACACAGGTTTGGGAGGACTGATGCTACTTACTATATTTAAGGAGAGAAAATTCAAGCCAAGATCTTCCACTATGCATTGCAAAACTGACTAGAAGTGATCGAAATTTAATAGATTGGTTAGCTGACAAGATGGACCTGGAAAACCACTACTGGCAGTTCCCCAAACAGGACAAAGGAGATACTCCAATCTCTGCTTCACAAAGGATTGATATTCAGGGGAAAACATATCTTTGAAAAAATAAAATAAAGGTGCAGCGCTAAAGAAATGATGGCTCAAACCTGTGCATGTAGTCTCACTGGCCTCAAAATGAGAATCTCAAAGGTGAAAGTTAGGTGCTGACACATTACAGCTCTCCACCTACAGAAATATATTTTGGACGTAATAAACACTATATAGAATGGAACTCGAGTTACGAACGCCCCTCCTTATGAAAATTTCGCGATACGACCAGCTCCAGCCGCAAAAATTTGCCTTGCTGTGCGACCTCCGCCTCGCGATACGAACCAGATCTGCGGCCATTTGCCCTGCTGCCATGTGGTCGCGGCTTCCTGTGGGCGAGATCGCAGTAGCAAGGAAGCTTGCTCCACGAGGCAAATTTCCCCATAAGGTTCAATGTGTCAGCCGGCTTGCACAGCTAGGAAATTCCCCAGGCGTGCTTTAGTCAATTTCACCGCTCAAGCCCTAGCACAGAAAGAGGAAGTGCTAATGAAATCTGAGCATGCGGGGGGTGGGGGGGAAGGCTTTTGTCACGCGCACACAGCCAGGAGCGGGAACTTCCCCCCCCCACTGATTCCTCTTAATTCCGCTCTTTCCTTTGACAAAAGCGCAGTGAAAGCAATCAAATCAGCCCTAGTGCAGAAAGAGGAAGTGCTAATGAAATCTGAGTGCGAGGACAAAAGCCCAAGGAAAGCAATGACTACGCCAAGGGCTATGGACAAAGGAAAGAGCGGAATTAAGAGGAATCAGTGGGGGGGGGGGAAGCTCCTGCTCCTGGTTGTGCGCGCGCGACAAAGGCCTTTCCCCCACCCCCACGCTGATTTGATTGCTTTCACTGCGCTTTTGTCAAAGGAAAGAGCGGAATTAAGAGGAATCAGTGGGGGGGGCCGCGCGCTAATTGATTTCACTGGGCTTTTGCCGCACGCACCACGCCAAGGGCTATGGACAAAGGAAAGATTTGAGGAAGGGGGGAAGCTCCCACTCCCGGCTGTGTGCGTGCGTGACAAAAGCCTCCCCCCCCCCGAACGCTCAGATTTCATTAGCACTTCCTCTTTCTGCGCTAGGGCTCGAGCGGTGAAACTGACTAAAGCACGCCTGGGGAATTTCCTAGCCGTGCAACGATGGCTGACACATTGAACCTTATGGGGAAATGTGCCTCGCAGAGCGACCAAATTCGGAGGGTGGATTAGCCATATTTACATTGAACCTTATGGGGAAATTTGCCTCGCGGCGCGACCAAATTCGGAGGGCGGAACGGATTAACCGTATTTACATTGAACCCTATGGGAAAACATGCTTCACGTTGCAACCAATTCAAGTTGCGATCAGAGTCACGGAACGGATTAAATTCGTAACTCGAGGTTCCATTGTATATTGCTTTTTCTTTCAATATGCAAGGTAAAAGAAAATGTAGGCACATGACAAAAGAAAGTGCAGAAAGAAAGACTACTATATTAGGAACTGGCAGGTTTCTTGGGTATTCTTTAATCTGTAAAGGGAACTATGTTAGATCTCTCGTTTAACATAATGTATACTTAGTGGAATGTGAGGACAATATATATAGATTCAGTATATAGTACAAAGTTTAGAAACAAGAATAAAAAATGATTATTGTTCAACTTGAAAAGGTCAACTTAAATTTACATTTTCTTCACTGAATAAAATAGCAAGGTTGCTGATGATAAAATAGTGTTTCAACCTGGAGACAGATCTTTACTCTTTAGCCATTTAAAACTGAAGTTAACGTTCCTTCAACCAGTCATTCTGACTGCTGGAAGATATACTTGGGTAAAGACCCAGAGCTTCACTCTGACCCTTGCTTCCCTCCTTGGCTCCCAATTCTCTCCCTCTTAGCTGGCAGTTGGAGACCACTGGAGCCTCAGCCATTTCCATTCTATAACCTCCTTCAGGAATACAGATGAGAGAAGGGGATTGGGTTTAAATTTCTGAGTGACATATTTTGTTTTCTCATCACAAGGACTATTAAAGCTAATAGGAAGGCAGGCAGGCAGGCAGGCAGGCAGGCAGGCAGGCAGGCAGGCAGGCAGGCAGGCAGGCAGGCTTCTTTTAAATTGGTCAACCATGCTTAGCATACCATTTGTTTTCAACGTATCTAAACAATGATGTAAGCAAAAGGCCAAATAATTTATGAAGCATTATAACTTTCTGATTTGTTGTCCCAGCTTATGTCAGTTAGTTATTTAGGTTAATAATGAGAATCAAGCCTTATCACAAAAATGTATAATGCCTACAAAGATTTTAGGGGAGGTCCTCCATTTCTCTTTCTCCAGAGCTATAATTTTCTAGAAAAATTGGGAAAGTGATTGGCATCATTTACATCTGTGATGCAAAAAGACATTATCATGCCAAATGGCAGGGGCTTTCCTGGAACATTGTAACTCTTGTTTGTTTTTCACTTTTGTTTGTTTCTTAGCATTAACTTAGTATCATAGAAATCATGCCACAGAAGCAGACATTGTAGATCATTATAGCTATCAAAGGGAGATTACACCAGTACAAACATCTGCTTAAATAAATATTGGAAGAAGGATTCTTAAGTATTCCTTGTCATTGTACCATGGCAAGACCAATAATTATTTCTATCAGGCATTAGAATATTACAGGTTAACAATCTTATATAACTATACGCTTACCAGGAATATGTTCAGTTGAAATAAATAAGCCTTACTTCTGAATATGGGATTGCTTTGATGGTTATTTAGTTATGTGCCATAGGATAATAGGTTTGCTATATTATGCAGGACAGGAAAGAACAAAAGGAAAAACAGAAAGAGAGAATTAAACAAATATGGGTAAGTCTGACATAGGATGACTTTTGCTAACCTCAACCAGCTAATGGAAGAGATGAAGCATTTAGTTAATTTTGTATTTGGTAACAATCAAAATGTTGCAGGGTTCCCAAATGAAGTGGATGTAACTCTGGGGTTGTCCAAGTGTTATCAGAATATAGCATCTGGCCTGCACCCAGGAAGATATTATGACTAGGGTTACTAATCTCTTCATTGTGCATGCAATTTTAAACAACTATTAATCTGTGTTTACATAAAAGATTTTGAAACAAGCAGCAGCATCTGAAGTGGAAAAATACATGATCAAAGCAACAATTCTGAGATAGCTTTGGAAAAACTTGATTCCATTTTCTAAAACAAATGTTGGATGATATTTAGGTTCTCCAGGTAGCATTCTATCATGTCCACATTAAATATTACAGATGAATAAAGTAGTTCTAATTATCCTTACATCTATTTAACATATATTAGTGAATTCAGTAGTATCCCAGAGGCATACCATATCAGTCATGCTGAACCAGCATGTTCAAACATACAGTATCCAGTTTTTTCCTGCATGATGTGATAAAAGCAATAATAAACTATAAGACTAAAACATTTTAAACTGTGACATGGCTTCGCAAGCTTCTGCGTGGGTGGTTGCTACATCAGAACAGCATTGACTAGTCTAGCATATCTACAAGTCCCACCAGCAAAACAAACAAACAAACAAACAAACAAAACACCAGTATCCCTAAAAAAGAGATAACACACCAACAACCAACAGTCATTCCCAAGCAATTTCATTGCAGTTCACCAATCGCAAAGCCTACAGGGGTGATACATAGAATTGACAAAATAGGGGTATAATTGCAGTTCAGAACTGTTAATCTTTCTGCTGCTATAGTGGAATTTAATGGTGATAATGGGATAGCAGGACAAAATTCTGGGGACATACAAACGATGTATAGGGGTTGCTTATAGCTTGACCTTTTAATTGATTAATTGATTTTAATTAATATGTATTTATTTTTAATTGTTTGTGGGTTGTGTTTTAATTGAGAGCCGCCCAGTCACCCATTGGGGGAGATGGGTGGCATACAAATTTAATAAACAAACAAACAAATAAATAAATAAATAAATACATCTCACCCATAAACAAACAAATACAGAAAGAATATTTTCATGGACCAACTTTCATTGGCATAATACCATGCCCAAATGCATTATTTAACTAATATTGTTTTTGCATCATTTATATCATAAAACCAACACTAGAATTATCTAAATTAAGTTGTTTATTAAGCCTTCAAATGCATTTCATTTTTATGACATGCATGATACTGAAATAATTAAGCTATTCAGCCACGTTTTGTCTCCCTAAACAGAACCCTTACATATATGTGATGTATTTTATTTATAATTATTTATACAGGAAGAAAGTATCATACAAGATTATATTTTTTGTTTACTATTCAATTTTCATTCTTCTATATCCTGTTTTCAGTTTTTAATATGCATGCAGGGAAGTTCTGTGATCCTCCTACCGCTGCTGCTGTGTTTTTAATTTTAAAAAAAGTGAACATAGGGTAGGGGAAGGGAAAAGGAACTCCTTAAACCTTTCCTTCCTTGCTATTTACCTGCTAAAAATTCTTTTTTTACTGCAACTTTTTCACCTATGAGGAAAAGATACCTTTTTTCTCATAAAGACAGACAGATTAGAGAAGCAATTTTATTTAATATATATTTGACACTTTTTAATTGTTCTTCTGTTGATAAGAGAACAGAAGGACAGTTTGCAAAGATAACTAAGGTAGTCCTTCCCTTTTGGCTTACAGCAAAATGCAGGAGTAGACAACCTCTAGCCTTCCCGATGTTGCTGAATAAAACTCCCAATCTCCATAGGAAACATGGACAATAGAAGGAGCCTCCGCAGGGGGAGGGACAGCAAAAAAATCAAGATGGTGCCTGCAACAGTGGGATAGAAGCCCTGCCCCTTTATAAATGCACTGGACATGCAACTTAGGGACAGGTTTGCACAGTCGCAGCCAAGACCCTGAAAAAAAGGGACAGGGCTTTGCACAGTCGCAGCCAAGACCCTGACTTTTTTTTTTACCACCTTGCAAACACCCTTAGCCAATGGCGAGGAATGTACCATATTTTTCCGTTAATAAGATGTCCCCATGTATAAGACGACCCCCACTTTTGCAACCCAAAATTAAGAAATCAATATTTTAAAGATAAAGCAGAAAACATTTTTATTTAGTAATTAGTAATTTACATGATACACTCAGTGGGAGGAGGTCCAAACTGTCTCTCTGCAGCTCTATTTCCATGCTCTTTTGCATAACTGATTACATTCAGTTTGAATTTTGCAGAGTAAGACATTCGCTTATTTATTTTTTTATTTTCTGACATCTTTATGGGCTCAGAATGCTCTGACATTACTGGTCCCTGTCACATCTGCGCACTGCCTACACGCTCTCCACCTCCAACGGGATCTGTTCCAATTGGTTTGTTCAGCATCAGCTGACATCAGTTACATAAGGCTCGTGATTGGAGGAAGCCTGTTTGCAGAGACAAAGTATGGGCAGTTTTGCAACCGCGCAGTTCTCTCCTCTGCTTACTTCCTTGCATAAGGCGCCCTTCAATTTTTAGTGTAACGATTTTAGAAAAAAGTATCATCTTATAGATGGAAAAATATGGTATTATGTATAGCATTATGTAAAGTTCTGCAGGTTGTCTCACCTGGTTTAAAATATGATAGGGAAAAGAATCACTTGGAATAAGGGAGAAAAAAAGAGTTCATTCATCTTCAGCTACCTTTTAGGTGTGGTTCAGCCATACATTGTTAGGAGCAGATGGTAACAATGAGATCTCATGAACATCACAGATGTAAACCATAACCAGAGACACTAGATTTGGACTTCAAATATAAATGCAATGCTACTTTGAGCATTGTTGAATCACTCTTTGTCTTCTAACCCATATAATTAGTACTATCGTACTCAGAATCCAATAGCTACAACTATTTTTCACTTTGCAGCAGCTGATCCACTATTCAAGACATTTTGCTGTGGTCCTGGAAACATCAGATATAATGACTTTGGTCTTCAATGATGAGTCACTCTACCAGCTTAACTTTGTGGATATTAAATGTTAGATGATGGTTGCTGAATTTTAAATGTGTGA
Source organism: Liasis olivaceus (assembly GCA_030867105.1). NCBI lineage: Eukaryota > Metazoa > Chordata > Lepidosauria > Squamata > Pythonidae > Liasis > Liasis olivaceus. The sequence goes on along the minus strand of CM061348.1, from coordinate 227,049,312 downwards.
AGAGGGACAATTAGAGCTAAGAAGCACACTGTAATGAACTGTAACTGTGAATGCCTGCTACTAGATGGGGAAAAGGTTTATTATGCTATTAAATAGCTAGCCTTTAATTTTATGGTTCTCAGCTAGCAATGCATTTACATTTTGACTTAGAAAAGGGGTGAGCAATCCATGACTTATGGACCTCATGCAGCCCTCACCATGTTTTTGCCTCTTGCAGCTCCAGAAACACCAGCAATAACAATGATGAATTTCAATGTTACCTTCCTGAAAAACAGTAAGTAATTTTATTATGGCCTTAGACTAGCATGTGAAATACAGCTTTTGTGTGTGTGTGTGTGGGGGGGGGGACCCCACGTCTCTCAAAACCCAGTCCCAGTGTGCAACTACACCAAAATACAATAAGAAAAAAACCCGCTGTCTTCGGTTGACATAAATAAGTAAGTAAATCAGTCCTTATATTTATATCTTACTTTTCCCCTCAGGACAACACAGAGTGGTCAGGGAGAGTAGTCCATCCAAGCACTGATTAGACCCCAAAGTTGTACGAATGTACTGAATGTATTCCGGCTTCTGTTTAAAAAGAAAAAAATATCACAGAACTCAAGATAAAATCTGGTATTTTTATTATTGGACATATTGCCAGCCCCTTAGTTTCATTATCCAAATGCACTTCCCCACCCACAGCCCATAATAGCTACCTATGTACTATGGTTAAGTATACTGAATGCAGATAAAGCTTTTAATATTAGACTGTGATAATATGAATAACAACATTAACTGTTTATAACAAAAGACATTCACTATTCAGTTAATCAATTTTAAGAAGGCTTCCCTCATTTCTCCGTTTCAGGCATACTTTGAGGATATATATCTGCTGCTGAATATTTTTTTCTTTCTTTCCTGATACTGATGTTTCTGAATGCCAGTGGGAATTCTGAATTTTGAAAGCAGAGTTGCTGTGTGCAGGACTGAGGAGAAACATGTTTTTGTTCATCTATGCCCTTCTGAAGGTTAGAGAGGCTGGTTTTGGGGAAGAGAGCAGGGAACCAACAGGAAGCCAACTTAATGGAATGTCTGATCTTATTATTCCCATGACTAGACTGTCAAAATATTGTTATCAGGGCAGAATCTGCAGGACAAGAAAATCCATTTTCTAACATTCCAAATTATCTAGTCACAATCATAGCTACTGAAATTTCCCCATAAATTATCATCATTATTAACAATTTAGAGAGCTTATCAAACATCAATTCTAAGCATTATACTAATATTTAAAATAGTCACCGCCTACCAACTCCTGACCCAGTAGGCCTGATGCAAAAGGGAAAAGAATGGAAGGAGGACCATAACCTGGGAGGCAAATGACACAGCCCAGGGTGTGATGAAACAGAGTAGAGAGAGTCTCTCTTTGGTTCTGTAGTGCTAGAGTAACAATACATGTTTTCAGCTGTTCCCACAAACAGTATGATCCAGTAGTTCTTTGTGCAATTCAGTTTATATTAACTTTCATTATTAACTATATGAGAAAAACAGATTGAGTAAAAGAATGAAGAATAGCCAGGAAGTGCCCAAAGATAACTATAACTTGTAACTGCCCATTGAATGGGCTTAATCTCTAATATGATATAAGAAAGGTAGAAGATCCATTCTTATATTAGAAGGTTCAGATTAGAGCCCTCTGGTTCAGCAGTCTTTAGGGGCCACAAAATAGAATGTGAAAACAGTACCACTATCTAGTTGCTTCTCACCAGTAACTTGTACCATATAATGCTTATTCTGACCCTGTGAGAACATACATCTGAAATGTGGAGTCTCACTATTCAGACAGCATTAACTCAGATCATTCCAGGACTTTTTATAGTCGAAAAAAGGTTTATTTTTATACAAGGTCAAGCCGAAAGCATTCAACTTACAGGTAAATGGAAATGCAGATTAAGATCCTATAAATCTGAAATATATGCTGGTTGCATCCCTCTCTCTCAGATAATGAAATGGTGAATATATTTCAAGTAATGTAAAGGACAAGGTAAAAAGTATTTTTGCTAAGTGGCACAGGCAGCAATTGATGCCTCGGTCATGGAGAATCCAGGACACCTGGAACAAGCAGAGCACTCTGGAATCACTATGGATCTGGTTGCATCCAGGCTTGTCTAAACATCTAGGTTTGGTTAAGCACTAAGCTAGTTAGAATTTAACTAGCTATGATGTGGACTATTACAGCCATTACTATTGATGGGGCAATCTAGTCAAGTTTGATTGTGCCCTCTCCCTTTTTTTTTTATAACCATGAGAGTTAGGGAAATTTCTGTCTGAGATGTTTATACATACTTTCTACATGTCCCAGACTTAATCTATGTTTTCTTCTCATTTCTTTGGTAATGGTTCTCCCCTCTCTCCCTCAAGGCCATCTTCTTCACTCTTTACATCGGCATAGAGTGATCGTAAGTATCTATTTTTAAATTTTCTCTCTATGAGTTTGTAAATTTGTCCAATGACTATCGACACATTTTGTGGTATCTGTGGGAGTGTGGAGCAGGGGTGTGAAACATGGACTCTCATCCCCAGAGGAGCGAAGAAGAGATAAGAGGATGAGACTGGCCCCACCCTGAGGAATGCTAGTGATGTTTGTAGTTTGACCCTGGGAACTGCTCTCAGTCTGAGAAGATTCTGTAATTAGGGTGAAGCCAAGTAAACCTTGCTGGATTGAATCTGTATTGTCTCCTGGAGTTTCCTGGGCTAAACCTGACAGTATCCAGTTGAACTGTCCCTCCCACAATTACCTTATTTTTAAGAAATTGTAGTAAATATACATTCAGAAGCAATGTTTTTACCCTCCACTCCCAATCTTTTCCCCTAAAAATCCCAGATAGTGTATAGTAGTTGTTCATCGTAAGGTTATCCATCCTCCTGAATTTCTTACATGTGTTCTGGCTGTAGATGACCACAGCTATCACACTAAGTGACAAAAATTACATGCTCATTTCAAAGTACAACATCATAGCAGGCTCTTGAAGCAAGGAGGTGAATATATAGTAAACTAGGGGGATGGGGGTACTTTTTTAACCATTTGACCATTATTCTGGAGAGAAGCAATGTGTTAAAAAGATTTACCATATTCCTTGCATGAATGTAATAACTCACTTTCTGGTGAATCCAAGGGAAGCTTCAGAACAATATAAGTTGTATAGCAATTGACAAAGAAATATCTATGACATGAAAGAAGTAAGATATGAAAATTCTTAGACTGCATCTGATCTTCTTGGATATGTTACGCAAAGAGAAAATACTAGTAATATTATAGTAGTGGAACCAATGCTGCTCATCTGAGCCCAGAAATGGATAAATGCAGCAATCTTTTGGCTTCCATTTTCCTGAACGGTAGAACTGCCAATGAGGCTTTAGGAAATAATTTTTCTATTTGCAGTTACTAAAATGGAAGGAAGAGGAGGACTGCTACACTCTCTGCACATTTAAAGCATAGGTTGTCTTAGCAATACATACACATAATTTTCTCTTGACATAAACATTGCTGTATTTTAAAATATTTTCAGAAGTAGGTTTCTGATTTTCAGGAATGCTAAAGATTTAAATAGAGCTTCTGGGCTTCTTTATGTTTCTAGTGTGGTGACTGCCTAGGAATTTTATGCGCTGTGTTCATAATAAAAGAATTCTAGCATAGTGTTGGGCAATGAGGTATTTCAGAACTTGCCTGTAGGCCTATTCATTGCGAAGTCTAGTCACTCTTCTGTTCAGCTAACAACATTGTTTACCACAAAAGGCTCCGCAAAAACTACTGTAAAAATTACTCAGTGGTCAGTCATGTTTCTTGAAATTAATTTTCAGACTGAGTAAACTGCTTCCTGTGAAGATATTTGAGCAAAATGTTATAGAAATTCTGTCCTGCTTGAGAAATGCTTTTAAGGAACTTCTGTGGTGTATATTCTACTATTCAAACAAAAGACACTAGAGTCAAGAGTAAGGTTTCCTGCTGCTTGCTTTACTGAAACTTGTAGAAGAACTAACTCCAGGGGATATGTAAGAATTAGTACAGCATATACAAGCAGGCCCAGAGAATTGAGGAACAATAGAAGATCACAGGCATGCTCAATTAACCAATAACAATTGCAACCCAATACACTATATTTTTCATAAACAACTTTGCATTACCATATATTTTTGTTCACATATCATATGATTTAAAGTGATTTTCTCTTTAACTGGTTTGCAATATTTTTAGCAAACCTCTTAAATGGAGAAGTGATTATATAGCAAACGAGATCGGCCAAATATATAGCATAAACCAATATGCCTTACAATAAGCTGGCCTTCCCTAACTTAATGTCCTTCAAATGGATTGAAGCTGCAGCTTCCAGAATTCCAACTAGCATGAGCCATGTTGGCTATGAATTCTGGGAGTTGCAGTCTCAAAAATCTGGAGAGCGCCACATTGAAGAAAGCTTTAATAAGACTGTAATAATACACAAGCAACTACTGTTGATGAATTTGTTGCTAGCAAATTATAACTGTGCCATGAATATATGATTGTTACCTCCTTATGCAAAAGCCAGATATTGTTATTATGGGTCAATGTCCTCAACAGGCAGCAAGTCTGAAATCAGTACAGCTCAATCCACACAGAAACATATAGACAGATAAGTGTTTAGATGCTGAAGCTGGGTGCAACTGGCCTAATTTGTCTATGATGTGCAACAATTATTGAAATCTGCTTAGTGAGATGTCTAGGCTCTTTGAATAAGAAACATAATACCCAATTAGCCTAATTACAAAGAACATGCAACCAATGAATAACAAAGGATTCAGATCTGCAGTGAGAAAATCATGTATCAATTCCTGAGGGAAAGTGTCCTAAACATTCAATAACACTTTGTAAAAAGTGAGAAACAACCACAGGAACAAACGAAACGTTTGTCCATATTGTTAATAGATAATCAAAAGAGGAACATTAAATTACATTAAATACAAATTAGTTAATAAATACTTGTATGGCTGGTGTGGATCTTCCGGGCTGTGTGGCCGTGTTCTGGAAGTTCTGTTTCCTAACGTTTCGCCAGCATCTGTGACCGGCATCTTCAGAGTGCAGGAACATAGACAGGAGCAGTTCTCTCTGTGCCAGGATGGTGTGACCCTTTTGTGGGTATTGATAGAGATCTGAAGGGGGGGGATTGGGGGGGATTGGGGGGGCTGGGGGCATGGGGGGGTTAATGAGTGGCTGCTTGTTTTGGTATCAGAATATCTGTGTATCTTCCTGTGGGTTAGGCAGGGTTTTTTCTTCTATTGAGTTGTTAACGAGTGGCTGCTGAGGGTGATTAGCACGTTCATTGTGTGAGCTGTTCGCATGTCCTGGTGGTTGAGCTGAGTTCGTTGACCTTTCGCAGGCTGTATTTTTCAGGATTGGTAGCCAGGTTTTGTTGATTTTTAGACTCTCCTCTTTTTTATTGAAACTGTGCTGGTGTTTGTGAATCTCAATGGCTTCCCGGTATAGCCTGGTATAGTGGCTGTTGGTGTTGTCCAGTATCTCTGTGTTTCAATCCTGAAAAATACAGCCTACAAAAGGTCAACAAACTCAGCTCAACCACCAGGACATGCGAACAGCTCACACAATGAACGTGCTAATCACTCTCAGCAGCCACTCGTTAACAACTCAATAGAAGAAAAAACCCTGCCTAACCCACAGGAAGATACACAGATATTCTGATACCAAAACAAGCAGCCACTCATTAACCCACCCACCCCAGCCCCCCCCTTCAGATCTCTCTAAATACCCACAAAAGGGTCACATCATCCTGGGCACAGAGAGAACTGCTCTTGTCTGTGCTCCTGCACTCTGAAGATGCTGGTCACAGATGCTGGCGAAACGTTAGGAAACAGAACTTCCAGAACACGGCCACATAGCCCGGAAGATCCACACCAGCCTTCGTATGCCGGCCGTGAAAGCCTTCGACAATACAAATACTTGTATCTCTGCAGGATCCAAGAGGTTAAGATGACATCAATTCATTGCAATAAAAAAAAAAATCCTTCCTCGTCCTCCTTTCACAATAAAGAAAGACTAGCTAAAATAATGTGATTTTATGCACACATATGTTGCCAGTTTGATGAATGAGGACTTCAAATCACAAATTAGAAACATAGAGCTGGAAAGAATCATAATGGTTATTTAAGCATACACAAAATCTACATTCTAGCTTTAAAATCTCTAATATAAGTGAGCTTACTTTTTCAAGCAATCAGTTCAACAATAAAACAGCTTGCTACAACAGGAAGTTCTTCCTAGTTTAAATCTTATTTCTAGTAATTTTAATCAATTGGTTTGAGTCCCAACCTCAAGAGCCAAAGAAGGTGTCTCATTTATGGGGAATAAATACAGTGGCTTTCTAGGTTAGAAAAAGGCAAGTAAACGGAAATATTAGAGGCCTGTAAAAGTTTGTAGGTGTAGAAACTAATAGATAATCTTAGGGCTATGCAAAGCATTTGAAAGAGCAAAACACTTCTTGAAACAAAGAGACACTGCAAGTCTCTTTGTGTGAGTAAGTTCATGCACTGTGACTTTGCTTTGCTAACAGCCCCAGTAGAAATGTTGTGCATATGGATAACTGGAAACAGCTTTTGAAGCATCCATGTAAGTTTTCCAAAAGCTTCAGGAAGCGGTGCTTCACTAGCACTAACATGCTTTATGAAGCATTTCTTTCACCTTCTTTGCAGAACCTTGGCATTTATACCAAAGGCCACCCAATGAAGCTGAAAGTGAGGAGATTCAAAACTGATAAAAAGGAATACTACTTTTCACAATGCATAAACTATGGGACTTGTTTCCATCAGGTATGGTGATGGGCACCCATTTAGATAGTTTTAAAAGGAATTAGACACATTCATAGAGGATCAGGCTTTCAGTAGCTACCAATTTCAATGACTGCATGCTACTCCCAGATTCACAGCAGGCCATGTAGAATGCATTATGAATCTTCATACTTGTGAAGCTCATCCTCCTGATGTATGTGTAGCTGAGGCACAGAGAAGGAAAGACTTTAATCTGTCACCAAATCCAGATTAAAAAAAAGAAAGAAAGAAAAAGAAATACAAACCCTAAAGTCCAGATACTATGGCTAAGATTAGGGAGTCCAGAATTCAGACAGCAGTAATATTATAGTTTCATTAACCATGATAGGCAAAAGAGTTGATCTAATTAAAGCACAGAAGCTTGCTGTGGTTTTCTTTAAGGTGAACTCTCAATTCATCCTATAATATTCAATAGATTTCTTTCAACCTCAGGTTTTATTTCTGATCTTTTATATTACTTTTATATGCCACAGTGCTGTAGAAAAACTGTGTTCCAGAGTTTCAATATTCTCTGAACTGCAAGACCCTTGGCAATAAATAATAGATCAACTAAATCATTGTCTTCTGACCAGTGATTGGAAGTGTTTGCAGAACATTAATAAGATACTGTACAATTAAAGTGACCCTAACTTAATAAAGAAATTAAAATTAAGGATACATGAGTAAGCCAAGGTTTGAGTCAAAGAGGATGAGCTTTTGTGAATAAGTAGCTGAAAGGAATTTCTGGAGTGCCTGACATTGCCATAATCCCTGCCACTATCTCTTCTTCTTGCTTAGAGGCCTAATATGTGACCAACATTGGTGAGAAAGGTCCCAGTGCCTCGATGACTGGGATTACCAGCATCCCTATTTTCAGCAAGATAATTATGCCAGGACATTGACCCAAAATCACTAATCTTATTTATGTTAGCTGTTAGAACAAAGATATTTTTATTTCTCCTTTCCTGACCAGCTGACTGGAATGATTAGGGTTGGGGGAGTTTGGCAGCTGTGCATGGAACAACATGGATCAGGGGGAAATATATACAAATAGAATGGATTGATTGATTCCAAACAATCAAAGAACTATGGTTAAAGTTACATGTCAAAACCAATCCAGTATTGAGTTCTAGCATTGGTAGAAATATGATAAATTCATCAAAGTCTGAAGTCAGTAAATCATATCTTTGTCACAGCAAAATATGCTGAGTGCTCATGTGAACTGGCCTTCAAATATTCACTGACTGGTTTACACCATGTACTAAACCATAGTTTGTTTAACTGTGACTTGTTGAATAAATCACAATTGGTTAGCTTTACATAGTGTGCTAAGACATAATTTATTGTTTACAGATCACAACACCTTGGTTCACCAAACCAACTATGTTATGGCTTATGCAGTGTGGAAACTCAGTCACTGTCCTATTTCAAGTCACTTTGTCTTCATATTTGTATATGACATTTGTTAGGTTGAATTGTTGAATAAAGCAGCCACATGTGATATCCAAGGTTTGACCAGATAGTTCTTTGAAAGAAAGGGCTGAAGAAGGTTCCAGGCAATGTCATGGAAAGCTAGTTAAATTCTGGCACTGAAAATATATATTCTATGATTGTCATTTAACTACAGGCGAAACAATTTACTTTAAGACAACTTGATGTAAACCCTTTTTTGCTTTCCCAGACTTTAACCAACCAGACATTTGTGGCTTCACTTTTAATGAATAGCTAAAGAATCTTACGCGTGTCCTTTTTTTTCCCCCACTGCGGCCCAGTGTGGAAATGCTAAAGTACAGAACGCAGACCATTTCTTCCTGTACCATTCCATTAGAGGAAAAAAAGAAGATACAGTTGCTGTTTATTCTCACAAGCCTCCATCCATTCTGTGTGCAAAGATGTTTGGATAAATTTGATGACTTGTACAGCTCTGACCCAATTTTCATCCTCAAAAGTAGATAAAATGAATATCATGAGGGTTATAGAGAATGGTGTTTGCAGACAAACCTACTTGCTTTTTAACATGTAAAACTACAAAATCACTGACCTATGACTCTGCAATTAAGTTACATTAAACTCAGGAGGACTTCTAAGTAAACATACCTAGAATTATACCATCTAACTTGATAATGTACAAATCCTGCTGGAAGCCAATGGAGTTATTTTCCACTTGACTATATTAATGAGTTAATTAGCTTAAGCAAAAAGCAGCCTATCATTGTACTTTTTTACCTATGGATCAACTGTATTTTCTTTACAAGCAGTATCTCATCATAAGTTGAGAATTAGTTTTCATATTAAAAGCCTTTGGCAAAGTATTTTTAAGAGAGATGTAGGACAGACAGGCAGAAGACTAGCAGAGCACATCCTTGAACACCAAATAGCAGTCAGAAGACACGATGAAAACTCCTTAATCTCGCAACACAGACTCAACCATAGCTTCAACTGGGAAACTGTCAACATCTTAGTCCAAGCTAAATCCAAAAACATGAGGGAATTCCTGGAAGTACTTTGGTACTCAGACAAGTCAGCCATCAATAGACACATACAGATAAACAACATTTACACACTATTCAAAAGAGACAATAAAAAGGAAACAAAAAGACCCAGAACACCTCCTTGCCAGCAATCAACACCCAGGTAAGCAGGGATTAACACCAAACAAGCAGTAAACAATACCCTAATCAAAACCAACTCAGACAAATAATCAAGCAGTAAACAACAGTCTAATCTAGGAACTACCAAAGAAAAGACAGCTCCTCCACCAACACTGATAGGGCAACCTACCGTAAACAGAGAGCAGACCCAACTCCCTTCTAGAACTGAAGATGTTACCTAGTCCGATAACAAACTGTCTGCAAGAAAGCAACCAAGCTGTGGAATCTGTTTTACTGTAATTTAAATCCATTAATCTATGGTCTGCCTTTTGAAGCAATAGACAGCAAGCCTTGAATGGTGTATACTTTCAAATACTTGAAAAGTGGTGTCATATATCTTAAGTTTTATCTTTCCATAGCAAAACATTCCCGTTTCTTCAATTTCTCTGCATAGGATCTAGTTTCTAATCCCGTGATCATCCTAGTGTCAGACAAGGGTGATCAGGGTACTAATTCTAGTTTGTATGATTTCTTCCAAAAATGTGGTTCCCGAATCCCACACTATGGGACTGATCAGTGCAGACTAAGCTGGAACTATTACCTCTTGTGATCTGAAAATTGTTCTTGGATTCATGACATTTACAATTGCATTCCCTCTTTTTTCTTTGCAGTCACATTACATTTCTATTTCATATTCAGTTTGTAATCAACTATTATTCTATGATCTTTTGCACCAGTACAATGACCAAACCAGTTATCTCCCATTCTAAGCCTGTGTTTTGATTTCTGCCTCCTAACTTTGCATTTGTCTCTATTAAGTTTCATTTTGTTATTTTTAGCTGATGTCTCTAACTAGTTTTGAATTATATTTCTGTCTTCTTTTTATAGCCTAACTAACTCCAGCAGAAAGTAAACAGTCTGGTTGTAAATCAGGAAATCAGTTACAGTTGTACTTGCTGATAAAGCTGTAAATCAGGCTTTAGCCTTTCATCTGGATTGCAAGGAGTAGCTGTGGCTGAGTCAGTCTGTGAATCAAATCTCCAGCAAGTAGTCTACATACAATGATTAAGTTCCAAGGGAGATGGTCACAGTTGTCAGGGATTCACAACAGCATTCACAACACACAGAGACAGGCAGCCTTGAAATGAGAACAAACAAACAAACTTCAATGAAGAACCAAGTATATCTGAAAAAGTGATTTTCACTGTTATTTCCACACTTTGCCAACCTCAAAGTGTTAGTGGTCTTGCCCCCATCTCTAGAGTTCCAGGATTCCTGCCTGTATTCTTCATTTCTACCTCCTATGTGCGATCACTTTGGGTTTTGGATAGTCATTAAGCTTTTTGGGCAATGATATTGGCTTCTTCTACCGTTTTCCATTTTTTTTCATCCCAGGAATTGTTTGCACTTGGGTATCTCTTTTAAGGAACTCCCACTAATCTTGAGCAACTTTTCTCATTTCTCCTGCCATGGAATTTTACTTATAATTTCTCTTGGTTTATTTAAATCTATTTTCTGGAAGTCTAAGATAGATATTTGGCTACACTCAATTTCAGTTTTCCTTAAATCCATAACCAGAGTATTGTACGTGTATAATCACTTCACCCTCATTCCTACTTCTACTTCCTTAGCTAAATCTTGGTTAGTATCAAGTCAAGGAGAAGTGACTCTCTTGTGCCTTTCTCTTTGAAGGAGAAAGTTATCGTCAAGACAGATCAGGATATTTCTGGAAGGATTATGCTTGGAAGAATCTGTCTCCTGTCTCCCAACAGAAGTCCCAGATCACTACTAGATGTATTTTTTTGTGAACAGATTCTTTTAAAAACCACCCTAAACCAAAATGGACTGAGCTGAGTAGTGCAAACCTGTGGCATTAAAAACCACATTCCTTACATTCCTGACATAAATTGTACTTTTCAAAATATTGCAGTTTTTTTTTAAAAAATCAACAGATGCATAATAGAATAAAAGTATATATAATACTTCAGAAATCGTTTTAAAAATATGCAGTCTATATAAATCATAGAATGAGGAGCAAGATGGCTAAATCAAAATGGAAATCTCTGCAGCAGAAGGGGGGGATGTGGGATGTGTGAAGAAGAACTCTAGAAATTCCCAGCCAGCTGGACCATTGTTGAACTGAAGTCTACACACCTGGAGGTCACTTAAGTTGAGCAAGGCTGCTTTACTGAATACGCCTGCTCTTCTGACAGTGAAGGAAGGGGAAAGCCAAGCCAAGCAGTGAGAAAAAAGATTTTTTTAAAACATTAATTTGTATGCACCTAGGTTTTTACATTAAGTCTTTTCAGAATTTCTTTTTAAAAAAAAAAAAAACCACAGCCATTTATTTTAATAGCATGGCAGTTAATATAAAAGGCAGCATCTTCCTTTGGTAACCCAACTGCCAGAGTCCAAGATGATGTCATCCTGCCTGGATTACTCACAGCCTGAAGCAGGTTTAGAGGTGCTGAATATTATTAAAAATATTGGGTTGACCCTCTTTTCTCTCCTTATGCTAGTCACTGAAAATGAGGGGAGTTTAGGGAACGATACAAGCTTCCCCCAATTCTGTTGTAAATATCTGTAACTGGTTTATTAAAAGAGCAGATGTTATCTCATATAGGCAGTGATAAATTCTACCTCAGTGGTTATGTTGATCTGCATCAGGAAAAAGAGGGAACATTTATCTTCAGAAAAGCTCCAAGTGCTTTTAAGGTATCACTGTGCTGTTATTTATCAGAAATGAAACTGTTGCTCTTTTATAACATGGTAATCAATATCATGCTGTATTTCCTACAAGTCTTGTGGGTTATTCTGTATCATGTGGCAATGCTTGAAATGGGTGACATGTGGAAGGTGGATGATGGTTTTCACACTGGCTCCTCTTAGATATAACCCTTTCCCCCACTCATCTATATACATCACAGATATGCCAACCAATTTGTATAACTAAAGACATGGGTATGTTAATTTTTTTAAAGGTGCTACAGGAATACTGACACAAACTGAGATATATTTCCTTTCTTCACTGGTTTTGTGAATTGTTTGCTGCCTAAATCTCTTGATGTCTTTATGACATGATTTAGTCTTTGCTCATGCTCTTCCACAGACTACTAAAAGTATCAAACATTAATCAAAGAGCTTTTTGCAAAAATGTGAATATGTAGATATGTATTTACAGACTTTTAAAGAATGCTTTACTGTTTTTAAAGCTGCATTGAGATATAGGTATATTTTGGGGAAGGAAGGAAGGTCAGGAAAAGTTATGGCCATAAATGAAGGCAGTATGGTTCTGTAAAATACAACCATACCTTTGTTCAAACTCATGCACTGTGATGGGGCAAGGGAGAATTTGAATTAGGAAAAAATAACCACAGAACAAAGATGCAGCAACAATGGACCACAACAGATTGGCTATTTTGTTATATGGATTATGAGTAACTGAGAATAGCTGGATTTACACATTATGCTAATCCATGGTATGGTTGAACCAGTGTTTCTGAATTGAGCCACATAAACTAAATCAAAGCCAAACCAATTTCATTAACCAAATAGAAGAAAAGACCTCAGTGACTAACTAGGCTATTGTTTGCTTAGTTAATCAGATGCAGTGTATAAATAAATACAATTTTGCAATGTCCATTTCTTTTTATTTAGCTGGATTTTTATTGCTGAAGCAAGTAGGGCAATCTTATTTTAGATAAAGCTAAAGCTTAATTAGAAAAGCTCTAGAAATGTTTCCGCAATGTTTTGCCCTCTGGATCACACTAGCTCATGGAACCACATGGTTGGGTGGTATTGTTCAGCATTCTGCTTCCTGGATATACTACAGGTGAAACTTGAAAAATTAGAATATCGTGCAAATGTTCATTTATGTCAGTATGGCAACTCAAAAGGTGAAACCAATATATGAGATAGACGCATTACATGCAAAGCGAGATATGTCAAGCCTTACTTTGGTATAATTGTGATGATTATGGCGTACAGCTTATGAAAACCCTAAATTCACAATCTCAGAAAATTAGAATATTACATGACATCAATAACACAAGGATTGGAAATAGAACAATATCGGACCTCTGCAAAGTATAAGCATGCATATGTACTCAGTACTTGGTTTGGGCCCCTTTTGCAGCAATGACTGCCGCAATGCGGTGTGGCATGGATGCTATCAGCCTGTGGCACTGCTGAGGTGTTATGGAAGACCAGGATGCTTCAATAGCGGCCTTCAGCTCCGCTGCATTGTTCGGTCTCATGTCCCTCATCTTTCTCTTGGCAATGCCCCATAGATTCTCTATGGGGTTCAGGTCAGGCGAGTTTGCTGGCCAATCAAGCACAGTAATCCCATGGTCATTGAACCAGGTTTTGGTACTTTTGGCAGTGTGGGCAGGTGCCAAGTCCTGCTGGAAAATGAAGTCAGCATCCCCATAAAGCTCATCTGTGGAAGGAAGCATGAAGTGCTCCAAAATCTCCTGGTAGACAGCTGCGTTGACCCTGGACTTAATGAAGCACAGTGGACCAACACTAGCAGATGACATGGCTCCCCAAATCAACACAGACTGTGGAAACTTCACCCTGGACTTCAAGCATCGTGCATTGTGTGCCTCTCCATTCTTTCTCCAGACTCTGGGTCCTTGGTTCCCAAATGAGATGCAAAAGTTGCTCTCATCAGAAAAGAGGACTTTGGACCACTGGGCAACAGACCAGTTCTTTTTTTCTGTAGCCCAGGTAAGACGCTTCTGACGTTGTTTGTTGTTCAGGAGCGGCTTGACAAGAGGAATACGACATTTGAAGCCCATGTCCAGGATCCGTCTGTGTGTGGTGGCTCTTGATGCACTAACTCCAGCCTCAGTCCACTCCTTGTGAAAGTCCCCAACACTTTTGAATGGCCTTTTCCTGACAATCCTCTCCAGGCTGCGGTCATCCCTGCTGCTTGTGCACCTTTTTCTACCACACTTTTCCCTTCCGCATAACCTTCTATTGATGTGCTTTGATACAGCACTTTGGGAACATCCAACTTCTTTTGCAATTACCTTTTGGGGCTTTCCCTCCTTATGGAGGGTGTCAATGATGGTTTTCTGCACAACTGTCAGGTCGGCAGTCTTTCCCATGCTTGTGATTCCTACTGAACCAGCCTGAGAGACCATTGAAAGGCTCAGGAACCCTTTGCAGGTGTTATGGATTCATTAGCTGATTAGAGGGGGACACTTTGAGCCTAGAATATTGAACCTTTTCACACTATTCTAATTTTCTGAGATTGTGAATTTGGGTTTTTCATAAGCTGTACGCCATAATCATCACAATTATACCAAAGTAAGGCTTGACATATCTCGCTTTGCATGTAATGCGTCTATCTCATATATTGGTTTCACCTTTTGAGTTGCCATACTGACATAAATGAACATTTGCACAATATTCTAATTTTTCGAGTTTCACCTGTATTTTTAACTCACAAAAGGCCTTTTTAACCCCCATGCCTGTACTGCTTGAGCAGTAAGTACAGTCTTGTGTAGTTATTTGAAGAATATTTTTAGGATCTGGATGAAACAGCTGAAATTGAAACCAAGAAGGCAGAGTTACTGTTTATCCATTGGTTGGCTCTGGTGTTGCCTGAGCCAACTTCCCTTGAGAGAGCAGAGGTTCTGCTGGAATGGCAAGTGGAAGTCATGGCCAGGAGGCCTTTTCCCCTACACTAGCTGCAGTCCCTTCTGGGGCAAAGAGACCTTGTAACAATGGCCCTTTTCCCTACACACCTGGACTACTGCAATGCACCCAATATGGGGTTCCCTTTGAATACCACCTGGAAGTTGCAGTTGGTACAGCATGCTGCAGCCCATTTGCTATTCAACTGCCAACAGAACATTATGCCTGTGCTTAAGGCTCTCCATTGGCTACTGATAGGCTTTTGAGTGCAATTCAAAATACCATTTTTTACCAATAAAGTCCTATGTATCTTGGCACTAAGATATGTCTAGGAATGCTTTCTTCAATAGATCTGACCTGAGCAATACAATTAACTAGAGGGAGGCTCCTTGTTGTCCAATGTTTTGCAAAGATGAAAGAGTTTGAGATGAGAAAGCAGTGCTTTTCTGTAATGACACCAACTTCACGAAATAGTCTTTTGTTAAATATTAGATTGTCCCACGCAGCACAGGCCTTCTAGAAAGCAGCAAAGACAGAATTGTTTCATAGTGGTTGATGGTCATCTTGATGGAGGTATTCCTTGAATTTTTGAAAGTAGTCTCATTTATTATTTTTGAGTTATTGTGGATTACTTTACTGGATGTTTAAACCTTTAATGTTGGGATTTCATGCTTATATGTAGTTGCAATAGTAGAGAATACTGTATCTTAGGATTGGGTTGATAGAGTTCTTCAAGCTAGGTTTTGGAGTGCTAGGTAACATTATCAATGCAGATGATACAGGGAAGTAAGGTTTCTACCATGTCAATTATGTACCATAATTGGAGTTCTGTGGGTGGCATTTAATTTGCATATGAGTAAAATGTTTTCACTTATACCTTTTGATAGGTCTATAATAGGATTTAAGTCGGGCTACACATAGGATTTAAGTCTATATGTCTTATGATCCCAATTTGATCTAAGTGCCATGTTTCTACAAAGTCTTTTGCATAATGTTGTAATTATTATAAATTATTATTTTAATATATATTGTTGATTGTACATCTCCTATGTATGTTGCTGCTACTGATGCTTTATTTTGATTGTAAGCCACTGTTCCTCTATTTGGATTTGATAATGTGTAGATTTAATAAACAAATAGGTAAATAAATGAATATTGATACTGAACAAATATTTCAGGAGAAAAGCAAATAACAAACCTGCTGCTCAAGGCATGTAGTCCTTGCAATTTTGAGGTAGCTCTTCAAGAGCATCCCCATGTTGGCTGAGCATGTGTGTGAATACGCAGAATATATTTCCACCAGGATTGCTGCTGAAGCAAAACAAATTGGTTTTTAAAGGGCACTTTGGACAATTTGCAGAACAACCCTATGAATGATTCACACAAATGAAGTATATTGTGATTGAGATATTATTCATATAAAAAACACTGAACCTTTATGCATGTTCAGATGATAATGCTGATGATAATATAACATAATATAATATAATATAATATAATATAATATAATATAATATAATATAATATAATATTTCCATTCAAGATTACTCCTTTCTATATAAATTTTATTGCAATTAATGTGGTTGCTCTAGGACAAATATTGGCAGACAATGCTAAGCCTTAAGGTGAATTTTAATGGCTATTTCTCAGTGCAGTTTTTTCTCATTTGGGGATAAAAAAAAAGCATTCTGGTCTTGTGAACAGTTTGAGATGGCCTTAGACTGCAAGCCTTTGAAATGTCTCAAAATGCTGTATCCAGAAATCAATTTCCAGTTGTATGAATTGGTTGCTACCTACAAAGAAAGGGTTGGGCTTTTAAAATGAAACTGGTGGAGCTTTATGTTTTTTCACTTTTTTGGGGGGGGGATGCTGTGGAGAGAAATCGGCATGAAATCAGTAAAAACAGTATAGTATTTCAGCTCAGTTTTATAAATATAAGTTAAACCCATAAATGGAAGAATGAGAAAATACATTTTTAAAAAATAGAGAAGGCAAGCTAGAACCATGAATAGTTGGGTATTGTTGTGTACTTGGAATATTTTAATGAATCTGTGAAATGTGGCCTTTTTTGATGGAATATAGGTTATACATACATTTTTTAAAAATCTATTTCTGAATGTTTTATGCCTGAGAAAAAAATCAGTGCTAGGTTTTGGTCTGTCTCTCCTGAAACCCCCATTGATCTGGATGTGTTACAGCACAAGGTTTTATATGATGTGAATATTTTCTGCAGTACAGGTACAAATAGAACTATGAGTTTTCAAATGGAAATTAAATACCATCAAAGTTAGAGCAAGAGAAAAGCCAGAGATTTTGCTTTTTCTTTCTTTTAACCATTTAGGTTTACAGAGACAAAAATGTGAATTGCATTCTTGCATAACCATTTAGGTTTACAGACACAAGAATGTGAGTTGCATTTTAAGATTGTGTTCATCACTATTCAACGAGCTTCCAATCTGTCTCTTAATTTTCATTAATATCCAAATTCATTTTACAGTACAAGAGTAAAACCAGTACAATAATACATGGCTGTTTTTAAAGGTTGATTTTGCATCCAGTTTCCTCGTGTACTACAAGTATTGTCAGTTAGCTTTAAAAGTAGGAAGAGGAAGAAGAATTAGAAGAAGACATCCTTATATCATTTTTATAAATGACTGGGGATTTTCCTTTCGTTCCCCACTTACCCCAACCTTTTAAAAAAAAATTCTCAGGTGACATATACTGCCTGGTGTAACAGCAAGTCATTTCTGGGCAACAACAGAAATGTAACTAAAGCTGTTTCAGACATTTGCAATGTGAAGAATGTATATATTCAAATACACAACATTTCTCTTATATTATCCTTTATGCTGTGTAGGAATAGCAAGCTTTCTGTTTCATAGGCAAAATATATAATTCACGGAGGTTTTTCATTCTGACTGGTTTACAGTAGGCTGAATTCAGACTGTATGATCTCAACAGGACTGCACAGAAAGGAAACAGACACAGAGGATCAGAAGAAATAGTCAGGGAACATTAACTGCATGCAAGCATAATTATTACTTCAGTGACCTGATGGAAATTCTGCATGGATTTCAAAAATCTCTCTAACAATTTTAACTGTGACTGCTCAGCTGTAATACACAGTACATTAAAAAGCAGATCTATTTCTTTCTTTTCTTTATCACTCTGAAATTGGAACCTGATCACTAATATGAATATTAAATATAAATAATGAGATCTTATTCTACAGGAATTTTTCTACAGGATTTTTACTGATAAACAGCAAGAATGATTTTAACACTTCCTGCTTGGAATATTATTTCTGAATAAAGTACACTTACCTATACCACATATTTCATTACAATATTCATAGCAATGTACCTTCTGTAAAATTCAGGTATTACGCATAAAAGTTAATGTTATTAACAGATTGGATTGATACCACAATCTACTTGTGCACAATTTTGTGCCAGTCTGCCTCCATGTAAGATCTGATAAGTGTATGTTTTAGTCTTTCTGCATTGTACCTGCTTCTGAATTTAACTACAGCTTAATCAGTTTAAGGTAAAACATGGTTGTCCAGAAAACACAACATGAAATTACTAAGTTAGCTTAAAAAGAAAAAGTTACTCTACCTGGAATGTTTTAAAATGTGCAATAATTTTTCCCCAAAGCAGGAGGTGTGACCAATCACCGTCAAGCAGGAAGTTGTTTATTAGCAATCTATTACAAATGTTAACCATAATTTTTTTCATTTTGCATCAGAAAAATCACAATGTTGAGAAAAATCCTCCAAGCCACTTTCTGTCATATTAATGTATAAATGTGCAAAACATAAAGAACTGTCTCTCACCTTGAAGATGCGACACGCTGAACTGGTTTATTCTTTACCAATCCAACTACAGTAGTTTCTGTTTAGTGTAAAGTATTGCTACTTTGTATCAGCATTGAATTATATCAGCTATTTGATAAGAGATTTATTTTTTGCTTACAATTAGGAATGTGGGTCTTGAAGTATTTACTGCTTCAATAATCAGCTTATATCCAGTTTTCTGGGATAGAGACAACTGTATTCTAATATAAGGATACTTAATGTAAATGCAACTGGCTTCTCTTCACTGTATATTCACTAAAGTGAGGTTCAGTCCTGTACCACAAGCTGGAAGCTGCACAGAACACAATGAGACTTTTCAGGAAATTCGTATATAATTCTGGCTGACTTCTCAGTTTTCTGAGGCCCTATAGGAAATGAAGCAACCGAAACAAGGCCTGGAGCATAGGTGGAGGATGATGAAGACTGAATTTGACCCAGTAATGGTAGGAGCCCATTTTCAGGATAATTCTGTAGCAATAAGAGAGATGAAATGTTCTCACTTCTTCTGTCTTATTGCATTGGCAGGATGTTAGCCAGCAGCCCTTTTCTGGGTGACCAACACCCTTTTGAACAGAAGCCACCCGGTGGAATTACATTTTGCCAGTAAATGTCACTCAATTTTGCTGTAGTCTTGATTCCACTTGGGCAGGTTCCTGTGTGATTGTTGGGGCATTGTCTTGCTCTCTTACCTGGGTTTCATTAATGCCGTTACCTCCAAGGTAGTGGAGAGGGTGGTATTTAGGATGTCCGTTTCAACTGTAGCTGGATCCTTGTCCCTCCTGGCTTCTTCAGATAGCTGGAGGGGGGGGGGCTGTAACCTGGATCCAGGAGGTTGTGAAAACCTCTGTGTGAGGCTTCAGTGGCTTCACTTCTGAAAGAGAAGTTGGCTTATCCCTTCTTGAAGAGGCCCTCCCTCGATCCAGACATTTTGAACAACTATGACCCAGTCTTCATCCTTCCCTTTTTTGCAAAAGTTGTGGAGACAGTTGTTCTGGACCGACTACAGGTACCCTAGAGGAAGTGGATTAATTACAGCCTTATCAGTCAAGGTTCAGACTGAGATGGCATCAGTCGCTCTTGTTGATGAACTCTATTAGGGCTTGGATGGGGGTTGTACACCTGTCCTGGTTATTTTAGACCTTTTGGTGGCTTTTGAGACCATCAACCACAATAACTTGCTATGTGGTTGGGGATTGGGGTAATTGTTTTACAGTGGTTCCATTCCTTTCTCAGTGACTGGTTCCAGTCAGTGGTAACTGGGGAGGAGATATTGGCCCCTTAGTTGCTTCCTTGTACAGTCCCAAAG
Organism: Liasis olivaceus; assembly: GCA_030867105.1. Classification (NCBI taxonomy): domain Eukaryota; kingdom Metazoa; phylum Chordata; class Lepidosauria; order Squamata; family Pythonidae; genus Liasis; species Liasis olivaceus. The sequence goes on along the minus strand of CM061348.1, from coordinate 227,029,079 downwards.
GAATTGGTTCCCTCCCCCCATTATTTAACATCTATATGAAGCTGCTAGAGGAGGCAATCTGATGATTTGGGATCCAGAATCACCAGTATGCTGATGATACCCAGCTGTACATCATAACCCCAGGCCCCACTGGAGATGCTGTTATCTTGTCCCTGTGCCTAGAGGCTGTTAGAGTCCAGAGGGGAGAAAATAGGCTTAAATTGAAGGTAGAGCTATGTTTGTACATTGGGGTTTCCCCATGCCCCTGTATTGTCTATAGATGGGGCTGCACTACCCCTGAAGGAGCAAGTCCATGACTTGAGTGTTCTACTGGATTTGCAACTTCTGCTGGACCAGCACATGGAAGCTGTAGCCAGGGGAAACTTTGCCCAGCTGCACCTGGGACAGGAGGACCTAACTATGGTGGCTCATTGCCCTCATCACCACAAGCATAGACTACTGAAATGTGCTCTACATGAAGCTGCCTTTAAAGACCACCCAGAAGCATCAGCTGGTACAAAATGCAGTGGCCCAGGTGCTTACAGTTGCTTGACGGTGGACACATATTATACCTATTTTGTGGGCCCTGCGTTGGCTTCTTATAAGCTTTCAAGAGAAATTTAAAGTGCTGGTTTTAACCTGTAAAGCCCTTTGTGTCTTGGGGCTGGGCTAACTTCAAGACTGCATCTCTACACTGGAATCAACCTGGCCACTTTGATCAGGCCAGGAGAAGCAGCTGATCATCCCTCATTTTCAGATTAATTATAGATACATGGTTCTTCTGATGCCAGAGATTGTCCATCTTTGGTTCTGAATGGGGTGCACTTCTTCATGCAGACTGGTGTACAATTTGGAGGTCTCCTAGGCTCACAGCTCCTGCTCAAAGAGCAGGTGGCAGCTCTAGCCAGGAAAGCTTTTGGACCAATTTGTCTGGACCAGGAGACCCTTTATGCGCGTCCCTTTGTGTAGATTATTGTAATGTGTTTTATATGGTGCTGCCCTTGAAAACCACTCAGAAGCTATAATTGGTTCCAGTTCAAGTCTTAGTGGATGACAAGGGAGAACAATAAGAAGTTGATCAGTTCTTGAGTGGGGAAAGCTCCTCTATTGCTTCAGGAGTTACTTGATTCTATGTAGCTGTTGCAAAGTGGTAACGTTTCTGGTCCAGATAGTTTTTCAGTGTTTGCAGATTTGCCGGCCCCTATACTTTGGGAAGTGTATTATGAATCTTTTAAGGCTGGTAAATTGCCACCATCATTTTATAAAGCTTATATAAGGCTGATTTTAAAACCATGTAAAGATTCTAAATTTTGTGCTAGTTATAAGCCTATTTAATTAATATGGATACTAAGATTTTAACTACTTTATTGGCTGGTGGTTGCATTTATTATATATAATAACCTTCCCAATTTGGGTTAATCAAAAATCAAGAAGCATCAGATAATTAATTGATATATTGGATATAGCTAAAGATAGAATGGATTCTACTGAACTGGTATGTCTAGATGTAGCAAAAGCCTTTGATTTGATTCAAATTACATTTGTAAAGCAAGTGATGATTAGATATGGATTTGTAATGGATTTTGATCATTGGATTGAAATTTTTTACTTGCAACCCTGTGCCAGAATCATGACAAACCAAATTATTTCAGACTCTTTTGAGTTACACAGTGGTACTCAGCAGGATTGTCCACTTTCACCTTTGCTTTTTAATTTAATTGTTGCACCTTTAGCTATTAATGTAAAGCAATTTTTGGATATTATGGGTATTACTTTGGTGGGGTATAAGTATAAAATATTTTTTTATTCTGATGATATTTTAGCAACCTTGGATAAATATTCTATATCTCTGCCTAATTTTATACAGGTAATACAATATTTTGAAAAGTACTCTGTCTAGAAGATCAACTGGGATAAATCTTGTTTACTTTCTTTAGAAGAGCCAGTTTGGAGGAGTGGTTAAGGCATCAGGCTAGAAACTGGGAGACCAGGAGTTCTAGTCCCACCTTAGGCACAAAGACATTTGGGTGACCTTGGGCCAGTCACTCACTCTCAGCCCTAGGAAGAAGGCAATGGCCATTTCTGAAAATCTTGCCAAGAAAACTGCAGGGACTAATCCAGGCAGTCACCAGAAGTCAAAAACTGACTCAAAGGTTCACACACACACACACACACACACACACACACACACAAACTCCCTTCCTTTAGGCTGTAACATATCAATACAGTTTTGCAAACAGTAGTGCTTTGTGATTTCTACTAAGTATATTAAATACTTGGGACTTTATATTGCTGAAAAATGTCTAAATATGTGAAATAAATATGTTGAAACTGTTAGAAAAAAATGAATTGGGTGTAAATAGATGGATTAAAACCCCATTATATCTGTGGGGCAAAATTAATGATATTAAAATAAAATATATAAATAAAATATAAAATAAACATTCTCCCTTGTTTATCTCCTTAGAAGCATCCCAATGCTAATACCAAATAAATATTTTATTCAGATAGATAGGTTATTTAGGAAATTTATTTGAGGTAATAGTCCACCAAAGCTTTCATTGGCTAAATTCAGACTACCATTGGAGGAGGGAAGCTTCAATTTATTGGATTAGCAAAAGTATCACTGGGTTTATATTTTGTCAGCCATAAGTACGTGGGATGACAATATAGTAGAAAATTTATGCTTTATAGGCTTCATTGGAAAGTTCTTATAGTTATCATTACACCATTATAGTCATGGCAATCTCTTGGATCAACATACATTAGAAAAGGTGTCTTATTTCCAAGTGTGCGGGCTGCAAGAAATCTTTGGACCATATTGGGGCATAGATTGGGTTTTGATAATGAAACTAATGTTTATTTAATTCTTTGGAAAAATTCTGCTTTAATAAAAGTGGTAAACATTTGATTGGAAAGTGTGGATGAAAGCTGGGATGGTCAGGTATTATATAATGATAATTTTAAGGATTTCCCCCAACTTCAAATAAAATTTGGTATTGCTGGTTTACAACAGTGGCAGTAATTTCAATTTAAGATCTTTAATGGCTCCATATGAGCCAGATGCTATGGCTGCTTCAAAGGCACCTGAGACGCTTTCTTATTTGGTAGGATCCATGACAGAAGTTAAATCTACAACATATTTTTATTGAAAGCTTAAGAACATTTTTAAAATGAATATTGCTAGGCTATATCAAATATGGAAAAAGAACTGGAAAATTCAGTAATGCCCCATCAATGGCTGCATGTCTTTAAGAATGTTAAAATGGAATCGGCAAATTTGAGATTAAAGTTTTTCATTTAAAAATTGTGAGATTAAAGTTTTTCATTTAAAAATTATACTCAGGGTATATTTGACTCTCCAAAGAATGTACTTGAAAGGATAGGTTTCAGATTTTCTCTGTTGGAGATGCAAAGCATTTGATGGTTCATAGACCTTAACATAAGTTCCTCTTTGTTCACTCTTCTTCCTTCCTAAGTGGTTTGGTTGGTCATCGGATGCATACATTTTATTTATTTTCCAGTACTTATAACCCATCCAGTCTCAAAGGACTCTGGGCAGCATATAACACCAACAAAAAGAAAAAGCAAAAATGTAATATTGAATAAGTAAATCAGAACAATGTCAAAGATCATAAAATAATCACAAAAAGCAACAATAAAACCCAAATAAAACCCAAACTAGGCAGCCACAGTCAGTCATGTGGGACCAAAGGCACATTGAAATATGCTATTTCAGGCATTACAGCAAGATGGGTACTGCCACATAATTCTGGGGGCATAGTATTTCATAAGTGGGAGTGACTATAGGGAATGTCTGTCATCTCACCACACCCCATAGACCACATGAGGGGAGAGAACTAATATTTAGGGAAGGTGCTAATCTTGCTGGTACATTTTGAATCAGCTGCAGGTTCCAGATTGTTTTCAAGGTAGCCCCAAATAAAGTGCATTGCAGTAGTTCCATCAAGTGGTGATCAAGGCATAACTTACTGAAGTCAGCACATCCTGGTTCAGATAGGGTCATAACTGGCACACCAGCTGAAGCTTGACAAAGTTCTCCCCCAAACCACAACTTCTATCTGCGGTCCAAGAAGACTCTCAAGTCATGAATTACCTCCATTAGCGGGAGTATGACCCCATTTAGTGTTACTACCAGGATTGAGTGTCCTGATGGCTGCTGGCCACAAGGTCTTTCATCTTAGAACCAAAGCTTGGCTATTATAATCTAAACCTGGTCAACAATTCCAGCTATCATAAATAGTAATTGCCTATTTTCAAATAACTGCTAATAGATCTGAAGTGATGACTTGATTCTATCATCAGAAAGAAAAGTAAATGACTTAAGAATCTCTCTCTCTCTCTCTCTCTTCCTTTATTTCTGCCTTTAAGTCAGGTTTTGACTCCTGACGACTACCTGGACTAGTCCCTGAAGTTTTCTTGGCAAGATTTTTTTGGAAGTGGTTTGCCATTGCCTCCTTTCTAGGGCTGAAAGAATATGTCTGGCCCAAGTTCACCCAGTTGGCTTCATGCCTAAGACAGGACTAGAATTCACAGTCTCCTGGTTTCTGATGCCTTAACCACTACACTAAACGGGCTGTCTAAGAATTTCTCGGCATCTTATAAAACTGCCTGGCACATGTATTTGTACCATTGCTTTTTATGAGATACTTGGGGAATAAGGTGCCTGTTTACCTGAAAGGAAAAAGTAAACTAAGAGAAATATCTATGTATCTCTTGGTTCAATCTTTAACAGTTTGTATGTGATTTATTTCATTTATAGGTATTTTAAATCTCCTGTTCAATAATATTGTAAGCATTAGAACAGACTTCCATTTAAATGTACATCAGAAAAGAATGGAAGGAATGATAAGATTTCCCTAAGCTGAAGTCAAATGTATACGACAAGAATATAATGCTGATTTTTATTCAATAAATTCTACTGAGGCGCTGCCATGATTCTAAAATCAAACCATATTTAAAGAAATATCCTACCCCTTTCCCTTGTCCCAATTTCATCCTCACAACAACTTTCAAGGTGGATTAGTTTAGCAGAGTGTCTGGAGCAAAAATGATCAGTAACGTAATTCACACATCACACTTAGCCGTGTCTAAACTAAATCTAGTCCTAACTCTAATCATGGTTTAAATGCCATATAGAATATATTTTACAAATCACAAAGAATATTCCAATCATATATAAACTCATAATCTTCATTATAGTTTAAGGTAATTTCTCTGTGCATATGACACACTTATCTTGATTAAGGATGTTTAACATATCCTATGAACAGTTAAGCGCACCAAAGTTACAAGGGATACATTTAGCCTAAAACAGTTTCAGCACTAGTCAGCTATGCTATGCAAACAGACAAGAAAATTAATGGGGTGTTAACTGTCTGCTCTTGCTGCCAGCATGGTGGTTCTTCAAAAACAGGCCTGCTCTAAGAACACCATTACTTGTCATTTTTCTACCTTCAATCATTTACAGGGTGGGTAAAATATGGGAAGAAAGGTTTGGGGTTGGATAAGCCTCCCAAGTGCCATCCATGATGGCTCAAACTCCAAGTAGGCCACTGTGAATTTAAAAGAGAAAAAGAAAGAAGCAATGTTCGTAGTGACTGAAAGACTATCAAAGATACTTGGACTCAGGCAATGAGATTTATGACTGAGCAATGATTTAAATTAAGTTGCCATGGCTAGCCCTTTAATCATGAAACTGCATAGATTCCAGTATTTTCTGTTGTGTAGGAACAGAATGCAGGGAAAAGTATAAGTCTGTCAAAATGCAGCACAAAAGTAACAGCAAGTTGCATTCATTCAAATTCCACCAGTAAAAATATGTGTAGAGGAGATTAAGATGCTAAGACAAGTGGGACTAGAAACAGCCCAAACTATTTTACTGCCTGAGACAGGAATAGCCACCACCCACTGCACCTTTCAACTCCTAGTCACTAAAACTTTTTGCATTGAAGAGAAGATGCATTTTACATTTCTTATTACATAGCAACATCCTGGAAGATGTAGATCAATTCTCATATTGCACTAAGCCAGGCTTGCTGAATAAGCCACAGCTTGTTGGATCACAAAAGAAAAGTATTTGTTTAGGTTTGGCTTACCATGATGGGTAAACCCAACTACTGTGGTTTATAAACTATTTTTTATAAATTGTTTCAATTGGGAGGTATTTATGTTTTTATTGGGTTTTTAATTGTAAGCCAGCCAGAGTCAACCTCTAGGGGAGATGGGTGGCATATACATTTAATAATAAATAAATAAAAATAAAAGTTAGGGTTAGGGTTAGTGCTGAGTTATGAACCAAGCTACCACAGCTTGTTTGTAAGTAAAACTAGTAACTCAGCACAAGTGATATCTAGCTTTAGTGATATTTCCTGTGACTTGCTGAAGTGAGATGATCAGTCTCAGTCTGCAGATGACTGCTAGTCTAACCAGAAACTGAGGTACATGGGGGGCCTAGATAGGAAGCTGCTACTATTTGCTTCCTTCATCTTCTCTTTGAAGGAAGATGGCTGCTACATTTCACTTCAGAGGAAAAAAAAATGTTAGTAGGGTTCCTGAGGCCAAGAAGCATGATGGCAAAGTTTTGATCTGCATGATAGCAGTACTTTATAGCCTGGCTAGGCTGGCTGTGCCCAGAGAACTTGATCAGACAGCAAGTGTCAGCATCAGGTCCTTGACCAGCACGGCCGTGTCTGAGAAGACAGGTACTCCTCTTTCCCAATCTGTCTCCTGAGACTAGTGTTCCATAGTACGGCTGAACCTAATTGACAGTGCTTGGCCCACTTGTTTCACCAGAACAGTTGTAGTTGTTGCAAGGAGTCATTTTATTTGTATGGCAACCTATGTTACAATAGAGTAACAAATTATAGACATGTAAAACATAGAAGCCTTGAAAAGCCAGCTTTGAGAAGAATGTATACATCAAACTGCCTCACTGGATCAAATTCATTTAATCACAAGACATGAATTCCATGAATTTTCATCAGGAAAGTGGTGAATGTACACTACCGACATTTTCTGGGCTTAATATATTGCTTACATAATGTGCAAAACAATTTAACTAAAATATCCTAAACTTTAACTCCCAGCTTTTGGATTTAGAGACATGAGATAACTATTGAAAACAAAAACAGCAAGAATAAAAATATTGATAATGAATCTATACTGCCTACTTGTAAAAAAAATATAACTATTATAAACCATTTTTTTAAAGGAACAAGCTGTATTAAAAGAATTTTCTGAAAATGTGTGATGATGATACTGTAGCATACCTTCTCTTTATTTAATACTATTGTTTCATGGACAAAACACTTATGAAATGTATCTAACTTCAAGTCTTTCAGTCCAGACACATGTATATTCCTACTTTGAAAAAAAATGTGAATGTCTTGGTATAGAAATATTTTATAATTTAAGAAATGATTTAAAAGTCCATGTTTCTCAGGAAAAATATAATGGTAAATATAATGGTATAATACAAAATCAGTTCTATCAATTCTTATCAGGAAGTAAGTCCCACTAAAGTAAAAAAGACTTACTTACAGGTGAAACTCGAAAAATTAGAATATCGTGCAAATGTTCATTTATGTCAGTATGGCAACTCAAAAGGTGAAACCAATATATGAGATAGATACATTACCTGCAAAGCAAGATATGTCAAGCCTTACTTTGGTATATTTGTGATGATTATGGCGTACAGCTTATGAAAACCCCAAATTCACAATCTCAAAAAATTAGAATAGTGTGAAAAGGTTCAATATTCTAGGCTCAAAGTGTCCTACTCTAATCAGCTAATGAATCCATAACACCTGCAAAGGGTTCCTGAGCCTTTAAATGGTCTCTCAGGCTGGTTCAGTAGGAATCACAAGCATGGGAAAGACTGCTGACCTGACAGTTGTGCAGAAAACCATCACTGACACCCTCCATAAGGAGGGAAAGCCCCAAAAGGGAATTGCAAAAGAAGTTGGATGTTCCCAAAGTGCTGTATCAAAGCACATCAATAGAAGGTTATGTGGAAGGGAAAAGTGTGGTAGAAAAAGGTGCACAAGCAGCAGGGATGACCGCAGCCTGGAGAGGATTGTCAGGAAGAGGCCATTCAAAAGTGTTGGGGACTTTCACAAGGAGTGGACTGAGGCTGGAGTTAGTACATCAAGAGCCACCACACACAGACGGATCCTGGACATGGGCTTCAAATGTCGTATTCCTCTTGTCAAGCCACTCCTGAACAACAAACAACGTCAGAAGCGTCTTACCTGGGCTACAGACAAAAAGAACTGGTCTGTTGCCCAGTGGTCCAAAGTCCTCTTTTCTGATGAGAGCAACTTTTGCATCTCATTTGGGAACCAAGGACCCAGAGTCTGGAGGAAGAATGGAGAGGCACACAATGCACAATGCTTGAAGTCCAGTGTGAAGTTTCCACAGTCTGTGTTGATTTGGGGAGCCATGTCATCTGCTGGTGTTGGTCCACTGTGCTTCATTAAGTTAAGGGTCAACGCAGCTGTCTACCAGGAGATTTTGGAGCACTTCATGCTTCCTTCCGCAGACGAGGTTTATGGGGATGCTGACTTCATTTTCCAGCAGGACTTGGCACCTGCCCACACTGCCAAAAGTACCAAAACCTGGTTCAATGACCATGGGATTACTGTGCTTGATTGGCCAGCAAACTCGCCTGACCTGAACCCCATAGAAAATCTATGGGGCATTGCCAAGAGAAAGATGAGGGACATGAGACTGAACAATGCAGCGGAGCTGAAGGCCGCTATTGAAGCATCCTGGTCTTCCATAACACCTCAGCAGTGCCACAGGCTGATAGCATCCATGCCACGCCGCATTGCGGCAGTCATTGCTACAAAAGGGGCCCAAACCAATTACTGAGTACATATGCATGCTTATACTTTGCAGAGGTCCGATATTGTTCTATTTCCAATCCTTGTGTTATTGATGTCATGTAATGTTCTAATTTTCTGAGATTGTGAATTTGGGGTTTTCATAAGCTGTACGCCATAATCATCACAATTATACCAAAGTAAGGCTTGACATATCTCGCTTTGCATGTAATGTGTCTATCTCATATATTGGTTTCACCTTTTGAGTTGCCATACTGACATAAATGAACATTTGCACGATATTCTAATTTTTCGAGTTTCACCTGTATAAACAAATATACCTAAGATTTGTAGTTATTGTTTCTGAATAATAAACCTTTTGCTTTACTTACAATGTATATGTTGTTTTAAATAATTAACCCAACAAAGAGTTTAACTTTAAATGTCAAAAGATCCCATCTAATCCAAATTCCATCCATAATGATGTAAACTAAACACAGGGTTAAAATGGTGTTTTTCCAGCCTCTAGAGTCTAGCATATCAACCAGCTGTGTGAAGGTGAAACCTGAGTCAGCTCTGGACAGTCATGACATTCCTTACTGATGTTTTTAAAGACACATGTGCACAAACAGCTAGAAAATAATGAAAGGTGCACAAATCTAATGTCAGAAAAATCAGATGTGAACATTCTTGCAAGCTTCTTGCAAAACTCCTGGAATCATCTTAGGTTTTCAGGTTTTGTAAACATATCTGACCCAACAGTGCAAAAATGCTGCAAGCTTGCAGGGATTTTCTGGCTTAAAAAATGCACAAACATAAAACTCTTCACCCAGCAAGAAATCTCCCTTCTTGCTATAGTGATAAAGCATCTATTAAAGATGCAGGAACTCTGCCCATTGTTCAGTGGAAACCCAAGTGATCCATGTCATCTGAAAATATCTGAAAATGCCCTAAGACTCTGCTGTCAAAAACATTGGCTGCCATTTTGAAAGGTACACTAATACATTGTTACCAAGGAAACACATACTACTCTCTTTCTGACACTATTTTTGTCTTTCTTTGCTTCTTTTAAAGAAAACCCAGTTAATTCAGACAGACACTACAACTCAATAGGTGTCTTAAAATGGATACAGCAAATAAACAAAAATGCTTTGCCTGAGTTATTTATGAAAGCCATTAATTTAGCTATGGATTTGCCTGAACAGAATCCACTGAGTTACAGCCCACTTACTTCTAATATCTTAAACAGTTATAGAATGCTTACTTGTAAAACTCTGATTTTTGGAGATGAAAATATTGAAAACAATACTAATGTAACTGCAGTATGTTTTTCAAGAGGAAGATGTAGAATCACAGTGTCTGGAATATGACACATAAGCCTATTGTTAAAAAAAAGCTTCATAGCAGGAAATCTATAATATGATTTAATTGTGACCCTTTTCCTTCTACTGGCAACATTAATTTCACATACTACTGCTATTTAATTCTGCTCCCTTATAAAGAGAAAATACCATTTTTATTTTAAATATGTAAACAAAGATGCATTACAAATACAACAAAAATGTATCCTTTCATTAAATATCTTTTGATTGAAGAATCTTCTAAAAATCTCATTCCTATTTATTTATTTATATTTCATTTATTGTATTCAAATTATATGACCATCCATCTCACCAGGGTGACTTTGGGCAGCTAACAACAGTTAAAAAACACAACCAACAATAAAGACAAAATGCATAACCGGCAGCCAAGGTAAAAAAAACCAGTCAAACCATAATTAACAGAACCATATCATGGGCTCTGACTGACAATCCAACACCCAAACCTGGGAATACAGCCATGTCTAGAGGGCTTGGCGAAACGCCAAGAGGGCTACGGCCAACCTGACTTCCAGGAGATGGATGTTCCACAGGGCAAGCATAATAACAGAAAATAACCCTCTTCTTGGATCCCGCCAGATTACATTCTTTAATTGACGGGACGCATAGCATGCCTCTTCTGCCAGATCTAATGGGGTAGCTTTTCTATGTTGCTTTCAAGCTCTTAGACTTCTTGCCAATTTACAAAGTACTTTTTCTACTACTCTGCTGGGGGATGGAAATTTTTATTTTACCAAGGTGAAATCCTACACTGAAGATAGTAGAAGTTGTAAAACATGTCAAGTCAGTGATTCCTGGGAGTAGCACATTTACTTTTCCTTTAATGTTGCTTTTATAGTAGCCCCAGAACTGATAGATTTTTTCTCCACTGAATTCAATAGGAAGCCCGCATTTCCATGATAGAACATGGATATGAGGTAACACTATAACTCAGCATCAACCCAGAGCCTACCTGTCAGGTTCAGCCCAAAGAACTCCACGAGACAGTACAGGTCTAGTTCGATAACTTTTATTAGCTTCCAACCACAGACAGAATCCTGCCAGACTGAATCTGAACTCCTCAAGCCAGCAAGCAAAACCCTGCAAATTCCTTAGGGTGGTGCCACTCTCACCTTCTTAACCTTCCCACGCTCTTGCTGGGGGCTAAGGCAATGCTTATCTCCCCGAGAGCGGCCTTCATCGAAGCATTCCATCACAATACCACACTGTTTTTCACAATGAAAAAAAAAAATCTAATTCAGATGATAGAAAGCCAGTTTGATCTAGTGGTTAAGGTACTGGACTAGGAACAGGAAAACTTGAGTTCTAGTCCAGCCTTAGGTATGTAAACCAGCTGGGTGGTTTTGGGCCGGTCACTCTCTCTCAGGCCTAGAAAAAAGGCAATGACAAACCATTTCTGAAAACTTCAGGTACTTGCCAGGAATCAAGAATGACTGAAAGGCAGCCCCCCCCCCCCCCCCCCCCAATATCAGATGATAGGACAGATAAAGGAAGATTTCATGTCAAAACCTACCAGGGGAATTTAACTGAATCTTAATTGTTGAAAACATGTACTTCATATACAAAGAAAGTACTTTTCCTAAAATATCCTGCCTGGCCTCATAACACATAAAAACTTCAATTCACTGCTAACCCTTTTATGCTAAGAACACTAAGGCTAGGCTTACACTTTGCAAAAATCTCTAAGACTAGGTTCGCCTTGCCTGTAGGAATGTCTGGGTAATGATATTGTTATTGGCTATGCTGCTGGGGCTAATGGATTGAAGACACTGGTGTAGCCTTTCAGGTTATTAATGCCGTGGTGCAAAGCTATATACTGGTTTGCATTATGAATTCCTTGGCTCCTTGAAAGTATCTGCTGTGTGGGCATAATACCAGATTTATGGGCACTGATGAAATTCCAAGGTATGATGGATTATGTCTGTTTTTACACTGGTTTTGTATTGTATTTTCTGGTTAAGATTGTTTTCCTTTGTTTCCTGAACATATAATGCATACAGTATCTGCTTCACTGATATAGCAGTACATAGCTGCCCACAGTTAAGTTCTTATACATGAAAACCTGAGCATTGTATGGGAATAGAGTAATACGCTACATACCATAAATCCATTTTGTCCCGTTTAATCATGGACCCATTTTATACTTAAAATTTCTTGAGTTATGAAAGAACACCTTCAATTTTAATTCTGCAATGTTGTTTCAGCACAACCCAATTTTATATGTTACATTTCAACAGGGGATTTTCTATCGTGCTACAAAATACCTCTCTCCACATTTTTGCTTTATGATAACAAATACAAAAACATTCAGCTTGAAAAATCTGGAAAGATTGCATACTGACTATAAGGTTGTTCTTAATAAAGATTATTAACTTCTGATGTTTAATATATTTTTTGTATTATGTAATTTTACCTTAAATGTTGCATAAATACACCAATGTATTTTATAGTTCTATTTTTCTGAACTTCTGGTTATGAACTCTCTCTACAAAGCTAATTTGTCCTGCAAATACATACTCAGTCAACAAACAGCTGAATGTCTTAGCATTCTTCTCCATAGTAGCATGCCTAGAGTATTTGATGAATGCTAGCTGGCTATTTTTTTGTTCAGCATCTGCTTGAATTAATTTAACTTTTTTTTATTTATAAGATAAGGCAGTTTATATTCTTTTCCAAAAACAGATTTGAAGGTTTTTACTGCAGATGCAGAATTATATAAAGAAAATAGAAAAAAATTGTAGGGCACACAGGAAATTAATCTTTATATAGCATGTTGACATGACACACAATAGGTAAGATTGGTGCTCAACAGATCACACATGATTTGCTTGTTGCCCTCCAGTTAGCCAGTATCTGAGACACTTTTGTAATGGCTGTCCATCTGACACTGCCTGGATTTTTTTATTTATGTTTTAGTATATTTTGTTCAAAAAATGCAGTGGCCTGATTAAGGCTGGAAGCACACATATGGAGTGAAACTCTCTGTTCCCCTTGGTGTCCTTTTTTAATACACTCTGAAAAGAGAAACAGGAGCAGCAGAGATAATACGACTAGAGCAGTTCCATTTTGTTTTCAGCCATGCTTTCTACTTCTGTGCCTGGAAGACCCATCTGCTATGGATGACATATCATTGCTATGATGCATTGATGCAAATTGTGGTTAAGGCTCTCTACATTAACCACAATGTAACTTAGGTCTGAATTTGGATATCACACTTGATTTAACCATGCTATGGCTTAGCATGTCATGAAAGGCATATAGCATACATCTGTAATGATTGCAACCCGATTACCCCAGTGAAGACATTTTCTCACGTAAATGTTGGAGCTGAAAATCCTAGTGGTAGCATTTTTCCCTGGGATATCTCCTTGGTTATGCTAGTGTTTTGTCACTCCTGCCAATTGACTTTCCCTCCTACATATGCATAAAGAACCCTTAAGCATATGTTCTTGAGACATCACAGCATATAGGAAAGCATGACTAACTCTTTCTCTTCCTCTGAAATATCCAATCCTGGCTAAACTGCACAAACATAACTCCCTCCTCTACACAACAGCCCAGAGCAAAAACATGGCTTGTTCTGCTATCACATGCTTTTGGTGTGTGTGTGTGTGTGTGTAAATATATCCTGTCAGGTAAATCCCCATGAAAATATTGGAATCTGATAGTCACTACAGAATTGTTTAGCTACAGCACCAGCCAATTAGAAAGAGACATTAATAACAATCTGGTCTAACCCTGCCTGTGATTAGATTTTTGGTTATATTTGCATATTGCGGCAACCAAAATGCAATTTGTTTGACTATTACATTAAGAAAAAGTTTTAAACTATTATTAAAAATAATCCCAAAGTGAGGTAAGCCTTGTCCAAATTGAGCTATTGTGGTTTCCATGATTTATGTATGTTTTAGTGTTTATGGTATAAGCCAATTGATGTTTATTCAATAAACTATGATTAAACAAACCATGACCTAACCTGTAAAAGCAATCACAGTTTCTCTACTCTCTGCCAGCAAACTTTCAATTTACCTAGGTTCTAATAAATTGGTTCTGATCCTGTATAACTTTTACTTCACACTCAAATCCAGTTAATGCCAACAATGTTCTATATGCTTCACAACAGACATATTGCTGAGTTTGAGCAGAATCAAAGCACGGATGGTCCATGTTCCAAGATGTGCCAGTGGTATTGCTCAGTCACTCACTGAAGCTTTTGGACTGCAATTAAGACAGGCTGCAGATGTATACATTGATAGGTCAGTTTGGGAGAAATGTTTTTTGGGGTCAGGAAGAATGGCAATGACTTTATATATATATAGTAAAACAAAAGTCTGAAGGAAAGATGACATGCCTAGGAGTTATGAAGTGTAATAACTTTCTAGAACTTTTTTTTTAAGAGGCTCGGTGGGAGTCACATGCAATTGAGATGGGTGGCTATATGAATTCAACAAATAAATTTTCTTTATGAGCCAAATTAAATTGGCTTTTCTAAAGTGTTCCTCTTTGATGTGCTTCTTCTGCCCAACTATTTTATTAATTATTACATTTGCTTGTTTATTAATTTAACTTACACCTGCTGCAATCTAATGACTCTTGGTAGCTTACAGAGTATACAATACAGTAAAAACATCCACAGTAGAATTAAAATGAACAATGACATCATAAAGCCCCCAATGAAGACAGAAAAACAACATCAGAAACCAGAAAGTAAAAAATAAGAGGTGGTACAGTGGTTAAGAGAATGCTCTTTGTAAAAATTTCATCTTCAGCAGGTTCCTGAAGGCCAACACAGAGGGAACTTTGATCCCCATAAGGAGTCTACTCCACAGCACTGGCACTACCACATAAAAGCTGTGCTTCCTAGCCTCCCCCCACCTTTTTCAGAAGTGTGGGATTATAAACAACTCCCCTCTGCAAAGTCTGGTGGGTTGGGCTGCCTCTGGTTGGAGCAGGTGGTCCTGCAAGTACCCAGGCATCAAGCCATAAAAAGATTTGTGGGTCAATACCAACACTTTAAATTGTGCCCAGAAACTAATCAGTAGATCCTGCAGGCCTGCAGAACTGATGCTATATATTCCCAGTGCAAAAGCTGATAAGTATGCAGGCCACCACATCTGGATTTGTTGCAATTTATGAGTAATTGTTAAGGGCAGCTGCATCTAATGTGCATTGCAGCAATCCAGCTGGGTGGTAATGAAGGCATGAGTTATTATAAATAGGTCCTCCCCCACCAGGTAGGATTGCTATTGGCATCCCAGTTAAGTCGGGAGAAGGCCCTCTAGTCTTTTTGTTCTATTCTGCAGTGCCCTCTTCTTTTCTCATGATTCTCGATGGTCTGGATTGATTAGACTAATTTTAAGGGGTCAATCAGTCATTCTAATTCTGGGTATGGGAATTACTTTCATAAGTGTAAGAATCCACACAGTCAAAATATTTTTAAAACTAAAGAAACATGTATTTAAAAAATCCAAGCCACAGACCCACAATATGACCATGTAATACATATAAAAACCACAGAGCAGTAAGAACAGATTTATTTCAGCATCATCTTTAAACTTCAGAAATCCATCAAAGTAGTACAGATCTAAACTAACAATCTTCTACAGCACATAGTGATTTTAGTGAGTTGAAGGAAACTTTAAACGCAGCAATAAATAACACAAGAATAGAACAAAATTCAGTACTCAAGCATTTTCTAGAAAGCAGAAATAACAACACAAATTGTGAACTACAACGTAATTCTTCCCAATACAATCACTGATGAATGCCTTGCTGTTCTTCATCAGAGACACAAGGAAATATCACAGTGTTACTCAGTTCAATGGATCAGAGTGCATGTGACTCAATATATTTTATGACTGTTTAACAGTAAGGCCCCCATATTCTCAGCATGGCCATAGGGACATTCCTCATGTAGAATTGCCAGGGTTTGATTCTGTATTATTCCATAAACCTAATTCACACTTTGTACTAAGCTAAGGCAAACTATGGAATTTTTGTTTTTAGCTTTAGTGTATTGAGTGAACCTGTCATTGTAGCTTATTCAACAAATCACAGCTTCTTGTGATGCATTAATACAGCACTAATCTATCACTCTTACTTACCAAGTTTTGCCTTAGAATCATAATACCATAGAATTGGAAACAGCCATTTAGCCCATGAACTCAACCCCAGCTCAAGGCAGAAATCAAAATTAAAGCATCCCTAATAGATGGCTATCTAGCCTCTTCTTGAACACCTCCAGTGAAGAGAAGCCCACTATTTCTTTGGTTCCATTATCCAGATATTTTTATTGTCAGGGATTCCCACCCCCCCCCACCCCAATATTCCATTGGAATCTGCCTTGCTAAAATTTAATTTCAGTATTCCATATCCTGCATTCTGGAATGGTAGGGAACAGGGTTGTTTTGCTTTTGTTTTTTTAATTCTTCCAGTGCTAAACTTACACCATTTATTGTATGGGCTTGAACACAGTCTACTTGAAAATCTTATCTTACTCAATGACCCAACATGACAAATTTCTGACCTGTCAATCAGAACTAACCAATAGGTCAGTGGTGATAATCATGTGCCTCTCTAAAAATGATTGGTCTCCAGTTCACATTAACCTCCTGCTAAAGATCAAGATGGAGGCTGTAGTCCAGTAACATCTGAGCGATAATCTCTTTCCCACTCTGCAGTAGATAGAGTAAATAAAAGATCACCCACCCATCCATAAGCTGGCATAAACGATGCCAGCATAACATTTGCTGCCCCATTGCGAGTCCATACCATGCCTAAATTGCTGGTTCTGAGTCACTGCCAAATTACTGCCCTGAGTTGTAAATGTGCCAGTCATTATAGACAAGGTGTTTAAGCTGTCTGCCATTCCCTTTCAGTATGCCACCAGCCAACGGAGAAAATAACCACCAGTCAAGTCACTGCAGCAGGATTAGGTTGGTTGGCCTTCAGGATTCTGCATGGGCTTCTCTAGACTGATTTTTTTAAGCTTCTTCCCACATCCCATTTGATCATCTCCCACATTAAAATAATCTGAAATAAAGAAAAATGGAAAGACAAGAGAGTAGAAAGAGTTCCAGAAGGAGAGAAGCAGATTTTGCCATGATTATGGAACTAGGGAGATAACTGAAATCACTCCCTTAGTTCAGTGGGAAGGGGAAACTGACAAATACAGGGAAACTAATAAATAAACCACAAAAGCTGAGTTTAACATCCATTGTTATTTCTCTAGACATTACAGTGAGGAAAAGTTGTGGCTCCTGCATTTTAAGTTAAAGATACATCCCACAATACTGTTAAAAGTGCATTAGCACAAGCATTCTTCCTTGCCTTCCCCAAATGAAATAGTGCCTGGCTGCTCTCCTTTCTTCTCCTCTACCTTGTTGGAAACCTGGAGAGAAATTGGTGTCACAAAGAGAGATGGGGCATAATGGGCATGAAGGGAACTCTGGGGCATAATGGGCATGAAGAGATGGGACATAATGGGCATGAAGGGAACTCTGAAGCCAAGTGCTAATGGGGAGGGCAAACGCTGGGAGAGAAATGGCTGCACAAGAAGGTGGCCAGGAATTTCTATAGCTCATGATGACTTAAGATTGTCTTACTTCTGAGCTGAGAACAAGAGAAGGGTAACCTCATGGGGCAAGAGGGAAAAACTGTGTTGCCACTGCATGTTTATATTGCGGTTGAGTCAAGTGAGGACAGGCCCTTTGTTTCAGGACCTCCTCTCCTGTCTCCTGTCCTCTGTCCTGTCTCCAATACTAGAAAATTATTTGACATGCATGATGCATTTCTACTGCCAATACCAAATTGATCTAACCCTATACATTGTGGGAAGAACTAAATAAACATCTCAATTATTCATTTATGTTATATTAATATATTACTTGATTATTAAATTAATAACAAACCCACTTCTCTTTGATCATGCCAATTTTTTCTGCTCAAAGCATACATATATTTTTGCATTTGCAGGTACCCTCTGATTTAATTTAATTTAATGGATATTTACTAAGGAGAATTACATCAAACTAATAAAGAGCTTTTAAATGGATGTTAAAGTTTTTCCTGAGTTCTTCAGTTTACTCATGCATTCCCTGCCTCCAAGATGGGAGACAAATATGCTTGTTTTGTTTTATACTCTCTTGGCAGAGGTTTTCTATTGCCTGCTCATTAAGTCTTTCACCAAGATGGTCAAAGGTTTTTACACTTATACAATCATTACATAAAAAAGGATGACAAAAAGGAATTGCAGGCACATTTAAGAGAACATTAAAGTAATCTTTCTGCCTAAATATCATATTTTGGAAAAGAAGTGAAAAATGCATTTTACATGAAATCAGAAACATGTGGTAGTAAAAAGGGAAGATCAAATGTACCCAGCTTTAGACACACGTACTTCTGAAACAATCTGGTAACATTATGAAAAGAAATAAATACTTGGTACATACTGAATGTGGAAAGATCAAATGAAAGACTCAGTAGGGATCAAAGGGGGAGAAGGCATAGCCTAATCTATATCTTACACTCACCTCAGCTTAACAAACTGCCAGTTTGTAATGCAGGCTTATCTGCACTACTAGGCCTGCTGTCTGTAAGATAAGTACCATAAGTGGTAAATATAAGCTTTTGGCGCACAGATCGTATAGTCTTTTTTAATTTGTTTTGCAATGAAGGAAACTTTATAACAAAATATATTTGGTTCATAATGCACATAATACTCCAGTGGGGGAAAAAAAGAGCCCCAAACAACGTTCTATGGTTAGGATGACTATTTTGTCTAGAAAAGTGATATCAGCTATAAAGTATTTGTCAAAAATGACAAATGTTGAGTTGGTAAAAGCATTTTAAAACACAAATAATCTTGCAGTGCAAAATATATGTAACTATAAGCTATCCTGGGTAAAACAGGAAGTTGGACAGTGGTTGCCAAAAAGTAATGTGGACTGACCATGAACCTCTTGTCTTTTATGGTTCCTAACGTATTGCTGGGAGAACCTAATAAAAGCAAGGACCTCTAGCTTGTGAAGTGCTCTCTAGTTCCTGTTTAAGATGGCATGTGCAGCTTCTTTAACACTCTGTGCTGTCAGGTTTGGATTGTTTTTCTCCAGAGATAGAGTGAAAAAAGTAAGTACAGTATATTTCAAGTTCCCAAGCAGTAATAGATGGAAAGACTGAGTCAGCTAAAAATAAACCTCTGAAAAGAGAGGATGGAACTGAACATTTTTTTAATACTACAAGTGGAACAGCAAACACCACTGGCAGTCAGCAAAGTATACTTTCAACTTCCTAAAGCTAAGAGCAGGTAAGAGTGCATGGCGTATTGGCTTGGAACCAAGATAAAGCATGTGCAATTTCATCAGGAAACAGTGCCACGAGAAAGAGCTATTTCTCTTGGTTTATTTTTATACAGTTGTGGAATCAAAGGGAATCATGTCTGAAAAGAAGCTACAGAGATATATTTATGAATCAGTTCTGTGCAACATTAGAGCATGACTAAAGTTGATTATGTCATCAACACTATTTCTATGGAGTTCAATTTTGGGAATAAGTCCCATGATGGTGGATAATATGATAACAACATGTGTTTGATATTCGTTTTGGTAGATGTGCGTCTCTTTACAGGGTATGTATATGCATCTGTAGGATAAATCTATCAATTGCAGAGAAATAAGCACCTGAGCAACAGCATACTTAATGGGGCACTGTTAAATATAAGTTCCTGACAAGACTGTCATAGCGCAGGTACAAGTGGGAAACAAGGAGCTGCAAATGTAATAGACTGCAATTGCCTAAAACACTTCTCCACCCTAGAACTTTTCATTTTTGTTATGTTGGCTGGCAATACTTGGAATCAAACTGCAAACATATCAGAGGGGTGGGCAGGTGGGCTGAGGATTGGGTAAGGATAACAGATTCTCATAACAAACCTGCTTCAGAGAAGGTAATACAAATGGCTGGTTTAGTTATTATTTCTTTAAATTTATTTACGTACTTTATTCATGGCTTGCTTTTCTACTCTGGAAGCTAATAATAAAAACCAGAAAGAAACTATAACATATTGAAAACAACCATTAAAATTAATACCAACACTGGTGCTAAAATCACTGAACAATTAAAACCCTAACTAAAGAAATGCAGCTTTACAGATTTTCTAAACCTGTGAGAATGGGGTTTGTTCCATAATGCAGAGACCACTTGGGGAAGGCCCTCCCGTGTGCGAGAAAGACAGGCCGCTGCCTCAGTGAGGGCATCTCCAGAAGGCTCTCTCCTTTATATCTTAATCGTTGGATAGCATCAGAAATTATTTCTGCTCTGTGTTTGTTGAACTCATCATGGCTCACAGCCAAGAATATGAAGAACAGTACTGATTAGTAGAACAAATTACAACTACAGACATTCACAATAGCAGAAAAACAATTCAACTGCCATATATTTTGTACACCTCTGTAAAAAACAATACAAAAGAACGATACAAATAGTTCCACATCAACTCTGGAACTGAATTCAACAACTACTATTCATTGTTGGAAGAAAAGCAAAATGATGCTTTTTGCTGTTAATGTTTTTGTCTACATTACTGAAGACATGTGATTGCAATAGCCAGAAACACTGCTAAATGTGAAACACAATGTTAATTACATGTATTTGAAATTTAACTGTTTTTTTTTAAACATTTAAAAAATATTACTACATATACCATTTTCAATCCCATATTTTTCATTGTAGTTGTGGAAACTAATTTAGAAGTGAATCTGTCTGATACATAGTTTATTTCTGCACGTTGCCATAATGCCATGCAACAAAAGATGTTAAGATGTTTTTGGACTAGCAGATATTTATGGCTTCAGTTAGAAATCTCAGAATGATGTAGTGAGAACGGAGTTTTGGTCTTTTAAACCACTGCTAAAACTTTTATTGGATCAAAACTCCACATGGACTAATAGTGATAATGATTGTTTTATAAAAAATATCCTCTCTCACCCCTATGGGTGGTATGTGTCTTCATCAATTTTGGGTCCTCTACCAGAAGCCTGGGAGTTTGAGGGTTCTGCACAATATCTTAGCTGTTCCTAGCACTGCACTTTTCTGGACAGAGAGCTTGATGTTGTTCCTGGGATCTGCTGGAGCTGCTCTCCCAGCTTAGGAGTCACAGCCCTACCATCACTGGGACCACTTTGGCCTTTACTTTCCACATCCTCTCTAGTTCCTCCTCCAGGCCCTGGTACTTCTCCAGCTTCTCATACTCCTTCTTCCTGATGCTGCAGTCACTTGGCACAGCTGCATCTATCACCACCACTGTCTTCTGGTCCTTGTCTACTACCACGATGTCTGTTGACTGCCTAATTCCTGCCTGTTTGTCTGGATCTGGAAGTCCCACAGGATCTTAGCTTTGTTATTCTCCACAACCTTCTGTGGAATCTCCCATCTGGACTTGGGAAGACATAGCCCATACACTGTGCAGATGTTCCTGTACACAATGCCAGCTACTTGGTTGTGCCATTCAGTGTATGTTGTTCCTGCCTGTATCTTACACCCTGCCACTATGCATTGGACTGTCTCTGAGGCCTCTCTACACAGTCTGCACCTTGGGTCCTGCCTGGTGTGGTAGACCCCTGCTTCTATGGATCTGGTGCTTAGTGCCTGTTCTTGTGCTGCTATGATCAGTGCCTCAGTGCTGTCTTTTAGTCCGGCCCTTTCCAGCCACTCTTTCATCCAAACCAAACAAGAAGCTACAAAATTTCAAATCAGGTAAACCCAATCCTCTTCTTTCCTTTGCATCTTGTAACATCTTATATTTAACTCGTGGCTTTTTCCCTTGCCATACAAACTTAGATATATCCTTTTGCTACTGTTTAAATGGTACATCAGTTGCCAAAACAGGTATTGTCTGAAACAAAAACATCATTCTAGGCAAGACTTTATCACAAAAATTCTTTCCAACAATGACAACTGTAGTTTCTCCCATATTAACATATCTTTTTAAACTTCATTCCATGTCTTAACATAATTATTTTATTCATTTTCAAATTATTCATATTTGTCATAGTGATACCCAAATATTCTACTTTTTTCTCAGTTTTAAAACCTGTTTTCTCCATCAGTTCTGTCTGATCTTCTATTTTCATGTTTTTTTGTTAACATCTTCGTCTTCTGATTGTTAATCTTAAAACCTTCTAGTGTACCAAATCCTTTTAATTTTCCCATTAATGTTTCTATTCCCTTTAGCAAGGGGGTGCGGTGGCACAGCGGCTTAATGATGCTGAAAGTTGCCGGCCAGAAATGGTCGACACTTCAGTGGTTCAAGCCCAGCTTCACGCAGCAGAGTGAGCTCCTGCTTCCTCCCCAGCTCCTGCCAACCCAACAGCTCGAAAACTTACGTGAGTAGATAAATGGGTACTCTCACTACGGTGGGAGGAAAAATGCTGGCGGCGCCTTGCAAAAAGGAGACAGGAGCAGTTGCCGGTAGCGCGGAAACCGCGCTCGCCCAAAAAAGGCGTGAAGCAATGGAAACCCCGCCTCCTGTGCTCACCAGCTGGGCTCTGCTCTAGGAAGGAGGCAATGGCAAACCACTTCCGAAACACCTTGCCTTGAGAACTACAGGGATTCATCCAAGTAGTCACCGCAGGATCGGTAACGATTGAGTGCAGATTAAAAAAAAAAAAAAATCCCTTTAGTGGATCCTCCAAAACCAGCACCAAGTCATCAACAAATGCCCTTAACTTATAAGTTTCTTAGTGATAATGATTCTTTAATAAATGGTATGAAGATTTGTAGTACAAATAAGCAAATAAAGCTGGTACAAATAAACCAATAAAAATAAAAACACACAGCTAGTTTCAGTTTCTATCAAATAATCTGAAATAGTTTTATGCTGTGGGTGAAATGCAGGGTGGGACAGTGAATCCATGCTGACATTTTGCTAGCCAAGCTGCTAGCTTCTTCACAGTAGGTCAGAAACTAAACATTTTTTTTTTTTTAAATGCTGTCTTAATTGCTGGATTAAATGAACAGAATTAAAATGAACTACAAATGGAATGGGATTAGAACACTCAGATTAGTCAATCATTATAATCACTGGGAATCTGGGAAACTGTAGTCTCCGAACACCTGGACCACACTTAGCAAGGTTGAGGGACCGTGGCACTAGAATGCCCAGGTATATGCAATGTGTGAATATCCAGATTAAAGCATTTCATGTACAAATTGTAACAATTTCATAAAGACCATTTGGTGTTTTAGAACAACAATGCATGGTTATCACAAAACAGCAGTGGTTCCTACCAATAATATTCTTTCTAAAAAGGTCTATTTGTGTGTGTGTGTGTGTGTGTGTGTGTGCGCGCACGCATGCGCCTTTGAGTCAATGTTGATTCCTGGCGACTGCAGTTTTCTTGGCAAGATTTTTGGAAGTGGTTTGCCACTACCTTCTTCCTAGGGCCGAGAGAGAGTGACTGGCCCAAAATCACTTATCTGGCTTTGTGCCTAAGGTGGGACTAGAACTCATGGTCTGCCAGGTTCTAGCCTGGTGCCTTAACCTCTATACAAACTGGCTTGCTAAAACTATCTATAGGAATGAATGAATCAAGAGGAATAGCATATCATATGTGAAGATTGCATGTGATCTATTTTAACACACACACACACACACACAGAAAACTGGTAGCCAAACATGATTAACACAAACTTATTAATGATCTTTTACTTTCAGAATGTATGTATTTGTGTATTTTTGTTTCTATCCTTGTTCATATCTGTAGAATTATTGTTAGTTATAAAGTAGCTGTAACTGATCTAAGTAAATGTGCAAAAGTGAAGTCTTTGTATCTCAAAAAGTCATAATTATTTTTCTTTTAAATGTCATATTTGGAATTTTTTTCAGAAAACCATTAATGATAAATGAAGATTTATCATGATAAATGAGGATTTATGATACTGAGGGGGCATTTTTAAAATACAAGAGATGGTTAAATAATTTTGCTGAGATTAATTATAAATTCACAGTTTATATTATTGCTTGTGTAAGAATTATACTACCAAATTCTACATTCTTTTGCATTAACGGTTTTATTGTATAGTTACCTTACATTGCTGAATGGATCATGTTCAGACATGATAATCATGGAGCATAATTTAGTAAAATTATTCTTGACAACAGAGAACAAAGCAGCAGTACAAACATTTTTAAACTGAAATCAGTGCCAAACTCCTGTTAAAATAAACTAATACCACACCTAATGTAAATGGTCAACACACATTATAAAATTAATGAAGCTAGAGAGAAAGCTTTCATTTTATTTCAAAATGTAGGAAAACCATCTAGTTCACAACGGCAAAGTATTAAAATGACTAAACAAGTAACTGTTAGGAATCTGAAAGCTAATAAATTTCATGTCAATGGAAATGTTGCTTCTACAGTTAGGTGTCTTTTCCATCAGCCAAACTTTGCATCCATCTGCTGTCCTTTTTTCCCCTTCCTCTGGAGAAACAAATCTGGAACCAGGAGTGTATCATGAATTGCTAGAGGGCAGAAGAGGCTGTTTTTCACACATTAAAAATATGCGTGTGAGTTTATTTGTAAGCTGCTTTGGGAGCCAATTTTGGCTGCAGAATGGAGTATAACTAAATGAATAACTAAATAAGGAATAGGATAAGTAATGACATATAAGCAGAACAATTAAAATCTTAACATACAGTTTTATGTTATATAATAATCTTATTAGTTCAAGAGAGAAGTATGAGAATAGGAACAATCATGAGTTGGCTACAGAGCTGAGCCAAACATTATAGAAAGGTTACATATGCTTTATAAAATGCTTAGTGACAAACTCTATTTTATCTGATGGGAATGTTTATAAACAAAATGTTTCTAAGATTTGAACTATAAACCATTTTTGTACTTTGCTACACAGTAAAAGGATATTTTTTTTTCCTGCTTCTGCTTTGTCCATATAGAAAGTTTCAACGTATAGGACAAAATAAACATTTTATTACACAGATCTAGATGCTAGCAAAAATATGTTACCAGTATTGTACTATCATTATTTTCCCTAATATAGCCTAAAGAAAGCAGATAGAGAGAAGTTTGTGTGTCTGTGCCTGTGACATAACACCAACATGTGGGGTCATGTTATGAAACTGATGGGAGAACCAAGCAGAAGAAAGGGCTATGAATCCTGCCCAGAGATATACTGATGGCCAATAGTGCAAAAGATATTATGCAATTCATGGAAAATAACGTATATTAGTGTGAGTCATAATAGCTATAAGCACTTTTTTAGATTCAGAAGCATTTTGCCTCTGCTTAACACTTTCTAGGAAAGGAACAAAAGGGAAAGGAATCCATTGCTTTAATTGCAGGCTTCTTTTAGGCACTTGATAGAACACTGTAGGAATACAGTGTTTGATACAGCACAGCTTTTCCTTTGTTCTTATTCATATAAAATAAAGACTGAATTTGGCAAAATATCTATCTTGTTCAAGGCTACTTAATGGGTTGAGACCATGGGAAAGCAAGGACTTCATCCACCCAAAATTAAATAATTTATACTATTTATTTGTTAGAACTTTTGATGTCACTGACTACTGGTCTCTTGATGACATGCAATAATATCAATTCAGCAGGGAGTACATTCCAAAATTAATTTTCCAACAGAAATCAGTGGGAACCAAAAACTGAACATAAGAACACTATCAAATCAGACCAAACTAATTCATCTAGTTCAGTGTTTAGCTTTGGAAGAATTATGCTCAAAGTCTGAAAACATAGATCCTTGAATGAAACATCACTGTAAGACACCTTGCCCCATTCTTTATACAGAATACATAAATGAGTATAAGGCTACAAACTACTGCTGAACTCAGAAAAACTTGCTTCTCAGAATCTCAGTACACTTGTATGAATTTGCATGTTGGAATCATCTCAATAAACATGCTCACTGAATATAATAGAGTGTGGAGGTTAGATTGATGAGGATATAATAAAAATGTCACTAATTTTGAAAATCAATTTCTTACTGGTTAGGATTGGCAAAGCAAGTATCTACAGATGTACTATAGGTATTAATAGCAGCAAAGAACATCATAAGTAAATTGGAACAGATTCAGAGAAGAGCAGTTAAAATGATCAGGGAATTAGAAACTAAGTCCTACAAATAGAAATGGAAGGAACTGCATTGGGGTATTATCTAAATTAGGCAGCCCATTCTGACAACTAATTTATAATGCTAGCCCTTCAAAATGAAAAATATCAAAGCAAGTAATAACCAGGATGTACCAATGCATCTTTTAAAAAATGGCATTGTTTAAATAAAGAAATAAACAATGCAAGTCACAATAATGTTAATAAGACAAGGTTTCTTAAAGTTACAATGTTACATCTTCCTAAAATTTAGAGATGGATTAACCTTTCTCATCACCTTGATATAATACATTCAGAAATCTGCTCTACATAATACAATTTCATTAAGGTTAAATTGAAACCCTTGAGAAACACAGTGGTTTTGGAGTATAAGACTGACAGAAAATATCCTCCACATAAAGAATTCCCTCCGAGCTGGATGGCATTTCTTGGTAATAAAAAATTAGAAAGTTTAATCCTAGTTGCTTTATTCATAAAATTGATGAATAAGAAAAATAGCCACACAGAGTTTCTGTGAGTTGGGCAGCCTTATAAATTTAAATAATAAATAAATAGCATGATAACCCACTTGATGGTAAAAGTATGAGTGCTTTGGCATTTTTTTCCTTATTCAACCCCCCTTCCTTTAATATTGCTGACATGATACATTGTTTGATAATTACAATTTCAGAGTCATTAATAGCTAAGAGACGTCACCTATAATCCTAAACTCACTGGTCTCACTTCTGTTTAGAACAGAGCTGAGGTAGTACCATTTTGTTCTCAGAGTCATAGTGCACTAGTTATATGTATAATCCAGTTAAATATTTAGAACTTACTTTGTCAGGATGTAATAAAGACATATTTCAAAACAATTACAATAAATTATGGAAAGAAAGATTACAAGATCTTGATGGATAGAAAAACTTAAAACTTTCTTGGCTAGGACTTATTGCAACAATAAAAATGAATATAGATAGTCCTCACTTAACGACTGTTCGTTTAATGACAGTCCAGCGTTATGACAGCCTTGGGAAAGTGCTTTTCGACCCTCGCGGTCAAATGATTGCAATCTGTGACCTTTTTATGATGGTTGTTAAGCGAATAATCACAGTCATTAAGCGAATCTTATGGTCGTTAAGCGAATTCCAGCAAAAAAGTCCATTGGGTAATCTGGATTTGCTTAATGACCATGTGATTTACTTAACAACCACAGTAATTTGCTTAATGACTGTCGTAAAAAAAGTCATAAAATCAGCTCCAATTTGCTTAACGACCAAATCGCTTAGCGACCCAAATTCCCTATTGTATTTGGATAGCGAGGACTACCTGTATGTTACCTAAGATAAGCTTCTTATTTCACCAATTCTAGTCTCAAGACAAAAGCTTGCAGGACTGGCAAAGAACAATCAACAGATTCATATGGAGTAAGAAAAAACAAGAGTAAGATTCAGAATTCAAGACTCAATAGAAAAAAGTGAACTTGCATTTCCTAGCTTTAAATTACATTATCAAGCAAGCTGTCTATCATGGATAACAGAATGGATAAATCTGTAAATAGCAAAACATCAATTTAGAAGGAGCTGGTTTAGCCAATGGACTTTACAGTATTTATGGTACAAAGAAACCAAAGAAGAAAATAATTTGAAAGGACATATTATAAAACAAAGTTTGTTAAAAACTTGGAATCTTCTGAGAATAATGATAAGTCTGGTGATTTCATCGTTAGCATCACTGTCAAATGTTTTTTACTTCAAAGATAACTACAGCAAGAATATGCTAATATGGTGCATTCAGACTCAGAATATAGACTAACGACACAGTAAAAATTGCATAATGAAGGTAGGAATTTATCATGGTTATGTATTTACAAATTGCTGGAAGAATAAAAAGTGACCTCAAGAAAGGAGGGACCCTGAGAAAGATGACAGAATTCAAAACACTTATATAGAATCAGGATCATTTATTGGAACATATTTATAGATTGCTATTCAAATATGACACAGAAATGGAACAAATTAAAATTTTGATAAAGTGGATATAAAACTTCGAAGAAGTAAATACAGTGGAACAATGGGAAGAGCTATGAAAAATATCAATTAAATGCATTCCAAGCTATAATTTACAGGAAAATTGATATAAAATGTTTTACAGATGGCATCTAACTCTGTCAACTATTACTAAAATGGACAAATCTTATAATAATACTTGCTGGACATGCCATAATAAAGAAGGAACATTTAACCACATGTGGTGGTCATGCAAAAAAAATCTCAAAATTATTGGAAGGAAATACACCAAAACATTAAGAAAACTTTAAAAATAAAATTTGAACTGAAATCCACAAACATTCTTATTAGGAATCATTCCAGAAAGTATAAATAAAAAGCATAATAATTTACTAAAATATATGGTGAGAGTGGCAAGAATAAATTTGGTGCAACATTGGAAAAGTGAAATTTTGCTGATGATACAGGATTGGGAGACCAAATTTGGAGAATATGCAGCAGTGACAGTATATATTCATAATGAAAGTTTTTAACTAAATTTAAGCAGCAATGGCTCCCTTATATGCTGCAAGGCAAATTTAGACACTGGAATATAGTTTCTAGGAAAACAGTTAAAAGACTAATTAAAAATAACAGATTAAATGACTTAAACAGATATAAGCAATAATCTCCAATGTTTAACATTCAACACAAACCATAACTATTTAAGCAGTGGTTAGCAGTTGTGGAAAAATAATAAAAGTGGGATAAACAAAAATTTAAAAAATGGAAGGGAAAGGAAAAACATGTTACTGAAAATATCTTTCACAATGTTTTATTATGTTTCATTCCTTATTTTTACTTTTTGTGTCTTTTTTTGTAACTATATTTCTTATTCCTGTACAATTTTTGGTTAAGCTTATGTATTAAATTTAAAAAAACAATAAATAGCTATTTGTACACATAGTAATTTGGGAGGAAATTCATCCACAATTATGCAGATCAGGCTCTATTAAAATGGAATCAATAGAAGCTAAATGTTTAATCAGATGTTTAAAACCCATTATTTTCACCACAATTGCAGGTAAACCAAGCCCAGTTTTTTCCTGCTCAGCCCGGCAAGCTGGATGTCTAGATGTCTGGAGCACGATCCTGTCATGGCTCAGCCTGTGTACAGTATGCAAAGCTGATCCCCATTCTGAGCTTTCTTTCCTCTGCCTTATTCAGGCAGCTTGGGGGGAAAAAACTGACCTAGTGTTGGCTTAGCGCTAACGTATATGAAAAGTTAACCAATTCTCAAAAACCATAGCAAGTTGGCTAGATAATACTCCTAAGCTGGATATGTTTAACCTTGAGAAAAGACAACTAAGGGGAGATATGGTAGCACTATTCAAATATTTGAAAGGCTGTTACACAGAAGAAGGGCAGGATGTAACCTTTTCCATTCTAGAATAATGGATTTAAGTTTACAGGAAAACAGATTCCTGTTGAATGTTAGGAAAAATAAATCCTAATAGTAACTAGTTCAATTCCCAAGAAAGATGGTGGGCTCTCCTTTATTGGACGTGTTCAAGTGGAGGCTAGATGGCCACTTGTCTGGGATTTAATTTGGATTTCTGCAGTGAGCAGAGGGTTGGATTTGATGACCTAAATCAGCTCTATGGCTCATTTGTAATGGAGACTGCAGGATTTTGAAGTGAATTTTAATCAGACTTATTTTGGAATCAATAGTTTCTATGCTATATATAAACTATTCAGCAACATTTTCTTTCTAGTTCAGAAATTTCTGCAAAGGGCTCAGGTGAAGACATTGCACAATACCTGATTCAAAAACCAGGGAAACCTCTATGTCTCTGTCAGCCAAAACCAAAAAGCTTCTTTCATCTTATTTACTCTTAAATAAAGTTGCAATTCAAAAAGTTACTTTCATCAAAACCAATTAAATCTTAACTTAAGAGGAAATATGTTAAGATGGGACCATAACAGCACAATATACTATTACTACTTTTCAATATATCTAATATAAGGAACAAATCTTGATCTTGTCTCCCAAAACAAATTTGCTTCTTGTCCAACATTCATTTTTTGGGGATGGCCTTGAGGGACAGGAGGAAGAGCTGCTACCAAGACAACAGTCAGATAAAAGAGGTCTGAGTCCAGGGCAGGAATGTAACGTGAGTAAACATCTCAGAGAAACCCTCTCTAGTTCTCACAAAGATAAACATATCTAGCTCCACCCACCCTACCTCAAGGCCTAGGAGAACAGCCAGGTCTTTAAGGCCTTCTGGAATGCCATCAGAGCAGAAGCCTTCTGAATCTCAGGGTGTACCCTTGTTCCATTTCAGTTTGGGGTAGACAATCTACAGCTTACATTGTAATTCCTATCCTACTGCTGAAATTTGGGGGAATTCTACATTTTAAAACATTTACTGAATTGAAATTTTCAGCATTTAAGAAAATTTATTTTTCATAGACTTGCCACTTTTAGGCAATATTCCCACAACCTGCTTAACTGGTGGGGAGGGGGGAGGAAGGAATTTTGTCGCCTTGGGAAATATCAGAAGTTGGTCAGTTGACCAGTCAACCTCTCAGGGGTTAAATTTAGCCCCAAAGAGATCTATTCATGGATTGGATTATACTAACTCCACCCAGTCACTCATGTTGTGGGAAAAACTAACATTAACTAGGTTTTGTTTACCTAATCCTCCAAGAAAAAGCTGGAAAAAAGTGTGGTTAAAAAGTAGGCCTCTCCATGACAGAACTCACTGCCAAGGCCTGATGGTGCATACTACCCAAACACTGATACTGTGTTCACACAACATGTTTAACCATGTTAGCTAAAAATCTAGCTGATTCTTCTGAACAACATATTGAGCTTGATTAATGTTAACTTTTGTTGGATTTTTTTGTTTTGTTTTGAGTTACTTTGTTGTGTGTGCCTAGCACATTGGGTTCCATGCATTATGGTTCAATACATTATACAGATCCAGAAAATGGGTAATTCAGTAACAAGGATTGGCATGGTATGTAAACATAGCCATTGTCAGTGGCCAAGCCATACTTGATACTGCCTCTCTGTCCAACATGGAGAAGGTTAGTAATGTAATGAAGCCTTGCTAGTACTCTCCTCCTTCAAGGAATTCTAGCATTTCCTGGAAAAAGCAGCTAGGAAAGGATACTGTATTATCATAATCCCAATTTTTTTTTTTGACCCAGATAGTGTGATCCTGTATTTCAGAACTTCTAATTAAGAGATTTGGCTGGATTAGTGGCTTATGTGAATTGTGGGGATAGAGCCCCCCCCCCTTTAAATCCCCAAATTCTCAGTGGGAGTTAAGCATCTGCTTGCTTCTCTGTCACCTGGATTTTCAATTGGTAATTTCATTTGTGTCCCAAGATATTATATTTGAATTAAAATATATATGACATAATTTACCACAATTGAAATGTAAAAGGTTTGGATTGAGCAGTTTAAAAAAAATCATGGGATCTACTAACCAAAGATAAAACCAATAAAAACAGTAGCATTTGTTGTCTATATTTCCATACGGTATATGATATATCAACATGTTGAGTCCTGTGTGTTGGTTTGGAGAAAAGAATTTTCTTTATAATCTCAAGACATTGTAAAGATTGTTAACTTTTAAAGGAAACCTGAAAGATTCACCAGATATCTGGAGGGATTATAGACATTCATTCCCATATTAGAAATGATATGGAAAGATGGTAATCATAGTATTGCACCTACAGCTTGTGTAGGTTGGTCACTATGGAAAAAAATGCTAGAGAAGATGGACTTTGATTCTGGTCCAGCATAGGTCTTTCTTAGTTCTTACTATCTATCCCACCTTATTTCTTTCACATCCTGAAAGCAATAACATTACAGTATGGATATTTTTTGAGTATTTCAATTGATTTCCCCCTCCCCATACAACCGGCTTGTCACAACTTGAAACCTTTTCCTTCAACTATTTTTCCAGCTTTCCTAATAAAAGTCTCTATGAATCATTGATCCTTTTCAGTATTCTTTTTTAATTGGAGAAGTGTGAAAAATATATAAGCTTGCTAGAAATAGGAAAAAGCACTGGAAGAAATACTTCTACATAGCTGAACAGTAGCTTGACAATATTCCAATATTACTTATAGATGTTTTCTAGCACAGCAATAGGGGGATGGTGATTTTTGTATAATTTGAGAATCTGGAATTCCAAAAAGGGAATTCCAGAACCAAAGGAAACTAAGCTTTGACCACATAATTACTTATGGAGAACCCATGTATCTTGCAACTCACAGGTTAGTTGCTGTGGATTTAATGGTCTCATGTAAGTCTCTTTATGGCAATGGTTATGTTCTCAAGACATGCTAAGCCAAAAACAACAAGCCTTAGCTTCAGGTTCCAATTTTCACAATCCAGTATGATGGGCATTTGGGGTTTGGCCTGTGCATTAAGCCTACAATTTTAATTTTAAAGATTTGCATTCAGTAGGGAGAAGAATGGTAGTATGTACCCATTTGTTAACAGGTCTTTTTGGCATAGCAAGATATGAGAATGTGACAATGTGCATTAATTATGTGGTGATTTAGTCTTGCTGTCTTTTGAGGTTGTCCTGTTCATTCTGAGTGGGCCTTTAAACTTCTGCCTGATGTTCTGCTTGAACAACTCCCACATTTCAACCATTTCATACAATTTCATAAAAATATTTCCAGCTTCGCTGTTATAAAGAATAGCTTTTCTGTGCTATTGCTCCTTGCTTTGCCAGTGTCCTGTTAAGCAAAAGACAGGAACAAGTAACTTCCAAGTTTTGATCATATTTGCCAAGGGAAACCAGCGCTGCTGCTCCATCTCTCGAAATCTTTTATGCTACCTGTAGAACAAACATAGCTAAACTTAATTATGTCAGTTAACTCTGCCCTCTTTCCATTTAGAACTTTTTCTAAACTGCAGAGCAGGATTAGGAGTACCAGAAACGTACTTTCCCTGCACTCCTAACTCCAACTAGAAGAATTTTGATGAATTCTACAGGTGGTTACTTCCTTATCCTTAACCATTACAGGTGATTAAGTTTTGCCTTCTGCCACTTTGATGTGTTTGTTTTAATAAGGCAAAATTTAAAAAAAAATATTGCTATTAATTATTATTACTATGAAATAGCCCAGTATCATGCCGGAATGCACAACCAGAGGTAGAGAGGGCAGTGTGAGATGTGACACTTATGCAGTTCACAGGTGCTTATCAATAATATTGAAACTCATTAGCCTTCGGGCTCTGAAAGTGATTGCAGCACAACTAAACCTCTAAGTATCCCCAAAGATGGCTGTAGTTCTATATTGCACAATCCTACCAATGTTTCCACAAACCTGCAGGCAAATCCGTCGCTGAAAACGATATGTATTTTCCTGCCTCTTATGGTGGCAATTTTAGTTGCTTACGAGACCCACTGAGCATAACGTAGAATTCACACAAGACTTAAAATGCGGGAGACAGCGACTGCCTTTCTCTTGGGCAAGTGTCTGAACTGAAAGTGAAGGAAGAAAACTAAGTTTTTCTTTTCTTTCTAGGTTAAGCTAACGTCGAAACAACTCCCGCAAACTGTTGCTGCAGCTTTTAGACAGCGCAGCGGGGGTAGGCATAGGTAAAGACCGGGGCCTCCATGGGGCGTGCGAGTCTGGGAGGGCAAGGGCGCGCGCGCGTGGTGTGCCTTGCGTGTCCGGGCGCCCGCCCGGTTGCGCAAGGAAGCCCGTTCACCCGCTCCAGACCAGCCTGCCCAAGACTGATGGGCAAAGGCAGCACGCGCGCCCGCTCGCTTCCCCTCTCACTTTCTCTTGGCAGGGCGCAGCCATCCCCGAAGTGGGAGGAAGGAACATTAACTCCAACAGCTGTTTCTTGACCCCGGCTGTCAGTCTGCCCGAGCATACATTTTTAGAGATTCCTTTTTGGGGAAACAAAGGAGGGAGTTTTCGGGTGCGGGGGAGGAACGCGAGAAAAGAGCGAGCCGGGAGAGACGGGTTGGGCGACTCCGGGGGCTACATCGCCTAAAGCAGCCCGGGCAGCCTCGCTCTCCCTCCACAGGCTGCCTGATCCGCCTTTGCTACGCGGAGGGCTGGAGCGAAGTAACTTGAAAGCTCCCAGTTCGGCTCCCTCGCCTGCCGCCTCCCCCCTTTCCTTTCCCGACGCACGCGCTCGCTCCCTCACATACACACGCACACACAGAGAGAGCCAGCGCCACTGCTAAGAGCCGTAGCTAGACTACAGTAATTCCCTAGCATGGGCGGCTTGAAACTGCTCAGGCTGAATAGCATTTGCTGTTCCGTCCCCGCGGCCGCCTCCCGCCGCCCTTGCAAGAGCAGCTCTCTCATTCTCCTGGAAGTTGTGCTGACACAGTCTCACTGCCACAAGAAGTTTGTCAACATCAAACTTCTCCCGCGCGCGAGGAGCGTTCGCCTTCCGCCTCACTTTTGTGGCGAGGGAACGCAGCAGCAGCCGCTCGCCAGAGCCCCCCACCTCTGACAGACGTCCATGAGAACACACACATGCACACAGGATCTATGCAGAAGATGGTCTGCTGATTTGTGTGAACGAGCATATGCTCCCTGTTTAGCACCGTGGGCACATCAGTGCTCATCATGGCCTCACCACACACAGGAGAGAGATGAGACAAGACATCGCACTGCGTCAACTTTTAGAGGTGGTTTTGTCATGTTCCTATGAACTCATCTAAGAAAGAAGGCCAAAAAAGGAGGAAGTATGATAAAAGTTACTAGCAATCCATAACAACAGATTATATTGTAACTGTAATATCAAAAAATCAAACATTCATTTTCCCCCAAAACGGTAAAAGTAACCCCCAGCTGAACATTGTGTCGCCCAAGAAATAAAGTGTGGTGCTTGTGGAATAAATGAGAAGAAAGAAAACTTTGTAAATTGATTTGTTGTTGTTTGAGAAGGAATTACATTAGCAATTCCTTTTTCTTAATTCAAACAGGTCTTGTTCACATTGCAACTAAATCATCTCCTCCCTAGACTTAATTTTTAAAACTCAGATTTAACACACTTGAACTTTCTCTAAGGTTTTTGAAGCTTAATGAAAGGTTAACCCATTGTGTTCCATAAGTAATTAGGTATTATGCAATAGTCTACAAAAATTACTGTCGTGCTTTACAACCTCAGAGCTTTATGTAAGACCATGCAATAAAAGGCTGTTGATGAGAACAAGAGGCACATGCCTACACTCGGTCAAAACATTAGCCCACAACAACTTTGACTGACCTCTACTTGGGACCTAATTTATATGGCCTGTAATACAGATATACAACTATTACTCAGATGCCCCTCTGAATACACACAGAGAAGACATTGACTATTCCTGCTACCTTTGCTCCTATGCTTTATTCAAATTCACTGTAATCTTTGAAGGAAATGACATGTATATAAACTTGTCTACGTGGTTGGAGACCCCACCATGAAGGTCCCCTGATTGCATTCATTCTGCCATATGCATATGGGCTGTTTCAGACAATGAGCTGGATTTCTGTAGAAAAGATCAGCAAGTACAATTTTATCCACCTGTTTACATGCATTCATTTAAACAGAATTATACAGATACTAATGATTTCAATTAAGTATATTCAATTTTGTTTGCTAGTAGACTCATGATTCAATTGCCGTGAGTCTTTTAGGAATATAGTAATATAAAATACAGGAAATAAATAGAAATACCGAAAATAAAATAGAAGGAAAGCTTGTTGGGCGCCACCGGAAATACATTTAAAAATGAATGTGAGTTAGAAGAAAACATGCACAGATATAAGATATCTATTAAGATGGTAAGCTGCTTTGTTGTAGCTCAATGGGTTTAGCATTTTTCAGAATTAACAATTATTTCTTAACTTTGTAGAACAGTAAAAAAAAAAGGCTGTAACATTTAAGGAGATAAATCTAGATAGAAGTGGATATATTATCATGAATACTTAAAAAATAGACTGTGATCCAAAGAAAGTAATTGGAAAATTGGTCTTAGAATATCTCAGTTCTACGTTGGGATGGGCAAATTGGACAATTTTGTTTCCTTCTGCATTCATTTTAAAGCTTGTTTTTTGCCCATCTCATTTATGAATACATTTATACATTCTGATTAGTTCTTATGAAACAATGAAAAATGAATTTCTCATCTCTAGTCAGAGCTGCAGGTAGTTCTAGAACTCATGAATGAACTACAAAGCACACAAGACTCAGTAACTCCCTCCTAATGATCAGGTCGGTCAACACTGGTACAATGAGGATCACTGAAGCAGCCTTTCTTCATAACTGTGCCCCTTCCTGGATCAGGAGGCCCTAGTGATGAGCACAGTTTTTACAATGAGTGCTATGTGGGGCTTGAAAACCACTTGGAACTTTAAACTGGTCCAGACTGGTTATGCCTTGCTATGCCCATGTGATACATCTGCTTTGTGAGCTGCACTATGCTTCTGCGTATGATTCAAGGTGCTGCTCATCACCTATAAAACCCTACACAGCAAAGGGCCAGATTATCTGAAGGACCGCCTACCTCCCATGGATCTGCCCAGCTAGGACATGCCAGCTGAGTTAGCACCCTCCACGTTCCTTCAATTAAACAGTGCCATCTATTGGAACCTATGAAGTGTGCCTTGTCTATTGCAACACCTAGTCTCTGGAATGAGATTCCTCCCTGAAATCCATGTGGCTCCCACCCTGTTGATGTTCCATACGGTCCTGAAGATCTGGTGGTTTTCCCAGGCCTGGGGTTGAGATGGATGGGTGTGTTTTTATCTATAGTTTTGTACTGAGAGATCAGATCCCACCTAGCTTAGTTTTTCATTGTATTTGTATTTTCATTGTATTTGTATTTCATTGTATTTGCTTATTTTACTGTGAACCGCCCAGAGTCTATTTGGAGTCAGGCAGCATCTGAATGGAAGTAAGTAAATAAATAAATATTTTGAAATGTATTTTATATTCATGGAAATCCTGGAAAGACCTCTACAATGGTTATTTTATATCACTACAAATGTCATATGAAATGAATAAACATAATCCAAATTAAATTTTCAATTTAAGATATATTTAAAATATATATTATTTAGCATCACAGAAACAGAGCTTAACTTTTTTTTTTCACTGTAGTCATGATGGAATTGATTGTACATTTAACAGCACATGCTCAGAGAGTTTCTTTTCTTTTTTTAACTTAGGGTTGCCAAACAATGTTTTAAATTTGTTACCATGCCAGAGAAGTAGAACCTATTTTAAAGCCTGGAATGACTCTATCAAATGGGAGAGAAAAGGGGGATGAAAAGAGAAACTTGAGTTGTGCATTCCATTCCTGAAGTAATATATATGGGCATCTAGGGGTGGGGTTGTTAAGGCCACTAGATCCAGGATCTAAAACTATCAGCCCTACCACTCTTGCTCATTTCGAGACACATGCAAGACTAGGCTGAAGCTGCCATAACCTGAAGATGAAGCAGGCAGTTAAGCAGAGGACAAAAGCAGGAATCTTGTCAAAAAGATATCTTCGGGGAGGTAGATAAGAAGAAAACAAGTTGTCAAGGATCAAAGGAGAAATGTGACCTGAAGCAGATAAAGGAGGCTGGGCCGGAGGACAAGGAAAACTCCCTATCCCATCAACAACTACCAGACTTGTGAATCAACAAAGCAAGAATGTTTGGGGATAAAAGGGGTCCTGAAGCCCGCCCACTCCTTGAGTCATCCTGGATCCAGACTTGGTGGCTTCTGTCCCTTTAGTTAGTGCCTGGCAGCCTAGTTGAGAAGACGTGGGTAAGTGGAGATAAGTATGAGTGTGTGTGTGTGTGTGTGTGTGTGTGTGAGAGAGAGAGAGAGAGAGAGAGAGAGAGAAATGTACATTGTAATTTTGCTGCTACTTTAAATTTATTGGGTCTCTGTGTATTCCAAAAGAACCTGACATGTCTCAGTGTTGGCTGAAAGTGATTTGCGTGTGGTCCTAATTATTTCCCAGATGTTGACCAGGACTGTGGGTCCTGTCTGCTCTAGCTGCACCTATCTGGAAAGCCCAGGTAGAAAGCAAGAGAGGCTTACAAGATCCGTGTGCCTCAATAGGCTATGTCTGAGTGAGCGACCATATGCTGAACCTGGGAGTGCGTTAACACCCACAATCTCCAGGCTAAATCCTTTCTTTCTGAAGTGTCACAGCCTCATCATGCCTACTAGCTTCATGAATGTGTTGTGCAGAAGCAAAATCCACTAGGAAGGTGTATGTTCCAAGAACTGAAGGCTGAAGCTACCATCTTGCTATCTTGCCTGTTGGTCGAAGAAGGCAAGTTTAGAAAGAACCATTAGTCTTTAGGTTGGCTTCATAAGGCCACAAAACACAGATGTACACACAGAAAAATAATCAGTATTGTTTGATAACTGTGTATCCTAAGTGTTTTTTTAGAACAGTTTTAGAGAATGTATATAAGGTGATCCAATATCCTATTCTGATAATAGAGGGAGATTAAAAGTGAAGTTTCTCAAGCAATTGTTATTTATTTAGGCTATTTCTCTACCACTGTATTACATAATGATGCTTGGGTTTCACAACAATAGCAAAACCATAAAACTCAGTAATTAGAACAAAATGTCAAATTAACAACACCACCTCCCAGCCCAGCACCCAGCTTTATTGTGATTGTCAAATCCCCAATATTCTCTCAAATAATTCAGTTTTCACAGCTTTCCTGAACAAAAGCAAATGGGTGTTAACTGAACTTCTGGGGGAAACCTATTTCAGAGAGAAGCATCTCAGAGAAATGCTGCTTTCATGTCCTCAACCGATTTCATTTCCCCTACCACAAAGTTCATGAATAGTGGGATCTTGAGCATCCCTTTGAGGATAAGCATGCTGGACAGGGCAGTTCTTGGACAAGGTAGTCCTGGAGATAATGGGAGCCAAGCCACATAAGGATTTATAGGTTAAAATGATTACTTTGAATTAGATTTTAAAGCCTATTGGAAGCCAGCACAGTGCTTGCAAAACCAGTGTAATATGCATTGGTGGCTTTCATCCCCCAATAGCTAGATTCTGTACTGACTGCAGCTTTTGACTTGCTTTCAACTACCATGTAAAGTACAATGAAGTAGTCTAGTTTCATGCCTATGAGACAGTGAGTCATTATCACCAGGACCTCCTATTCCAAAAAGGGCTGCAACTAGTTCATTAGCTGAATTTGGGCAAAAACTATCCTGGTCATGATCTCTGGTCTCCATGTGCAAATTCAGCAGTAGCTATGAGTCTATAATCCCATGTCATGGATCTTCAGGGAGAGCACCATCCTTTCTAGAAACAAAACAGGAGCTGACAAAAAGTCAAATGGTTTCACAGAAATTGCATCACCATGTTGTAAGAGTTCAATTTCACCTTATTTATTTATTTATTTATTTATTTAGATTTCTAGGCCACCCAACTCCAAAATGACTCTGGACAGCTTCGTAAAGTTAAAAGCAACAACAGTATGTACATAAAAACAAAAATCATCTGAGTGAGCAATATAATATATTTCCACCTCACCTTCTCAACTATCCAGACATCAGGTCAAGACTCCACTATACTTCCATTTGGCCCGGAGCAAAGATATAAAGCTAAGGATCATCAGTGTACTGATGAGACCTCACTCCAAACCTCCCTGTGGTTTCATGTGGATATTAAAGAGCAAGGATGAAAATGCCAAATTCTGCAGCACTGCACAATGGAACAGCCACTGGGCCAACTCCCCCCACAACTGGCACTGAATACCACCAAGAGTCTAAAAGGACCAGGACCACTCACTGAATTCAGGATGAACATTCAGTGTAGAAGTAGGTGTTGGGTTTCAGCTGTTAATTAAGATGTGGACTGGAATGAAAGAGGATTAACAAATTAATTTGAAGAAGGACTATCAGATCAATTTTGGGATGAACTCATTTCATAAAATTATGTCAGTGTTAATCCAGTCCTGCTTGGGAATCAATAGAAGATCTGATGAATTGTGACTAAGTATGGGTTGGAAAGACAGATGCCACAATTTTCTTTCATATCCTTATATTCCCCGCTTCATTTAAATATTAGACTCTGGAAATTGTATCCATGCAGCTATGAGCTTGCAGAGTACTGCTGTCTGTCCAAGAAAAGTTGTGCCTATCCACATAAGGAATATTGTGAACAATCTGACCATTTTGTGCTTAGAATGCCCCCAAACATTTCCAAAGCATCCAGGAAGTATCATACTTCTGGGGGAGACATTTTGCAAGCAAATGGCCTAAATGCTTCATATCTAGCTCATCCAGAAACTGGGCAGTCCCAACCCACAAAGGCTCAGAGACCGGACCAATCAGAAATTAAGTAGATACCAGACGTGCCAAGTTATGCATCAACATTTAGTCACTTCTGTTACCCTACGGATAAGAGCGGTCCTGAATTAGAACTGGAGGTCTTACTTGATTCTGAATATTTTCTAGAGTTGTTAGGCAATTGTTATTGTTTATCCATATGGCTTGTTGACTGAGAATTCTGTCCACATTGATCAGATTTCAGCAGGTTTTCAGTGCCTTCATGAACACAGTCTCTATTATAAGCTAGGGAAATGCACCTTCAACTCAAACAGGCATTCACTTCTCAACCCATCCTCTATCACTTGGGTCCCACTTGGGTTCCCCTTTTTGTACCAGCTGATATTTCTAATTTCACCTAGGGCAGTGTTCCTCAACCTTGGCAACTTTAAGATATGTGGACTTCAACTCCCAGAATTCCCCAGCAAGCATGGCTGGCTGGGGAATTCTGGGAGTTGAAGTCCACAAATCTTAAAGTTGCCAAGGTTGAGGAACACTGACCTGGGGAGTTGCATCTTTACAATCCAGTCCAGAGTTTCAGAGCAACTTCTCCTATGCACGTTTTTCAGGCAATTCCTCCCAGCCAAAAGAAACTATTATGTTTTTAACAAGGGTTTTTTACCAGGAAAGAAAAATTGTCAGTAGTAGCACCATCTTCCTGAAGGTGTGGAATACTATTCTGAAATGATCACAAGAATGTGGAGCATCTACAAATTTCTCATAGGTGCATATAGGGACAGGTCAGGTGATTCGCCCCCCCCCGCCCCAATTGTAACTTTTACATCTCTTATACTCCTAGCTTGTAGAACAAAAGGGTGATATTTTAGCAAGTAAGCCAGAATATTTTCTATCCTTGAACTCCTCCAACCTAATTCTTGGCCTCCCACTGACATCTGTCCTGTCCTACAAGACTCTGGATGTCAGTAGGGAGTCTTTTTCCCTAACTTATCAATCCATACTCAGCCACATGCATGAGTCTGGATAGATGACTTTCAGAGGAACTTTTTTTTAATATCTTTTTTCTTGGCAATGGGGACAACTGCACTACAGTGACCAGTTATATATATCCTTCCATTCTTGAGGAAAGTGTTGCAGCTATACCATGACGTTTGGGTATTTCACAGTATTTAAAACCACCCATCTTCTTTTCCATGTCTTTTGGTGGTCTTGTGTTACAGTGGATGTCAAACCCTCTGTTTCTTCTTACCATACTTGTCACCATGCCAAACCTCTGACCAGCAAACCATCTGGATTATTGCATCCTCTCCCTTCCCCACAGGGCTCTTGGATACAGTTTCCTTGGACTTCTAATTGACCTACCATATGCCAAAAGCCTAGATGCCAGTCTAATGATAATTTGCCTCTTTTCTAAAATGGCCAAATTCATTTCTGGTCATGGCCTTCAATTTGCCATCCCTTCAACAAGTTTTCTGGAAACTTAGCTTACCAAAAGCTTACCAGAAACACCTTGTTTCTGATAGAGACTAACCATTTTTTAGAAAGCGTTATTCAACTATTAAATGAAACCTGCCCATCATTTACAGTCAGATAGAGAAATCTTAGAGCAACACCAGAATTGCCTGATATTTTATTTATGAGTTATTTGCTTAAAATAACTCTGTTCACAGTTCCATTCAGATGTTATCATTTCAGGGCATCTATGGCTATTACCTAGTCCTGCTCCTGGATGGTTCCTAGTCTTTCCCACATTCCAGATGCCTGTTTTTCCTAGGAATTTCAAGCTGCTGAGGACTTCCTTAAGGATTAACTGGATCATGTCATCACCTTCTCCAAGTGCTCTATGATCCCATTGTTGTTGGAGGTCACATCTGGATTATTACCAAGTTTCTCCCTTCCACACAATTATCTCTGTTATGCAGAGATTAGTTTCATGACCTTTCATGAGCATCTTCCAGATAAACTGAAAATACAAAGAGTTTTCCACCAGTCTCTCATGGACCTGCAATCCCCCTTGCCCTTTCATCAACAACTTCTTCTCAGTCACAGAGAAGAATCAAAAGTAAAGTATATTTTGGATTCTCAGTGTAGTAGAAACAAATTGGAATATTTAATTTATTGGGTGAGTGGGGGTGGGTGGGTGTCCATTTGTAGGAGGCAGCAGATAATATTCATGCACCAGTCTGTTTTGACAGTTACATTTGCAATGCAAGACCAATTGCCTAGTTGGTTTTGGCACAACCCAGCACTGAAAGAGAGAAGGGCATTTTTATAACAGAATCTGCACCACCCAAGGATGAGGGGAAGAATTCTGGAATGAGGGAGTTTCAGACTAAAAAGAGATGGAAATAATTCTCCTTTCCTGCTGTCTGATGTTAAGAGGAGGAAGAAGTAGAAAGGTCCAAAAGGAAGGAGATGACATCAGTTTCAACCAAAAATTGAATGCATATTTCCTTCTGGCCCACATCAGTCAGGAGAAGAAAGTGAAGGAGAAGCCTGAAAGTGGGGAAAACTCAATGGCTCCAGCTGACAAAGAAATAGAATTGAAAGGAAGAGCATAATGTTCTCCACTATTAGGAGGAAGTGGGACAAATTCATGATATTTCCAGGTGCAGAGCAGAAAAGGAAGGAAGAAATAGGGAAGGAGGAGATGTAAGAAATGAAGCTGGTGAGACAAGAACCTGTGGTTCCCAGGCTAGAGTGAACTGTTATGTCAGGCCTAGCCCAGGGAACTCCAGGAGACCATGCAGATTCAGTTCAGCAATGTTTATTAGCCACAACCTCTATCAAGAATCTTCCCAGACTGAAACTAGTTCCCAGGGTCAGTCAGTCAACACAGTGTGAATTCCTCAGGGAGGTGCCAGCCTCATCCTCTTATCTCTTCCCCGCGCTTCAGGAGACGAAAGAGGATGCTTCCCTCCCTGAGTCTGGCCTTCATAATTCCATTCCATCACAGCCTTCCAATGCCATCCAGAGAATGGCCAAGTAACATTGACTCAGAAGGGGAGGAAGAAAAGCCTAGAAATTAAATCCTGGAGCACATACTATATAAGCGCCTTGATTTCTGTGTACTATAGTGGAAAATTTCTTATATGTATAATGGCTTCATTTTACACTGCAATGAAGATACTACTTAACCCAAGATATGTCTCAAACCTTCTGCTAAGTAAAGCCAATTTTAGAATAAAAAGTTAAGTGTATAGAAAGCAAAGATTTGCAATAAGCCTTGTGTGACAACAATAGAGATGGAGCATTGCTGGGAGAAGCTCCAAACAGCCCCCAAGTGTGTCCCATGAACCCACTTAAGATATAGCACAAATTCCATGCTAGGGATCAGTAGGATGGATTGGAAAAAAAATGTCAGTACCATTATATCTTTATACAGATGTATGATGTGATCATATTCATTATACTGTAAATTCCAGTTGTTTCACCTCACATGCAGTATTGTAAAGCTGTAAAGGATAAAGCACAACCAAAATTATTATGAACTTGAAGAAAATCTCCTAAAAGGAAAGTTACACTATTCAGGGTTTCTTAAATTAAAAAGAAGAATAAAAAGAGGTTTATAAAATTATTCATGGTATGGACAGAGAACCTCTAAAATCCAATTAATTTAATGCAGTAATCAGTGATACTGAATGGTGGAAAATTCAGAACAGATAACAATATTTCACAATGAATATAGTATAGGATTGCTATTGTAAGGGCAATTCTGGATACCAACCTACACGGCTTTAAAAAGGTATTAAAATTAATGGTGAATAAATTTATCAACTGCTATTAGTAATAGTGATTTAACTGAGTTATGCTGAGATTAATGCAATTATTAACAATAATTGCAGTACATGGAGCCAATTATTACATTGATAGAATTATTAGATAATACACATATTTCTTCCTTATCTATAGGATGAAGCATGATATTACAGATCTGATGTGACTTTTGTGCATGTTCTATTGCCAAAAACAGTCAAGGAGCACAGTGAAAAAATGGGACTAAAATTTAATATAAGGAAGACCAAACTAATGACAACATGTACAAAACCAACCTTAGAATTGACAGCGAAGATACTGAAGTGGTGGATAGCTTCTGCCTTTTAGTATGAAACATTA
This sequence comes from Liasis olivaceus, assembly GCA_030867105.1. Lineage (NCBI taxonomy): Eukaryota > Metazoa > Chordata > Lepidosauria > Squamata > Pythonidae > Liasis > Liasis olivaceus. The sequence goes on along the minus strand of CM061348.1, from coordinate 226,984,350 downwards.
ACAGTAAAGGAACAATCAGTCAAGAAATATGCCGCAGACTAGCATTTGACAGATTAGCAATAAAGGCCTTGGAAAAGATGACATGATGTGTCTATACCTACAGAATAGTGCAGGCAATGGTATTCCCTCTGGTACTTCTTGGAAGTGAAAGTTTCACTTTGAAGCAGCAGCATAGAAAGAGTATTGATGCTTTTGAGCTTTGTGGTTAAAGACTCCTGAGAATACCATGGACAGCCAAGAAAACAAAAAAATGGATCATCAAGCAAATCAACCCAGAGTTCTCACTTGTGGCACAAATGACCAGGCTCAAATTATCTAACACCGGACACATTATGCAAAGACCTAACTCACTGGAGAAGACTCTAATGCTGGGAAAGGTAGAAGGAAAGAGGACAACCAGCAGCAAGGTGGATGGACTGAGTTACAGTGGCAATGGGTGCGCTGTTAGAAGGGCCAGGTTAAGGACTGATTGTCATGGAGAAAATCTGTTTATGTGGTTACTAGGAATTGACATCAACATGATGGTCCATAATCAATCAAAAATCAAAAGAGACAACCAATTTATGCTTCAGAAAGTAAGAAAGCCATTATATTCATTTAAATAACAGCTACAGTAAAGATCTTGTGATAATGATATGGGTGAAATCCAACCATGCCTGTCCATGTGCAGAAGAGACACCATTGTGAAATAGATTCCTACTGTACAATAAAATCCCATGTTTTTATTTATTGCACCACCTTCCTCCCAAAGAAGGCCAGGACAGTGCACAAGTCTGTACTTAACCATGCACCAACACATTTTAAGTACAATATATTTTTTAAAACTTACCTTGTAAATTGGCATTCCCTCACATTTAACTATTTACTAACATTTGAATTTTAATCATTTTCATTCTGGTTTTACTGATAAAATGCTTAGGAATTCTTTCAGTAAGAGATATAGAGATATTTTAATAAACAGCAATATAAAAGACAGGAGTTCCTGCAAAATTATTAAAATATCCAGGGTAAATCTGGGAAGTGTTCAAGTCATATGAGGAAATACAACTCCGGATTGCCTTGTGCACATTTCCACTTTTCTTTCAAGGCTGTACTTTGCCATCTTCTGTATCAAAGTATCCCAATATGTATTTGTGTTTGTGATTCCATATGGCTATTGCTCCAGGTATATGCTTTAAGGAATCATCTATTTTGATGACTGCTCTTGAGTTGTAGATTTGTTTGCCTCCAAATTCCAACAGTTTCTGCTGTCTCCAGGAAACATTATAGCTGCTCTTAGCAGCGGTGCGGGTAGTTGATTTTAGATTCCAGACATCATTATCTTTAATCAATATTTCACAAAGAAGCCATATATGGTGCCCCTCTTTAGAACACACCATATATTGCTTTTTTGTGAAATATTCAGTATTATGCTCTTTTATTTCATGGTCACCATCCCTGTGAATTTTTGAGCCTAGGATAGGAAGATAAACTGTTATTAGTACAATTTCTTCTTGTCCTATTTGCAGTGTTTGTTATTGCTTTTGCCATAAGCTGCTTTTTAACAATGAGCAGCAAATTGGGCTTTGCACTCTTTTCTTTCATTTTCAACAAGAGATTCTTTCATTCTTCTTTGCTTCTAGCCATCAAAGTGGTATCGTCAACATAACTGAGGTAGATGGTATTTCTTCTAATGGTTATAATTCCAATTTCCCTTTCTTCTAGTCCAATGTTTCTCATGAAATAGTCTGCATGTAGATTAAATAAATAATGTCACTGTATATAGCCTTGGAGTGTTCTTTTCCCAATTTTAAAACTTTTGGTTGTGCCATATTCCATTCTAACTGGTGTCTCCTGGTCAGCATACAGGTCTTCAGTAGTAAGGTGACATCACCTGAGATTCTCCCACAATTTACTGTGGTCTACACAGATAAAAGATAATTGATAAAAAAAAATAGGCATCCCTTCTGAACCCTTTTGACTTTTCCATTATCAGATGTTATCAATATGATCTTAAATGTCCCAGCCTCTTTTGAATCTAGCATGTACTTCTTCAGTTCTTGTTCCCCATATTGTTGAAGTCTAGACTGCAAAATCGTAGCCATTATCTTCCTAGCATGTGAGATAAGTGCAACTGTTTTATAGTTTGACATTTAGTATGCCATTTTTTAAAAACTGGAAAATAAATTGAACTCCACTGGAGTTGGGCAGGTAATAAATTTAAATAATAAACAAACAAGCAAACAAATAGATCTTTTCCAGCTTCTTGGCCACTACCATGTTTTACATACCTGTTTACAAACCACAAGTAGCGCTTTGGAATTTTGCAAGGTGATAAATTAAGCAGTTTTGTTGATGTTTCATTAACTTCTCCAATTTTGTTTCTGCAACATTTGCTAGGGACCATTTAATTTCACTTTCCAAAATATCTGGCTCTAGTTTTGTGATTAAACCTGTATATATAATTGATTCAGGAACTGATATAGTTCTTCCATATATGCACACCATTTCATCTTTGTATCTTCTTTTACTGGTTGATCTTTGCCTTCTTTGTCTTTTACTATGCTGAACTTTGCTCCCTCAATGTTCCTTCAATTTTTGTACAGTGGTACCTTGGTTTATGAACTTAATTCGTTCCGCGACGCTGGTCGTGAACCGAATTGGTCGTGAACCGAATCAAATTTTCCCATAAGGTTCAATGTAATTATGGTTAATCCGTTCTGAACCATATGTTTTTTTTTTTTTAAACTGCAAAAATATGACACAAAGTACAGTACGAAGAGAGAGAAAGCTAACCTTGCTCAATGCGACTTCTGGTGTGGAGGACAGAAAGGCGGGTGGGGAGGCGGTTACTGTTTGGAGGGAGAGTCCCCCTCCCTACAGGAAGCCGCGACCACGTCACGGCAGGGAAAATGGCCGCGGATCCTGTTCGTAACCCGATCCGGCGTTCGCGGAGGCAAAATTTTGCGACCAGAGCTGTTCGTGAACCGAATTGTTCGTGAACAGAAGCATTCGTGAACCGAGGTACCACTGTATTTTCTTAAATAAATCTCTTGTTCTTTCTATTTGACTGTGTCCCTCAATTTATTATTTAGTTATGACTCCTTGTATTTTTGTGCTCTTCTTTGGAACTCAGTATTTAGTTGGCAAATTTTCTTCTGTCTCTGTTGGTGTACAGTGACATATTGTCATCTTTGGAATCCTGAAACTTATAAAGGTTTTGTAGAGGAATTCTGAAGTTTGGAGAATCAGCTATATTTTAAAAATCTTAAAGGCTAAAGAGTATCTCTGTACCTTTTACATAGTTGAAATGTGAATGCACTTGGCTTATACGATCCTAAACCTTTTGGTAACAAAACAAACCTTTAGTCTTCTACGGAGTCAAAATTGAAAAAAAAATGTACTTTTTAAATTATTTGACTAAATTAATCTCAATCTATGTTTACTGGAATCTATTGGCCTATCCTGGCCAAATGTTTATCTGGTTCCAGAGGTTTGTGTAAATTTTAAGTATATGGTTTCTCAGTTAATTATTTTTCAGGGAAAAAAGAATAGACTGAATGTTCATAGTTACTAATAGCAAGCTCCATTGTTTTCCCAGACAACTTTATATACTGTAAGTATACTGAAAGAGAGTGAAATAACAAATCCTACAATATTCTTTTGGCAGTATTAGGGAGGGTTTTTTTTATAAACTAGTATTTTATTAATTTTCTGAAAGAATACAAAAAAAAATTAAAAACAGAAAATACAAGTTGTAAACTTGTATTATTCAACAATGCAGACTAAAGTATATATTAAAAAAACTAAAAGTAATACAAACTAACAACTAACATAGATACAAAAAAGAAATTGAATAAAGAAAAAGAAAAAAACCTAATACCGTACAGTAATAATGAAATGTGTTTTTCTATAGTAAACAAACACTAGTTACATTTTCAATGCAAAAAGCTAGAGTTCAATTTTTAAACAATGAGTTGAACCTGGACCACACAAAATCATAAAGTCCAATCTTTCATTTTATATTGATGCAAAGCCACTTCAAAGCTGACAAATTTCAAGACTACACAATCACCTTTTTTGCTACAATCCAAGCTCATTATATCCAAAGCTCTCATAAATATACAAGTTCCATGTTTTGATGGTACATCTTAACACTAAGCACTAGTCTAACATAGAGTTAGCATCTAACCAAAAGGACAAGATAAAATCTTATGCACTAATGAGCCTTAAAATGTATTATATCTCCAACCTAAGAAGGATGATTGCCAATCCTTTTAAAACAACTGTTGAGAAGTCCATAAAACTATGCAACCTGATATTCATTTCTAATAAACAGGGTATCCTAATAACAATTTTCCCAGGAAAAAAATCCTATTTTTATACAATTCCATAGAAACCTTATTAACAGTTGGCAGAGTATTTGATTTATTCCAATTTATTGTATACCAGAGTGTTTACCAGATTGCTGTACCATTCTTGCAAATTGCAGTAAAGATCTTTGATAATCATTAAAAAGGCCCATGGATATCAGATGCATACAGGGCATCCATGGGGATGGATTAAAAAAGTCAAGACGGCAGTTATCACAGCAGGATTGAAACCCCAGCACTTTTGGACATGTATCAATATCACATGTACATAAAAATGGGCAGAGCTTTGATCACGTGACCAAATTGACATTATTAACCCCAACTCTACTGGATGTATATAAGACAAGTTGTTTCTGCTATTTGAACCCCTGAATGTCATTAGGTATTCCAAGTTAATCAAGTTATATATTAGAAAGGAGAATCCTTGTCAAGATCCACATTTCATTTTAAGAAATAATCCCACTGGAATTATTTGAGCAGAAGAATTTATGTAGTTTTTTGGAAATTCATTTTTATCATACTTTGGTTCAAAAAGCTACATCTTGATTCATTATTATCAGAACACAATGCTTACATATTTACCAGTAATCTAATCTAATTTCATCTATTCATCTATTTATTATATCATATGATATCCCTGACACACTTTCAAATATCCAGGTAGTGCTGGGTGAATTATTGCTGGTAATACCATCTGTAATCTTCATGCCAGAGTAGTTGTTAGAATCTTAGCATTTCTATTTATCAAGGATATCAGATGATAAATCACACAGTGTGTAGGACCCTTTCCCATTTTCAAAATGACCGTTATATAAGGCTCATAAAAGGATAAAGGATGGACCCATTTATTTCTTTTTCTTTCTCTCTTTCTCCCAAAATAGGAATCATACTCCTCTTATATTTTTTAAAGTATTTAAAGGAATCCAAAACTGGGGGCCTTACAAGTTTTCATTATTACATTAGTATCAAATATCTCCTTCAAAATTAACGGTGTGACTAAATCTCCTGAATGTATTTCTAAAATCTGTGAAAGGTTTATTCCTTGTAAAAAGTCATCCATCTGTTCAGAGTATATGTCATATTTATATAAAGAATACAAACACAAGTAAAACTCTGTAAATTGAGAATTAATTACTTTAGGGTCCCAATGAACTGGGACTATAAATTCAGTATAGCCCATGGGCTGTCAGCTGGGGGTGAAACCCTTCTACTTCAAATGACTGAAAAAATGGTAAAATGATATACTTCTGAATTTACTTTAAAAAAAAAAAAAGCCCAGGGTAAACTACTTACTCAAGAAAAGGAAAAGTGTTAAAAAAATTTCTGCTAGGTTATAAACTTGCAATCTTATATATGCTAAACAAAGATCTATGCTATTTCACTACTGTACGCTATTTCAGCAGTGCTGATGAAGGAAGATATAGAAACAATGAGAGTACATGATAAACATTGGTTTGGTTGAAGGGGTGGTCCTTCTTCTGCACAGTAACCAATGATCTGCTGAAATTAGCTTGCAATGGACAGGAGCACTTGAGAAGTAGAGCAGAGAAACACTCCTTGTTACTTTGAAGGTGAATGGGAGAATAAATGGTAACATCATCCATTTCTACCCTCCAGAAAAGTTGCTTACTTGTTCTGGTGATGGGACAACTAGACACCGCAAATAATCACTAAAGCTCTGTTCATCCAGTATACTGAACTACAAGAAGTCAACCATATTTTAGCGTTGGGTGTTGTGCAAAGCATATACTCAGTTTATGGTTCAGTGTGGTGGGCGAACTTATGAAATTGGTTTAATTTGAATAACATTTTGTTAAGTTAACTGGCCCAATTTAAAACACACTCTATTAATTGCACCCTGGTCCCTTGTTCCATCAGGAACCAAACTTTTATTTATCTGTTTTGTCAAACAGATGAATAAAAGCTTGGCTGTCAAAGATACCCAATACCTTTGTAGTACTTTTTTTAAATATCCTATTTGGTAAATACTTATATTTTTAAATTAAGACATTTATTTTATCATGGCAGTCTATGTACTATGGGAATAAATTTGCTGACTATCTGTTTTCTCTTCTGTGTGTGAATAGATGCTTTTCCATAGCTTTATAGCCATGTATGTATGCATTTGTACACATTTTGAGTTTTAATGTGATCAGAACTAATCATTTCCTAGTGCTTAGGAATGTGATTGTTAGAGCTAATGATTTGTCATCATCTGAACTAATCATTTCCAAGATTGGAAATTAGAATTAGCTATTACTCAAGTTAGTGAAACATTAGTACCTAAAGCTCTGTTGTGCATGGTACACCTATATAAAAAGGGCCAGTTCGTGTAAATATATGTACATTTATGTACATTACTACAACAAACAAACTATCCACTTACTATATTTTTATTACTCTACATACATAGATAATGCAATGCTTCAAAGACATGTATTCTATATCAATAAATTCACAAGCTTACAGTGATGCACATTTATTCTTTACGAATTATACATTTCCCATCTAAAATATGTAAATTTATTGAATGACAGAGAAAACCTAAGATAAATACTAGCATTAATTTATATTAACTGCAATAAATATGTTATAAAACTGAAAAGTTTATAAACCTTAAAAAGGGGAACATTTTGACACAAAATGTGTTTAAACAAAAATGCATATATATAGCTAGAGTAATATTTCTATACTGTTAAATCTACAAAGACTCACTGCAGTTTATAACTGTCTACTAAAACATTTGGAATACAAATAATTAAAATGTCAACAGTAGATTAGCTAATTAAAACAATAAAATTACATTAAGTGATTAAAATATTAACTAACCAAAAAGCATAACAATAAAATGACAAGGATGGGAAAGGCGATCACCAAATTCTTTCTGGAAATGCTCTGTCTTTGTCATGTTCAGGAAAGGCATTACAGAAGGAGTCAATCTTACTTGTAAAGGAAGACTATTCCTTAAAACTGGGGCATGGCCACGAAACAGCATTTTCTGGCTTTGGCCTTCCTCATAGTGAGGAGCAATCAATATGCTTTCCTGGGATGATTGTACAGGATGGGTGGATTCAGATAAAAGATGGTCCTGCCGGTACCTACATGCCTAACTGTTTAGGCCAAAACCAGGACTTTGAATTGAGTCACAAACCTTGTTGGTAGCCAATGGTGTTACATATTTCAGGTGGTCAGTACCTGCCAGCAAATGGGCACTGCATTTTGTGCCAGTTGTAGTTTCTGAATGATCTTCAGAGGCAGCCATATGTAGAACACATTGCAGTAGTCTAAATGCAAGGTGATGAGGGTATTAATCACTGTTACAAGATCCTCTTACTCCAGGTAGCCTGCAACTGGCATACCAACCACAACTGGGATGAAGACCTGGCCATTCTTTCTACTGCCCCAGCCTTCCCCAAAGTGGTTGTCAGCCCTTCGACATAGGCCAGGTCAGGGACAAACAATACAAGGACCACTGGAACTCTATCGATATAGGGTATAGTAATAGCATCTTGAAAGCCTGTCAGAATTCCCTTCGCCTCTTCTTTTACCAAACAGAAACAAGGCTGGTCATCTTGAATTTCTTTCTCATACTCTCTTTCTTCCCAGGCTAATTTGACATTTACTTAACGATCCTTGCCTTCCTTTTTCAAGGCTATCTCTGTACTCCTCTACAGTGGTACCCTCCAGATGTATTGTCTGAAGTCTAAATTATCTGATGATATATTGTAAATAGTCCAGATGATGCAATATGTAAATCCTCAATGGCTTATCCCTTTTGTGATATAGAGTTTGCCTTCTTCCTTTTATTTCATCACCATTTCTGTGGGGGAGAGGCCTTAATGATACTTCCCATGTGCCATATTTTCCCTATAGGAGCATAGAGAAAATCATTCCTCATAGCAACAGTACCAATGTTATTTTTGGAACTGTAGTCTATAAAACCTAAATAAGGTATCCTCTAGATGTGGTGCATTTTAAAAACAATAAATAAATTTAAGCAGTAATTTTGTGGCCAAAGATAAAAGAGGCTTTCTTTCATTAGGTACTTTCATTACCATGCCAAAAAAAAAACAAACAAAAACAACCAAACACACCTTGGTGAATGGTAGCCCCTGACTGACCTTGGTTGTTCCTAAGAAATCTAAACTAGATCAGATGTGGGTAATGGTTGGGTGACAAAACACCAGGAAATCCCAGCTTTGTAGGTTATGGAAAAGGAAAAAAAAAAAACATCCTGGAAGAAGTCAGTAACAAACATCTTTCATACTGCTGCCAAAAGAGTTCCATGAACTTGTCTGCATTTACCAGGAGCGTATCTTAACTGATGTGTTTTTATCAGGGAAATATATTTAAGTAGTTTGATTAGTTATATTAATTATTTTTATTTCAAATTATAGAATTAAAGTATACAATTCAGTAGGACTGTGTGAAGCATTCAAAATTTGCAATGGATGAGAGTATGTACAAAAGCACCCATTTGAACTGTTAAAGCAGCTATATCATTTGCAGTCATGTAGCTGCTCTGGAAGCTGCTGAAGAACGTCTCTGCAAACTTCAATGAAAAAATACTGGCTTAGCATCATGTGTGAAAGCAATTCCTGTGTCCCTGAAATATTTTATATGCAAGCTCAGTCCTCTCTGGATTTTGGTCATTAAGTAAAACAGTAAAAACCTTCCAAATGTTTTGGATTACAATCATATAATCCTAACAGCCCATAGTGATTGGGGCTAGTGACAGGTTAACTTCTCAACACAGTCTGAAACGCCTGATGGAAGAGGCCTTAAGAAAATGTCTCCCTTGAGCCGAACTCAGGTTTTGGTGCCTCAATGGCTGTATTCATGTAATTTTCTTGGCACCAGTTCAGGAATAGTGTGCTTTGTCTACCTCTGAAATGTTTGACTTACCTTCTAAATACCTAGTTGGGAACTATAAATTTAATCTGGGAATCTATACTGTAATATCATAATACATATGAAGGTCAGGCTAAAAGAATTTTGGTTTGGAACCTCATAGGTATAGCCATCTTAAGTGAGACCTGGTGTTTGACCTTCACAATTAATTTGTGTATGAAAGAACTCCATTATGTTCTTGTCTGATATATATGACTCCCTGATTTTGTTTTAAAGTTATCTGCCTTTAATTTTCAGGAATCTATCCAGATGTCTACTGACACTAGTTGTTAGATGAGCTCAGTGGGGTTTCTTTGGGCTGATTCTGATGTGTCTTATTGTACACCACAGTCCCTACTGTTTCATGCAAGGAGGCATTTCTCTGAAAGTATGCCTCCACATTAAAATTATGATGGCAATAAGAATGCTACCCCATTACTAGTTCCTGTAATATATGGAAGAAAAGAGATGCTAATATATTTGTGCTATATTTTTTCCTTTGCTATTCTTGCTATTTCTCATGTAGGAACAGCAGTTAGTGTAATGATTGTGCCAGTTCTAATTTGAGAGTGCCCTTGCTTGAAGTTGAAGTTGAGTTGTGTTGTAACCTAGAACATGTTTTCACATGTTTAGTAGAATTACTGATGGGAATATATCCTGTCCTTAGAATGTGACAGAACCAGATGTGTCTGGTATGTGTCTTAAATCTATGTAATTCAATTAAAAGAAGGAAAAAATGATCAGCTGTGTTATCAACAATAACTATTTCATTAGGTGATGAATTACTATTCAACATTATTCACTAAAAAACTTTTCATGCAATAAAATATTGTGTTTTTAAAAAATCCTTTATGATTCCAAATATCTTTCAGATAATGGCTTAACTTCATTAAGCAGTATAGAATATTTCAAATTATATTTGCACAGCTTCCGGAAACCTATGGTAGCCTAGGACATGTAGAAGATTTCAGAATATTCCTGGAAAAAAGGAGGCATTCTTGCATACTTTTGTAGATACACTGACTGTATAGTGCTTATATTCTTCATTGTGCAGTACATAGTTTTCAAACCTAAGCTAGCTGAGGCACACAAGAATGGTTCATAGGTAGCAAGGCAAAGGATTACCAGAAGCCAAGAATCAAAAGTTTGCTATATTTGTAAATCTTTATCCACAAGGGTAGCCTTGTATTCTTGTAGCTGAAAAAAAGCATGAATTATTTTTTGTTTCACCCTTTCTCTGAGCTATAAAGCAGCTAAGGATCGGTTAGCTCTGCTCTTTGGCTTTAATGAACTTGAGCCATCTTCAGTTAGGGACTAGTGGTTCTGTGATAATGGAGAGGCATGTGGGGTATGAATTCTTGCTGATTAGATCGATATGGCTTTTGGGCTCTTACTTAGTATTAAACCGTGTCATCCAAAGTAGTCTAGTAGAGAAAGTTTTAAGATCTATCTTAGCTAAGAAATCTCTTGGACAAAACTACAATTGGCTAGATTCAGCCAGCATACTTACAGGTGAAACTCGAAAAATTAGAATATCGTGCAAATGTTCATTTATGTCAGTATGGCAACTCAAAAGGTAAAACCAATATATGAGATAGACGCATTACATGCAAAGCGAGATATGTCAAGCCTTACTTTGGTATAATTGTGATGATTATGGCGTACAGCTTATGAAAAACCCAAATTCACAATCTCAGAAAATTAGAATAGTGTGAAAAGGTTCAATATTCTAGGATCAAAGTGTCCCCCTCTAATCAGCTAATGAATCCATAACACCTGCAAAGGGTTCCTGAGCCTTTAAATGGTCTCTCAGGCTGGTTCAGTAGGAATCACAAGCATGGGAAAGACTGCTGACCTGACAGTTGTGCAGAAAACCATCATTGACACCCTCCATAAGGAGGGAAAGCCCCAAAAGGTAATTGCAAAAGAAATTGGATGTTCCCAAAGTGCTGTATCAAAGCACATCAATAGAAGGTTATGTGGAAGGGAAAAGTGTGGTAGAAAAAGGTGCACAAGCAGCAGGGATGACCGCAGCCTGGAGAGGATTGTCAGGAAAAGGCCATTCAAAAGTGTTGGGGACTTTCACAAGGAGTGGACTGAGGCTGGAGTTAGTGCATCAAGAGCCACCACACACAGACGGGTCCTGGACATGGGCTTCAAATGTCGTATTCCTCTTGTCAAGCCGCTCCTGAACAACAAACAACGTCAGAAGCGTCTTACCTGGGCTACATAAAAAAAAAAAGAACTGGTCTGTTGCCCAGTGGTCCAAAGTCCTCTTTTCTGATGAGAGCAACTTTTGCATCTCATTTGGGAACCAAGGACCCAGAGTCTGGAGGAAGAATGGAGAGGCACACAATGCACGATGCTTGAAGTCCAGGGTGAAGTTTCCACAGTCTGTGTTGATTTGGGGAGCCGTGTCATCTGCTGGTGTTGGTCCACTGTGCTTCATTAAGTCCAGGGTCAACGCAGCCGTCTACCAGGAGATTTTGGAGCACTTCATGCTTCCTTCCGCAGACGAGCTTTATGGAGATGCTGACTTCATTTTCCAGCAGGACTTGGCACCTGCCCACACTGCCAAAAATACCAAAACCTGGTTCAATGACCATGGGATTACTGTGCTTGATTGGCCAGCAAACTCGCCTGACCTGAACCCCATAGAAAATCTATGGGGCATTGCCAAGAGAAAGATGAGGGACATGAGACCGAACAATGCAGCGGAGCTGAAGGCCGCTATTGAAGCATCCTGGTCTTCCATAACACCTCAGCAGTGCCACAGGCTGATAGCATCTATGCCACGCCGCATTGCGGCAGTCATTGCTGCAAAAGGGGCCCAAACCAAGTACTGAGTACATATGCATGCTTATATTTTGCAGAGGTCCGATATTGTTCTATTTCCAATCCTTGTGTTATTGATGTCATGTAATATTCTAATTTTATGAAATTGTGAATTTGGGGTTTTCATAAGCTGTACGCCATAATCATCACAATTATACCAAAGTAAGGCTTGACATATCTCGCTTTGCATGTAATGCATCTATCTCATATATTGGTTTCACCTTTTGAGTTGCCATACTGACATAAATGAACATTTGCACGATATTCTAATTTTTCGAGTTTCACCTGTATATAGAATCATAGAATGTAAGGGTGGGAAGGAATTTGGAATCCAGGAGTCCACCACTATAGCATGCCCAGCAGATGGCCATCCAACCTATGATTAAATACCTTCAGTGAAGGAACATTTACCACATCCCAAGGCAATTTGTTGCATTGCTGAACAGCTTTTACTCTTAGGAAATTCCTTCTATATCCAATCCACTTTCTTGTAATTTAAACGCAATGTATCCCATCTTCCATGTGATAATGGTTCAGATACCCATCATTTGTTGCCCCACAGACTTCTCTTTTTCAAGTTAAACATACTCAATGATTTTAACAGTGTCTCACAGACTTTCCCCCCCAGTCCCCATATCATCTTGGTTGCTGTCTTCTGGACATTCTTTAGTGTGTCATTGTTCCATAATCTAGATATGGTCAGAACAATGCAGAATAGAGGAAAACTGCTTTTTCTTGATACTATACTTCTGTTGATGCAGCCAAGATTTGCATTTGCCCTTTTTAAACCCTGTTGGCTCATGGTCAACAGGATTTAAAATCATATTGCTGATTTTTGCCCATTGTTTCAGCTTATCAAGATTCTCATGAACCTTTATTATCCTATAAGGTATTAGGTCTAAGGTATTTGTGTCACCTGTGCATTTGAAAATCCTTTCTTTTAATTCCTCATCCAAGTAATTTATAATATGCTGAACAGTATAGAGCCTAAAACAGAACCTTATAGTATACCACTCAACAGCCTTGAGGTTGATGTGGAGCTACTGATGAACACTCATTGGGTATGATTGCTCAACCAGCCTTGTATCCGTCTCATGGTAGAACAATTCAGCTTATCTTCTGCCATCTTCTCCACTAGGGTTTGTCAAATGCTTTCCTGAAGTCTAGTTCATTATGTCCACTGCATTCCTACAGTCACCTAAACTGGTCACTCTATCAATAAAGGAAATAAGGTTCATTTGGCATGATTTGTTCTTTATAAACACATACTGACTTATGTAAAATAATGCATTCTTTTCTAACTGCTTACATGACAGCTTAATAATCTGTTATAGAGTTTTGCCTAACATTGATATTGAAATTACGTCTATAGTTACCCTGGTTGTATGTTGTGCCTTTCTTCTACTCTCATCCTCCCTGATTTCTCAAAGATCATAGAAAGTGGATTCCCTTTCACATCTACTATGGTGTACAAACCATAGTAGCTGAGTTCTAACAACATGCTAAGAATACAAAACAAACTGCATTACAGCTTAAGTGACATGTGAATTTATTTACTATTTTTCAGCCTAATCTATCTCAGACAGTTAAAATAAATTATATACTGTTTCCTTGAATATTATTTATAAATATGATAAATGAAATTAAGAGTATACTTATATGGGAAAGAAGAGTTTATTTTCTTTAGATGTTATGGGATCAGGACTGCAGAGCATGGATGTATGGAAGATGATGTCATTATGGATTTATTTGACACTTCAAAATAGCAATTGTAGAAAAAGCATGAAGGTGAGTAAGTGATGGAGACACGAACCCAAGAATAGAGCAGGCTAGTGCTAAATCATTGCATAGAAAATTATCTGTGGAGAGAACAGATAAATGGAAAGTTCACATGAAGGCTGATCTCATAATTGAAGGGAAATAAAATTTAACTTTTTACATATAATCTAGATTAATTGCTTATCATTTAAGAAACAATTGTATCTTGTTCAAGTTAATAAAAACAAATGTAACAACTTTAGAAACATCTTTCAAGTCAAATGTCTAGGTTCTTTAAAGTTTAAAAATCAGCTGGAATTGAATAGAAATTTCTTAATGGGTTTCAGCTTTCATCTTAAACTGTTCATCTTAAACATACACACTTCATCATCTTTAATACTTATATAAGAAAAGTGTTGTTAGGTCTTTCATGCATAAGTAGGATATGTAGACTGAAACCACAAGATCGTATAACTGGACATATTAGAATCCAGTTCCAAAGTTCCACTGCACCTGGAACATATTCTCAGCTAAATAATTCAGAATAGCAAGTGGAGATAGTAGAGGAAACAGATTCATAGGTTTGGTATATGAAGAAGATAGCTTCAAAAGGGTATTGCATAAATGAATGGAGAACAGATATATCAATGGCTATTAGTTCTGAGGTTCAATATTATGTCTGAATTGAGGGCAGCGTGCTTGCAATACTAGTTGCCAAAAAAAAAAAAGACAGGAGAAGAAAACATATTGACCTCCTGCTGCTTGTGAGCATTCAGAGGCATCTGGCTACTCACTTTGGAAAAACAAAACACTGGATTAAAATGTGCCTTAGCCAGATTCAGCAGAACTAATTTTATGTTTCATAAAGTAAGGGGAAAGGAAGCCAGGAGGTGCTGTTTTTCAGTCACTGTTCTGGCATTATGGAATGACCTTCATTTAGAATTAAGATTCATACCATCCCTCTTAATCACCTGGAAGCAGTTTATGATATACCTCTTCTGTAGAGCATTGGGCAACTAGTTAATTGCCACCATTTTAAAAATTTCAGTTTAACTGTTATGCTCCATCTTTATCTTGTATTTTGATTGTGTTATTCATTTTTCCATTATTTTTATTGTAATTATTATTGTTCTATACTGTTTCCAGTTTTGATTTTAATTATGGTTACCATGGATGTTGGTAGGTCTGAATTCCACATTTCAGTTATGTGCTATGGGAAGAAGTGTTTGTCTGTTCCAAATGTCCTTTCAATAAGCTGCTCTGAATGCTCTCTAGTCCTCATGTTTTGAGAGGGGGAGAAAAAGTTTTCCCTGTCCACTTTCTTTGTGTCCAGCATGGTTTTATACAGTGGTGCTTAAAAGTTTGTGAACCCTTTTGAATTTTCAATATTTCTGCATAAATATGACCTAAAATGTGATCTGTTCTCTACACAAATCCTAAAACTAGATAAAGAGAACTCAATTAAACAAATGAGTCAAAAACATTAGTCTTGTTAATTTATTTATTGAGGGAAATGATCCAAAGCTACATATTTGCATGTGACAAAACTATGTGAACTTCTAGGATAATCAGTTCATTTGAAGGGACATTAGAGTCAAGTGTTTCAATCACTGGAATGATAATCAGGGGTGAGTGTGGGAGGTCCTACTTTATTTAAAGAACAGAATTCTGGGTATTCACTATTGAAGTCTGATGTCCTCATAACAGGTATGTGGAATGGGGCATGGCTCGAATGAAGGAGATTTCTAGGCCAGGATGATTTGCCATCATTGGTGGAACTCTGAATTCTGAACTGTACTAGTAAATTCTACAGGAAAATGTCAGGGTATCTGTCCATGTACCGAACCTGAAGAGAAAACAGGTCATACAGTAAGACAACAACCTGAAACATACAGATTGTATGACCAAAGAATAGTTAAAGTAGAAGAAAGTTAATCGTTTGGAATGGCCAAATCCTATATAAATGTTGTGGAAGGACCTAAAATAGGCAGTTTGTACAAGGAAGCCCATCAACATCCCTGTGCTGAAGTTGTTCTGTAAGGAGGAATGGGCTAAAATTCCTCCAAGCCAATGTGCAGGACTGATCAAGAGTTATTGGAAACATTTAGTTGCAGTTATTGGTGCCCAAGTGGGATACACTAGTTCACAAGCATTTAAGCACCATTGTACATCTCAAGCATGTCTCCCCTCTACAGGTAATCCTCGCTTACCAACCACTCATTCAGCGATTGTTTGAAATTGCGATGGCGCTGAACTAGTGGTACTTATGACTGGTCCTTGAAGTCCTGGCCATTGTGGAATTCCAGGGAAGAAATGGCGAACTGAAGACGGCTCCTTGAAAAATGGAGCTGACAACCATGGCGGAATGAAGAGCTGGCGACTAGACCAGCTCTTTGTAATTCCTCTCTGGGCAAGGAGAGGACCTGAGATCGCCCAGAAGTGCTCCAGACAGCTGCTCCTTTGTCAACAGTGGTCACCTGTTGGATACTACAAGACAGCTATTTCTGGTGGGTTTAGAGCTCTGAGATATGAGGGAATAGCCATCTTGCTCAAACCATAGTTGGTGCCTTTGAAAAGACACTGGGTTGACATGCTTCCTTTTCTAATCACTTTCAGAAACTGCTTCTTAACTACTTTTCAGCTATTAGGACTTTTGGATCGACAAATCTGAATCCTTAGCAAAAGAAGTTTTAAATACAGGTTTAAGGACTTAATTATTTTTTCTGGAATAAACAGCAAAAGGTTAGTTAAAACTTTGATTTTAGAAAGTTACAAACAGACTAAGGGTCCAGATAAATTTGAAATAAGATTTTGGAATTAATTATAAAGAATCCTTCCTATGGAAAATGCTTTTATTTTGATTTAAAAAAAATAAGACTTTAAAAATTGGACTCTAGAGGGAACTAGAAGGAACTAAAGATTACAATTAAAGGAGAAGAATACTCAAACTCAACTTACACATACAGAATGAAGCAAAATATTTTAACATTGGACATATTGAAGGATATTTTTGAAAAATGGACCCAGAAGTTAATTTTAAGAGTGTCTGCCTTTATAGATACACTGTGTTTAAAACATGTTATGGAAGAGGAACGAG
Organism: Liasis olivaceus; assembly: GCA_030867105.1. Taxonomy (NCBI): domain Eukaryota; kingdom Metazoa; phylum Chordata; class Lepidosauria; order Squamata; family Pythonidae; genus Liasis; species Liasis olivaceus. The sequence goes on along the minus strand of CM061348.1, from coordinate 226,967,418 downwards.
TTTTACCTGACATGATTGAGACTGATTTGAAAGTGGATTAAAAATAACAGGTTACAAGAATGACATGGAAAAAGATGTTACACTGGACATACAAGAGAAACTGGCTGATGTCTTAATAATTAAAAGAGATGTACAAATAACAAACCAAGAGAGTGACCTGGATAATTTTCCTATATTAGATTTACAAAAGAGGCTTGTTAAAGCTTTGAAGAATTTTGTGAGAAGGAACAAAGAAAAAATGAAAAGAAATCAAGTTCTAGGACATTATTTTAAGTGACTAAAGATCAAGACTGTTAGAAGTAAAAGTAATATAAAGTTAGTTTATTTGATCAAGGATAAAATAGATATGTTGTTATCTCTGGTAATCCTTAATGGACTTCTGCTGACATCAGGACTGAAATGATAAGGTTTTAAGGATTTGTTTATTGACAAGAGATGGGATATGGGAAGAAAAGATCATTTGTTGTACTTTAAGAGGCAATAAGTTACTAAAATTGTTTACACTTGTTGTGATGAAGGGGGAAGTCACTTCTTTATATATTTCTTCTATTTTTCTTTATTATATTCTTATTTTTTCTTTCTTTTCTATTTTATTTTTTTCCTGCACCTTCTATTTTTTCTTTTTATTCTTTTAGTTTGTATTAGTTTGTATTGTTGTAAATTGTAATCTTTAATAAAATTCCTATATAAAAAAGAAATTCTGGCTGTCGCAGGGCCCAAAGGTCGCATGATCACAATTCAGGTGCTTGGCAACCAGCTCACATGATGGTTGCAGCATCCCACAGTCACATGACCACCATTTGTGACCTTCCTTGGTGGCTTCCCACAAGCAATGTCAATGGGGCAGCCAGCAGGGAAGGTCACAAGTCACTTTGGTAAGACCCTTCCCGGTCTTCCCGAACACTGCGCTACACCCTCCTTCCCTCAACCTCCAACTTGTGCATGGTCTGCGCTGGGCCTTCCAGGGCCTCCCCTGCAGCACCCGTGAGCTCCTTACCTGGGACTCCCACCACTTCCTGCTTAACAACTCATGCATCTTGGGGTTACAATGGCAACTGTAACTGCCTGAATTGCTGTTGCTAAGCGATGCAGTCACATGATGTCACACTTTATGACTGCATCACTTAGAGACAGTAATCCTGGTCCCAATTGCTGTCATAACCCAAGGACTTTTTGCAAGCAAAATGTCTCACAACATGCTATTGATGTGCATTCAAAACAGCAATCAGATGACTCCAGTAGAGTTTTCGTCTCTGTCTAGTTATTTAACACTAGATATCCACAGATTTCAACCTGTTAAAAATGTAGGTTTATCATTAGCAAAGTTGCAAAATTGTGCAGATTTTTCCCACCCTATTTCAATAAGCACTATACTACTCAGACTAATAATGTATTCAGTGATTGTAACCACACTGTCATGCTATTTCAGCAGAAAAGTGGTATGCAGTAAAACCAGTATGCTTGCTTCTTGGAATCAGGCCACATAAAAGTAATAAGATTTCCTTATATCATGTATTTGCAATGACTCTGTGGCCTATAGGTTGCATTTAAAGAGAAAATTGATGCTGGCAGGGCAGAAAAATAGGTGGTCTGAAAACCCACTTAGTTCTGGAATGAAATAAGAAGCTGTAAAATTTTGCTTCCTAAACTGCTCTCACATACACCTGGCACAGTAATGTTGCACCAAGGTGGAGTTCCACAATACACCTTCCAGCGATCCAAAAAAGCAAACTGTTGTACAGTACAAACTAAAACTTATATGTAGGCAAACAAGAATTCAGTAGTTTGCTGTGAAGCAAACCTTTTCAGTTTGCAGCTAAACATAAAAAGGAAGTAAAAGTGACTACTTCAGCACTGATGAGAATATTTAAGTGTAGGTGATGATCTACATTTTACTTCTCTGACCTCACTGTTTACAACATACAATCACACACATGCACAACCATTTCTATGTTATACATACTTGTCAGTAAACTTAATATTCTGCTATCTGATGAAGGAGACTAATCCATGAAAGTTTATGCCATAATAAATCTGTTAGTTTTTAGAGTGTTACAAGACTCTTTGTTGCTTAAATGAACATAATTTATCTTGATTGAGCAACTTACATAATTTATGGTTTGGAAGGGTCATTGGGCAGCAATTCAGTTAAGTCCAAACAGCTGGATTTAGGCCAAGTTACTCTCATTGATACAAATTAGGAAAACTGAGTGCATAATCAGTAGGACTGCTGAAAGCAAGCCACAAACAGCATATACCCACATATAGTTTTGCTCGATGACAGTTATTTATTCTGTGTTTGCATTCTTAAAAAGAAAAATTGCAATTTGCTTAATATGTGTATTCATGTAGCAGGGAACCTATATGTTATAAAAAGAGCTAGCACTGATGTTTCACAAAATGCTGTAAACGTACTCTTTAAAAATATATCCAGATGTACATAATTTATTTAAGAATCTGTCCAGATGTTCATACTTTAAGTAGTGAGTCTGTTCTGAAACAGAGTCATCATGATTTGGTCAAATGGACCAAATTCTCTTAAATTGAGCTCAGGGAAACTATCCTTCCTGTTTCCATTCAAGATGACCATGCACAGTTATCACTGGCTGGCTCCCTCTGACCTTATGAGACTACTCACTTCTGCTTTCCCAGAGCAGTTAATTTTTTTTTAAATGGGATAAGTTGGGAATCGTGTGCCATATGGCTCTCATAGCACCAGGGAAGAACTGATTTCTACTTCCATGCTCGTTAATACATAATGTAGATTGTGCATTTTGTCAACATGATTCTGCATAATCATGTAGAGATAACTCTGTGACTCCTGCATGGGCAAGCATAGTCAGCCAAAGTTTTTTAGAACTGAAAAAACTAGAAGCTTTTTCTAGAACTTCTATCTTTTATATTTGATTGCCAGCTAAAAGGTTGAATTAAAGCCAGCTGGCTAAGCCATG